>JACEFO010002486.1:0-625282 GCA_015342445.1 Digitaria exilis
TCATCTGTTTGATGTGCATTTTAATTTTGACCTAAGCCTAGGCTACGATCATGGTGTTTTTTATTGTTTTGAAGAAAAAAATGTCGGCGTCATACAAACAAGTAGGAACAAAGTTTGGAAAGAATGTATTGCGATTGCATGCATCTTTGATAAACATGTCGATGAGTCATGTTTCCAGTTACGGCACACAAGTTTTTGCATTCATCTGCATGTCGACTGATACTATCCACGCTGTTAAGAATAGCTGCCTCCTCTTGTTTGCATTGTATAATGAACTTGGCTATATCGACTCAGATACCTATCCATCTGTTGAGTACACCATGGTTGAAATTTTTATGTGCCTTTCGTATTGCCAAGAGAGTATTTACTGACTGATCGATTGATTTTCCATTGGATATAGCGACAGATTTTTCGCTTAAAAAATTGCTGTAGCAATTAGATTGCTGCCAATAGTAGCACTTAGAGCACATTTCTTATAATGTTGCTACAATATATTTGTTTCTAACTTGACCGTAGAAGCATAGAGATTTATCTGCCGAATGCTTTGTGACTCGTACATTTTCTTCCCCCTATTTGTTTCTTTTTTTCATTAGAAATCATCGAATGAGCAATTCGATCGCAAATTATTATAATCAATTAACCTTGTCCCAGCTCACCTTTGTTTATCTTCTCTTGCTGCCTAAGCTAAGCTTTGCTTTGATCTGCCGCGCGCATGCAGTTCACATGGATGGACATCCGCAGACCTTATATATATACGGATCGATACACGTTGCCTCACCAAGTACCCGGGCCAAATGCCATTGTGAGAAAAAGAAAAATCGCGCCCTCACGTTAGCAGCCTCCCTAGCGTCCTAGGCCAGATTGTTCATGTGCCACGCCGCGGTGGCGGACTCGGGGAGCATCACTGGGCGGACGGCCGTCTCGCCGACGGCGGTGGCGGCGGAGGAGCAGCAGGCCGCCATCAGCAGCCACCGCAGCCCGTGATGATGTGAAACCGCCACCGCACGGCGTCGTCGTCGCGCGGCGGCGCGTGTGCGGAGCAGGCAGGCGAGGGAACGTCAGCCATGGTGGCCGCGCTGGCCAGGGTGGTCTCCGGCGCGCGCGCCCGGCCAAGACGCCCCTGCAAGGCGCCGCCCGCCGTGCAGGAGCCTCCACCGCGGAGGAGCCATGGTGGCCGTCGACGAGCTGGTCGCCGAGCCGTCCTCTGCCTTCGTGCTCGACGGTGAACAGAGAGCGCTGATTGGTCTGTAGCAAAAAATTGACATGCCCTTGTTTTGGCATGCCAAATATGGGCAAAAAAATTGCCATCATTTTGTAGAATAAATGTGAGATGTTGACTTTTTTGGCCTCCAAACCAAGTGATGGTCAAGAAGATGCATGCCCAACTTGCATCCCAAAGTTTTGGTAGCCAACCAATCATCCCCAGAATTGCGGCATTTCGCCACACGTACATGGTCATAAGATTTTTTAAAAAAACTGATTTCCCTTTTCTTAATTCTCCTGCTTGAGTAAGGGCTGACGACACCACTCTACATTAGCATTTGCCCTAAATTTTACTCCACTAATAGTAATAGTAATAACCCCACTTGCTACTTAGATCTCGTTGTAGACGTGATTTGTTCTAGTACTTCCTTTACTATTCTATGATGCTGCCTCGATGTGGCATGGTGTCCGTACACGCATCGTGTCAACGTGCGATGTGTCTCCACGCCTGCGTGTGTGTGCATCCACACACGCGCACGCCACCGGTGACAAGTGTTCCAATCGTCTTGTACTATTGTTTGATAATAAGAAAGGAAAGAATGCTACCAACTCTGCACGTTATGTCCGTTTTGTCTTTTCTTTTCACACTCTTTTTTAAAAGGGCGAAAAAAATAAGAATGCCTAGAACCTGCACGCTTCATCCCCATCGATTCGTCGCTTTCAAATTCCAATGCATGAAAATTCATTTATTTGTGTGTTACCATAGTAGATAAAAAATGAGCAATGAAATTGTGGTTTGTATCCACTCTGCTCCTGGCTCGTAAAGGAAAACAGAGCAATGAATGTGCAAAACAGAGGAGTTAAAACTAGCCGATAACAAGCGCAAGATTGCAGCGGGGAGTAATTCTATGTACTCATGGTCTGTCCATCCCGTCCCGGAGTGGATGAGGAATTGGCAGGCAAAGATTATTACACTGATATGGATTAATAGAAGTCTTGGCATGCTCTAAAAAAAAAACTAGCCCGATAATAACAAGTTTCTGGACGCTGATTGCCACTTTTTGTCTTGAGCACGACAATTTCGTTCAAAAACTGTAGCTCCAAAATTTCGTTAAAAAAACTGCTTCAATAAAAGATTTGGAACGCGATCATGATATTTCTTTTAAGAAAACAGCTAACTAATCTCCTCTGTCTTTTTAAACCTTTTGTGCAGGCTACGTAACGGCGCAGCAGCAGCAGCCGGAGCAGTACTGGCTGTAGCGGCAGCGGCGCGGCGGCGGCGCAACAGAGGCGGCGACCTCCTCGCATAGCAGCACCGCGCGCCGACGAGGAGCAGCTAGCCTCGCCATCACAATCATCCGGCGGAGCGGCGTCGCGCAGCGTTACCGCGGCGTGCGCAGCGCCGTGGAGGAAGTGTGGCGGCGGAGATCCGCGACCCCGTGAAGCGGCGCGCAGGTGTGGCTCGGCACCTTCGACACCGCGAGGCCGCCGCCGCGCCTACGACGGCGCCGCCCTCAGGTTCGCGCAGCCGCGCCAAGCTCAACTTCCCGGAGTCCGCCACGCTCCCGGACCCATCCCCGCGCGCGCCGCCGCCGCCGCCGTCCAGGCCGGACGCGCTGCTGGAGTCGCAGCCGCCCCCGCCGCCGCCGGACTGGAACCCTACGCCGAGTACGCCAGGCTCCTCCAGACCCCGCCGCCGGCGGCGGCTCGATCGGACGGCCCTCCCCCCTCCTCCTCCTCGGGGCAGCAGCGTACAGCTTCGCGGCAGAGGGAGACACGCCACTGGGCTACCTCTTCCTCGCCGGAGCTGAGCCGCGGCGGCGACCCAGGTGGTGGTAACCCCGCCGCGGCGGCGTGGGCGAGCCGCTACTACTACGGCTCGAACCGGCGTGGCGGTGGGACCAGTCAGGTTGACCGCCGTCAACGGATAATCTCTTGGGCTTGGGAAGATTCGGTCAACGGCGGGGAAGTCGTGGGGCGCACGAGACGCCACGTGAACCCTCGCTGTCGCTGACAGGTCGGCCGGGCCTGGCCACGTCTCAGCTGACGCCGTCAAGGCGCGGCGCGGGGCGGCGGTCAGCGGGTTCAAACGGGTCAGATGGACGGCGCAAAACGGCGAAGGTGATTAGGACAGCTGATAGCTTGCAAGTTCGAACCAAATGAAGCTCTGGGCATGGATGATTTTCTTCATTTTTTTTTACTTTTATTATAGATACAAAATATGAGTGCTTTCTCTGAAACTCTCTGATCAAATGCTCCCTGCAACTAACTTGTGAAATTCCCTGATGGTAGTGAGTGAGCTTGTGGCTCCAACATATCGTACTTTTTTTTAGGTGCAGGATGTTTCTTCTTTGAAACGAACAAGGCAGGAGGCAGTGTCGTCTGTATAAATGAAGTATGAGAAAATACGAGAGAATAATCATCCTGGAAGGTTAAACTCAGGAAAAAGCAAAAGAAAACGACTAAAACATGGCCGCGGGCCTGTTGTTCATCTTCATCATGCCTGACGTTAGTCCGAGAACAGCAGGCTTATCTGACGCCATCATGGCTGCTTAGATAGGCTGTTATGTCATATATCCAGCACGAGAAATGCACCTTACACTAGGTGTTTATCTTGTGTGCATTTGACCACGACATCTTCTATTCTTCTGTGATTATCTAACATAGATGACGAGTTCATTGCTTATGTAGACATGCACTGTCTCTCCACTCACATCCTCCAAATGGTAATCAGAAAATACACACATGCTGAAAGTTCAGGGACAGCGTACTAGATCGTCATTAATCCCAAAACTGTTGAGCCTACCTTTACATAAAACAACATTGATAACAATGATCACATTGACTATGTCTATATACAGAAAAAAAAGGGAACATGTGGGACTTAATACATCAAGTAGAATGTGTCAGTTGCGAATCTGAGGCAACTATATACAACAGTTTCTTCTGTTTGTTTCCAGACAATGGCCAACTCAGAACGCTTTCAAGATCGTTCCAAAAAAGAGAGAGAGAGAGAGAGAGAGAGAGAGAAGAAGAAGAAGAAGAACACTTTCAAGTTACAACAACACCATCCAACATCATGACTCACCTGAAGATCACAATGACAGGTCAAGATGTATGCTAGATGACCTGCCTGTCCTTTTTGCACACGGGCAACATTGATTTTCTGATAACTTCCAAGGCAGTGTGCCTGGACCACAGTATGAACTTCCAATGGATGCTGTCCTCATGGATCAAGAATGTCAAATCGGGACAAAGCATTTTGAACACAGAATTGGAGTGTCTGGAATTTTTTGCCGCTCATGTTTCTTTTAGGTGATGTCTGCTCCTACCACCACGTGACGTTCAGCGCCTTCTTTACATCAAAGTCATGGGCAGCTACCATTCACACAAAAATGTTGAAGGTCAAGACAGTGATGGTTCACTCAGTTGCATATTATTACTCCTAGTTATCAGCCAATGGCTTTCATATCAAAAGAAAAGGCTACCAGGCTCTAAATAAGTAAATATAATTACTTAATTTAAGAGTGCATAAAAGAGCTCTTGCATTTTTGTACATGCAGGTACTTGCCAATCATTCTAAAAGAGCTCTATGCACAACATAAAAGACTAAGAGCAAGAGTTTTACATTAACATGCATTTTTTTTAAAAAATGATATCCATAAACATATCAGGCATAAGGCAGCCGCACAAATATGTGTGTGTTGGATTAAAAGGAAAAACGAAATAGCAGGCAGCTGTGGCCAGAGTCTATTCCCATTGCCCTCATCAGGGAGGACATTTTGTTGCATTTATGAATGCTCTTACAATCTGATGCTTGAAATTTTTGACCATGCAGAATACATTGTTTCACCCAAGAAAAAAAAGGGGTATGTGTGGCTTGTATTCAATAAAAATAGTTAAAGATAGCATACGCAATTATCGACGCCGTCGTCGCCTCGTCCTCTGAGCTGTTGGCGGTAGCTTCTCAGAAGGCCCAGAAGGAAGTATAGTTCCTGTCTCTTGTTCTATGCGTTTCTTCAGCTCCCTAAGAATTCGGATTTGGCCCAATTTTTCTGGAGATAACTTTTCCCAGTAAATCCCTGTATACAGAAGTCCACAACATCTGGTTAGATAAGGTTTATTTGCAGGTTAACCAAGCAGTAGTAACCAGTCAAACCTTGTGGCTTTGGGATTTTGGTCTTCGTGAAGATGACCTGAGTTGGGGTGCAGATAATGTCAACCGGCACATCATGAATTAGCAGCTTCTCCACTGGAATGTCATCCACAAGCTGCTTGTCATGCACTGCAAGCAAGCATAGACAGTTGGTAATTATGTTAGTAACTACTCACTAGGCATGAACTAAGTATGCAAAAAAAAAGAAGGAATCGAATCCAGCCCAAGAAAAAAAATGAACTTGCTAGAATCATGAGCTCGGAGTCAATTCAATTTTAGGGCTAATATAGTAGTCACTAGAGCTAAAAAATAGTAAGATAGTAATAGGTTCCTGTATATCAATCATACTGAATAACTGAACAATTCTGAACCATGTAAGAAAAAGGTTACCAGCAAAATTAATAAAGAGAACTCACCAGTAGTCACTATCATGGTTGAATCATCTATAGCTCCCATATAGCGAAGCATTCCATATTCCAGCTCCGCAAATCCCTGTAGTCGGAATTCATAGATTGGATGAGGAACAGGAATAATATTTTTTTATGATTTCTCATTTTAGGTAGTGTTGACTGGACAAAAGACCTTTGGTTTAATCTTACTTTTTGTGAAAAAAGGGAGGTAAAAAATTAGGTGAAGCTGTGAAAGCTTCATTTCATTGGTGCTCTAGTACTGTTAGTGTAGAAGAAACAACAATATCAACTTGACTTCTGTATATATATATATGAATTGAATAGTTACCTCACCCTTCCCCAACCGTGCTCCTGTACTTGGATCAACCGCAACTGACCCGATCACAATCAAATCTACCTTAATCCTTTCATCTAGACCTATTGGCTTCCCATATTTAGCTGCACCAACGGAAGTGCATGCTTCAGGAATGCATCCAATAGGTATCATTTGAGAGTCCAGAACCGAAAAAAAATCCTGTCCTTAGTCGAGGCTGTGGGGTCAACAGTTTTTTATCACCTGGATGACAAAATGAGCATCTGATCAAAATCTGAAAATTGTAAAGCAAACTTGGACTCCTAATGCAACATGCACACCTCAATTGTCATACTAACTTACGGAAGTTAACTAGGAAATAGAATGATATATTGACGTATGCACCCTATGTGAAAGCTAGCAAGAATCTCATATATCATGCTCACCATACCTATACAACCTTATACCAGAAAAGGCAAGTTCAATAACCTGGCTAGCTGCATGAAAGATTGCCAATACTGGCAGATTAAGCAAAATATGGACCAAACTGACAGTAATTCTAAGAGGCAAATGCACTACAATTTTGGTGTCATTAAACGAAGTTTATGCATATGCTAATATTCTACTCCTAGAATGAATATTTAGGTATGTTTATGCCATCATAAGTAATAGCAATCACAGTTAACTGACCTGACAGTGTTAAGAACCTAACTTGTTTCTGAGGCGAGTCAGGATTGACCTTTACACATTGGGAATTCTGAAATACTTCAAGCCTCCCCAACTGGTGACATTTCAAAACAATGTGATATCAGTTATGAGTACACAAATAAAGTACTAGTAAGCAACTAGAATAAGACCAGGGATTGCATGTGGAAGAGGCTTGAAAAATAACTAAGCAAATTGTACTTGGATAGATCAACAAGTGTAGCACATGCCATGGCTTAAGAATCTGCTGATATCAAGAAACGGCCATCATATTACAGATTCTCACACACGGATGAACAAGATTACAAAGAAATTTGCTCCAGTTTCACTGGGAGAAACCAAAACATTTTAGGCGTCTCACTTAACACTGTAATTTGTAAGTGAAAACGAGCTTTGGCGAAATGCAATGCACAGTCACGTTGTCAATGATGATCCAATGCAATCGGCATAATTTCACATTACACAAAAGGTGAGCCATTCAGTTCTGTTTGTGGGAAAAGACTGGTACAAACTACAAAGCCTACAGCAAGCAACAGCCGCGGAATGACTGCTCCGCGTGAGAGCCTGAGAGAGCACAGAATGGGGAGGCAAGAGAGCGAGCGCGCTTACCGCGTCGGCGGCGGCGGGGGCGCCGTCGAAGTTGGGGATGCGGTGGTGGATGGGGCGCGGGTCCCGCGCTACGCCCTCGACCTCCAGAGTGTCCCAAACTCGCTTCCGTATCGCCCACTTCCACGCCCGAGGGTCCGCCTCCGCCGCTGTCGCGGCGCCCGACGCCATCGCGTCCCGCGCCGCAGCGTCGAGGCGGAGGCGCTCGGCCTCGAAGGCAGCCGCGTCGAACGACGCCGAGGCCGAGGAGGAGGAGGAGCCCCCGGCCGCGGCGGACGCCACGGCGAGGCGTGCGCGGCGGGAGGCGCGCGCCGCGAGGCAAAGCGGTAGCGGCGGCACGGCGGGGAAGACGAGCGGCGGCATCGCTTGGCTGCCCTGTGTGCACGCTCGCCACTCGCGCGCCAGTGAGCAAACGGATTCTGGGGTGCTTCGGATCATGTCGTGACGCTGACATGTGGGCCTGCAGCGCAGGCGTGCAGTCGGCCAGCAACACCACAACAAGCAGCATCATTCCAATTCGAAATATTCAACATTTTGATCTCAGCTTGATGTTTGCAATTCGAAATACTCAACAACACAACACAATCATCCGTAGCAGCAGCTCAGAGAAACTGAAGTACGAATTTCTGAACTCTGTAAAGCAGAAAAATTCAGCTTGCCCAGAAAAGGTGTATACAGCTAATATTACAAAGAAACCATGTTGATGACTTGATGGCTTCACAGGCATTTCATCTCCCCTCATTCCAGTTTTTTTTTCCTCTTCAGATGCTTGCGGTAGCTTCACAGAAGGCCCGGAAGGAAGCTTGGTTCCTGTCTCCTGTTCTATGCGTCCCTTCAGCTCTCTGAGAACTCGGATCTGACCCAGTTTTTCTGGAGATAATTTTGCCCAGTAAAACCCTGCACGCAGAGGTTCCCCAGAGTTAAGGGCCTGTTCGGCTGGCTGCTCTGCAGCCAGCGTTTTAAGTCATTGGGCGCGCATTGGCAGGATTAAACAGGTGATGGCAGGAATCAGTCAGACCTTGTGGCTTTGGGATCGTGGTGTTGGTGAAGATGACTTGAGTTGGGGTGCAGATGATGTCCACTGGCACATCATGAATTTGGAGCTTCTCCACTGGAATGTGGTCTACTAATTGCGTATCGTGCACTGCGGTTGTGGAAAGGTTCACAGTTTATGTGGGTCATAAGCCTAGAATAATTATATGAGCAAAAAGCAATCAATTTCCAATCTAATCGGTGAAGGGAAAACAGGAGAAATGGAACGGTTTTTCCAACTAAGAAAAGAGACAAGTGCATACATACATCGACGGAATTTGCTCAAAATGGCTCATTGAAGAGCGCATGACTTGTTATATGAGGATATTTTATATCTCACCCGTTTTTCGAAACATATCTACAGCTATATCGGTTCAAGACATGCTAATACATCAGAAAGAAATAAAGATAGGTAACGGACAAATAAATAGCTCTCTATTTGTGCTCAAGAATAGTAATGAAGGTTCTTACAAATCAAACATACTACATCACCAGAAAGAGTATAAAATGAAAATGGTTTTGCAGCTGTATGAAATAAAAAAGGACTCACCAGAGGTCACAGTTGAATCATCTATAGCACCCATGTAACGAAGCATCCCGTATTCAAGCTCTGCAAATCCCTGTAGTGGATGTGCATGTACAAAATCATGGACAATGAGGAGGAACAATTCAGTTTTGGTACACAAAGCATAGATAATCAGTTGACTGACAGATTGGAATCTGACCAATCTAGGGAAGGCGGTTGCTAGTATCACTTTATTACTGTACAAATGTATCATCAACTTGACTTACCTCACCCTTCGCTAGCCGTGCTCCTGATTTCGGATCAACTGCAACTGACCCAATCACAATCAGATCCACTTTGATCTTTTCATCTAGACCTATCGGTCTCCCATATTTGGCTGCGCCAACAGGAGTGGATGCCTCAGGAATACATCCAGTGGGTATCATTTGAGAGTCCAGAATTGAGAAAAATTCTGTCGTCAGTCGAGGTTGTGGAGTCAGCAGCTTTTTATGGCCTGGATGACACAAGCAGCATCATTTGTAAGGCCATGTTCAGATTCCCAACTTTTCACTGTTCGTTCCAACTTTTCACTATTTCTCCCTCACCCAGCGAATGCTACAGTGTTTTTCTAATGCTATAGTGTTTTTTCCTATAATCTAAACACACCCTTAAGAATAACAGGAACAAAGAAAATGGCAAGAATAAGATGATTCATTGCACATGGCCTGGTAACAAGCCTAAGATGACTGGTTTTTCGGTCTTCACTTGAGTACATGCCGAGTGTAGGATAGATAGTAGATTAGTAGTACCAATCTTATGCCATGACTGGTTTGGGATGGGAGTTCAATAAGTAGTACTAATCACAGGCACAGGTACTGACCTGACAGTGTTAAGAACCGAACTGGCTTCTGAGGCGAGTCAGGGTTGACCTTAACGCACTGAGCATTCAGAAACACTTCAAGCCTTCCCAACTGCAGACACAGTTCAAAACTAAAGCAAGTGCAGAAACTAGTATTTCTTGAATTCGAGGTCTAAACTTTAAACCACACCAAGCATTGAAGCTGACGCTGCACACGCTGCTGAAACTAAGGCTCTACTGGCTGTCTAGCAAATCGGCGATTGGCCGTGAGCCTTGCTACGGCGAAAGAGAGAGACTGGGAGCGTACCTAGTCGGCTGCAGCGGCGGCGCCGTCGAAGTTGGGGATGCGGTGGTGGACGGGGCGAGGATCGCGCGCGACGCCGTCGGCCTCCAGCGCGTCCCACACCCGCTTCCGTATCGCCCACTTCCACGCCCCATCCTCCGCGGCGTCGGCGCCAGAGGCCATCCCCTCCGTCCTGAGGCAATCTGGATTTCGCAGACAAGAAGAGCTGGCCCTCAAATCTGAACGACTACCGTCGTCCTTATAAATTGTTACCGTTGACCACAATTTTGTTTTTATGACAAAAGCTGAAATACACATTAAATTTTGGCAAAACATTGCCTGATTTTTAAATTTCTGAAGTTTTACCTGCGACGAGTGTCACACGCTACTCGCTAAACAGAAGGATGGCTGCAGGGAAACAACGATGGAATCGTGAAGCTGTGAGCTGTGACACGAGTACACGACCGTCTGCAGCAGTTCGCAAACAATCGAGTTGACAGGCAGCCCAAGTAGACGATCACATATCAGAGAACCCAACATAATACAGAGTTCAAAATTTGTAATGATTTTAATCATCTGCAACGAAAGCAGCTCACTGTTGCAACACAGACCAGTTCTCCGAATATCTCCAACAAAACTGAGGAAAAACAAACTGAAAACTATCTGGTACGACACTTTTGCTCGACAACAGGACCAGCAGCTTAGGCCTTGAGCTTGCCGTAGAACTTCTGCTTCTCGTCGGTGGTCTGGAAGCGACCGTGCCCGAACTTGGATGAGGTATCGACGAACTTGAGCTTGATCTCCTCCAGGGCCAGCCGTGAGGTCTGCTTCAGAAGGGACTGGCGGAGTGTCACCACCCTCTTCTTGGGGCCAACGCAGCAGCCCTTGATCATCAGGTAGTCACCCTTGACGATACCGTAGTGGGGGAAGCCACCCATAGGAGTGATGTCCTTCTCAGTCCTGTAAACATTCAGCAAATTCAGCAATCAGTACAAGTACAAAAATGGAAGCAACAAATTGAGGATCGTGGATGAACATGTTACTGCACTGAATACAGAAAACATTACCTGTCAAACTCTGTAGAGGCGTCATGGCTTTCCTGTCCAGCCTTGCCAATCTTGTAAACCTTCTTGTTCATCTCAGTACGGTGGTGGTATCCATTCTGACCAGCGCGGGCAACGGTGTACGACACCCTAGCAGGATGCCAGGCACCGATACAGGCAACCTTGCGGAGACCCCTGTGGGTCTTGCGGGGAAGGCGGGTGACACCCCAACGGGTGACAACACCTTCATACCCCTTACCCTTGGTGACACCAATGATGTCAATCATCTCATCCTTCTGGAAGACAGCATCGACGGGAACCTCCTTCTCAAAGAACTTGTAGCCATAGTCAACCTTGTCTGCAATAGTGCCACCATTAACCTGGATCTCCATGAGGTGGGCCTTCTTCTGCTTCAAACCTTTCATCTTTCTAATCTGAAATCAGAATCAGTAGAGCATGTGTGAGCAGAACACCATAAACACTAAATTATGGAGATGCAAAAACAGTGAATGGAATTATCACCTGAGTATGGGCGATGACGCGGACAACTGAAGCATACTTCTTCATCTTCTCAAGTTGCAACTGGATTTCTTTCTTGCCTGCATCACTGTCATACTTGAGGGCATACTTTGTAAAGGCCTTCTTCTTGCTCTTGCACCAGTTCTTGTAGAACCTTCTCCTCACTTCTTCGCTAAGGTGCTGGGCCCAGACAGAGTTGAGGGTACGCAGACCACGCGGAGTCTTAACATACGCCACAAGTCCAACAATGACAAGTGGAGGGGTCTCAATGATGGTCACAGCCTCGCAGGTTTCCTTCTTGTGGAGCTCTGCACAAAATCACATGGCAATATTACATCGCATCCACCAACAAATAGTAATTTGATCTAGAAAACGTAAGGGCCAGATATGGATAGAATATTCAGGTAGCATTCTCGAGTTTTGTTGTCTAATGGTTGTAGTACCAGAAAAAAAATAGTAATTGTTTTCTCAAGGGAACATTCAAATAAGTTGCTTCATCTGACAGTTTACTTACTGGATCCAGGCTTCTCAACCTCACGCACAATATGTGTCATGCCAGCCTTGTACCCAAGGAAGGCAGTGAGGTGGCAGGGCTTCTTCGGGTCATCCCTAGGGAAGGACTTCACTGCAAAAAAATCCAAGAATTGGCATATCAGACATATAGTATCATGCCGATTAATTGAACTAAACAGAAGCAACAAGTAAAGAAATAAATCATGAAAAACACAATTCTATTTGGAACCACTGATGATACACAAATTTCACAGGAGTTCCATTTTGTATTTTCGCATTCAATGTTTGTTACACAAATTACCATCACAGTTCAAGAACACTATCAGACACGATATCAAATGTTAATATACTCGTCATGAAATGCATGTAAAATGCGAAAAGATCAATCATGCACCTAAAATAGGTACACGACAGCACGGCAATTTTACTAAATTAGTATCTCCAAGATCTACCCAAAACGAATGAAGTCATCATATTACAATCAGAATACTGTGACACAACACGAGAGACAAGCTACGATCCCCAGAACCCGAAGGCAAGCAGCACACCACGTACGAGATACCTCAAAACCCGATCGCGAGCAGCCCACCCACAGCGGAACTATTAACGAAAATAGAGTGGCAGCACGTACCCTTTCCGCGGTGGCGGGAGGCCCGCTTCCTGGGGAGGAAGCCGAGGGAACCATGCCTCGGATGCTCGAATTTACGGTGCGACATCCTCGCCGACCTCTTCCTTCCTTACCTGCAGGAATCAGAGCAACCATGAAAACAATTAGATCCCGGATCCGGGCAACGCCTATAAGACTACAAATTCAAAATGCAAGGATCGAAACTATCGAGCACTAGATTACAGTACTTCACTGCTTCATGATTCAAACAGGTTGGGCAGTGAGAATATAACCTCGAAAAGTAAAGAATTATTTGGGCTAAACGGACTCAGGCGATGAGAAATCCAGGGGAAGGGGATGTGTTTGTTTACCTGATAGAGCGGACGGCGGCGGCGGCACGGTGGAGGCGAAGCATGAAAACCCTAGGGCGACAATTTATAAGCCTGTGCGAATGGGAGGGTTTGGTTCGGTCGGACGAAAATACCCCTCGGCCTGCTGGGTTACGGTTGTTGGATGCACGGCCCAGTGGCTGAAGGGCCTGCCCGGTCCATCACACATGGTCAAAACTAGTTTGGGTTGGGCTCCCGGTTTTCCTTACATCATGTTTGATTTTATTTTATGTTAAGCGTATTTAACTTATAATTAAGTTTCTAGAAAAATATAACAACATCTACAGTGTCGAACTTGCTTCCTTAATTCACCATGGAGTATATATGGAATATATTTTTATATGGTATGCGTTTGGTAGTACAGCTATTATAATTTTCTACAAACTTCATCAAAGCTGCACATATTTACCTTAGGGGTGTGTTTAGATTGTAGGAAAAAACACTGTAGCATAAGAAAAACACTGTAGCATTCGCTGGGAAACGTGTTTTGTGAGGGAGGAATAGTGAAAAGTTGGAATGAATAGTGAAAAGTTGGAATGAATAGTGAATAGTTGGGAATCTGAACATGGCCTAGGACAAACGGAAGACCCGAGAAACTAGTCAAGACTCGTGAGACGGTGAGAGAACTCATAAATGTACTGTAGAAAAAACGAGACAAAAATTGGCGCCCAAACAAATAGCAAGTAATATAACCAACGTAGCTAACTGTCAGCTTGGCAACGTTGGACACGCTAGGTACAAAATCAAACACTCTTGAACTTGACAATGCCTTTGAAAATGCTGACCAGTATGTATACTTCTTTTATGTGTAGCGTATATACACCCTTTGCTGCTAAACACTTTATTTTTCTTTATCTGTGAATATATAAATTGCATGTACCATGTTCGTATAAAATACGGTCAGTATAAACCCAACCATAGGAGCTTATGAAATAGCTCTGGCCCTTGCCTCTTCCCATTTCCTCACGCTACTGCCGGGGCATCGTGAATTTTGAAGATGAATTTCGAATTTTCAAATTCCGCCTGTAATATTTTTTTTCCAAACTAAGGGTGTGTTTAGATTGGGGAAAGATTCCCCGAAAATACACTGTTCAATAAAAAACACTATAGATGAATAATGTTCTGTGAGTAGGAAGGATGGGATAAACAAAAAAAAATTAGATAAATAATATTTTTTCAGAAATCTTCTGGAACTAAACACACCCTAGTCTCCTCCTTCTACAGCAAGCCTCCGCTTCAGAGTTTCTTTTTTTTTAAAAAAAAAACCCTCCGCTTGGGTGGGACCATCCCGACAACGGCTCTCTGGTCCCACCGGTCAGCCTGTAGACACCGCCGCACCGCACGCAAGACGAGGCGCCGAGCCGCGCCATGTCCATCGAGGCATCGAACCGCTGCGTCCATCTCGTTCCCGGCGGCGTCTGTTCCCCAATCTAAAAATCCGTCGATCCAAGGGCGGCGGGCGGCCATTCAAGAGAGGCCAGGACCTGACCCTCTCCGGCGGTGGATGGTTGCGGCACCGCGCGGGGGGATGGAGTTCGCGGCGATGAAGCGGAGGGAACTGTTGGAGCTCTGCCGGCAGCACGGCCTTGGCACCCGCGGCTCCAAAGCCGACCTTGCCGTCAGCCTCGCGGGCGCAATCTCGGTACGGCCTCCGAAACCCTCGCTCGTGCATCTTATCTAGCCCATTGCAGAAAGTTTCAGATTGGCTGACCTTACATGGAAAAAACCTACATTTTCAGAAGAAATTCTTTCAGGAATAAAATTAGTACTTTAGATTAAATTGCGTAGCGGATGCAATCTCATCACAGAACTTAAATTGAAAAAAACTTGAGCGAACCGTAACTAAGCCCAAGTGCCAATGATTGGACTGTCACCATTTTTGTTCTTCTCCTCTGTATCCGTTTCTTCATTTGCATATTTGCATCACTCAGTGGAAGCACAGCTCGATGGCACGCATGGCTCGGCAAGCAGATTTGTGAACATGCAGAACAGATTATCCTTGCTAATTTTGTTTACCCCAATAGTTTTGGAAGGTAAATTACCTACTAGAAGTCAGCAAGAAGAATGAACTTGTTTCTGTGCGTTCTATATTGTTGCTGCACATTTGTACCTCCGTAATATCACAAGTCACATATGTTTTCTTAAACAATGTGATTAGAGGTGACTAAACAGGTAGCTTTCAATTCACATGTGTACTGAGAAACATGCTAATAATGCCTTTGATGCAGAGGCTGCTGTAGCCAGATTGCTCCTTTGCAAAAAGAAAAACGCGTTAATAAAAAATTACCACATACTCGCCTGTGCATTCCTTTGGATGCCACATTGGAGGTCTAGTGGTGTTCACTTGGGTTTAACTGCTTTGCACTCACTTCACTGATTTTTCATCCATGGCTAAACAACAAAACCCAGGCCGTTTTCACTTCTTTTACTTGAAGTAATGAGTCATGTTGTGCATAACTGCATATTATGGTCTCTGTTTGTATGCACAACCCTTCTCTACACGAAAACAACTAATATCCTTAGCAACCTAAAGTGGACATTTTCCTTTTGTTTCTCCATCAACTTGCTCAGCGAGTCTGATTGCTGGACAAATAACCATCAAAGAATCACAAAACCATGTCAACATGAACAATGGCTCGTGCATGATGCTAAGAAGAATCTGAACAAGTTGCCAAGCTTGCTTCTCCATTCACAGTTTCACACACATGACATGCCTTAGGACAAACCAAAGATCTCTAAATGCAGGAAGCGGCGTTAACAAATAGTGTATTGCTTTCTGTTCTGTTCTCTGCTGATTTTGGGTTGGGCTCCTTGCTGCAGGGTGCTGCTGCTGCTACTACTGCTGAGAGTGTGGTTGAGGTTGTGGTAGGAAAGGGGTGTCTGAAGCGGCTAGGAGGTAGTGCTAGTGGTGGTACTTCTAGTGCTGCCAAGAAGGTGCGATTTTCATTGGACGAAGAGGCAGAGGAGAGGGCAAGAATGCGGATGTCCCAGATGATCTTGCAGCCAGTCGTTACCAAGACAAGGGGGAGGCGCAGAGCCAGGAAGATACATCCTGCTGCAGCAGTGAGCGGAAGAGGTTGTGGGCAAAAGCGTGATGATGTTGGTGGTCATTCTGTTGATAACAATGTCGTAGGAGAGGTGAATGCAGATGCCCCAGTGATGAAGTCCGCGATGGAAGTGGTGTGTTTATGTGCTCAGATTGGGGCTGAAAGATTGATTAATCCTGCTGAAGCTGAGAAAGAAGGGGAGGTGGTCGAAGCAGCTATTGATAGCAAGCGGAAGCAGAAGACTCATGAGAATGTTGATGGTATTGGTGCCAATGCCGGGGCTGGAGTTCCTCATGGAAGCACGGGGAAGTCAAGCTTGCCTGCTGCGGCTGTTCTGTTGTCTGCTGTCGTTGAGAATAAGAGAGGGAGGAAAGTAGGGGGTGATAAGGATGAACTTGGTGTTCAGGAGCAGGCTGCTCAAGTTCAAGATTTGGCCATGACAGTGTCACCAGTCGATGTCGAAAATGAGAGAAGTAGGAGGAAGGATGTAGATTGTGTTCCTGCTTTGCAGAAATCTAGCAGAACCACAAGATCACACTCAGTAGCAGCTGCTGTGATATTGCCCATAGTCACTGGAAACAAGGTGAGGAAGGCACAACGTGTGCGCCCAGATGGAGAGCTACCTGCAGATTTGAAGGTTCCTCGGAATGATGCTCCTGTTACCAGGTCATTGAGGAACAGGATTTTTCAAGTTTACAACAGTGTGATGGAAGAAACACGTGTTGACGAGAAGCTTGAAGACAAGCGGAAGACTGATAGACCGTCTACTTGCAGGCATCAGTAGCATGGGGCTTCTGTACAGGAGGAAGAAGAACCTCATGTGATCTCACTCCACTAAAGGGATCGATGAGGAACCATCCTGAGGTTGATAAGTCGTTAAGTAATGCAAGTTTAGACTTTAGAGACCAACAACTTGTGTAGATTACCAGTGGCCAACGACCTAAAGATAGTCCACCCATCGACAGCCAGTGTGGAAGATTTTGTGGTGAAGGCATAACAAGAGCTGGGTTCACAAAGAGGTAATAAGTCTCCAGATGCAAAAACAGAGTTTGGAGTGCTTGATGGAAGTGTTAAGTTGTGAGGAGTTTCAAAGTGCCAAGTGTGGATACTGTTGTGGGTAAGCAGCCAGCAGGCAGATGTGTTGTGTGTGTGCGTGTGGGGGGGGGGGGTGTTGTCAAATCTGAGGCAACCTTCTTTTGGATTGGATCCATCATCCCTTTGCTCCGCCACCAGGATCTTATGAAGGCTGGTGGCTTCTCCCTAGCTAGCTTAACCAGGGTTTGTGGGAGCTAGATTATAAGATTTATCAGGTCAATCGGGTTCCTCTTTTGAGTTCTTTTGGTGCCTTCTCTCATAAAGGATACCTGAAAGCGACGTTGAAATAGCATATTTCAATTTATCCTTAGCTACTGGAGAAAGAAAATTATTCTCCTCCAGTGGTGGAATTCTAACCTAGTGCTTGATCATGTATTAAGTGTATTTATGTGCTCACGATTAATATTAACCATGGCAGTTACCTACTTATTTTGAGCCCCACTTGTATGGCTCCCTGATTGCAAAATATCCAGAAGTAACATAAGTTATATAATTTGTTCTACATGTATTTCTCCATTTTGAAGAGATTGTTGAAAAATATCTAGATATATTAGATTTTTAAATCCTTTGTGATAAATACTGAAAACAAACAGCATCAGTAGCCAGTCTAATTATTTTATTGGTCAAAGGATGTGTGTTATGGCAAATTAGTCTTTATATGTGTAATTGATTTTTTAAATTAGTCTATGTTTAATAGTCCTAGTTAATAAAGTGGGTCAATAATGTAAAGAAGGGTAGATGTAGGCCTAGACTAATTTGGGATGAGAAAGTAAAAAGAGATCTTAAGGAGTGGAATATCTCCAAAGAGTAGTTTTTATTGGAGCGCTTGAAGACTAGCTATCAACGTGTCTGAAACTTGATCTTAACGTGTCTGAAACTTGATCTTAGTTTCTTGGGTTTCATCTCTAGCACCTGAGTCGCTTGCCAACCGAGCTAGCGCTCGTTCTAAAAAAAAAATGGAAGTGCTACACCAGAAAACGGGAGGAGGCGAACTGAGCTCTAGCTCAGTTGGCAAGGTTCCTTGTGGTGGAACCAGCCCATCAAGGTTCGAGTCCTCGACTCGGCACTGGTGCTCGCATTTTCCTGGATTTATTCCAGGATTTAACCGGCGCTATTCTTTCAGTGGTAGGCGACGCGCCCGTTGATAGCGAGGCGCCTGTGGTGACTTCGTCAATTTGGAGCATTTGCCGGCCTAGTCTTTCGGAGATGCTCATAGGGGGTAGGGTTGCGTGCGTATGTTTGTAGGGGCAGTGTGCGTACGTGTATACGAGTGTCTGCGATTCGCAGAAAACGGGAGGAGGCAGGTCGCATCACCACATAGATAAACTGACACGTGGGCCCGACATATCAGTGGAACAGCTCCGCCTCCCTCCCGTACCCTCCCAGGCTCCCACGCGCCCCCGCTCTCCTGCCCCGCCACTCCGGGCGGGAAGGCCCAAAACAGCAAATATTTCCAAACTGCCCCGCCTCCTTCCGATGCAAGCTTCCCCGGCCTCCGCTGCGCTCCCCGCTACCACCCTGGGCCCGATCCCTGGCCCCACTGCTCAGCCGGTGAAATCACGAGCCCTCGGTCCCCCGCCCGAGACGGCGCCACGCGCCCGCCGACCCACTTCAAATTCCCCAAACGCCCCTCCCCAAAGCCCAACACCAACAGGCCGTCCTCCAGGCAAGACACGACGGGAAACCCGAGCGGGCCGCCGACGAGATGGCCGGGGCGCGGTGGTGATCTCATCAGGCGGTCTGGGGGTGTCTCGCGGCGCCGTGCGGGGATGGATTTCGGGGGGATGAAGCGGCCGGAGCTGCAGGCGCTCTGCAAGCGCCACGGCCTCCCCGCCGGCGGCACCAACGCCGACCTCGTCGCCCGACTCGATGCTGCGCTCTCGGTAAGGAAGCAACGCGCCTCTCAACCTTCCAGTCCAGGCCTTTGCAATCTGCCTTAGCAGCTTTGACACCAAGCTGGCTTGCGAATAAAGCTGCCAATCTGCCATAGCCGAAGGATCTATGTTTCATGAAGGACGGCGGCCCCAGATTTTGTTGGGCCGCCACTCTGTTGTATGTTGTCGATGCCTTTAACTTCCCTAGAAAGCTGTGTTTAGCCATTTCCACCTGATCTACAGCTGCTGCTTGATTACTTCGTTTTCATAGCTTTGTTCTGTGGAGTAACATCTTGGCCTGCTCTTAAATAGTTGGCGGATTTCAATTGTTTTTTCATACTAGCAACTATGCGTCTTGTATAATTCTGAATTGCCATGTCATAAGTAATACTAGCAATAAAAGAATTAGCTTTCATTTTATTCAAAAACTTTGGCTCGCTGTATATATATTTCTTGAAGTAAGCTTGTATATGTGTGCACACTAATTCCCTGCTCCATGTATGCTGTACATGTGATGTGCATCTGATCTACAAGCTTCCCCTGATTGAACGTGCTCTTAAGTGAAAGGTGGAGTTCCCTAGAGCAGATCCTCTATTATTTGAAGTTAAATTATTTGGACAAGTTATCAATGAAATCCTCTAAAAAAACTATCAACAAAATGTAACTTTTGGGACCTAATGACTGATCAGAATGTGCTCGCCGGAATGCTCCACTCGTTCGATTTTGTTTTTGGGGAATGGTTGGGAGTACTGCTTCTTTTAACGCTGCTAGGTTTTGCTTGTTTGCCTTTTGCAGGGGGGCGCTGAGGCGGAGGAGGAAGTGGTGGTCGGAATGGTGACGAGGAAGGGGTGCCTGAAGCGTCCGGTTGGAGATGGTGGCGAGGCAAAGAAGGTGACTTTTGCGGTGCAGCAAACGAGGGGGAGGAGGCTCAGGTCCCGGGTCGTCTGGTCACCGGTGGTTTCCAAGACAAGAGGGAAGCGTGCTGAAGCTGGCGCTGACTCTGCTGCTGACGATGGTATTTCTGTAGATGCCTGTGCAAATGTCCCAGTGAGGCGGTCCAGGAGGAATTCCTTGACTGCTGCTGATGCCGAGGAAATAGAAGCAGCTGTAACTGTTGATAGGAAGCGCAAGTGCAAGGACCAGGAGATTGCTGAGGACGTTGCAGCCAATGCTCAGGTTGTACCTTCTCGCAGAGTCACGAGGAGGTCAAGCTTGTCGGGTAACGCCGTTCTGTTGCCTCCGGCTGTTGAGAAGAAGATGGGGAGGGAGAAGGCAGCAGATGGGAAGAATAAACTTGCTGCTGAGGAGCAGGTTGCTGAGGCTCAAGATTCGTCTGCAGCAACAACGGTCGTGGAGAATAAGAGAAGCAGGAGGAAGCGAGAAAATTGTGACCCTGATGTGCAGAAGTCTGCCAAGGTGGAAGCACCCAGTAGGACCACAAGATCTCGCTCAGTAGAAGCTGCTTTGATGTCACCCACTGTGGTTGAGAACAAAAGGAGGAAGACAGGAGATGGACAACCTGACGTAGAATTGCCTACAGTTTCCGAGGTGGTTAAAAAAGATGCTCCTGTCACCAGGTCTTTAAGGAACAGAGTTGTCCAGGTTAACAATTCTGTGGTGGAGGAAACTCGCACTAGCCAGCAGCTGGAAAACAAGGCGCAGCCTAGTAGACCAGCTACTCGCAGGCATAAACAGGTTGAATCTTCTGTGGAGGAAGAAGATCAAGAACAAGTTGCTGTTCCTAATAAGGCTCCCCTATCTAGGCGATCAGGGAGAAACAACTCTGAGGCCAGCAATGCAAATTCAGAAAACAACAAATTGGTTAGTGCTTTAGTGGAGGCCAAAGACTTACAGGTAGCTTACCCATTGACACGCCGTAATGCTAAGGCTCAAGATGCGGAGAAGCAACCAATAGTCAAAGAACCTGTTAGGAGATCAACTCGTAAATCTGTTGTCTCTACTATGCTTGATAGTGAAGACAAGGATCCAACTGAAGAAAAGAACCCTGAAGCACATGTTAGGAGATCAATGCGGAGATCTATTGTGCCGGCTAAAGATGTCAAAGGTGCTGGTGAAGAGATTCAGCATGCTAAGGGTGCCGTGAAGCAGCAAACAATTACAGAACCTGTTAGGAGATCAACTCGTAAATCTGTTGTCTCAACTATGCTTGATAGTGAGGACAAGGATCCAACTGAAGAAAAGAACCCTGAAGCACCTGTTAGGAGATCAATGCGGAGATCTGTTGTGCCGGCTAAAGATGTCAAAGGTGCTGGTGAAGAGATTCAGCATGCTAAGGGTGAAGATGCCGTGAAACAGCCAGCAATTACAGAACCTGTTAGGAGATCAACTCGTAAATCTGTTGTCTCAACTATGCTTGATAGTGAGGACAAGGATCCAACCGAAGAAAAGAACCCTGAAGCACCTGTTATGAGATCAATGCGGAGATCTGTTGTGCCGGCTAAAGATGTCAAAGGTGCTGGTCAAGAGATTCAGCATGCTAAGGGTGAAGATGCCGTGAAACAGCCAGCAATTACAGAACCTGTTAGGAAATCAACACGTAAATCTCTTGCCTCAGCCATGCATGAGAAGGAGGAGAATGATCTCAGCGCAGAAAAGAACCCAGGAGCCCATGTTAGGAGATCAAGTCGGAAATCAGTTGTGCCAGTTAAAAATGTTGGTGAAGACATTCAAAATACTAAGGGCGAAGATGCGGAGAAGCAATTATTTGTGAAGCAACCTGTTAGGCGGTCATCACGTAAATCTGTTCTTCCAGACACCCTTGAAAACGAGAGTGGATTTATAGTTGCAGAAACAAATGCTGAGGCACATGCTAGGAGATCAACACGGAAGTCTGTTCTTCCTAATATGATTAACACAGAGAACCCAGATCTCAGCAAAATGGCCAGAAATGGCAACTTTGAAACTGGTAAATGTGAAGATGATAAACAGCAGATAGTAAATGAACCTGTTAGACGATTAAGGCGGTCTGTTGTCACAGTGACGATTGAGGAACCATATAAGGGCCTTCATTACGGAAATATATCAAAAATTCCAATGAGAAGATTAACACGTAAATCCATTGCTTTTAATGTAGTTGAAAAAGGGAGCATGGATAACACTGAAAAGGTTGGAATGGAAGAGTCAGAAGCTGGAACAAGAAAGCCAAAAGTAAGAGATCATGGCGTGGCTATGGTTATTTCTGGAAACGACTCACAGGCAGTCCTGCAGAGGTCAACCGGCAAATCTTCAAATCATTATTTATCTGATGACAATGAGACGCAACCTGGTTCAGAGAAGTGCATGTCACATGAGAGTGTTGGTGAAGATGTCATGAAGTTGAGAAACCACAGAAGGTCTTCAATGGAAATATCATCTTCAGCCAAAGATTCCTCGAATATTGAGGATTTTAGTGGACAGAAATTCAGGAAGCAACAAAGGTCTCAAACCCCAATTGAAAAAGGTGACACGGGGGCTAACTATGACAGGCAACTGAGAACCCAGCAGGCATCACATTCCACAACTTCAAAGGAAAGGTCTTCAAAGAGGAGATGGACAACTGCTCCAGAAGAAGTTACGTCTGCTGAGGAGGCAAATGATGTCATGGTTATCAGGGAAGCAACAGAGTACACATGTAAAGTGTCTCATGAATATTGTGAGCCTAGTAGCAGAATTCAAGAAATTTGTCAGGCTAATGCCACAGGAGAAGAGTACTCTTCAGGTCCATCTCTTGGAACAGTAACACTCCCTGACGAGATTTGCACAACGCAGAGTGTACATGAAGCGATACCTGGATCAGAATCCAGTGAAGCTGCAAAGGAAAGTTTGGATAAGAGTAAACAACCTCAGGAACACACTGCTATTCAACATGATGATAACCATTTATCTGAAACAAGAAATGAGGAGTTGGATCAATCATCAAGCGTCTCAGAACTACACAGTGGTTTCGTCTTAGAGGACAAAACATTGATGGGTGAAGGTGAGATTAACATGGGTGCTAAGGGCATCGCTTTGTTTATTTATTACTTGCACTGCCAAATTTATAGGTTTTTTTCTTTGCTCATTTTATCTCTTGTAGCCAATAATCATCACAAAACAATTTAGCAATCTTTGGATGCCCGAAGGCTGGCATACTAGTAATTTCCTTGATTTTGTGAAGTTGTAATTAGCTTTTGCCATTACTGTCTTGTCATTATATTGAAAGGCAGCATTTATGTTTTGCCAGCTGAGTTTGCTGTTGGAGATGGTGAAGGGCAAAGTCCTGTAGCTGGGCATGGGTCAGATACAGGTGAGTTTGGAGAAAAGAACCTAGCTGGCATCATGTCCCTGCTGACCACGCCGAAGTTTGGCTTGTAACCCTTTTTTTTTTTTGTAATATTATCATACTGTTGAACAGCTTCTGGATCTGCCATACCAACATCAGACAATAACCCAGAAATCCACTGTGATGTAATTACTGAAGAAAGCATTCGAGCCGATGATCTGGGTAGATGTCCCAGCATGGATGGAAAAGGGAACCTTTTGACAAATCTGCACTCAGAAGGTGCTGCTGACAACAGTATTCTTCCAGCACTGAATGCTGCTAAGGGATGTTCATCAGATGAAAGACACTCATCATTTGGTCTTGAGGTTATGTTTACAGAAGCGTCCAAAGATACTGCTGTAGAAGTTGATGGTGGAAACAAATCTATCACCTGTTTAACTCCTGGTTTCCATGTGGGATCATATTGTGATCTGGAAGATGAGGACGTCACAAAAGAAGGTATAAATCATTTATAGAACTTTCTGATATTAATTTGTCACCTATATTTTTTTTAATGTATCCTTTCCTCCCCTTTCCAGAAGTTGTTACTGAGTGGAAAAGTTTTGATGAACACGCTGCTGCCAAAACTGACCTAAAATCAAACTTAAATTGTGAATTTACTGGTATTGATATGGATTCAGATTGTAGCATTGCTGAAAAGAACATGAGGCTGGTTGCAGATAAAACTGATGAAGAAGAAGCTACAATTCCGGTCCAGCAGGATGGTGTACAAGAAGGTAATCATCCATTGTGATATATCTGGATTAGTAGATAGCGAGTCTTTGAGTGTAGTAGTGTACTATTAAATGTTGTTTGAGAGTAATGCATAAATGTATGTCAGGTGACCCTGAGAAGCCTTCACTATTTTCAGCAACACCAAAGTGTAAACGTGAATGCGGTTTGCCTGAGGAAACAGTATTGCAATCAAAGAACCAGGGGTGTTCATCAAGTGCAGAACAATCACCATTTGGCATAGAGTCCCTATTGTCGCAGGAAAGCATAGAAAAATCTGTGGAGTATGATGCTCTTGCTGCATCAGTTCATACAGAAATTGGATTTGATGAATTAAAAGAGTGCCATGTGAAACGTGCACTAGAAAATGCTCATGTGTCCAAACCACACCATGATACTGATGAAGGTAGTTGTCCGGTTTCCAAAACTGATGATTTTATGTGCACATCCCAGCAAGGTAATGGAATAGAAGGTATAAATACCATATCCCATTTCTTTTTTGCACTGTTTTTTCTTCCTTCATAATTTCTTTCCATTCCTGCAACCTATAGCTATGAGGTATGTTCTATCATTTCAATGGTACTCATAGAGCTTCCATTTGTTTTTAGGATTATCGAAGGTTAGCCTTGATGAAGAATGGGTCTCCATAAAGGAGTAAGCATATTTTTTCATGGTACCACTATAGTTCATATGTTATGGAAAAGGTATGTGTTTTATCATTTTAAGATGGGAAATCCAATTTTGTAGGGGTACTAATTCTGAGGAAGTGGCCTGTAAGGGTGAAGGAAGTGACAAACTAGTCCATTGTGATGACCCTGAACCTTCATCTGAAAAAACAGATGTCAATGAGCAAGGTACATCCTTTTTTTTTATTGGGTACATCCTTTATCGATTATACAATTCAATTACTCTTAGTTTGGAAAACAAATATTTTTAAAATCTTTGTTTTCTCAACACAATTTTTTTGGCTTCTCGTCAGAATAAAAGCATGGTCAGATATGTTTTAAGTTTTGACAGTATTTTTCCTCCATAACCTACAGCACCTGACAATGCATATGGTGTTAGTGACGTTGTACTGAGCAGTACACTGCATGCTCCTGCCAATGAAAACTACGATGCATGTTTGGGTTCCAATATTGGACTAACGCATCAGGGTCATAAAGATCAATGCAGTGAGGACACAGAAAAACGATTTGCTTCCAAAACCTTGTCAAATGATATTTTTGAGGGTGCCACTTCCAAATACATTGAATGTGGAGATGTCCTACTCCCAGCTGAAGAAAGATCACATTCACAAGATGATCAACTTAACTCCAAGTTGGAAGGCACAAAAGTTGTGGAATCTGGCTGTAATTTCAGTAAGGATTTTAGTAGCGATTTGGATAATGGATCTGTTGTGGGCATTGTTGGTGAAAGAACTCCACCTGGCTCTAGTTTACCAAAAGACTTGTCCACGGAGTATAATACAAAACAGGAGCATTTAGATGGCCCCTCAGCGGAAATATTTCGTGATGGGTCCACCACGTATCGGGGGGAAAATGTTTCTAGAGTAGGTCAGTAACTCGCTATTTTTTTTTTAACACTTAAATTTCCTACTAGCACTGTTGCTTTTCAATTGTTCAGACACCCCCCCCCCCTAATGTGTTATGTGTATTTGTTCAAATGATGTGCCAGATACTTCATTTAGTTTAGCAACTTCGAGCAAGCATGATGGTGCTTTGTCTGAGGAAGCAGTGCGCACAATGAAGAAATATGCTGGAACATGCTCCTCAAATCCTAGAGAACTGCTCATGGACCTCCAGTCCCCATTGTCAAAGGAAAAGATCGAAGGATCTATTTCACATGATGGCCTTGCATTCCCAAGCGCCAAAAGTTCAGGAAATGAATCAGTTGATGTTGAACAACGGGTTGAGGTACATCTTGGTTCTAATATGTCTCAGTTAGAATCAACTGATCTGTTGGATGAATTGATTGGGTGTTCCAAGACTGAAATGTTGCATCAGGGTCACAACGATCGATGCAGTGAGGATAGGGAAGAACAAGTTGCTGTTGTGGATATTGTTGGTCAAAGGACTCCATCTGGTTCAGGTTTACAAGAAGATTATTGTACGGACTATAATCCGCAACAAGACTTTTTAGATGGCTGCTCAGTGGAATCATCTCTTCAAGGGTCCACCACCGTATGTTGGAAGAAAAATGTTTCTGCTGTAGCAGGTTAGTAACTTGGTGATTATAAACCCTGAAGTTGTCTTCTTGAGCTATTGGTTATCAATTAATGCTATTTGTTCAAATGATGTGCCAGGTACTATTGAGAATCCTTCATTTAGTATAGCAACTACTGATTATAAACATGACGGTGCTTTGTCTGAGGAAGCAGCGCACAAACTGAAAAAATATACTGGAACATGCTCGGAAGACCCTAAGCATTTAGTAATTGAGCTGCAGTCTCTTTTCTCAGAGGCAAGCATTGAAACATCTGTTTCGCATGATGATCTTGCCTTTCCAAGTGCTGAAAGCGGAATAAACGAACCTACTGTTTGCCATTTTGAGAAACCAGTTGACACACTTGTTTCTTCAGAACCTGATACATACCAAGGTCGTTGTCATGATCTAAGCAGAGCTGAAGAAAAAGAGAGTTGCATGTCTGCTTCTGTGCAACACAATGAAAGTGGAGGTATGTATTTTCTTTATGTTCAATCACCTTCTCGTTTTGTTTGAAAGTATTCTACTGTGCAATATCATGCTGTCTAATCCTCACATAGAGAACTGAGTGATACTTCTCAAATTAGGGTTCTTGAGGTCCAGCCACATGAAAGATTTGGTTACGTCAGCCCATATTAATTTGTCAGATGACGCCCATCTTATTGAAAGGTAACTTTGTTTCGTATTACTAGAACTGCATAAGTAATGAATGATATACAGACACTCCTTGTGTCCTTCAGTCCTTTGATCATGCAATCACTATACTGCAGGAATATTGTAGTTGAGGAAGTGCTTTGTGAGGCGAAAGAGAAAGGAAAGTCTTTTCCTACTTCAGATAGTGATGTCCTCCAATCAAACTCCAATGAATATGGTAAGCCTGAACTTGTTTGATCACTGAGGGAAATATGTTTTGTTGTTGTCTCTGTCTGTACTGTTTGGTTGCTATTGTAATTTCTGTCTTCAACATTGCATACTGCTGTCTGCTGTAGCATGTTTCTGTTTTTCATCTGTCTTTAGACTATTACATACATCTCATATTGCAACTGAGCAGACTTGTTGTACTAGTGAAACTCAATTTTCAGTTAGCAGCTTACTAAAAAAACATCTATTTGTGATGAGTGGCACATGTTCTAGTTCTTCACAATTATTCGTGAGTCATCTGTAAATAATTCCTTTGTGTATTGTCTCATGATTCTCTTTTACATCAGGACCTTGTCAGACTGGTCAACAGTGTGTACATGAAAGCAGCAGTATGCAGGCGACTTCTAATATTGAAGCGTTCAATCATGATCATGAGGAAAGCAATGAAAATAACGGAGGCCAAATTACTCCTGGTATCCCTGCTAGCAATATGTCAGAAGATGCAGATATTGAAAGATCAGAAAGGGAAATAGGTCTGCCCCTTGCTGCAGGAATATCAGCATTGCCAGATGAGCAGCTTAAACATCCAGGTGATCTATCTGCTCCAAGAACTCCGGAAGAATCTATAGTTTTGCAGAACTACTGTTTCCCTGGATCAGAAGGTATCATCTTGCTTGCTGCCGAGTTGTTCACATTTCAACAGAATGTGCTGTTCAATTTCTTACTGTAGTATTTGTCAGCGCCTCCTGACTCCACCTTTCCTTTTCTGTTTCCATTAGGAATCTGTGAAAGCAGCAGACGGGTAGGCATAGACGAACTCCGTGCTGAGCTGCAGAGTTTCAAATTTTCCAGCACTGTAAAAGGAAGCTACATTGCTATGAGTGCCCCTCGCCCGAAGCAATGTGACAACCTGGGGCAATCCACAATCGCTTCGCTCCGGAACGGGGAGGACACACATTCCGTTAAAGCAGACGGTCCTGCTAAATCCAACCCTGATCGCTCGGTTGCAAAGGACTAGTCGAGACAAGCACTGCAGCCCATTAGCGGAAGACCAAGGGAGACCAAGGGATAACTGATAGTTAGTAGATCATAGATCGTAATTTATTGTTGACAGTTCGTGTTTGTGCTCAACATTTGGTGGCGGCTGGCCGGCGTTGTTGTTGTGTATCTTACAGGCGTGTATTCGTGCAGCGTATAGTGACGAAGCTGCGCCGTGCATGTTAATGTTAGCATTGTGAAGGAACTGACAGTCGTCCATGTGGTTGTGAAGCTGTTGCCGGTTGGCTTTGGTTTGCAATCGTGAATAGTACCCATGCCGTTATGCCCCGTGCCGTTAATAGTACCCATGCTCTCTTCTTGTTGGTTGACCTGTAATCTCTTGCAATGGCTTACGAATTCCGTGTTGTTAAGCTCCTGTCATTTGTGTTGCTGCCTTCAACACCTGTTTTGTTAAAGGAGCATGTTCCACACGCATGCAGGTCGCTTGGCGTTTCATTACCTCCATGGGCAGAGCCGTCACTCGAGTCATCAAGTAGTGGTAATCTTTGGCCTTCCATGAACGCACGCACGCACCCAAGAAATTCAGTCAATGCCCACACGCGTTATGCAAGCTCCACCCACCCAGTCGCCGGCCATGTCGATTCGTGTCGCCTAGCTAACTAGCGCTGCTATATATAGATTTCGCCGCCAGACCATACCCATCTCACTTCACGACGCGCAGGCAGGCACTCTACTTCCACACACCTGCATGGCCATGAAAGCGCGCCTCGCCGCCGTCGCGCTGCTCCTCCTCCTCACCGTGGCGGCGCCCGCCGCTGCACGTGTCGGCCCCGCCGCCGTCCCGCCGCTGGCGGCGCGCCTCCACGCCTTCTCCGCCGCCCTCAACGGTGAGAGCTTGGTTACGTCGTCGTCGATCACGTTCTCCTCGATCAAGAATTCGATCGGGATGAATGAACCAAGGCTGGCCGACCATGCTCGATCTTGTGTATCTTCTTGTTCTTGTATATGTAAGTAACTGAACTGATAAACTTTGTCCATATGTGTTACTTTGTGCGTGCAGATGGCGGCGAGGCTGGCGGCGGGTTCGTGGAGTGCTGGGACGCGCTGACGAGGCTGGGGTCGTGCACGAGCGAGATCGTGCTCTTCTTCGTCAACGGCGAGTCGTACATCGGGCCCGAGTGCTGCGTCGCCATCCGCGGCGCCACTCGCCACTGCTGGCCCTCCATGCTCGCCGCCGCCGGCTTCACCGCCGAGGAGGCCGACGTCCTGCGCGGCTTCTGCGACGCCGAGGTCGCCAAGCAGCTCCCCCCCGCGGGCCCCGTCCCGGCGCCCGGGAAGCCGTAATGAGCCTACGTTACGTACATATATATACACGTGCACGTTTGCTAAAAAATCATCTTCCGGAGTAATAAAATGTGCAGCGGTGTAATAAGGCTAATAAAACTGAATGAGTCTACCTGCATCCTCATGATTTGTTTGTTTGTCTGTTTGTTTCATTCATTTCTTGTTGTTGTCACGAGTGTTCGTGGGAGGGATGAAGGCGTCTGTGTTGTGTGCACAGCGCGCGCGCGTTTCACAGAGCCGCGGTGGGCTCGATCATGCTGATGGTTTTGCTGTTGCAGCACAGCCCACCACACTGTGGATGATTTGGGCTCAGCCCATTTGACACTCAGTTTAAGCGAGGGGAAACTCGCATGAGAACGAGACAGCAAGAGTGGGAAGCTGGAAACAGAAAACGTTCTAGATACACCAAACTCACATGTTTGATTAACCGAACAATAAATAAGTGGAAACTAAATCTTACTACTTGTTGACAGTACTATTCGCTTCTAGCTCTACTACACAATTTTCATGACCAATCGATCGAGACAGAGCTCGGTTGTTTCCACAAGTGGCAGCGTGCAGTGAGATGAAGCCCGCGGCATCCGAAAGAGACATTGCCGTGTTGTCGTGGCACGCAGGCACCACAGACAGCCTCCATGTGCAGCTTTCCAGTTCGCAGATCGATCGATCTCCTCTTATCCACCTCCGCATGAGCGTGATGCCTACCGCTGCTGATAGGTGCTCCCTTGGCCCGAATCGACGCAACGCCATTAGGGCTGGACTCGACCGGCCGGGCAGCAATAATGGAGATTGCGATGCAGCCAGCGGCCTGCATTATTGATGCCTGCCTGCGATCGGATCCCAACCTACGTTCCATCATCAGTGCTTTGGATCGGTGCTAAAGGCGTCCCTGCACCAAGCTAGCACAAATCATCTCATGATCAACTTGATCGCTTTCATTTCCCAAGCTTTTATAAAGTTTAGTTTTTGTGGTTCAATTGATTCTTGGATATGTAGCTTAGCACTGACCAAGCATAAATCCTGCTTAAGGTGATGTGTTCTTATTTCTTGTTTTTTTTTTCACAATTTGTTAGTACTGATTGATTGATTGGTGTATAGTAGCTTCAAAAAACACGTTCCCTTGCTGAAAAAAAGGAAAAAGAATGTTGGACACGATCTCGTTATCAAGATAGAGTTAGGAAATGGCATCCTTTTTATTATTGAATGATTAATTAGTTGGGGAGTTCTACCCCCACATATTGCCAAATTGGTGTTTCTTTATCTGCACCATAATGGAGATATTTTTCAGTGTGTGGTTACAAGGGATGGATGCGGCTCAATTTGTCAAACTCACCTTTTACTTGGTTGCAATGAACTAATACCTTTTTCTTAAAAAAAAGTCTACAATAGAAATATATTACTTCTCATATATTCCTTGTCACGACTAGTTGCTCAGATGCTTGTGCATTTCGTTTTCAGGAGGGGACGGTACATCTGTGGTGCAATAACGACAACACATTGCGCCTCGCTACCCCAATAGCACTGGATACATAAACACATTTACTCTATACGTTTTGTGTTATAAAACAATCCACGAATCAAATGTGCTCTACTAAAAAAATATGAATTTTGTTGCTGCAAGATAAAAAAATGGCTATATATAATTCATGACGAAGTTATTCACCTATGCATTGAATGGACAAAGTTGATTAAATGTTGATTTATATCTCAACCGTCTATCCACCAGGCCTCGACAAAGTCCATTCGAATCAAGACCCCCAAATCAAATAAGAATAAATATCTTGGTTTAGGGTCGCCATCATTCCGTGTGTTATGCGAGGGAAGCTCTATCTAGTGGTCTAGCCTTTTTGTTTTTTCAACCGGCCGACACCTCCTCCCTCTCGTGATCCAATTGCATCACTTCATGCTCATGCCTTTGCTCAAAGTTAATACTAAAGGAGAAAAAGATTGCTTAATCAACAAACAGTATCATCATATTCATGCATGAGGACCAGCTTTGTTGTGGAAATATTAGGCTGGCTAGCTATCTTTCCATTTACCTTAAAACTTGTGCCGTATATACTAAATCCAATATTTTTTTGCGGGTATACTAATCCAATAATTGATAGGCTCATCGACAAAGTTGAAAAGCTTACCAGTACTAGTTCAAAGATATTATAAATTTCGTTGCATATATATAGTATCAATTTTCTATGCTAAGATATTGGAAACATGGTCAAGTCAAACTGTGTCCAATAGAAATGAATAGCCGCTACAGCATCGATGCCGTGTCATAATCAAGATCACAATTTTCAAGCCCATAAAACAGTAACTTTTGTCTTTGGCACCTTAGAATATCAGCATATATATAACCGGAAACAAAATTTATGGTCATGGCATGCCCTTTTTTCCCGGGATAATTATAGGGGTCGATTGGATGCAAGGGGTGTTCAGTCACAACAAGTCCTTGAGCTGCTACCTTTCAAGTCCTTTTCGCTTCAATTTTGTCCTTTTTTGCTTCAATTTGGGCGGCTTTTATCTTTTAGAAAAAAAAGAGTTAAACCTGACTTGAGTTTGACACATCGAAATTAACTATAAATCAGTTATATTTACCCATCTTAGGGTGCTGACCTCGGAATATTCCAGTAGGAAATAGGGATTATCCATCTGCCGACACTGTACTCATCCTTCGATCAGAGTCAACCAATCGCCAATTCAAAAGGTCGGTGGGGCCGTGCCGTCCACTACTATCGTGGGCCCCACTACCGCCCTAATAAGAAGGTACCTTAAGCCGGTGGCCGGTGGGCAGTGCACGTAGACGCGTGGTGCATATCAGATTCATTTGGATTTTCGCCTCTAATATCTCTCTCTCACACACACTAACGCCCACATCTCTATCATGTGTGAATGCTACATTTCTCCTTTTATTTTTCTGTTATTTTTTCAGGCACTACATATCAAAACACATTAGACTGTTTTTGCTTTTGTTGTGCATATACATATAACTTTTTTTACAAATAAAAGAATAACCTTTCTGTGGTGGACTCAACAAAGGTTATGCAAAGTGGATACTATTTAATTTGTTGCAGCATTGTGCATTAGGTGACCTGATATAAAGGGTCCTCCGTATGACGCATTGACACATATGATCTGATCGGATGGAACCACTGCACAACCACTTGCCAAAAACCGTGGAGCCATGATATCGAGTACCCTTGACCCACCGATCCAACACATACCAATCGTGGTATCAACGGTTTACGGTGCAAATAAATAAAGTATGAACACGTGTCGTGTGCGTATTATTACCTTATGGTACGTGTACGTATTTCCACGTCGCAATACTCCATGTCAGCAGCCATCGACTATCGAATAACAGTCACCTCGATCTCCACCGTCCATTCCACAGGCCGGCCGGCTCCGCCTATAAAACAGGAGCAAGTGCCAAGCGGCACACACACAAGTAAGCCACAGATCAGACACCAGCTAAGCACATCGTCGTCCTATTGTCACTCTCGGCTAGCTAGCTCGAGCTTCGAACGAAATCCATGGCGGAGGAGAAGCACCACCACCACCTATTCCACCACAAGAAGGACGAGGAGGCGGAGCAGCCCGCCGGAGGGTACGGCGGCGAGGCCACCGAGTACTCGGAGACCACCGTAACGGAGGTGGTGTCGACGGGTGAGGACGAGTACGAGACGTACAGGAAGGAGGAGAAGCAGCACAAGCACAAGGAGCACCTCGGCGAGGCCGGCGCCATCGCCGCCGGTGCCTTCGCACTCGTACGCCTTTTTTCCCCTTTTGTTTAATTGGGGAAACTAGTTAATATAGTTATATATATGTATATATGTATTATATAGATAGATCATCAACACATATGTATACATGATGTATTGATGTGGTTGGTGTTATTATCTGCAGTACGAGAAGCACGAGGCGAAGAAGGACCCAGAGCACGCGCACCGCCACAAGATCGAGGAGGAGATCGCGGCGGCGGCGGCCGTGGGCTCCGGCGGCTTCGCCTTCCACGAGCACCACGAGAAGAAGAAGGACCACAAGGACGCCGAGGAGGCCTCCGGCGAGAAGAAGCACCACCTCTTCGGCTGATGAGATCCGACGATCCATCGCCGGCGTGCACGTGTGTCAACGCTCTTTAATTTCTCCGTATCCATTATTCTACGCTTTTGTGTGTGTTTGAGTGAGAGACTGAGAGGTGGGGCCGTGTGTGTGTTGGCCTTCCTCTACGTGCATACACGTATGCGTGTTGAATAAGGGGCCCCGGTTCTGTACATCAGTACATGGCTTCGTACGTAATCGCCCGTGTATGTATGTGTGTGCATATGTACCTATATAATGAATGAAAGATGCGTGCAGCTCTGATTTACTGTTTGCCTCTTAAAATACCATTCCTTAGTAATTACAAAATATCATTTTAATTACCCGTACAAAATATCATTTTAATTAATTACAAAATAAAAGCAGAAAACTAAAGGTAACTACTCGCTCCATCCCAAAATACTATCTGGATAGATAGCTTTTGATATATATCTTGGTATCCTCCCTCCGAGTTGGTAAAGGAATACGTTTAGGACATTGACACGGTCTCCAAAATATAACTTTGACTAATATTTTTTAGTATAAAATATTTGTAAAATATATTTTAAAAGTACTTTTGTAAAATTATATTTCAATACAAATCTACTCATATTATTTTTATATAACTAAACTTAATACTTAAAAAATTATTTACAGTCAAAGTTTACAAAGTTTGACTTAGGACAATCTCAAAACGTCATCCTTTACCAATATGGAGGGAGTATATAATTGTGTCTAGATACATTGTAAAAGTTATGTGAACGAATAGTATTTTGGGACGGAGTGAATATATTATATATTGCGGACACATGCAAAATGCAACGCAGCAGATTAGTACTGGAGAACAAAATCTAATACCGTAGGGCAGAATGAAAAATCCAATAATGTACAACCTGCATTTTCTTATGACCAAAATAATGACGTGTTTGCAAGACATAGCAAGTAAAATAGAGTTATAAGCATAACACATAGCAAGTAAAATAGAGAAAAATTGACTCATAAATACTTATGCTACATGACGACGAAATTCTAGGGGTTCTTTGTTCAGTTCTTACCCTAATAACAAATCTACTATGGAAGCAAGGAGACTGTACAGTCATCGTCGGTAGCGCGTATTCATTCGTTCGCTTGTGAAAAGTGAAAATGTGAAACACATGTTGAATATACCATTTTTCTAAAAATAAAAACAAAAGCTTTCGTAGCTCAGTTGGTTAGAGCACCCGTTTAGTAAGCGGGAGGTCTTGAGTTCGACTCTCAACGAAAGCATCGTTTTTAATTACTCTCACGTCGCAAAAGGTTTTTTTTTATGACAGGCATTAGCACTGTTTACTTGTACAGACAACGTTTTTGTTTATTCAGCAGCAGCTAAAACAGCAGCTTTTGCCCGACTGCTGCTTTTTTAGCAGCTGCCTGATTGCTGCTACAGCCAGCCGAACACCGTGATTTTCAAATATCATAAGCTCTCACGTCGCGAAATCAAGTCATGATAGGCATTAGCACTATTTAAACAACATGCTCATGCTTGTTTTATATGAAAAACAAGATAGACAAAACTTGGCACTTTAAGCTTGAGGATTGGCATTTCCATTGCAGTAAGTAGATGTAACAAAATTACATTTCCATATATACTGCTCAATCAAAATTTGGATACAGACCCTACAACCTTCATTTTCCCTTTTTTTTTTCCCTCGAGTCATCCAATCTAAAAGTTTAAACACAACATTATGGCTTCATGACTACATTCCCACATTTGCTCCATTGCCAGCTTTGCTCAAACACAGCCCTGGAACCCTGTATTCTTGTGGAATCACTGGTTCGTCGAGATCTTCAGTTCTTCACAAAGTACTTTACTGAAGCTTTGGTGCTTTCAGGAGATATACACCCCTCACCAAACCTTTACCAACATCTCCAACCTCCTTAAGGATAGATGTTGGCTCTGGCATGGTTTCATCGGCCTCCTCTCTGCCACGCTTCTGTGACATGAAGAAATTGGTACAACTTAAACTCTTCTGCATTGCCATGTGCACATCAAAAGGAAAGAAAAGAAAAAACTCTGCATGGTGTTGCTTTTGGCAAAATAGGCAGAGATTGCATAGCGCAAGTCTGTAGCGTGAGTGAAAAGGGGCCTTCTCTTTCTGAGAAGATAAAAATTACCTTTGGGTTCTCCCATGTGAGACCAACCGCGTCTCCTCCTATTGAACCATACCACAGCTTGAAGGTCTTGGGGAATGCACACTGTAAGTAGAAGATGTTAAAGTATATTCCTACCGGATGAACATGTTTTCAAGAGGTCAGAAGCTTCAATTTTACCTTCAAGTCTTGCAGAAAGTACGTAGTTGGATCGAAGTTCACCAAAAGTTTATCTCTCGCATCATGCAAAGTTTTCACAGCCCCTTTATTGAGTGGCATATAGGGGTGGAAATCTTTACTTGGTTTGCCGCAGATCACCAACTTACCTGCAAAGTTGTTACATAAGTTTATTACATTTGAAATTGTGCGAAAAAATACCTCTGAATAACAAGTAACCTATATGTGTGGTATATATGGAATACATATGTGACAAGTAATCTTGCTGACACAGTAACAAGTAACCTATTGGAATCCAGAAGCAACTGTAACTGATACAAGTGAAACTGACCGTTTGGAGTCTCAGCAGGGAAAAGTACATGCTGGGGACGGCAAAGCTTCTCTTGATGGAGGAGAACAACAGCATCATAATTGCTCATAGGTGTTCGGAACAGGCACTATAGCATGCAAAGAATTCATATTGAGTATAAAGGAAGACACTAAACGGGATAGAGCCAATGAAGCAGCGGAAGAATAAAATTACCTCCCATGTATATTGCCCTGATTGGCCATTTAGTATAAGATTTGTTAAAAGTTCTGCACTGCTTTTAGCATAAGCAGCCATACGTTTAAGAACCTGCGTTACAAACAGACAGAAGATTAGCAAATGAAATAAGATAACGGCATCTGAAACATTATAACAGGCTAATATATGTGCGATTCATGGTTAAAGTCTCAACAGTGGTCATTTATGCACGAGATGGAAATAGATTGCATTTTCAAGATTTATACTTCAATAGCCTAGCTTTGGTGGAAGCTTGCTCAACAGTAATTAGCATTTCAATCTTAAAACAATAAAAACACATACTGGCCTGCTTGGTGACTGTTTTGTCCATGCTTCAGATGCTTTATCATATGACGTAGCAAGAAACATTGCAGGCACTATATCATGAGGATTTTGTTCATAAGATTTTCTGCTCATCATAAAGTTCTCCTGTAGTTGTGTAAATCATACAATAAGAGCTAGTGAGCTAATTAAAAAAATTATAGAAAAGGAGAGAGATAACTGACATTGATATCCTTCTCATCCTTCAGATTGAAGTCATTGTTTATGTCGATAACCATGGGTGAAAAGGTCCAGTCAAAACTGGATAACAACCGCAAGAACCTGTCATTTTTTGTAGTAATTGGTCAGAGGACTTCAACAGCTTTCATGGCTTGAAGGACTGGTGACGGTATATCAATTTGTAAAGGAAAAAAGGATGGAGGGGAAAGCAGCGCTGAAACCTAATGAGGTAACTAAACCTTATGAGCCTGTTATCAGTCATTTTAGCTTGTAATTAGCTGCAAATCATTTTTGTTTGTTTGAACATATCATCTCACCCGTTATACCATATCAACAAACAACTTAATTCTCCATCAGAAAACTAATCACTCCATACAAGGGAAGGACAAACCACATGGCCTGAGCGGTATTAGGGTATTGAAAAGGGAAGTTAAAACATCTATAGGGATGGAATAGTACTGGTGGGAGACTAGACTCATTCTTATTATAGATAGTGATACACATCACCCTTATACAGTGGATACTTCCTCAGACAATTCTTAACTGACATTGGCCAAAACCCCTGACTGCATCCCCCTGGCTCAGACTCCAGCTGCTGTGTATCTCTGCATGCTTAATTAACTATATGCAACCTGAGAAATGGATTTTGGAGGGAGGAAATTGTGTTTTTGACAGGATGATTACGCTATTTCGAACAAAACTTTGCTCCCCTGTACCAGAACTACTAAACCAACTTTTTCCAGCATCAAGAAATGACTATCATAGCTGGTAGGATTGCAGGCATCTGCCTGTTCCAACTTCCAATGTAACAAAAAGAATGAAACTGACAAAATGAGAAGCGATCAAGAAATGACTAAGATAGCGGGTACGAGTGCAGAAGTTTACCTGAGAAATCCCGCAACCCGAGAAGAAGGGGCATGGAATGGGAATGGCTTCAAAAATAGATATGCAACCACCAACTCAACTGCCTCCTCTGAGATAAATGAAGAGAACAGATGGGCAGAAATCCATCTTTTTGCTAGCCTTTGAAACAGAAAGAATATCATGCAAGCTCATTAAGTATGCTTCATAGTTTAAGCTATGGGGATTTTAACGCACAACCTTCAGAACCTTGAAAATTTACCTGACTACTGGTCCATACATCTGGTAACGTCCATGCAGACCATTGATCATACTTGAGTGTTGGCTCCGCTGAAAAAGCACCTTATCTTGTGATAGAGCACTTTGTGTGTTATCATCTCCAGCTGTGAGGTAATGTGATAAAATTAGGGAACTCTGTGATCTTTCTGCAGTAGCCCATTAGCAAATATGAGAAATTATGTGAATAATAACAAAAAAGCTAACCTTGTTTTTGCAACACTAAGCCTCTTTCATGAAATATTTTTAGCAAGAATGAATATCCAGACGTAAGGACATTCACTTCATCTTCGCTGGCTGAAATAAACATTCCTCGATCCTCCAGGCTGAAATTAAACAAGAATGAGAAAATGGAACAGAAAGAGACATGGAGCCATCAATTTTTTCTTCAATGCTACCACATACCTTTCACCAATTTTTAAAAGGAATGCGGCCTTTGTCTTCTCCATTGCCACAGGATCCAAGGGCCAGTTACCAGATCCCTCTAGCTATTTTTGAAAGTAGAAAAGGGAAGAAATTTGTGAAAAGGCATGTCCCAAAATGAAACATAACTCTATCAAGTACACACATCATTGAATGAAAGTTTCTGAGCAAATGAGCATCATACATGAAACTATTCAAGAAAGAGTAGTACTATTCTATAGTGGCATAACACAACTATATAAAGGTTATACCTGAATCATAACTTCTAAAGATTTAATGCAAGTTGTTGCAAAATTTGGCAGCCTCTGAGAATTCTTTCCATATGCCAGTGGATGAGGCTCAGGAGGAAACACAGAAGTGTGCCTAAAAGCTGGCATAAGAAAAGGTAAAATAAAGCAAATGTCACATACGATGAGGGAAATTATGAAAAACAGAATCATGCAAAACCTATACAAAACATGCTGTGTCAAACCTGAGTCTAGGGGTTGCACGGTAGATATTTTAAGAGGAACATCATCCAAGACACGTAGCTGCTTAGATAAAGTATCAAAGGCTTCAAGCAAAGCTCCAGAAGATGACACCGGATCTGCAGAATTCTGTTTAAGCCTAAAACCAAGGGCATGCAAACTGTAAAGCACAACATAGAAAGATCTGAAACTTACCTTGGCCATCAACTAAGAGGCAAAAGTCAAGCTGATCAACAACATGAACCAAGTCATCCTTCTGCAGCGACAAATGTTTCATAAGCACATAATCAGCAATCCTTTTGATAATTGTGTGCCTCTCCCAAGATTCAGTTTCCCACACTGCAGTTAAGGAAGTAGAATCCATTAAGTGTATTTCTTAAAATTAAGTAAACATTTTTCAGAAAACTGACTAAATAAAAATAAAACGCAAAAGTAACCTGTGCTTTCAGCAATATTTCCATCCTTGAATCTCCTAAGTTCAGCTTTCTCTCCCCAAAATTTCCTAAATTTAATAGCCTTCGGATTTAAAATAATGATGTTAGTATGCTGAACCGCAATAATTCCAGTTCACTATTCTGTAATCTAGAAAAGAAAAAAAATACCTCATTGCGGTTTTCAGGGTTTGGACCAATATCCACAAGACGAAAACCTTTTTCCAATGAGCTAAGCATTATGCCAACAAGCAGTGGACTCTTACCAAATTCTGAGAAACCCTATAGAATCGTACTTGTCACTAGACTGAATTGCAGGTAAAAGTGGTTAATAATAGTAACGCTGAAATTACATACATCCATTATTTTCCATTCAGAAGGCATGCTTCTCCACAGGACTCGGATCATCTTTGTTCTATCTGTAAGTCCTTGTTGCAGCAAAGATTGAACATCTTTCTCAAGAATTCTCCAAGATTCATCATCCACACAATAATTTAATTCAGTAACCTTAGAGTTCCCTTTCAAGTTTATCCTGGCAGAAAGCAATGCATATGAGAACTTGATCAGCTGATGGGAAAGCCTTCAATCTGGGAACTATAATAGAAACAGAAAGTTGGCTCAATGAAACTATGAAGATGTGAAGCCTGGAAATAACATACAACGTGTAGCTGGCAAGTGGGGCCTGGTGCCACTGTTAAATAGAAAAAATGTTTATTCCAAACTTTGCTGGTGCATGGACTTTCGATATGGACATACATAAATAGTTAACACCATTACACACAAGTACACATGCACAATGTAACTACATAGTCTCAAACTGAGGGCATGACATGCTGTTCACTCAGATAGTGGTTCCAGTAATAAATGTCATAATAACACCAATGTGATGCAGCATAATTCAGCATACCTCAAGCATGAGTCGAATTTAGCACCAAAGTCAACTTTGGTCATAAAAAGCTCTTCAAATCCACCATCTCTACATTTATCAAGGCAACTAAGCGCGCAAGCTGCCTCATCTTGAAGCTGAACAACAAAATAAATTGGAGCAAGGCAGATATTACAACAGTTCAATTCAGAGAAACTTGAAAGCTTGCTTACATAGGTAGAGAGCATTCTTCTGAAAGAGGGGAAAACATACTAAAACTAGACAGCTACCAGTGATTGCTGGATTATACCAATATAAAAGGGAAATGAAAAGGAAGCTGAACGAAAAAGGGTTTGGTGGTTATGGAATAGCTTCACAATGGTACATACCTCTAAAAAAGAAGACTTTGTCATCCGAAATGCCAGATTTACGTGGCCAGATATATCACATATGGAAACATCAAATGTTTTCAGGCAATTGGCAATGTCCTGAAATATTTCACTTTTGATCAGAATATCATGAACATCAAAAGACATTGAATTACTCAATATTAATGACTAAACAATAGCACTCGGTGCAAAGGTTGCATACAGACACAAGTACTATCTGCACCAAGTAACACTTCAGGTATGTTTATTACTCAACTCCAGGAACCCATGGCGAAGTATGACCAGACAAGAAGTTAAGTATCAAATGCCATGCTAAAAAGTAAGGCAAAAGAAATATATGGACAAATTATGATTTTGTGTGCATTATTCCATTTACTCCATCTATACAGGTAGGATGACTAATACATCTATGATGGCTTTCAGCACTGTACTTTATGCAGAAGGTTGACAAACCTCTTTGGTGATTGTACGCTTCTTCATTGACTGAATCACCAAGCCCTTTGCCCAAACCTTGGAAGTCGCTATAAGAATACAAATATGCTTCAATACAGTAAACATGAGTAAATATTCCTAGAAAATCAACTTTCTGTTGCTTGTATATACCCAAAAAATTCATCACAACACGGAAGATCTGTCTTGTGGTCATTGATCTAGTAATTATGCTTCCTCCAGAGTCCATAGTAAGAAACACAAGGATGGCAGATATTAAGTATCCATTGAGGCAATCATGTGTACATATTGAAGTTCTTTGGCGCGCCCAAACCTGTATTCGAACAAAATATTAGGCTGTCTTCAAGGGGAGAGAACACTTATATAACCATAAACAGACTCTAAACAAACTAGAGTTTAGGACGAATTGCATACTTTCATTAGCACCAAGGCCTCTTGCAAGGCTTTCCAGTCAGCAAAGGTGCTGCTCATAAATTCCGCATTTTCCTCCAAAAACATATCCTCCAATATGCTACAATTGTACTTTGGTGTGGGTAGGTTAATGCCATCTAAAATACAAATTGATCAACACCATGGTACAATGAAAATAGTTTCAAAGAATCAGCACTCTTATCAACATCAGTGGAACTGATCATACATAAAGCGGGTATATCACCTTTGGTATATGCACGGACATTGTTTCTTGTTGATATATTCAGCTTTGAAACATTGAACAAAGAATTTGCTGTTGGGATTATTCTAACATAGAACCCAGGAAGGTCTGCAATTTCTGTTGCTGCACCAATCAAAGTTTTGAAAAATGAGGGGGGCGTAAAAATGCCACTTATGCGAGTATCATTTTCAAGTGCATACTGATGTAAAAAAAAGGAGCAACCTGGATATACATGAAGAACAGGCTTTCGAGCCTCATCTTGGAAGGTAGACCATGAAACTTTGTGGATCAATCGAGAGGACCTCAAGTTCTTCTCGATGACACAGAGGTAAAGACACCTCTTTGCATGGTACCGGTGATTTAGAAAATCCTTCTCGTGGAAGCATTCCTGTGGCAAAAACGTGCAGATAAATCACTCGACAATCTAAAGCCCAAATTTGTCTAATTACTTCCAGCAGAAGCATCTACAGGTCTTCATTCACATAGGCAAGAAAAGAACAAAAACATCCAGAGGAAGGGTAATTTTGTGATCATAGCAAGCAATCTTTCCATTAAAATAGCAAGAGATTTACGAATTTGTAATGGTATATTCCATTTTAGGCATGTTTGCAACTCTACCATGTTACTACCTCTGTATTGAAATATTTGTCACTGACTCACGGATAACTTTGGTCACAGTGTTTCACTATCCGTCTTACTCTGACTAGAGCAGCACATATTGTACTTATAATGTTTCCAACCAACAATGCATATTGTTGACAGGACTGATTGAACAATTTAGAATAGCTCAGCAGCATGTAGAGCGCATATGTCAATCAAATAAAGTAAAATGTTTGTGAATAAGGTAAACTAATGGCACCTAGAAGCTAGAGCAACATAAAGAAAATTCATAATCCCCAACAACACCCTCCCATTAGTTTAGTCGATTATGAAAACTGGCACTCGAATCTAAGTACCGGAATTGCTGTGGTTTGTTTGCCAGCAGGCAGCAGTACACTGTGGTAAGCAAAAATGAACATCAGCAGAGACTTTGTAGCCACTGAACTTTTTCATGAACAAGATGCGCATTGAACAATACCTGAACTACTCTGAACCAAACCTACAACCTTTACAAGCTGATGACATAACACTAGCAGTTTTGAAGGTGATGTGCATAGACAATAGGCACAGCGGCAGAACAATGCCAATGATTCTCGTGAAAATTGGACAGTTCCTCTATCGTCCGCGATACTAAGAAAGTCGTAGGAGTGAATCAAACGACCGAATTCGAAAACCGCACATACCTTTGGCAAACGTACGAGAAGGTCGGGGGCGACCTCGGGCCTCGCGACCGCGCCGGTCGCGTGGCTCCCAGCGAGCCGCACCACCTCCGGCGGCCGGAAGGTGAACGCGAGTTTCTCCTCTTCCAGCCCCAGGTCCCTGACGAAACCTCGAGCGGCCTCCGGTGTCGCCTGCTGCTGCGGCACCTTCTTGATGAGCTCCGCTACGGCGTCAACGGCCTGGGCGGCAGCGCGGAGGGACGCAGCGCTCGGCCGAGCTTCCTCCACCAGCTTGGAGAGCTTGTGGTCGATGGAGTACTCGGCAGCGGCGGGGGCGGCCATGGTGGCTACGGGGCTCGCCGGCGGCGGGAAGGCGAGCGCGGTTGCGGGTTTAGGGTTTAGCCACGCTTCGAATGAGGAATAGCATACTTTCCTTAGTGTAGGCTCAAAAAGGAAAAGGCCCATGAATGCAGCGAGTGTGAGGTCCGTTCGATGGACCTGGTCTGGCTGGCCCAATATGAACATAACGGCCCAACAAGAGGAATTGCTGCTCTCTTTTTTAGGTTGAAAGAATGACAGTTTTCCGCTTAAAGCCACTTTTATTTTGGGCAGGGTAAACTACCAAACTTCATGACTTCATGTATGAGCTACCAAATGAGGATATGCAAAGTAAAAGTATCCTGAGATACGCTAGCAGCTACGTAAAGGTTTTACCAACAGACGGGAATAACCATGAGCCTTTGTCCAGTAGAAAAAAGACCGTCGTATTACCAACGAAAAGGCGCATTATATGGACACAGCCACATGTAGGAGACGACGATGAAGGATGTTCCAGCTCGGCGGGCAGTGGCGTACGCCGTTGCCGACTGTCTCTGTCTGCCTGTCTGGCACGAGCTGTTCGTGATGTTCAAGGGTTGTTGTTGCCCTTGCCCCCTGCTTTCACTCTTGTTCTTCTGAACACGAGAGTCACGAGACGTACCACAAGCAAATTCCGAGGGAGCACGTATGCGCAGCAGAAAATGACTGCATCTCCAATCCCAATGCACGTCAGACAAAGTGAACGCGAGCTAGCTGCTTCCAAGATTACACGCCGCCAATCATTGGGCTCAAACACTGATCACTCCATGCCATTTGCTATTTAACCTCGATCAGTCCATCGTCTTTCCAAACAAATCTTAACCAAGACACAGCTAGCTAGAGATCGATCGGTAACATTTTGATCCCTGCGACATCCTCCTCGCTTGCAGAGTTGCAGGCGACAGAGATCGCAGTAACAATGGCATCTCTCACGAATCCATGGCTTCTTCCTCTAGTGCTTGTCGTGGCCACCATGGCTACGTCGCCGCACGCTCTTGCCGCGCGCCGCGGCGGGGGCACGAACCCCACCGCCGGGTTCGAGAAGGTGGAGCTCGTCGACGGCAACTTCAGGGTGCAGAGCCCTTACAACGTGCCGGAGAGCCAGCGATTCCGCTACCGCAACGGCGTCCGGACCTTCTGGGTGTACAAAGACGACATGCCCTTCAACACCGCCACCCACACCAACCCCCGCACCGAAGTCAAGATCAGCGTAAGCAATTCCTGCGCGTGATCGCGTGTCGGTGTGGCAGTTCGAGGGCTACGGGTACGTGCCATCGGGGACCTCGGGCGTGTCGGTGATGCAGATCCACAACCAGGAGGGCGCCGAGCACTCCACCGTGCTCATGCTGCACGTCTACGACGGCGTGCTCAGGTTCTACAGCGGCGCCGCCGTGGAGCCCGACATCTACGAACGGTGGTTCCGGCTCAACGTCGTGCACGACGTCGGCGCGTCGACGGTGGCCGTCTACGTCGACGGGCAGGAGAGGTTCAGCACCAGCGTCATCCCCAGCGACTCCTACTACTTCAAGTTCGGGGTGTACATGCAGCACCACGACCAGTCCCCCTGCATGGAGTCGCGATGGACCAACGTCACCCTCTACACCAAGCACTAGTATACATAGTCACATACGGACTAGATTGGTGTATCTTCTTTGTATATACCTTGTCTATGCCTATGTTGTTGTGCATACAGGACTAGATTGGTGTATCTTCTTTGTATATACCTTGTATATGTTTATGTTGTTTTGCATGTATGCACGTAAAGATGATGGATTGTAGGACTCGTAGTGAAGTACCAATCTATGGAACGAACAAACGGTAATGCTCCTGCCCGGCCGTCCGACGCCAGCGACCCCCATTGGACGCCCTCCTCCTCCGCTAGTATGGGAAAGTTCTGCAACATCGCCGCGGACCTGCTGAAACACTGAGGAGATGCTCTCGCAACAAAGGGAGCCGATGCCTGCAACGCCAAAGGGGACGTGCCGAGCGGTCAGGCCACGGAGGGAAAATTCCCGCCGCAACATCGGGCCTATGTCCCATGCAACATCCGTTCGGGGGTTTCTGAAACATCATGGCGAGGCTTCTACAACATCACGAGACCGCTACCGCAACATCACGAGACCGTAGCCGCAACATCGTGGATCCACACTTGTCGATTCGGAGGCGACGACGATGGGGAAGAGCGAGCAGATGACCAGGTGTTTTCTAGATGTTGTATGCACTGGCTTCGTGTGTTTCAAAAGCATGCTATCGATGTTTCGACAGGTCTGCGCCGATGTTCCGGGACCGTCCGATGGGAAAGTTCGTGAGAAAGGATTTTGTCTCGATGAGGTAGAAGATGCGAACAGTTAGGATGCGCTATGTTGCATGAAACATTGGGCAAATGTTGCGGTGGGAATTTGCTCCGTCCTAGCCGCGACCGTCCGATGGGGGTCGCTGGCGTTGGCAGCACGGCGATGTTGCATGCAACACGACCTAATTTGCGGTGGGAGTTTTTCAAATCGAAGGGTACAGGCGTAGGTGATGTTGCATGCAACACAAACTCAATGTTGCGGTGGGATTTTTTCGGTTGTGACCATCGTCCGACGCCAGCGCCCGGATCGGACGTCCGGGTGCTAGCAGCGCCGATGAACAAATTGAAGACAATTCTTACCCACAAACACACCCCCTTACCTCTCACAAATGGCCCACTTTTCATATCTGAACGGTGGGCCTAGGACGACCAAAGGGGAGGGGGAAGATTGATTTGGTCGTCCTCCTCAGTTCAAAACCTCCCCTCCCACCTCATCATCTTTAAATTTTTTTCACCAACAAATACACCCAAAAACGGAAGTAAAATAGGAAACATCCTCCCACCTCCACCCCAGCGGCAAAGAAAATGGAAAGCCCCTTATCTCAACACAAGAAAGAAATAAAAGAAAGGAAAGAAAATTAAAGAAGGAGCTATTAATAGGAAATAAAAGACATGCTATTAAACGGAATAAATCTCCACTTGCCCATGATCTCTCTCCAACGAAAGAAATAAATCCCTCCATGGTCAAAATAATAGGGATCCTCGCCTACCAAATAAAATGGCCAAGCCACCTATAAAAGGGAACCGCGTGGTGCAGGCAGTGAGTAATTTTCTTTTCTTTCTTTCTTTGGGCTCGCTGCTAGCAAGAAGATGCGCTTCAACAGCATTGCCACATTGTAATCAAGGTATTGGTGATGCCTCTTGTGGGTGTAGAGTCCTAATGGACTAAACAACCCTGGCGGGCCATCCTATGAGCCGGCCCAAGTACAAGACTTGACGCACAAGACAAGGATTAGTCCTAGTCTGTTAGGATAAGCTGTATTAGGAAATTAGAGATAAACTTGTAAAAGTTTCCTGATCCTATACGGCTTCCATGTAACCCTATCCTCCGGCATATATAAGGGGAGATAGGGACCCCATTCAAAACATCTCATCTATACAAGATACACCATACAGGACGTAGGGTATTACGCATATTGCGGCCTGAACCTGTCTAAATCGCCTCTTGTCACCTTCGATTCTAGATTCTCGACGACTTCTCCTTAAACCCTTCTCTCGGGGCATCCCCTCGAGAACCTAGTCAGCATAACTCGCCGACACCTCTTTTTGGCAATCCCTCTCAGATGTTCTTGTAATGCTAAAGCTTCACAGTGATTCTTTTACCTGATTCAAGGAGTGCTTCTATGGATAGGGGGCTACCATGACCTCCTGGCGATATGTATGATCCCTTATGCTGAACTCTTTAATTTCTTTGTTTCCTTCATGTGTTCGCTATAATTCTGTATTTCTTTTAGAATTGAATAACTTTGATTCGTACACCGCTATCATTCTACTTTTGGCCTGTTTTATGTGACAACCAGCAGCATTGATCTGGTTATGCTATATACCTTGTTGCAGAACTACATTACAGCCAGTCTGGTGCCTGGTTCTTGTTGCTGTTAATAAAAGAGGTCAACGAAAGTTTATACAATAACTGCATGAATATATCTAAATAGTGTTTTGATATTTCCCTTGTGGTTAGTTGTTTCTAATTTTATTTCTTCTTGAATAATTTAGTTATTCATATTTATAATGATGCATTAGGAATGTGACATCTAATTTTTTGTATTTACAATATGTGCATTCTTTTGCATGCAGGATGACTTGTCAAATGGACATTCAAAAAAAAAATAAAGCAAGAAGGGAATACATACCTTATAGGTGAGACGGTGATGTACCACTTTATATGCCTTATGCCTCCATAAATGGCTAATTGTAGAGGTAAATTTTCAATTTTTTTATTATTTGCTTTCCACAATTTAACCTGTAATCACAATTTGTTGTCTTTAGTTTTTCAATTTCTCTAAAAAAAAGATGTTATATTGTATAGATCATTGCACATAATTTTAATGCAAGAGCATTTGCTAATTTTCACTTGGAGCATGGAATGAATCATGGGTTGGAACTCAACTTTGAACTCATCTAATCGTGTTGTTGATATTTGATAATGGTGAGTTGCTATGCTGTCTAGAGGCCTAAAGTTCTTGGAAAAAGAGTCATTTATTTTTACAAAGGAAAAAATAGATTTTGGATTTGGCTGAGTAGGGATTTTAGCTGGGCCCTAGAGTTAAGAACAACGGAGCCTATGTGGTTAATTGATAAGTTCGGTAATGGATCTTTTTCAGGTGCCTTTAGGGATGGCAATGGGCATGAAATATCCACAAACCCGCGGATAGTAAACCCGACGGCGCGGGTTTGGGTCTAGTTTTGTATCCGCAGGTGCGGGCGCGGGCACGAGTCTAAACCCAACGGATATCTGTTAACGGACATGAAAAATTGATATCCGTATCCGCAAACCCGCAAGACCCGTTAACTGACATGTGAGACCTAAAAACTAGGGCAACTAAAGTGTTATATTGACTAGTGACTACTCTCGATCTAGTTCTCTCAAATGGTTGAGTGTTCATATTGTGTCCATTTCTTCTATTTGTTATGCAGTTGCAATGTCTAACGGCTCTCAATCTAAGTGCCAACTTTTGAAGCATCTGGTGCTGTAGATTTAGCATATGAATTGTTGTTCGATTTTGGTTTATTGTATGTTTTTGCGGGTATACGGGTAAACCCGCGGATATCCGCGGATAGCGGACGCGGGCATATTTTCATATCCGTAGCGGATAGCGGGCGTGGACGCGGGCACGGGTTTTATGTTACGGGTGCGGATATTTGAAACCACTATCCATACGGATATTATCCGTTGCCATCCCTAGGTGCCTTTCTTTTACTCAGTTTGAAGTAGATGTTTGTGTATTATTTAAAAACATCATATTTGTTGATTGCAAAATATAGTGATCTCGAAAACAGCCAACATTGTTTGCACTTGTTTCCCTAGCCAATAGAGATCAAATTGATATGCAGGTGACTGATTATGTATCTTGTCCTCTCAGATACTTTGCATGTTAATCACCAACTATATTCTTGTATATAGTAACTTAGTAAGAAACTAATATTTGGCAGTTTAATCTTTAGAATGGAAATAGTATTCAATTTATAGTATTCCGAGGAAACTGGCCTGTCAACTTTGTACTAAAAATATGAAGCGCAATTACTTGTCGATCATTTTTTTTGTACTTTTAAGGGATAGAACATTCTGAAAGTACGATTTATTTGTATATTAACTTTGGACTATTAGCTCAAAAATTTAGTTGGCTTGTTGTAACAGCCATTTTATTAGAGGGCTATATGTTTTTGTGTGCAAATTCTAATTTTCCTATTGCCTGCAAATCATGGAGGAGTATAATTAGCATCAATGGATGATTGGTGTCACTACTATGCAGGGTATCTAAATTGGACAAGCAGTGTTTGTGAGATGTATATTCTATGGTTTATATGTAGATTTTTTTTACTTTCATTGTAAATTTAAGTTTAATTGTATAAGGTATATGTTTGAATATTATTATTAAGTTTTATGGTGAGATGTAACTTATGTGGTTTATTTTTAGATTTCTTTTTTTATTTCTTCTGTAATATCAAGTTTAATTGTATAAAGTACATAATTGAATACTACTTTTAAGTTACATGGTTGGTTGTGTACACAAAAGCAAGAGTTTTCCTCAAATAGCTTTGAAGTGAGAGATGACATTTTTACTTGTTTTCTTGCTTGGCAAGAAGAGTCACAAGTTCATATTCCCATTTTCTTGCTTGGTGTGTTTGATTTCCTTGTAGCTTGTTGTCTAGATTAAATAAGTCGGTTAGCTAGCTATATTATGGATTATTGATAAAACACTAATTATGATTTCTTACAGTATTATTTATCAATAACTATAGTGTATGCAATCCATTTTTAAACACGCGTGTCGCACGTGCACTTCTACTATATTTATAGAAGGCCAATACCATGCCATCCTTATTACTATGACTTTTTTAAAAGCTGGAATATACCCATATCTATCATCAATCGAAGGTGGTTAATAAGAATATCAAATTATTATTAAATATTTTTATATTTTAGGCTAAATTAGAAATAGTATACCACTTGCTATGGTGTCCATAACAGCATTAAACTTGATGTCGCAAAGCAAATGCTGAATGGAATATCTTTAAAGCATCTTCATTACATAACTGCCAGAGTTCGAAGACATCCCAAATCTTCCCAAACTAGGAATCTGAAATAAGTTTAAAAACAAATTTTCATGTACTTTATATGACATTTTTAGTACGAATCTCAAAGAAGTTTTAAAACAAATTTTCATATATTTTATACATTTTTTTCTTTATATTAAAAATAAAAATTCTAGCTCTACATGATTTAATTGAATGTTATTGTTCCAAATTAGTTTTTTTTATTTTATTTTTCTTTCGAAAGCATGTGTCAAAACACTATTTCTTTTAATAGCACGTGTATGTCGCAGTGCCAAAATACTAGTTTTGAAAAGGGGACTGGTTGGTGTACCGAGGTTATCCTCTCGAAGATGGGCCCGATCGAAGATGGACTCGCCATCATCAAAAGTTTCTTAAAAAAAAATCATCAAAAAGGGAAAAATATTGTCCCCCCTGGGTGGGTCGCGTCGCGCCCCCGCCACCGGCCGCCGTCTCGTTCAACTCGCGCGCGCGGCCGCGCCGAATCCGATCACAACCTCGCTCTCCGGGACCTGGAGCGCCGGTCGCTGGATGGCATGGTGACGTTCCTCACCCGCTTGTTCCCCTACCTCGCCGAGTGCGAGGCCGTGCGTTTCCTCCTCTTCGCCGACGCCGATCTGCTCGTCGCCGCCCACATCGTCGCGCTGGACCTCGGCCTCACGCGGTTCGGCTCCTGCAAGCTCGCTTTCAAGGAGGCGTTCGTGATGGCCCTCAAGTGTGCTGCTCTAGCCGCCAAGCATCCGAACCCGACCGCCTCGTCGGCGACTGGCTCGCCATCTCCACCCGCGTCGACGAGACCGTGGCCCTACTCGAGGAGGTGCACCGCCGCTCCCCGGCATCCAGCCTCTCCAAGCTCGCCAACCTGCTCGACGGATTGCCGCTCCCGACAGACGGCGATCATGAAGACCTGAGAGGTCTGCGGCACCTCATACCTTCTCGTCTCCCTCCTCCCCGCAGCGTGCCGTACCGGTACAGCCCTGCCATGAAGGCGACGCTCCAGGACGCGATCCATGACTACTACCTCAAGGCCATCGCCCGGCTGCCGGCCGGCGAGCTACGCTCTCGCTTCCACCGCAGCCTACTCGAGGGCGGCCACTGCTACGGCCCGTTCGATCCCGTCTCGAACATCATCGTCAATACCATCTAGTATGACGCTGCGATCCCACCTAATGTAAAACTCGAGCTGGATATCATCGGCACATTCGGCCTCCACCGGACGGAGAACCGCTCCTTGTACGGCATGGTCTCCTTCCTGTGCACAAAGCACCATCAGGTCGACTTCCATGGAGCTGTGCACCGCCTGGTCGTGGCAGATGGCATCCTGTACCTGGCTGACGTTACATTTATGGTGTGGCAGCTTCCAACTTCCAAGTTCCCACTACTTGTCCCCTCGGGGTCGACTCTTGCTTGGAGGATGCCTTCTTGGCTGCCGCCACTGCTGCCCATCACCCCAAACCTGAAGCTCAAGCAAAGCCTTTGTTTCTCTGTTCACGACGGGCTGCCTCATCACTGCTGCAGGGTGATGGCCAGCTCTCATCCGAAGATGTTCAGTCTCTTGCCAGGTTGTTGTGTCCCGTTGCCACCTGCAGTGAGGAGCCATTTCGCTCGTCCCCCATTACGGATTACTCAAGTGTTCATTTGAGGAGAATGTTCAAAAAGATCAATGCTGCATTGAGTATATATGACGTGATGCCCAATGGGGTAGGTTTGTTTTGCTTATTGTCGCTAGCATTTTCTCAAATGTTTTGCTCTGGCCTATCGAGCTGATTTGCTTCCTCTTTACGTTTACAGGAACCAAAGTATGTGCTTCAAACTATCTGTGGTGTGAATGATAACGTGTCAGGCCCAGTCGGTACTATTGCTAAGTGCTATCTCTCTCATGTCAATTTCCTGGCGATTCCCAGTTGCCCCCCAGTTTCCTGCTATAAAAAAAACAATGCTTTTCTTTGTTGAGGTTAGCAATGATGACAAAGACACGGCAGGAACACAACCCTTTTGCTGCCTTGTCTCCATGCCGCTATCTTGCGCTGGTACGATCTACCCTTTTCAAAAGTTCTTATATCTCATTTAAGTAAACACGTAAAATGTCACACATCATGTATATTTTGGTTGGTTATCGAGTTGTGAATAAATCAAATACCTTTTGCATTTGGCCATTCCCTCCTCTTTTGTGTGAAAGACAAAATTGTTCAAGGAAAAAGATAAAATATAAAACACATTTACTTGAATATCCCAAACATTCAGATCAAGTCATGTTGCTCCCTAGCATACTAGTCACCTCATAGTTGGATAACCTCCTAACATGTACTCCGTATAATATTCTATGGCTCTATGCATGATGAAACTTGAAAGCAACATAATTTTCAATAAATTTTACCACTAACAATTTATGCTGCAACCACATTAATATTTTTTTACAGAACGAGTACGGTGCCTTTACTGTGATCACATGGGGATTAGGATCGTGCATCCCACTGGGAAAGATTTCCATGGGCGCAAGTTGGAATTTGAGAAGATGGTCTGTGGAGTCCACAAAACATCGTACTTTCCCTGTCACCATAGCCCATGGGTCTTTATTGATTTTTTTCTTTGAGCATGACGATGGATCTTTATTGATGAGCAGCAACGAGCATCTTCCAAAGATCCAAAAGAACTTGTAGCGGTCCATCATGTTTTCCTTGCTCAAGATGGGGGTGGGGGTGGCTGGCAACTCAAGAGGGAGGAGGGATAGAATCGGAAAGTGGGGAAATCTCTACGAGTTTGCCTTTCCTATCACTAATCTAGGTGGTTAAAGCTTAGATGTCGATGTATTTGAGTTTGCCACATGGATCTGTAATGAGCTGTATAATGTATGTAATAACAGTTTTATTCAATAGTCCATTGAAACTCATCTTATTATAATCATCTTATTGAAGGCTGCAGTGATATGATCGACTACTCTGGTCAATTACTACTGCAGCTTTGCAACTCAGCAAGCTGTCGCCCATGACTCCGTGTACCCCATTCAGACGTAGGTAAGCTCATTTAAGAGCTAGCTCTTGCAGACAAGATGCTTGTTATGGTTTTGAGCCAATCTTCAGCAATGTAGTGGTAAGCCGCCTCAGTCAGGTGGACACCGTCCCAGAACAAACGAGTGGATGGATCCTCACATGTCGTTGCAGCTTTGTCGCCACAAACGATCGATAGGTTGTAGTGGTACCTCCCAGGTCCTCCGCAACAAATGGTGAGTGCGTCTTTTTTAAACCCTGCAACCACAGAATTGAGCTCACCTCCAGTAAAAAAAAACTCTGCACAACATTTTATCAATCTTAGACCAAGTTATTTCACCACTAGACTCGTGCTACTCTCACATATAAAAAGGCGTGCAAAAAAAGATTTGGTGAATCTCAAAGCACACCGAAGACGAAAAAACACAAACATATATATGCATGCATGGTACGAACCGAATTTTACAGGCGACGTAACCATCTCAATGACGTGGTTGAACAGATCGGTGTGGATGATGGTCACGTCAGGGTGCTTTGCTCGGAGATTCTCGATGGCGTCCAGCAGCAGCGAGTTGTGGAGCATCACAATCTCGTTGGGCTCCTTGAGACAGCCGGTGGTGGCGTCGTACTCCGACGCATCGGAGTCAGCGAAAGTGACGAGGACTGGTGGCGCGCATCCGGATGGGATCATCCCCGGGATAACCACGGTCTTGGCTCCATGCTCTATCACTCTCTGCTTGTGGCAATTGTTGTCATGATGTTATATTAACATTTATCCAGATTGAAAGTGGTAGATGTGCTTAATTTGTCGAGCTAATTAAGGTGTAGAAAAATGAGTCGCATGCATGTTTGCTGGAAGGAGTGACAGGAGCAGGGACAAGTCAAGTGGTCTCGCCTCAGCGCCCATGGAGATTATCTGGATGAGATCTGGGACAAAGGCTCTGATTTCTTGAAAGCTCTTCTTTCCAAAAGAGTATTGGTAGTCGTTGATCCCGAATTCACCAACAATGAAGAGAGATCTGCCGAAGAAATCCTTGCACTCTGCAGTGCAAAAACAGCATAGTACACACTCCATGGAGCAAAGCTATAGTATGTATAACTTAAGACTTACAATTTACTCAAAAAAAAAACTCAAGAGTTGCAATGGTTATAATTAATTCATGGTTATATGGTTATAATTTGTCATTTAGCTCTGTGAGGAGCACATGAATTTCTTTACTGCAATATAGATGTCTGAAGCTCCAAATAAAATGATCTACTATGTTAATTACTTTGAACGACATATTTGGGGGTGGGGATAGAGTTCGCCAGATGAGAAGACTTGCTAATTATCTACTACCATATAGTCGTACTTTTGGCATGAACGCATTCTGGCATGAATATATTCCTTTCGTGCCTTTTCTATTTAGCCCATGTGTACTACTCAAACTATACAATTCATCATATTTCAAATTATGTTATAGTAATTAATTTTCCCATATAAATTTTTTCTATAAAGCGAGGACCTTAAATTTTTTATTTCCTGTTGAATGATTTTTTTATGTACTGCTTTATTGATCTATAAAATCATGCGTCCAGCTAGCTAGCGCTGGACTAGCGTAGTGTCCATTTTCAGTTTTGGAAGCCGCGTCAGTTCGTAGTACGTGCGAAACTCAGTCAAGTCGTTCGAAACTAAGTCAAGTACTCTCAAGCACCTTGGTCCGTTTTGCACAAGGAAGGCTTGAGCTCTTCGAACCAGCCAAGCTGCACTTGGAGGCTGATGTTGAGAGGGAACGGGCTTGCCCCGGGGGCATCGCCGATGTGGAAGAAGCTGGAGTTGAGGCCGGTGGCGCTGCCGACGGCGAAGTTGGCGCCCTGCCGGAAGCTCCCCTCGTGCGACAGGTACGGCGGCACGAGAGGCAAGCCCAGGCCTTGAGCTGAAGATTAATTATTTCATACACCATGATCAGATAGCCAGGGGAGGCAAAAGGGAGAAGAGGGATCGACCATGATATTATATATATGTTTACCGATGAAGTCGATGACGAGGCGGCCGTCGCAGTTTCGGCCGGTGGGGCGGCCGCCGAAGAAGGTGATGCCGTAGGGAGGGCGCATGACGACGTCGAAGATGTCGTACCAGCCGAAGACGACGGGGTTGTTGCCGGTGTCCGTGAAGGAGTCGCCGAAGGCGAAGATGGAGTCGAATGGCGCCCCGTCGCTGAAGGAGGCGGCGGCGCTGGTCTGCTCCGCCTCAGCCGCCGACGAGAGGAAGACGGCAGCGGCGACGACGAGCGCTGCCGCCATGGAGGTGTCAGGCGCCAACCTACGACCACCACCCATCTCAATGCCTGCTCGACCGTCTGTATACGTGCTGTGATGATGATGAGCTACATATCATCGACGCCTCGCTATTTATAGGGAAGCAATGCAATGCAAGCCTCCACTATGCGCCGGATGAGTAGGCTCACATCTTTATCATCTCATCGGTTGCAGCCTCTATATCGCATCGCTTTCGATATATAGGTTGTTTAATTTGACGTGTGACACGTACGATTTGCTAGATCGGTGCTCGGACACGACGGCGAGAAAAAGTATCAATATTAATTGTGTGATGTGTGACACGTAGGATTTGTTTGATCGTGGCTTGGACACGACAGCGAACAGAAAAGGATCAATATTAAATTTGTCTCTTTCTTCCCATAAAAACATAAGAAGCTGTTTTGTCAAATGATTTCTGACACAACCATAGCCACAACCAGCCGACATAGCCGAAGCCCTACTAAACAGGCCCTAATTGTGTTGGTCCTACTCCTATTAATCTTTTGGTGCAGTCTTCTCATAATTCCTCTGTCCTAAGATATAAAACTTGCTAAACATGGCACAATATCTAATATTAACATTTTAACTCTTAGTATCTCTCATAATATAATGTTTATATCAATAAAATTATAGTCGTATGAAACTATTCTCGTTCAAAAATATAGTTATATGTACAGGCTCATAATCGGTTGTAGGCTCTGCATCGCTTCAAGGAGATATAGGTCATTTGTTGTGTGACACGTACGATTCGCTTGATCGTTGCAGGACCACGACGGCGAGAAAAGGATCCATATAAATTGTAGTGTCGGTCCTTTAATAATTGGCGCAGTCGATCTACAGCATTGGGCTTGCAATATGTCATAGGTCTCGAGAAACCTAACACAATTCGCATGCCGAATCAACGGCCTCCCATCTTTGTCATGCCATTTCTCGCGGGCTTTGCATTGTTTTCAATCAGCCCATCATTGTGATACGATTTGCTTTATTCCTACTACCAGGTCACGAGAGGTTTGAAAGAGACCTATTCATTGTCAGTCGATCTACTCGTTCGCAACGGATATGCCAAATTTGTTCGTATAGTTCTAAAACCAATTTTAAATTTTAATGCACTTGCATACTCATACAATCTCACTAAGGTTAACCTCAATGTAAGTTTTATGAAAGTTTCATGCACACTAATTAGGATGCCAAGTCAGCAGTTTTGTGATGTGTCAGTGGGTTAATGAAGAAAGAGGTGACAAGGGTTCCATCTAGATGAAACAATGCATGTACAGTTACCAACACATTGTGTCTTGCGTGTAGTGACTATAAAACCACACAATGAAACTTTGCATTGTAGAGGTAGTTTTAAACACTATTTCATTTTTATGTTGCTTATGTGACAATCTTGGAAAGGCCAAAATGAAATTCCTCACTGGGATTAGTCTAATAGATCACCATATCATATGAGGAGTATCACCAAAAGTGTCTAATAAAACATCCTAATAGATAATTTTAGGAGTAAACATAAAAATGAAGCTCTAATAGTTGTCTAATCTGGTTTCTATTTTTTCCCACATGCCTAATAATAATTTTATCTAGAGCTAAATTTGCCCCTACTCCCTCAATTCTCAATCCCACAAAAAAAAAATATCGGAGGGGAAAGAACCTCCTGAGTTACTGTTCACAGAGGGGGAAAAGTAAATATTGGACCCACAAATAGATTATGTGGAATTTAATCCTTTTAGGGCCTTTTTTTGAATTGTTGGTTTGGAGAAGTCTTTTTTCCTCCTAGTAATTGAATACAAAGTCCTAAAAGTTTTTTTGGGAGTTTATTTTTTAGGCACTCTGAGATATGAAGAGTATCTCCAGCACTCTCCCAATATATATTTATCAATAACATGTTATTGTGATATCCTAATACTCTTTTCATAGATTATTGGGAGAGGTGGTTTTGCCGTCTCCCAATAATCTCATACAGGAGAGATAGGTTGATTATTGGGATGTCCCAATAACTTTTGGGAAAAGGAAGATGTATTGAGAGACTGCTGGGAGTATTGTTTTCCTAAAACCTCTCTCAATACGATAGTTGGATTGGAGAAAAGGGAACTGCTGGAGATGAGTCGTAGCATATCCAATTTTTGTCCCTATCTGTGGGTACGACATCGTGGTCACACTCATTTTGCACATGCATATTTGTAATCAACCATGGGTCCAGACAAATCTGATAGACCAAATATATGCAAAAAAAAAGGTCGTTTTTACATATTTTTACATATATGCCACAGATATGTTTTCCGATCAGTGTCATGTCATAGAACTTAACAACCTGCTTGCTGTCCTACGAAATCCAATTTCGACCGTGCAGCTCCAACAAAAATTCACAATTTCCCTCTGGCAGATAGTCCTAGCAATCAATTTCATTTGACCACCTCTATCTCAAAAAAAAAAAATGATAGTACCAAAGTTGAACCGAAGGACACCACACCACCATAACGTACGGTACGATCATGGTACCACCCTCGACGATCCGATCCCATGCCGCGTAAGGAAACTCACGATCTGTTCGAATCGGATACGAAGGTCCTGGCAGTGGCAGGCTTCGTTTAGGAAAAAAAATTTGGTGCAGGAGTCCTGCACAGCCCCTTCCGTGCAGGCTTCGTCCTCAGGCTTTGTTCAGATTAGAGGTAAAAAGTATTTTTTTTCTAGATGAATAGTGCACTGGGAAGCGTGTTCTGTGAGTGGGATGAATAGAAAAAACTTGTTGGAGAAGTACTTTTTCCTTAATCTGAACACAGTCTGCAAGCCACGATCGCAAAACCCCCGTCTCTCCCTGCCGGCGATGGCGGCGGTGGTGTCAGGCTGCCCCGCCAATCTCAGGATCTACAAGCCGAGTTTATCCCCTGGGTTCCCTTCGCCGGAGGAACAATCCGAGTGTAGATCGCGGCTGCTGCGCAAGATCCACGCCTTCTACCTCAAGGCGACCAAACGTCTCCACGGCACGCCTCCTCACCGCCGCCGCTGGCGTCTGCGGCGGCCTCTGCTTCGGCCTGCTCGACCCAGTCTCCAACATCGTCGTCAACACCCTGCTCGTCTCCGCCAATAACGAGGGCAGTTGCCCGGTGTCACACCTGGTTTTAGAAAGAAAACCAGATGCATCTCATATGTGTGCCAGGATCAAGTTTCACACATATGAAAGACTCCATGAATAAACAGAACACAAAGTTATAGCGGAAATAATAAAATAAATGCAATACAAACGTTTTCTAGCAGCGGAATCTTGAACTCTTCACCACAAGCAGTTGACTGGGGGTTGCATACGCCTAGCATCACCTTCAACAAGTTCACACACCTTCTGAATACTGAGCAGCAATAAGCAAGAATGAGTACACTTATGCTTGATACTCAGCAAGCCACGGAAAAAAACCCAGAATAATTTAATCATCAACTTCAAGTATATTAATCATGTGAGGGTCCAGGCCGTTCATGACCGCGAACACGGCTGTTATAACAGTTTTACACTCTGCAGAGGTTGTACACTTTCACCACAATTCGCGTAAAAGCTCCGAGGAACTTTAAACCCAACCATGTTGTGCCGGCCAAAGCACGTACCACACTTCCGAGGTGTGACTGCATAGGAACGCTACGAGGCCTTTACAAAGATTCCCTAGTTAGAAACGACCCGCTAAGGTTTCCGAATCGGAAGCAGGCAGAACCCTCCCTAACGGGCATAGTGTCTTAGCTAAGCCCACTTCCCGAGAGGACCGGGCTATACACCGTCAACCGCCACCCCCATGCCCTTTCGGTAAGATCATTCCTAACCAAGGTTTCTAATTAATTAGCCAAGACCAGAGCCATATAGTATTATGGTTGTACGGGTAATGCTGGGTGGTTCTCCATGTTCCGATTAACATATATGATCTTATAAAAGCACAGGTAGAAGGATGGTTAGGGACACTTGCCTTTCCGAAAAAGAATACCACTGCTTAGTCTTCAACTCTTGTTCTTGACAGCTTCGGAACGATGCTCCTCTAAACGTAGCAAACATCGACACAAGCACAAACATGCAAGCAAAGAAATAGATACAACTAAGAACAATACACCAATCAAAAGAAAAGCTTTAAAAGAAACACACTAAACGATGGGGCTCGTTACTATGATCGCAAGGGCATAAAGAACGTTGAAAACGAAGCTATGGTTGGAAAGGTATAACTATCGGAAGATTTATAATACAAAAGAAACAAAAGGTTATATGCTTCTTTGATTTTAATTCAGAAAAAGGCATGTAATGAATATTTAGAGAAATCTTCAGTATTTAAATTAATCAAATTATACTTTGATATGAAAAGACGGGTTAAAGCTTAATCAATTTTATTTGCAAATATTTATATAATGATTATACCAATTAAACATTTTAATTTGCAATAAAACATGAGAGAACATTTAGACGAATAACTTCATGTATCGTGTTGGACTAAACAAGTTTATATTGAAAGCACATTTAAGTTAGAAATTAATCATATTAATTTAAATTACACAAAACCGATATTTTAACCTTAATTAAATTTTAATTAGAAAAGAGAGTTCAATAATTGTTAATCATATTAACATCATTTGTTTATGAAATAGCATGGTATAACCTTAATTTACTTTTAATTAGAAAAGCTAGTGAAGTATATATAGATATTAATCAAGTTAACTTTTATTCATAAAAACCGATGTATAAACCTAGTCAAATTTTATTTAGAAAACTAGATTCAACATTGAACATTAAGCAAATTAATTATTAGTTTATGAAAAACAATATATAACCTTACTAACTTTTATTTGGAAAAGCATAAGAAGTAAACATTATTCAAATTAATATTTTAAATAAATTATAAAACATGGAGTTGGAGCTCTAATTAGATTCTATGGAATTTGTAAAACATATAACAAATATTAAACAAGTTAATATTTTATTTATTTCGAAAACATGAAACTTGGTAAACAACACTATTAAACTAAAGTCTACGCTTTTAGTAGATTAGCGCAACAAGAACGAGATTAAACGGAGTTAAAACGTGGAATCTATGGATAAAACAAGGTTGCAGGGCTTAACTGCGAGGAAACAGGGCTTTCAGGGGCTGTTTTGAAAGAAACCGAGGACTTATACATAATTACGTATGAAAACATGATGGTTCACATGTAAAACAGGCAGCCAAGGACGGCGGGTTGGATTCTACCAAACGTCAGGTTAAACCGAAAAGAAAAGGACTAAAACCGAATTGCTTTTGAACTAGCGTGGACTGCGGGTTTATTTTGGAAAAACTCAGGAGCTCTTCTGCAAAATCGCCACGGCCGGCTGGTTGACCTGAGTTGACCGGGGTTTAGATCTAATCTGAGCCGTTAGATTTGGATCTAGCGTCTAGGGTTGTCTGGAGCGCTGGGTCGCCGGAGTTGGTGGCGGCGCGGCGAAACCTCGCCGGAATCGAGCACCGACGGAGCTACAGAGCTCCAAAGCTCGCCGCGGTTGGCTCGAGCGAGAGAGGCTCGGACAGGGATCTCGCTTGGGGGTTCTACTCGAGGGTCGGCCGGCGGTTGCGGCTGGCGGCGCTCGAGCTCGATGGCGGCCGTGCAAGGGAGCTCCGTGGCTAGGGTTTGGGCGGAGGGGTTCGAGAGGCGATGGGAGAAGGGCGGCGCAATATATAGGCCAGGAGAGGAATCCTTGGCGTGCGCGCCAAGAAGGAACGGCGGTGCGGGCGCGCCAAGGAGGTAGAAGATGACGGGCGGGGCCCGCGGCTCAGAGAGAGAGAGTGCAGGTGGGAGAGAAGGGAGGATGACGAGTGGGGCCCGAACGTCAGTGAGAGAAAGGGAAGGAGAGAGGAGGTAGAGGGAGAGCCGGGCTAGATTGGTGTGGGCCGAATTGGCTTCGCGGGCTTGTGGGAGAGGAAAGAAAGCTGGGCTTGCGGATGGACTTGGCCCAAGAAGTAAGGAAAATAACTTTTATTTCGGGAAATAAATTCTAGTTCAAAAACAATTCTAGGAAATCGCAAATAATGCATTTAAACCATAGAAAATATTCTGAAATCTCCAAAAATACTAGAAAAAGTTCCAGAGATAGAGTTGGAGACTTTGAACCAAACTAAAATATTTGGAGCTCATGAAAAGGGAATTTAAAGCCTTCCAAAAAATGGATTTGACTTTAGGAAAAGAGAATTAATTCCTAGAAAATCTAGGAAATTCTCAGGGATGATTTGCTCGACATCTAAATGCATTTTGAAAAATTTAACACTCAAAAACACATAATGCACTACAGCAAGAATGTAGCACTTCAATTAAGACAACATAAAGCATATTTATTTTATTTAGAAAAATGTTTATTTTCTTATAGTAAATTTTCCTGTTAAATTAAACAAATGTTGAAAAATTTTATTAACTTGTGAAAATTATTTATTTAATTTTATTTTTCTAATCACATCCCGAAATCCCAAATTTCGGGGTGTGACACCCGGCCACGCTGGAGGACCTCAAGCGCCGGTCGCTCGACGCCATGGTGGCGTTCCTCACCCGCCTGTTCCCTGACCTTGCCGAGTGCCAGGCCTTACGCTACCTCCGCCTCGCCGGCTCCGACCTCCTCGTCGCCGCACGCATCGTCGCGTCCGACGTCGGCATCAAGAGGTTCGACGAATTCGCATCAAGGCCCGCCGCGACGGAGTCCCTGAACATGGCCCTCAAGTGCGCCGCGCTCGCCGCCGGCGCCGACGACCTCCTTGTCGATGGCTGGCACGAGATCTCCACCCACGCCGACGAGGTCCTCCGACTCCTCGGCTTGCTTCGCGGCACGTTCCGCCGCTCCTCTTCCATCGGCAAGCTCGCCAGACTTGTGCTGATGCTTCGCCGCCGGCCTCAGGCCCACGCCGACGTCGACCTGTGGTGGGCGTGGCAGCTCGCGGCTGGCCGGAGCATTCGCCCCTCTGGCGACGGCGTGCCGTTCCGTCACACGCCATTGCTGATCCGGACGCTCCAGGACGCGATCCACGGGTTCTACCTGCAGGCCCTCGCCCGGCTGCCCTCCGGCGAGCTGCGCTCACGCTTCCACCGGAGCCTGCTCAAGGGTGGCCACTGTTACGGCCCGCTCGACCCCGTCTCTAACATCATCGTCAACACCGTCTGGTACGACGCGGCGTTCCCGAGGACACATGAGCTCGACATGGACGTGATCGGCACGAGGAGCATGCACCGGTTGGAGAACCAGTCCTTGTACGGCATGGCGTCCTTCCTCTGCACACGTTATCATAGCATCGATTTCCATGAAGCTGTGTGCTTCCTGCTTGAGGCAGATGCCAACCTGCTGCTCGCTGATCCCAACCTTGATCCTGAGGGCACCATGGCTTCGGTGTATGGAATGTGGGGAGGTGTGCTGAGGCACGGAGAGGCTTGCCTGTTCAATGATCAAGATCATCTAGAACCGGACACCGGCGTCCAGGAAGCGTTCTTGGCGGCAGCCATGGCAGCCCAGCATTGCAACCCCGATGCTCAAGTAAAGCTTCTCACTTCGTGTAAGGAGATGCTGGGGCCTGCCTTGTCTCTTCTTCAGGGAGGTGGCAAGCTCTCCTCTGAAGATGTCCACCGGCTTGCCATGTTGCTCTGTCCTGAATCTCCCCGTGAGACGAAGCCACTTCTCCCATTGCCACTCACAGGGTATCCTCGTGCAGAGGTAGCTGATGCGCATACAAGAATAACTAAAAAGGTCAGAGCTGTGCTGAATTCATATGAACAGATGCCAAATGGGGTAGGTTTGTTTTCCTTCTTGTTGGCTATTGCATTCACATGTATTTCTCAGTACTGTTAGTGTTGCTGACCAAATTATCTGATATACCCCTTCTGTCCAATTGCAGGATCCCACATTTGAGCTTCACACGATTTGTGGCGTCAATGACTATGTTTCTGGCCCGCAGGGCCCTCGTCGTAAGTTTTACCACCACTCACACATCAACTTTGTGGCTATTCCCAAAAGCCCTTAGGGCAGTCCCAACCCAGACTCTATCTTAGAGTCCATACCTTGGGAATTGTAGACTTAGAGTCCAAATAAGAAACCAAGTCCAAATAATTGAGTGACACATCAGCAAAAAGGCATTTAATACAAGGCTAATAAATGAGTTTAGACTCTAAGATAGAGTCTGGGTTAGGATTGCCCTTATGGTGGTGGAGGTCCAGTGCTTTTCTTTGCTGAAATTAGCACTAATGAAAACGGCAGGTCCTTCTGCTGCCCTGTTTCTCTGCCTCTGCCATGCGCTGGTATGCTATAACTAACCTATCTGCTAATATTGTTTCCATGTCTTATCACAGCTATATATTGTTGTAAATAACTGCCTGTTAACTACATAAAGCATCTGAGCCAACATGATGCACATTTAACACGAGTGACTACTTGATCGAGTTTTACTGCTCCTTAGTGTTAACCCTCGTATTCGGTTCACAAATATTTTTTTCACTAAGAAAAGTTTGAAAATGCACCCTTATACAAGGTTCTTGTCAATTTTCTCTGGCTTTATGCACCTTGGAACTTAAAAACTGCACATCATTTTATTTTTTATATCTTTTACCCAATCATGAATAGTGCTGCAACTTTTAGTGTTTATTAATTACATTATGTTTTTGGCAGCCCAAAATCGGTGTCTTTACTGCGAGTTCATGGGGATTAGAATTGTGCATCCAGTTGGGATAAACTTCCATGGGCGTGAATTAGAGTTTGAGAAAATGGCCTGTGGAGAAGACACCTATGGCGACGACTTAGTTTCTACACTGACGCAGCCATTCTACAGCAACCTGAAAATCATCAGCGATAGATGTCTCATGGCAGATAACGTTCGTGGCAGGGTGAAAGAGGATAGCCTTTATGATGACGTTGATGGTCAGAAGCGTGAGAGGATTCTGAGTTCCAAAAATATCAGTGCTGCTGATGCTTTATTTCTCGTACCATGTTCTAGCTATGTTTAAGCTGATGTGGCATTTGAAACTGTTGTGACATGTTTGTAGTACTGTTTACTATGCAGGACAAGTTAACTATATCTTGATGCTCATGTAAACAAATGGTTAGAATATCCTGTGATGTGTAGTATTTGGATATGAGTACTGATTGTGTGGTTGCAGCATATACTCTAAATTAAACTAATTTGATGGCTGCTTTGGTTAGAAATGACAGGATCTTTGTTGTCAAAATATAGTTAGCTTGATGCCTGCATATGCATTAGGACTGTGGAAATTTGGTTTTATTTTTTATTTTCTACTAGAAACGGAGGTGCGGCGTTGCCGCACCAACTTAGACTATATCAGCGTATGTTGTTTTGAGGATTAGAGCAGTGTTTATGACCAAACTTAACAGTAGTATATGTTTTGATGGAGACACAAAGCTCTGTGTAGGAGAGAATGTTTTTTTATTTTGATTTTGGCTTATGTGTTCATGGCTCATAGATGCGCATTGTATTAGGTAGTTGTTGTCGTGTAGGTGCTCGGTGGCCTAAGGTTGCATTGTAAACCTTGACGAATAGTTGTGCATTGCTTGTCATTCATTGCAAAGTATTTTAATTTTTTTTTGTTGTAGCACTTCCTTTTGATATGGAAAAAGTTTGTGTGCTGTTCCTTTTATATGGAAAAAGTTGTGTGTTGTAAGGAAACAATCTCTATAGCTGATTTCATTGCACCTAGTTATTTTGCTTGAGCAGTCATCGTATTCCATTTTATATCTTTAATTGGGACAAAAAAATAGGAAAAAGTCCAAATTACTACCCTGAACTATAAGCAAAGTCTACATAACCCCATAGCTATCTTTTGGTTTATTTTATCCCCTAAACTATGTCATTTAGCCTATTTTACCCCGTAACGCAATTTGTCTTTTTTATTTTTCCATGTAGAAGTGTCACATTACGTTCAAATTTTGTGAGATGATAGTAGACATCATAATGCATGGTAGAAAAATATAAAATGATTTTTTTGTCATTATTTCGATAGGGTAATATATTTAATAATTAATTAATCCTTAAGATGCAAAATTATACAAAAAATAATAACAAAAAATTCATAATATACTTTTTCATATACACAATGATGTTTACTACAATCATGCAAAATTTGAAATTAAAATTCAACTTGTGTATGGAGAAATAAAAAAGACAATTTGTATTAGGGGGTAGAATAGACCAAGTTACATAGTTTAGGGGGTAAAATGAACCAAAAGATAGTTTAGGGGGTTATATAGACTTTGCTTATAATTCAGGGGAGTAATATGAACTTTTTCCAAAAAAATAAGTCAGCATTGTATTTATGGATAACAGGACCAAGAAAATGCAATGATGCAAAGTGTAGTTAATAATGAGTATCATCTCATAACTAATATTTGAGTATAGATATGATCAAACAATCATTTACCGATGGAATCGAACATATATTACAATGTTTAATATAGTAATTGTCATGGCAATAATTATTTTTCTTTAATTTTTAGGGTAATCTTTTTTTCTAATTACCGGCTATAAAAGCACTTAGAATTTTTAAGATTTGGCCTATAGAAGAATTGTACTGTAGATTTTTTGTATTTTGAACAACTTTCATGGTGGACACCTGTTGATTTGAATATGTTTCGGTGTTCAAATTGTGGTTGAAATGAAGAAATAACTCGTGTACAGGGCTGTATGGTGGTGGTTGTATTTGTTTCACAATCCGATGGCTATTTTTAAAGATCTTTTAGAGGAGGAAAGACGACAGATAAGATTTCAATGAACATTGAGGGTTTATACGCAAAACTGCATGTTTGAGAGGAGGGAGAGGGATGGCAGGTTGAATTTCGATGAAATCCAAGGTCATTTTTGAAACATAGCTGGTGTGAAAGGAGGGAGGGACGGCGGGTTGGATTTCAACAAAACCTGAGGGCTTTTTTGGAAAATCACCAGAGATTGCACGATGGTCTGTTCGTTGGCCTATCCGACGGCCGAGCATTTGTGAGCGACGTGGCGCGATGGCAGCCAGAGGGCCATGGTGCTAATTTCGTTCTTTAGAGATGTTTTTTTATATGCGTTGTCAGAATTCTACTAAGATCTAGTTTATGTCGTCATTTCACCTGTTTTGTTCTTGCCAACTGATATCATAACTGAATTCTCTTATTGCAAATATCAAATCTTTGCAAAGAGCTGATGTATTGTGTTGTTCAGACCTTGACTGCTGGGGATGAAGCCAATACTTGAATAGTACTACAGCCTACAAATTTGGTTATATCTTTTTAATAAAGACAAAATTGGTCAAATCGCAACGAAGATCTTTGGTAGGATATGTGCCATGTGTTTGGATAGAGGGTGGAAGGAGATTGGAATGGATTGGACCTAGATTGACTCGTGTTTGGATGAGGATTCATGTGGGTCAGGTCCAACCCATAAAGGAATGTTCCCACTAATTGTGAATTCATTCTATCGCTCCAAATCGAAGGGACGAGGTCGACCCACTTCGACCCCGTCACGGCGCCGTCTCACCATGACCAGGGGCAGGGGCGGTCATGACCGGTGGTGCCGAGCGAGGACAGAGCGGGTGCAGCTCGGCGGCGGAGCCAGAGGCGGAACTCAGCGGGCTTTTCTTCTCTGTCCTGATCAACGACCACGGTGGAGGCGGAGGTTGAGCCGAGGCCGGTGGCGCAAGACGAGTGTAGGTAGAGTCAGTGGTGGTGAGTGCAGGCGAAGACCGCCGCTGGCGGAGGCGCAGATCGAACAGTGGCCACGACAAGAATGACCTAGTTATAAAATGGAGGAAAGCCGGACGGGCAACAAGCGGAGTTGAGAGTCACCAGATTGGTTCGCTAGCACTGTTTGTCCACTGGCACATATGTTCGTACGCAACTATTATTGCTAGCAAATCGATCGATAGTCCAGCCAGCCCCACCCATCCATGGCCCGTGGAGGACAACGGAGGAGGAATGACGCGATAGCTAGTACTACGACGAAGACAACAGGGAGCGGCACGATGGCGACAACGACCAAGAGTCGGAGGAGTCCTCAGGTCTATACTCTATAGTAGCATGCAGATGCGGGCTTGAACGTGAACCTCCCACATATCCATCCAAACTGTAGCTATAATCAGTAGTTCAATATCATGTTTGATAGGATATGAATTACCTATGGATGCATTTGTTTCTGCAGACACAGAAGCGATACAAGAAGAAGGACTATTGGAGTATCTTCAGGGGAAGAAGAAGAGACTAGTATGTAGTACATTCTGGCCCTAGCTTCAATTTTTGTTTGTACCTATGCAAAGTACCATACATGCAATTTATATAAGGAGTTCTTTTATTTTACAATTATATTGCATTTACTAATCGGTCTTGTCGAGAAATCAGTGTCACTCACCTTGATATCGATCTCTTATATGGACCCATACCCACACTACTCACTTTGTAGATACCTTCATCTAGACACCGATATGAGAGACCAACTCTGTACTAGAGAACTCAAGCCTTTATTCACGACTCGACTTGATACATCTTGAGAGAACTCTTACATTCCTTATGTAGCTATCCTACTATGACACCTACACACTTACAACCTTGACATATCCCCGCCTATGACTCATATGACACTCTATGTCATGGCTTACATAAGAGGGGTGGAGGGCACCCCTATTAATAGCATTATAGGAGACCATGTAGTGATGTCATATGTCCACTTTGTACACTCATCTCTACAAAATATCTAACTCTAGAATTTTCATCATCATTATCTACTTTTTTATATTTCTACCCTATAAAAAAATCTAGTTCTGTAATATTTCATACTTGCGATGAAGCATGGTAAAGTTCTAGAGTATTCCATAATTGCAAACTCTCCAATATTAGCAAAGTTCGTATCTTCCACAACCTTATAGAATGTTCCAGGTATGCATTGCATATTCTCAACAGATCTATATATTTAGCAAATCTATACTTATTACGTAAAAAGCATTTTGTTTGGAAATTGATCCATCTCGCAGAGCGGCCGATGCTCATAAAGATCACCTCAAAGAGGCTGTCGTCGAGTGCCCTTCAGTATTCCAGCATGCAAAGGATGGCCATCTGCCAAAGCAATCGCTATGAGCTATGTCGATCACGCTTGTAAGTTTTGTGGCCTGGTACCGAACCTCCCCAACGGTGTTTTCTGGAACCTGGGTGAGCATGGCCACTGCGGCCATGATCTCATTGTCCCTAGAGTATGCTGCGGTTGTCCCAAACACGGACATTTTGACATAATTCCAAGCCATTGACCAATGCAACTGCAATGGTCAAAGCAAAAGTCGATTGGATGAAAATTTGACCACAAATTAAGGACTTGTTCATTTTAGTTCCCATCCAAGTGGATTGCAGAAGATTGAGGGATTTAATCTCCTAGAAATCAGACTACCTGTGAGCCAATGCGCAACCTTGTGATCCTTGTCGATGGCCGGCGGCTTCCTCGCCCAGCCTTGTGACGCTCGTCGATGGTCGGCGATCGATGACCGGCGGCTTCCTCGCCCAGCCTTGTGAAGCTCGTCGATGGTCGGTGGCTTCCTCACCCAGCCTTGTGACGCTGGTCGATGGCCGGTGGCTTCCTCGCATGTGTCGTCCTTCTCCCGCGGATGCAGAAACCCCTCGACTTCTCGTTCCTAGCCTATTCCATCGAACGCGCGGGAAAGAAACAATCTTGCCACCACGGATGTGTTTTGCGTCTGCTGTTGGAGATGAGAATGTTTAGGTCTGTGACCTTTAATTTTATGCAGGGCCCATCCTCTTGATGAGATCTTCTATTATAGGTTGTGTTGTTGGAGATAGTCTTAGCAGGCAGCGTTGATTCCGGGCGCCAATGAAAGCAAGTTACTAGCAGATCCGAGCATAGCGTACAATAGCTAGCTAGCTCGCTCATCACAGCTCCTCCTCCAGCAGCTAGGAGGGAGCAAAGCATGGATTCAGGAGGTAGACCACAACGGCATATTGACGGATCCGGTGGAAAGGAACCTCCTAGCAGTGTAGCACTCGAATTCGTCGCGGAAATGATATAGGATCAGAGCAGCCAGTGCACGTACCATTGCCGGAGTAGTATGTAGTCAGGTCAGGGGGGCACGTAACAGCGCCGCGCCGACCGGCCGCGCAGTGTGTGCCGCAGCATGTCCTCGGCCGCCCTGGTCGGATCGGATTCGGAGAAGACCCACCGCTGCAACCTGCATACATCTTCTGGCCCCATGGCTCCTCCTCGCTTCTCGCTCCTTCCTGCCCAATGCCCACAAGTCGAGCACCTGCCTCTTAAACGGCCGAGCGGCCAACACGCCAACAAAGTGCAAAATGACAAGTGGGCCCCAGGTGTGTAGGAAACACAAAGTACTGTATATGTGCACATTGATCGTTTCATTAAAACCAAGTTTGGGATTCTTTCTTCCAGTATTCGTATAACTACATGGAGTATATAAGTATATAGAACGGCACAAACTAAAGACTACTAACGCACGGATTGATGGCCGCTTACAGATTACTAGGCACTGATGCGTTCAAAGGAGACAAGCTTGTACGGCTGGGCAAAATACTTGACGAACACCACCGCCTTGTACTTGTCGTCCCCAGGGCCGACGCGGTTGGCGGCTTCGATGATGAGCTCGTAGTTTCGGGTCAGGCTGGTGCACTGGTGGACGCCCTGCGCCTTGGCGCTGTCCACCTTGTCGAACCGGAGCGGCACCGACTGCTGCTCCAACGCCCACTTGCCGAGGAACTGGATGAAGGGGTCGTCCACGTGGGCCACCGTTCTCCATGTACAGAGGTACGGCTCCGCAGCCGCCGCCGGCGAGACGATGACTGCGCAGACGACGGCGGCGGCGACGAGGAGGAAGCTGCGGGTCCTCGTGGCCATGGCTGAAGGGGTACTTAATTAATAACACACTCCACGCATGAATACAAGAATCAATTGGATTGATAAATTGGATTCATAGCCAAGTTAGTTGCTGCGTGATTTCGTATCAAATTAAAATCAATCAATTAGCTTCATGTGATGATTTAATTTCTTCCTTATACTAGTCAGTTTGCATTCATGACAAAAGATTTTAGGGTATGAACCTTGATAAATGCTGAAGACGCTCTAACAAAGTAACAATCACCTTCCATTTAATTTGTGAGAAAACAATCAAGGCAGTGCCCGCATGTAAAATCTTTCCTCCAGGGTTGATCAGTCAACGAGAACTACGTACCTTATTTTTCCGGTCCTTTAATTTGCAAAGAATCTTTGCTGGAAGATTTTTATTTATTTGGACAAGTCTATTAAAATACGTTGATCAGTCAACGAGAACTATGTAAGTACCTTATTTTTCCGGTCATTTAATTTGCAAAGAATTTTTATTTGCAAAGGCTCACTGCTCAGGAGCTCCGAGCTCACTAAGACACAAACACACATCTCGCTCAAATACGATGACAAAATACGTTTGGTATCTCATGTTTACGGTTTTTTATGGCATTGCCATAAAAAAGAGTTTTCGATCCACTCGACAAACATTACACGTGTGGACGTGCCGGCCGGCTAGTTGGGTTTGGTGTAGACGGTGACGTTCCTCCATCTCGACTCCACGCGCGGGGACACGTCGTGGTGCTGCACGTACACCCCGAACTTGAAGTAGTGCGACGCGGTGGGCGCCACGGCGACGACCAGCCTCGGCGCGCCGCCGTCGACGTACACGGCCACCGTCGACACGCCGACGTCGTGCACCACGTTGAGCCGGAACCACCGGTCGTAGACGCCGTCCTCCAAGGCCTCGCCGCTGTAGTGCCGCAGCGTGCCGTTGTACACGTGGAGCATCAGCGTGGTGGCCTGCACGCCGGCGTCCTCGTTGTGGATCTGCATCACCGACGCCCCGGACGTCCCCGACGGCACGTACCCGTAGGCCTCGAATTGCCACACCCCAGACGAGTAGTCATGGCCCTGCAACGTTGGATTGCATATATAAGCATATGTGTGTGATGAATTTGAACTGAGATATATAATTGTTAGTGAAGGATCTGAGAAGCTTACGGCGAGGCGGACTTCGGTGCGAGGATTGGTGGCGGTGACGGTGTTGAAGGGCTTGTCGTCGGCGTACACCCAGAACGTGCGCACGCCGGTGGCGACGTCGTAGGTGTAGCGCTGGTTCTCCGGCACGTCGTAGGGGCTCTGCACAATGAAGTTGCCCTCCGGGAGGTCCACCTGGACGAACCCGGCGGTGAGATTGCCGTCGTCGATGGCCAATACAGCAGGCGCAGGGGCGACGACGACCACGCATAGGATTGCTACTCCTACTAGTAGTTCTGCCGTGCGCACTGCTACAGCGCCGCCGGCGAGGGTGCGGAGATGGCGTGAGCCAGAGCGGAGGAAGCAGGAGGCCATGGCCGATGAGAGGATCGACGACGACGATGTAATCGAGTCTGTGCGCGGTTGTATCTGTGATTAACAGGGACTTGGGTGGTGATGTCCAAGAAAAGAATTTGTCACCTTGTGTTTGCACTTGTCGTCGTTTGGGCGTTCATGTTGTGTCGAACCAACCAAATATTTGGCCCAATAATATTGAATGGTTTGATGGCGCGTATTGTGTTGTCATTTTGTTATTTGTAATGCGACGGCCGATGACAGGGACGGGAACCTTTTGTAGTTACGTGGTCAAAATTGTATGTCTTCGATAATGCAGTACACCGTGCCTTCTTTGGGACTCCGATCCTTTTTGAATAATACAGCTTTTGTTGGTTTCCCACGAACATGAAACAACACACATGTTGGCGTTAGCCAACATATAAAACTCTATAGCTGCTTCCCTCGTCACTGCTCATATACCCTCTTCCCCTTTTCTGATCCGTATTCTTCTCTACACTTGCTCCTATATGAAGTATTCTTTCACCAAGATTAGATGTTTACACCATTTAATTTCATGTTAAAACCTTGATTTCTTGTGAGAATCTTAAAAGCCTAAAATACCGTTAGACTGGTCTCAGTGTAAGTGTCATTGAGGATTTTATGGCAATAAATTGTTGGAAGCATCAACATGCATAGTTGCTGGCATGACATGGTTCTAATAACGAGGGGAGAGAAGGAGAGAGAGCTTCATGACCAAGAAACTCATCATGCACAGTAACACACTATGTCCCAAAAAGAAGTGGAGTACACGGGCGGTCCCTAAACTTGTCTCTGTGCGTCCGACGGTGGAAGTGGTTGTGAAGCAGGTTGGCTAGTGACGGCGGAGGAAGTCGAGGAGCTGCGGCGGGAGACGAGGTCCGTCTATGGAAGTAGATGTGGAGGTGGTCATGTGTACGGTCGTGTTGGCGGGGAATGCGGGGAAGGTGGAGCAGTCGTCGGCAGTGGGAGATGCGGGGATGGGGGCATAGTCGACGGTGGCGGGAGATAGGGGGACACGAGAGCACTCACTGGCGGCGGGGGGTGCGGAGACGGGAGAGCACTCGATAGCGGCTGGGGATGAGGTGAAGGTTGAAGAGGTGGCCGAGTGGATGAAATGAGGATGGGGAGGCTTCGACTGATGAGATGGCGGTGGTGGCGAAGGATGGGCTGCGGCGGCGGCGCGGCGAAAGAATCGCAGCAGAGGTGATGGCGGAACGCGACGGATTGGTGGAGGCGGAAGGGATGCGGAGGGGTTATGAGGGTGGGCCCCCATGTTCTCGTTATATGGTGGGAAAAAATTACAATACAAATAGAATACAGAGGAAGGGGCGTGTGGCACGAATCTTAAAGCATGATTGAATGGTGGGTTGATAAGCTGTACTGAAAACCTACAAGTTACTTTGGATTTTCCGACCGGCATCCTCCTCTTTGCGGATGATCTGCATGCATCACCGACGCTCTGGAGGTCCCCGACGGCACGTAGCTGTAGCCCGAACTGCAAGCCTCCTGATGAGTGAGTAATCATGACCTTGCGTTGGTTCTCTACTTCTCTGGCACGTCATAGGGCTTGGCACCACGAAATTGCCCTTCGGCAAATCCGCCTGCACGAACCCAACAGTGAGCTTGCTGCAGCCTGTCGATGGTCACGGGCACATACAGCGGTTAGACAATTGTTGTTTTTTAGGTCGACATAGACAAAATAAGGTGATGTGGCCATCATTAATGAAGGGAGAGTGTGTTGCTGTCTACTATCTCGTCTAGCTCCCATGCAAAACAACACCAACTAAAGTGTGTATTAAATATCATATAGACAGCTAAACAAACATCAACTGTCTAAACTGCTGTAGAGTTGTCTATTTACCTGTCTGTGTGTTAAATAGTACATGCCCTAACATAGCAGGAACATTGACGACGCCCACGCATAGCATTGTCCTGTTACTAGTCCGAGCAGCGCTTGGGTAGCGGATCCAGAATTCTAATCTAGTCCACCACCCGGCGCGGAGATGGCGTGACCCGGAACGGAACCTTTGCAGCTACTACCGTGATCAATCACTAAGCACTTCGAAAAATGATAACAATACCTAGGAGGGCGCGTGCATGCAAGAGTAATGATGAACGGATAGGGCAAAATTTAAACCACTTGTGTTCGAAGGCCACTATGGTGTGCTCGATTGTTATAGGTGAGAACAACAATAAAAAAAGCCTAAATGGGGGGCTATGTTCAGTAACTCTATATAATAACCGACACACTCTCAACAACTAACAGTTTCTGATTCCAATCCTCTCATCAGTCACACCTTTCCTTTTCCTTCAGTAGGAGTTTTGTTCAATGCAACCCTAAGCTGGTCAATTTCAGCTTGGAGGGCAAGGGCAGTCTTCCAGTCCTTGGTGGCATCTTCTTGCTCCTTGAGTTCAGCTTCCAAGTCCTTGATGGCAGCATAGCTTGCTTCTCGACGACCTTTGCAAGTGTACTTGTGTCCTCCGCAAGTTCCTTGACGGTCTCCGCAACTGAAATTGTGTCCTCCGCAAGTTCCTCGACGGTGTTCGCAAGTGAAGTTGTGACCTCCGCACCGTTCTTGACGGTGTTCGCAAGTGAAGCTGCGACCTCCGCAACTTTCTCGACGACCTCTGCAAGTTTATCCTCCTGTGACTTCTTATTGGCAGATATTGTGGAACGAGAAGAGTAGAGCAGAGTAAGCGGAATGGCAGCCACGCCGGCGAGCGCAAGTTTGTGCTGAAGGAAGGAAAAGAAATAACAAAAGTCAGTTGGTTGTAGAGGAAAATTTCATTAGAGATGTTAATTAGTAGTATAATAAAAAGAATCAATCCAAGATCGAGTAGTACCATGTTGCTGGTCAACGGCGGCATGAAACCAGAAGCACCAGGGTACGTGTAGCTATGGAGTCCACGCTGGTGAAGAAGATGACGTTGCGGCGACAATGAACAACGAGACACTGATGAGCTGGCGCCGCCGTGGAGTCCGCGCGCGAGAAGAGGACCAGCAAGATGCGGCGACGGTGGTGCACGAGCTGCTATCTTCCTCGCTACAGATCGGAGCGCTACCGCCGCGGCCATGATCACAACCACCACTAGTCGATGCGTGCCCTCCCTCCCTGTTGAATATGATTCTCGTTTTGATCCTCTCTCGATCTCAATCTTACTTCACGTACGTCGATTTATATCTACTAGTCTATCAACCCATGCGTAGCACGGACTAATTAAAAATAGTTAACAATTATATATCTATATGAAGATCTCGTTCATGTATGTTAAATATTCTAATAATACTCTAATATACATATTTATCATTATATGTTTGTATTGGATTTAGTCACTGGCATTTATTTTCCATTTTGCATCACATTGTTTGATATGTAAAACCTTTTATTTGAGCTATGTGAACATGAAAATTATTATTTTTATCTCTCTCGAACCCTCAAACATTAATGCATGGTGACACATATCATTGGTATTATTTTTATATAATAATAACATAAATAATTGAATATAGGCCTTATTGGTAACTCCGTGTATCATGGTCCCCTGATTTTGTAACATCATTAATAATTTGGAAAGTGAAAAACTCAATAACACAGCAATAGTGAATAGATGTTATACCTGAGCAGATCAAGACATAATTGTTCTCCATTATCAAGCAAGATTGCATTCCATAGTCTGGCCTTGATTTTCCACAGTTCCTTTGTTGGTCTAATTTCACCTAAGGTTTTGCTCACCATTGCACCTTGTTCAACTGAATTGTAAGATGATTTTTTTAATATAAATAAAAAATTTGGTAGACAAACATGTGACAATAAAAAATTCAAGTCGATCTGAAACAGGAAAAAAAATAAACCCAATGGAAGGAGTGCTTACATGTGTAGATTGATTGGGAAAAAGCTACCAGATTTTTTTCTGCTTGTCTCGCCGGCAGATGCTCGTTTCACGTGGGGCTAGTTGATGTGTCCCACGACAGATTGGCTTGTATCATGTATTTGTCTCACTTAAATCTATAATATTTGAGGAAAGTATGGTTATGTGTTATCGATCAGTTTGTAGATGTGGGTGGCCGTAGACTATTTGATAAAAATACTGTTACATTGTGTGATCGATCTGGTTTTAGATGTGGGTGGCCATAGAATATTTGAGGAAAATACGGTTATGTGTGATCGTGATCAATTATATATAAATATATAATGAAATAAAATACATCAATATCCACCTAGGATCCAAGGTGGATGTTTTGTTTTTTTAAGAGATTTTCTAGGATTTCTCTTTTTTTCTAGAATGTCCACCTAAAATCCTAGGTGGCATCACCTAGAGCCTTCAAAAAGAGCCTCCAATTAGTAATAGTAAGATAAGATGACGGCGGGTGTAGACTGACACGGCCGGGAAGTACTTCGATCTATCGAGAAGACTTGTGTTACGGTTGCGGACAGGAGCCCGGATGGGACTCCATCCAGACCAGCTCGACTCCAATTGCGTCCACCCCGAACTCTGCCACGCGCACGGCGCCACACGGCTTTGGTTGATGCTTAGGATTGGAGACGAAGGTGGATGCTTACAGTGAGGCGGACTTCGGTCTTTGGTACGGGGTGCTTGGTGGCGGTGACGGTGCTGAAGGGCGAGGGTGCGAAGAGATGCCGTGAGCCTGAACACGGAGGGGCGAGGAGGCCATGGTCGATGACCGGATCGACGACGAGTTTGTGCGCGATTATATCTCTGCGATTAACAGGGACTTGTGTGGTGATGTCCGAAAAAAGCATTGCCGGCCGGCCACCTTGTGTTTGCACCTGTCATTGGGACGTAGTCACATACTCACGTGTCAGCTAGCCAACCGAATGTTCGGCCCAGTATTGAATGTGATGGAGAGTATTGCAACAATGTCAGTTTGTAATGCGACGGCCAAAGACAGAGACGGCGGCCTTTTGCAGTTACGTGATCAAAACAGTATAACTTCGATAATTCCGTACAACATGGATTCAAAACAACCAAGTGCTCAATAGATAGATAGACCCATGTTGTAAATGCCAACATATAAAACTATATAGTTGGTGGAACCTTCTACTCATTCTATATTCTTTCATCGTTGGGCCTCTACCATCGTTGCTAGCTAGCTGCTTCGCTCTCACCATTTGGTGGTCTAGCTTTCTTCCCCTTTGCTCACATATATTCTCTTCCCCTTTCGTTATTAGCAAGTATTTTCGTCAGTGTATGTAATATTAGCGCACATGCCTAGAATGGCGTGCAAGAAAATGAATGGGTGATCTCGTTAATGGCGCATGACATACTTGTGTACCTAATTAGATTGTATGAACCATAAAAAATACACTCTTTATAGGGAAAAACTTAAACTCTAAAGATCAGTTTTTTTTATCACAAAGAACACTTATTTTTGGGACATTAGAGAGTAGTAGATTTTAGCTTAACATTAAGTATCGCTTCGCTTGCAAATGTGGCCATGCTACTATACTGTGCTTCTTTAATCTCAGGTGGACCTACCTACACTTGATTGGAATTGCACACCGCAAGAGACAGATCAAAACATTTTCTGGATGATTGACGTACAATCGTTTCGATTAAAAGATCATTGACGTCGACTGGCGTTCGAAGGCCATTGTGTTGTGGTCGATTGTTTTAGCTGACAACAACAATAAAAATACTAAAGGGAGAGCTATGATCAGTAACCCTCTAAGAACTGACACGGTCAAAAACTAACAGTGGCTTATGATTCCAATCCTCTCTGCTACACCACCTTTCCTTTTCGTTCGGAACGAGCTGTGTTCAATACAACCCTAAGGTGGTCAATTTCAGCTTGGAGGGCAGCCTGGCGGGCTTCTAGCTCGTTGACGCCAGCTTCTATGTCATTGATGTCAGCATCGAGCCTATTGACGATGATGGATAAAGCCTCCGCAAATTGTTCATCTGGTACCCGCTTGTTATTTGCAGATCTTTTGGAGCGAGCCTTGACCTCAGGCAAGATCCAAAAATACAGGTAAATCAGGGTACCAGTCATTGTAATGGCACCTATGCCGGCTGCAACTCTAGCGAACGCAAGTCGCATGCGCTGAAGGAAGCAAAAGAAGTATCAAAAGTCAGTTGGCTCTAGAGGGGAAAAAAAATAGCTATATATATACACGTATATAATAACAATACAATAAAACGAATCCAATAGTACCAAGTCGTCGATGGTTGACTGCATCGTGGAAGCAGAAGCACCAGTACTATGAAGTCGACGATGGTGAAGAAGACGACGCTGCGGCGGCGGCGGCGGCGGCGGCGGCGCACGAGCCATCACCTTGGTCGCCAAAGACCGCGATCGAAGGCGGTGCAACCAATCGTTGGTGATCGTCGGCGACAAGGAACTACGGGACACTGATGAGCTGGCGCCGCCGTGGAGTCTGCGCGCGAGAAGAGGACCAGCAGCAAGATGCGGCGACGGTGCACGAGCTGCTATCTTCCTCGCCACAGATCGGAGCGCTGCCGCCGCGGCCGTGATCACAATGCAACCACACCACTAGTCGATACGTGCCCTCCCTGTTGAATCTCGTGGATTATGTATCTATGGCGGGCCGGCGGGAGCAGGAACGGGAAGTACTCCGAGAAGGATTACGTTACGGGGACGAGCCCGCATGGGACTCCATGTCTCCATCTATTAGCGCGACTCCATGCATGGGGTCGGTGGGGACACGGCGTCCACACACCCGACGCGCTCGGCGCCACGTCGGAGGACGGCGTCTACGACCGGTGGTTCCGGCTCAACGTCGTGCACGACGTCGTCGCGCGCGTCGACGGTGACCGTGTACGTCGACGGCGGCGCGCCGCGGCTGGCAGTCGCCGTGGCGCCGAGCGCGTCGGGCTACTTCAAGTTCAGGGGGCGTACGTGCAGCACACGACGTGTCCCCGCGCTGGAGGAACGTTACCGTTTACACTTTACACCAAACCATAGTAGCTGGGCAGCCAGAGTACTCGATCTCTACTACGTACTAGTACTTAGTTGATCGATGGAGTGGCAGACTGGCAGTACATGTGTGCTTATTGATCGAGTTGAAGCATTTTGGGTGGCAGTACAGTCTCGTGAGTGAGCTCATGTCTCCTGCTGTGACCACACGGTTTTCGACAATCTCATGTTCCTGTATGTGCGGCACAAACTGTTGGCCAAGGCCATGGCATCCAGGTAGAGCACCACCGGCACGCACACGCACGCGCGCGCGCGCACAAACACACGATGTGGAGACGACGACACACACACACATCTGATTCCGATGTGGAGACGACGTGCAACGCGTGGAGGGAGGGGCCGGGGGGCCGCCGCACTGTGCAACCGAGTGTGGCGTGCGACGCTACAGGCAGGGACACGGCTGCTGCCAGAGCCGGAGTACCGCCCCAAGGCGAGCTCCACCTTCGACGAGAACATACACGCCAGCTTTTTTTTTTAGGTCAACCGGGGGAGAGCATCCCACCTGATTTCATTGATAGGCTTTTGGCAAACCAAAATGTTACAACATTTGATTTTCAGCAATTCAAACAGCCAACACAACACCTAGAAAAGGGAGGACAACACACATACAGTTCAACATACAAAGCCAAGACACTAGCTAGAGAGACTACACCGATCGTCGAAGGGAGCCACCATCGAACAACATACTCGCCAAATACACCGCAGTCATTGCACCTCCACACCACCCCTCGTAGCTACGCCGATCCGCTGTCACCCTCCATCTGAGGGCCAGGCCAACGGACCGGGGACTAAAGGTGACAGGAGGGGCGCAAACCAAAGCTCTTCGAAAATGACGATCTTCCCTTTGGAGCTGATGGAAACCACCTTTCAAAGCACATCCTGGCTCCACGTCTCACCGTCCAACGCCATGAAGGGGAGGAAGCCTTGAAGGGGGATGGTGAAAGAGGTGGAAACAACACCCGGCATATAGTTTGATGGCACCACCAGCAAGAAGACAGCCGACAGAGCAGAGGTGCCGAATGGGGACACCAGTCAATTCACGACAATAGTCCATGACTAGTAATCAGCCTTGCACAAGAACCAACACACCTTGGAAGAGAAGTCAAGCACACAAGACTTCGTCAATGAGTAAATAACAACATCACATTGGTGGGAGGACATCTCGACATCGCCTCCACGGAGAGGAGCGGCACCCAAAGGTGTCACCGTTGTCGACACCCGCGCTAATGGCAGGCTAGGATTATCCCTGCAGTTTCCTGCGCCCACCAGTTGTGGCGATGGATGTTTGGAGGAAAATTGAGGTAGCCCCCGACGAATCCATTCACACCCTAAAGCACGCCTCGGGGAAGAAATTGAGTGACGACACAGACCTGCAGGTAGGGGTAGCACTTCGACAAAGCCTCCAAGGAGGAAGCGGCGCAAGAAGCGTCACCATTGCCGGCCGGCATGAACCCGGCTAGGATTTCTCCCAGTGCTCCCAGCAAACCATGGCCACACACCTGCAGCACGCAGATCCGGGCGCGGACAGCACAGTAGGGGCCTACTGCATCCTGCCAGCGCACCGAACCGAGTGCCTGCCGCAGCCGGGCACCCATTGCACACTGTCAGTGCATAGGTTTGGGCGCTGGCTTGCAGCCTGTCGAGCTAGGCCTTCGGCGGGTGGATGACAGGGGCGGCTGAAGGGGCTCCGGATCCGGCGACCTCCAGGCCGGCAAGTCGCCACCCTGGCCAGAGCAGAGCCCATGGCGAGAACTGCCCCAACGAGTAGGGTAGCTCTAGATCTGGGTGCGGAGGGGGCGGATCCGGACGCTGCCAACCCACAGCCATGGCCGGGAGCCGCCGTCGCCATCTCCATCGGCAAGGACGCGGCAGAAGCGCGAGCTCGAGCTGGGGAAAGGGGGGTCCGAAGATCCCAGCCGCCGCCTTCCTTGCCACCCGCCGGGCTTCCGGCCTTGGGCTCCGGCGGCGGCAGGGAAGAGGAGCGGGGGAGGTGGTCTGGCGGCGGCGGAGACCGGTCGCCGCCCGAGTCGCCCAAGGAGAGCGGGGGGGGGGGGGCTTTCGTCCAAATTTTTCTCGTTTTGCTTTGTCTCGCTCTACACGCCAGGTTAACAGCGAGGTGCTTGATCAGCCTTCAATTAGCCGGATGCGGAGGAACAAGGAGAGGAGCCGATGACTCCAGCACCTACCACCGGCGCATCTGCCACCCGTCGACGAAGGAACCCAGGGCCTGAACCTGATGCCCATGCTAATCGCTGCCGCCGCCGCCACTCCCCGTGGTCAAGCGAGCAGTCGTGCACCGGCTGGCGCCAACAACCATGGCTCAGCCAACAACGCCGGAGGGCATGAAGATGGAGGCTGCCAAGAAGCGATCAGATTCAGAGTGGTAATTTTCAGTTGGTGCTCCTATTTTACTCAACTTGTTTGTGTTCTTTGGAAACAAATGGTTACGCGTGGATCTTCTTCTTCCATCACACGATCATCTTGTGGTTTCCCGGCTTCTTCCCAGGAACAGGTCCAGCCAGCCGAACAGCTTGAGACTGGGCTGGTTTTTGAACGGGCTGAATTAGCTGGTTGGCTACGGCCCAGCCAGCCGAACAGGGCCTCGACTGCCAGTCAAAGCCCACCCAATCAAGACGAAGCTAGCCCACGAATGGACCAAAGGGATGCATACATGCGCGCGAGCTGGTCTCTATCAGCCAACGTATGGAGTATGTCAAAATCGGGTTTTCTGGAAGAAAAAATCGGTTTGTGTTTTTCCAATAAAAAATATTGTGTGTAGTGGATGCCACGAACTTCAATTTGGAGCAATAAATATTTAGAAATCTAATAAAGCCCTCCTGCTGCCCTATCTGCTCTTCTCCAATCCCCATTTCTTCCTCCTCTATTTCCCTCTTCTATCCCAAAATTCCTTTTTTTTAAAAAACAAAATTGCTCCTCTGTCGCAAATTCTGGTTTGCTAAACAAAAAAAAAAGTGACGAGAGGTCTTCCCAAAAAAAAAGGTGAGAACGCCTAGAAGGCTACGTGTGTGTGGTTTGGTCGAGTTCGATCCCCCGACCCGGCCCAGCCCAGCCCGGCCCGTAGTCGTTTCCTTTCTTCTCCCCTGGCTTCGTTCCCTGCGCGATCCCCCCTGACCGACGAGTCGAGTCGAGACGAGATCCCATCAGATACACAGATCAGAGATCAGGCGCCCACACGCTCGCGACCTGCTCGACGGCGGTGGCGGCGATGGCAACCCGTTACTGGATCGTCTCCCTCCCCGTGCAGTCTCCCGGCGCCACCGCGAGCTCGGTCTGGTCGCGCCTGCAGGACAATATCTCCCGTCACTCCTTCGACACCCCGCTCTACCGGGTAAGCCACCTCCCCCTCCCTCGCCGGAATCGTCTGGGAAGCTCGCCGCGCCTGACCCTCCTCTGACCCTCGCGCAGTTCAACGTCCCGGATCTCCGCGTCGGCACCCTCGACTCCCTCCTCGCCCTCAGCGACGACCTTGTTAAGGTGTGCTGCCCTGCACTGCCCCTTCGATTGCATCCGCATCTCGTTCGCTGCTTCCTCCCAGCAATACTCTAGGTTTCGATTCGATGTGACTCCGTCTTGCCCCACCCGCCTATGCAGTCCAACGTGTTCGTCGAGGGCGTGTCGCACAAGATCCGGAGGCAGATCGAGGACCTCGAGCGCGCCGGAGGGGTCGAGAGTGGGGCTCTCACCGTCGATGGCGTCCCCGTCGACACCTACCTCACCAGGTCCGCTGCCCCCTAGTGTACTGTCCAGCCCAGCGATCGGGATCAGAATCAGATGGATGTTTTGCTCGACGTGCAGCTTACTCCAAAGCTTCTCTGGGTTGCTCGTGCAGGTTCGTGTGGGATGAGGGCAAGTACCCCACAATGTCGCCGCTCAAGGAGATCGTTGGCAACATCCAGTCGCAGGTTGCCAAGATCGAGGATGATATGAAGGTTTGTTTCTAATACACGACTCTGCGCATCTGTTCTTACAAAAGTCGAATTTGCATGTGTTTTTTCCCCATAGGTGCCAATCTGTTGCACAGCTAGTTCCTTGACTATTAGCTCCACTTGTCCTTTAACTAGCAATTGAGTTGTCACATTCCTTTTATACAAATTTACAGGTCACAGCTACGGTGCAAAGTATTTGAGAAATTAATGCCATGTTTTCTCTGGATAAAGCAAACCATGTATTCCACAGCTAACATACCATATGAACTCTACCTGCAATTATTCCTTCCCACCTCTTTCTACACATTATGTGTACACTATTTTTCTTTTGCTTCTTAACAGCTGTATTCACATATAGGGATTGGTATCTGGTTTATGAGTTTCATTCCATTCTAATATTACATGGTAATGGTCTCTGTAATATTTTTGGCTGGAATCTGAGTTTACATTGGCTGAAAATGTTTTATTTTCCAGGTTCGAGCAGCGGAATATAACAATGTGAGGAGCCAGCTTAGTGCAATCAACAGAAAGCAAAGTGGAAGGTAGACTGTTGCCATACTCTTGTGACTATATTTTTTAGGACTTGGCGTCTACTCCTATTCTATGTTGCTTTGATCCCATCATTCAATTCCTTTGCCGCTTAATGTAAAGTAAATATGAAAACAGAATGAGATCATTTGTTTCTTTTTACACACTGATTAATTTGGATTTTCTTGTGTGGCAGCTTAGCAGTTCGTGATCTTTCCAATCTGGTAAAACCGGAGGATATGGTCACCTCAGAACATCTAGTCACACTTCTTGCTATTGTTCCAAAGTACTCCCAAAAAGATTGGTTATCAAGCTATGAGTCACTCGACACATTTGTGGTAATGTTATTTTTGTTGTGCACGTCATTTATGGTGATTTTCAGCCTGTTTTACAGCCTCCTAAATTGGTACCACCTCCTTCATTGAATATATGACACTGACTTTTGACTCAAACGATGACCAACCATATTTGTGTAATGAATTAATTAAGTAAAGTTAAATGAGGACCACTATTCAGGTTGCTTTAAGTTGTATCCTGTATTTCATTTGAGCTAACTGGTGATTTTATAGGTACCAAGGTCATCTAAACATATCTATGAAGACAATGAGTATGCACTCTACACTGTAACACTTTTTGCTAAGGTTGTTGACAACTTTAAAGTCCGTGCTCGTGAGAAGGGTTTCCAGGTAAGGCTTCCTTGGATGTCTCATGTTTTAAATTAATCTAGCAACCTGTCTTTTCACTAAGTTTCATGTCATTTGATTTCAGGTTCGTGATTTTGAGTACAGTCCTGAAGCACAAGAAAATCGGAAGCAGGAGATGGAGAAGCTACTGCAAGACCAGGAAGCTATGAGAACCTCTCTTTTGCAATGGTGCTATGCGAGCTACAGCGAGGTACTTGTCTTTTCCAACAATTTTCCAGTGGTATTATCTATAACAGCATTTCTTTCCTTAAAAATGCAACTGAACATGTTTCCGATGGGACTATAGAAAATGTTGAATTATAATTTTAGAGCATGTTTTTATATCCATAGCCATTATGTTGTTAATTATTGGGTTCATTATTTCTTCATTTCCACTAGAATCTTTAGGCTGCTTTTATTCAAACCTTTGCTTGATGTTTTTACTATCTCAGTGGCACAACTTGTGATGCATCACTTTTGTTAATTAGAGGTATGAATGATGGGTGTTTTTTCTTTTCATTATATTTTGTGCGGTATGTGAACTGCAATTCTCAGAAAGCCACAATAAGGTAGAAAAAAATGCCGATGGTCTTTATCCTTGGAACACTGCTGTCCTGCTGATTGAGGGCTATGAAACTCCTCATTTTCATCAGAAAAGATTTGTTTTACTGAGGGCTTAGGTCTTTTTCTAAATTTTAGATGTTGCTGGTGCACTTGTTTTGTTGATGGTTGCTTCCAGGGCCGGTCCTGGCATTTTAGAGGCCGAGGCAAGAGAAAATCAGAGGGATTTTATTATGCACAAACATTTAATAGTACAGACTATTTCAGTTGCAACACTAATCATGTATCTTGTTTCAAAAACACTAGCTTCTAGTCATGCATTGGGGCGTAGCATAACATCAAAATGTCAATTAGGTGGACACATAGGTTGCAATTAGGTTGCAGGCATGAGCATCTTCTATATGGTTTCTTTACTAGTCTTTTGATAACAAATAGAAACTGTAATATCAACAAGAATTTACATGATTTGAACAACATAACTCAAAGAATTGGATTAGTCAAGTAATCCTGCCATATTATTCTCACTTAGTGTTATTTTTAAGACCTTTTGATAACTGTCAGGAGGCAAACGAAACTGACACTAAACGAAATTGCCTGAACAGTTAAATATACTCAGAAAAAGTGAGATGACCACGGGAGCTCTGGTGACTCGCTAGGCAAATCCGCCTGTGACATCCACCAATCTGGTACCTTCCATGTCTTGGATTAAAATAAAACATAAGCATATCCACAGCTCAGAAACTCCGATCAGGTTGACATTCACAGCTGCTATCATTGGAGAGCTCCTCCTGGAGAAGCAGCTAGGCTGGGCATGAAGAGAAATAGAGTATCAATAGGAAAGTGTCCTCATGATGCTGTTGATCAGGAATGGGAAGGACGAACGTTGTGGCTGATCGGTGAAGGGGATGGCTCCACTTGGGCTGGGCTAGTTCACGTGTGAGATGAGCACTGGTTATTAGCAGTCCTTGTTGGTACATGCACATATGGCTAGTATCCCTGTGATTTGGGGCCTGGGGCTGCTACCCTGCCTGTGTGTTTGCTTAAGTAAACATGACTGTAGTATTGAGGATCAAATGCTTTGCTGTTGTGGCTATATTTCCCATGCATATCTTGCTCCCAACAACTCCAACTGTGTAGTTTCAACATAGCTAATCCCAATCCAGGGTAAAAGGGGGGGGGGGGGTTGCCTTTTTCCTAGAAGGTTTTTTATATGGATATTTTCCCTAAAATATTGTGATAGGCTTGGCGAGCCAATGTAAAACCCAGCTGCTTAAATGGAAATGAAACCAAGAGAACTGTCTCGTGCTTGCTCAACTGTTTTTTTTTTTCATTGCAGGTATTCAGTTCCTGGATGCACTTCTGTGCTGTTCGTGTCTTTGTAGAGAGCATTCTTAGATATGGTCTTCCACCGTCATTCCTGGTAATTTTCTCTTCTGTCTTTTGACTTCGTGATGGTCTCACTCTTTCATGCCTTGTCTGATCTTATCTCTTGCATCAGTCTGCTGTTCTTGCACCACCTACAAAGAGTGAGAAGAAAGTGAGGAGCATCTTAGAGGAGCTATGTGGCAATGTCCATAGGTAATTCAGTGTTTTGAGTTGCTGTCATTGCATTGTTGAGACAAAATTTGGTCTTGTTTTTCACTAATGCAACATTTGAATTACAGTATTTATTGGAAAGCTGAAGACGATGTAGGCGTTGCTGGCCTGGGAGGCGAATCAGAGGTCCATCCTTATGTCTCCTTCACCATAAACATTGTCTGAGCCCAGTACGTTGCATATTATCTGTGGCTCGCCAATATTTTGAAGCAGCTATTACGTTGAGTAATCGAAACAAACGAAAGGTTCATGTATATTACTTATTGTATGCCAATTCTTTCTTGATTTGTCACCCTGCTCTGGTCCTGTAATTTATATTGGAGAGATCAGCCGGTCAATAATGTAGCTTTCGAGGAAACTGAAATATGTTGTGGCTGAAGAAGAGATCCATCACCGTGTAAAGTTTTTTGTGGATACTGTTTCTGTAACATTGGGCTACTGGATTTACTGTAATAAAGCCAAGTCAAATGAATTCAGATCTTTATCACTGAAGTTTGGATGTTAGCCATTGAGGCTCTCTCATTCTCATGGAAGAGTGCTTCCGAAGTATTCATTCATGCTACCATTCCAAGAATTGCCCAAATGGTTTAGTCAAACACAATGACGTCAAGATAACCAAAAGCACCAATAATATGTGTGGCAACCAAATGTCTAAAGAGAGCAGAAGCACAAAATGGGCACAAAGGAATTTCAAATAATCGTTGCAATTTAATAGGATTTTAGAATTCCATATAAAATTAATTGTAGTTTATTTTTAAACAGCTTGTCATTTGAAAAGAGCCATAGTATGAAATTTTAAACTAAAATTAAAATATCATGATCTATTAATTCGAATAAATCTGCAAGCACCAGATGAGAGAGGTCAAGGTATACCTAAAAGGAGTACAGCTTGGGGCCAGCGGCAGCCTATACTGTTAACTGTATAAGGGTGGACAGACTTCGTAGTCAGCTAGCTCGTCTTGACCGGCCAAATTGTGTTTGGAAAATGTTGGCGTGCGCGGAGTACCTAACGCTAGATGCCTTGCCTGCTCTCCAGCTTCAAGGCACGGTGATCCTGGCCATGGATTCTTTCCTTGGCTTCACAGCAAACAACGTTTACGCACAACGCAACACTCTCCGGCCGTCCGGTCTTATAAGCGAAGCAGGGCCGGCCGGTATCGCGACACGACGTGGCTGGGAGCCATTTCTCTTCGCCGTCTCGTTCCTTCAGGCTGGGATGGGTCTCGGAGCCGTGGACGGCGGCGGCGCCTCTCCGAGCTGGGGCGGCCGCCTCGCCGCGGAGGGCTGCACCAGCACGGGGGCGACCATGTCCGTGTCGCACCGCGCGCCGACAGCGGCGGCGTCGGGCGGTGATCACAGCTGCTGCGGCGGGCACGTCGTCAACATCTACGTGAACAACAACGTGCAGGGGGTCACCAACTCCGTGCTGCTCGGGAGCAAGGTGGCCATGAGGGACCCCGGCGCGCGCGTCACGACCCGCCGCCGGGCGCGGCGAGGTGGCCGCCGCAAGGCGAAGGCGAACGGGATAGGGGTCGTCGCCGGCGTGGCGCTGCTGGCCGTCGCGGCAGCAGCCGCCGCCGTGTTCTGCCTTGTTCTTTTTGTACGCGTACACAACCTGCATTAGTTGCACGGATTATGTTCGTAAATAGTGGGTATACCATTTTTTCATACATGGTAAATCATGGGTATACCATCTTTTATTTGGAGGAGGGATAGTGGGTATACCATCCATCAAAAAAAAATCATCCTTCCTAAGAGCAACTCTAGTTGGGCCGTAAATGGGCCTCCATCCCTGCTCAGATGAAAAATCAACACCATCCGAGCACCTAAACGGCCTACCATTCTGGCCACTAAATTTTGGTCCAGGGCCCTTTGCAATAGAGAGCCTCTATATCAACATGAGATGTGGGCTTTACTTTTTCCCTCTTTCTTCTCTCTCCCTGGTTTGATTGATTTACGGCCGACATTTGATCGGACCAGCTAGAGTCTGCAGAGGATTTCAAATCCCTAAATTCTGTGGGTCGGCCTGAAAAAGCAAAATACAAACTCAAATTTCCTCAATCGGTTGGAGTTGCTCTAAAGATTAAATCAACGCGTTCAATTTGATCTTTTTGATCAAATTTTATTTAAAGAGATTCTACAAATTAACAGGAAAACATAGAGTTGGCCGACCAGTGCAACGAAAGGGGTGATTGGGTGCATGTATACAGGTCAGCCAAGCTCCCACAGTGCAGGTACAAGTCGATTGGTTGCGTGGCTGGGCTGACAGGCCTGGATGGTCAGGTGCAAAAGGCCAAGCCTAGCTCTCCAGATGCGGAGAAAGGTGCTCGTTTCGTGGAGCGAGGAGAAGCGTGCACACACATAGGAAAGGTGAATGAACAGGCAACCAATCACATCACATTCTATAGCTAGCCTTGTTCGGGTGCATTTAGATAACACGAACTTGCACTACTCATTAAAAAAACATTGTAGCTAAGTTCTGATAAGCGTATTCTATGGGTGTGAAGATGTGATAAATAGAAAAAAATGAGATGAATAGTTTTTTTTAATTTTTCTGTAGATACAGCAACAAAAAAAAAAGCCTAGCTGGCTGGCTGGCTAGCTAGAGCCAGCGTCTGCAAAACGAGCCGATCCGGAACCAATCACAGACCCGAAACGAACCAAATCTGTCCGCGGGAACAAGGAATGTGCCCGTGGGAATTTTTGGTCCCTGTTTCGGTTTCGCCGTGCCAACTGCCAACCAACATGCGCCCACCACCGCCGCCGCGCCGTTAACGGGTCCGGAAGCTCGCTTATCGGATCGACCCGACCCTCCCGTCCGATTCCCCTGCTCCGGCCTCACCCTCCTCCTGCGCTCCGGATCAACGCCACACCCCAGCGATCCCCTCCGGCATGGCTGCGCCCCCGCCCAAGGCGCTGGCGCCGAGGAGGGACTCGGGTGCTTAGCGCCTGGTTAAGAGGATTCCGCCGGTTGCGTTACCGGATCTTGTGGGTGCCGTCGAGGATCCGGTCCCCGTGACCGCCGCCGGTATGGGCTCCGACGGGCGACTCCGCCGCGCGCTGGCCGCGTTCGGAGGTGGAGGCGACGTGTGGGACCTCGTGGACGCCGCGCTCGCCGCGGTGGCGCGGGACAGCCCCGATGAGCTGCGCGCGCGCCGCGACGGTATCATCGAGCGCCTCTACGCCGGGGGCCGATGCCGCAACTGCGATTCGCCGCCGTCGCCGGCGCAGCCGAGGAAGGCGAATGAAACTGTTGCTTCTGTTGCTGCTCCTGCGGCGGCCTCCCCTGCTTCGCCGGACGAGGAGATCGATGTAGACGGTCTCGGCGAGGACGAGGCCGACGCCGGCGTGGAGAGCAAGATCCTGGCGATCAGGGACTTCCTAGAGGACCCCGATCAGGTCCTCAAAGATCCCATTTTTACCGCTTTTACAGTACAATTTTGCTAGGAAAAGGAGAAAAAGGCTCACATCTTTGTTCAATACCTTTGTTCATGTGTGGCCTCGTCACAGTCGGAGGACGAGATGGTGAGCCTGCTGCAGAACCTGGCAGACATGGACATCACCTACAAGTCTCTCCAGGTCAAACTTACTTTTTTAGCTTCCCTTTTGTTCGACTTGCGAAAGGAAAAGTTTGGATGGATGCTTTTTGAGGCAGCAGCTCAAGGACTGAGTGGTTTGTTATTCTGTTTTCTGCAGGAGACAGACATAGGCCGGCATGTGAATGCCCTGCGTAAGCACCCATCTGGTGAGGTGCGGCAGCTAGTGAAACTACTCGTTAGGTGAATAACAAGCTGAATGCTGATAAGTTTGTGTCCTTTTGGATTGAGAAGTGTGCTCTGATAGTCTGATTGTGATTTTGTTGCTGTGGATTTGTCTATTGTGTTTGATCTTGAAGGAAATGGAAGGAGATAGTGGATGACTGGGTGAGACTGCACAACTCAGCCGGTGATGGTGGTAGCTCCATCATAAGTATGGCGCCATTTACAGTTGCATTGTGTTTAGCTACAAAGCTTTTTGAATTCATTTGCATTTGGTGGTAATTTTATCTTTGATTCATGGTGGCAGGTGATGGTGACTCACCTGATAAAGTCCAACCCAAATACCATCAAAATACTCCGGTAACTATTCTTTCAATGTCCAATGTAATCTGATCTTGTGTTTCTTGTGTATAATGTTTGCAAATAACTGTGTCATATTAGCTATTAGTGAATCCTATTTTTGTAAAGGTTTGCGATGTGGATAGTATCGTGCTAAACGTGTTTGCAGCTCAGTTCTCCTTGCTAGAAATTAGTCTACCTTCGTTAAAAAAAAATAGTATAATAAACAAATAGTAAATCTTCTGCCTAGGTATACTATGCAAATGTCTTACAGTCTTAGTCGCAACCAAAATAGCTGGCAAAAATAAGAAATGGTTTGTATGAATAGGCATCTTAATGCTTTTAAATTCTTTTGCATGTCTGCGGTCTGTAACATGATTTTCTTTTTTTTTTCTATTTTTGCAATTGCAGGCTTCAGACTTCAAGTATTCCCCCAGCCCACAGAGGCATAGTGAGTCCCCGTAAGAGGTTTTAGTAGAGCTCATATTTTGCATGACAACCCATGTACTGATGGTCCCCATTTTGGCCTTTAGATGGTTTCAGCTCAGAGAGGTCTGTCAATCATAATTTGGTGGACTCAACAATGGAGAAGCGTAGAACAAGTCCTGCACCTGCATACCATAACACCAAGCAGAACAGCAATAGCAACTATTCTACTGCTTCCTCATCAGTTCCAGCTGTATGTTTTTGACCATACATTCCAATATTTTCTGATATCTGTATATCTCATTAGCTCAAGGCCCGGTTTTATTTAGAGTAGAACGCAAGGTGGCTTGTAGGGGTGGGAATTGGTGCCCCCAATGCTCACCACCAACCCTTTTTAGTTTACCAAAATATGCCACATTTTGAAATACTAATTTAATTAATTCAGCTAAAGAGGGTCAGTGGTAACCCTTAGGTGTACCCATTGGCACCCTTAGTGCCTTGAAGATAAGGTCAATCACACTCAAAAAGGAAATTTGGCCATACTCTATCGCCATCATCTTTTGACTTCTCACTTCACAGTCACGCAAAGTAGTGAAAAAGATGTTACTCATGAAGAAACTTTAGCTTTTATCTGCTACATTTGGCAAAACAGTGTCTACACTTTCATGTGATGTTCATAAATATTCTCTGCAGAGGATAATGAGGGAGCAAAAGGATACTCTTTTGGATTCTGAGAAGCTAGATTCAGCACGGAAGAGGCTTCAGGAAAATTACCAGGAAGCGCAAAATGGTAATGTTTCAAGATACGTACATGCTGTTGGCTTAGAGGCTTAGGAACTTAAATAGCATTTAATTATGTGTAAGTCTAGGATACTGAGTAATATACTGTCAGAGTAACACTACGATACTGAGTACAACGATAAGAAGTGATATTTATACCCATGTTCTTAATTTTTTCTGCACTCTTCGTGTCTATATACTTTTTTCAGCGAAAAAACAGAGGACCATTCAAGTGATGGATATCCACGACATACCTAAGCCGAAGAACAGGAACACCTTCATCCGCAAGAGCGGTGGCGGACTCCCAACAAGGCACCGGTGATCTGCCTTCACAAAAGATCGTCCTACGTATAGCGGAACTTGCAAATTTGTATTCTGTACTAGCCTGAAAAAAGAAATGTAAAAGGGATTTCTTTTTTTTTCCTGTTTGATTTGTTACCTTGCTTTCCAGACCACTGTGACATTGTCTAGTACATGACGCTACGCTTGTGCTTCTCTTTAAGACCGGAGAAGGAAATCAAAATGTTATCATTCATGTTCTTGTGTTGCCCCTAATTTTTTTCGTTTTGCCCCCAAGGACAGCCAGCTAGGCACAATTTCGTGCAGTGCAGAATGGGTGCGTGGACTTGTAGGCGAATTCAATCGTGCCAATTCATTGACTTCTTTTATCAAAGGAAAATTAATAGCATTAGCATACATTGATCAAGCTGCCGTGCCTACTATCTTGTACACAAAAAGATTGGCAAGAGAAGATGGTTCCAGTGGCAAGAGCCCTTGTTCTTACGGTCAAATAAGCTTTGAAGTTTTGTCATTTAAAAAAAGAGCATTGGAGCATCTCCCGTGGCCGTGGGTTGAGGTATGGAAACTAGAGTCTAGAGACGAGTAGGCGACATGACATTCATGTGTGCTGTCCTGTCTCCGTCGTGGGCAAGTGGAAGCCATGTCCTCGGCACTTTGAAACCAGAGTATTCGTTCTGCAGCACGACCTTACTGGCCATTTTGCAGTTTTCAGGCAAAGTTTCTACGATCCATTTTGCAGTTCTCTTGTGGGTTGTACCGTATGCAAGGTGAACAGGTTAGTAAGTTCCACGTGACAAGGAGAGCTAAGGCAAAACTTGAAAAAAAAAAAAGAAACAAAAGCTCACGCAAGCCTCACGTGGTAATTGACAACAACAGCTACACCTCTATGACTCCATCCCATCAAAAGATGATGCATTGCTCTAGGAATATTCATGGCTTGTTAAAAAGCATGGGACTTCCTAGTCGGCCGCGTCAACATGGTGACGGTATAGAGCATTATGAATGCTGAGGATTTGGATTTATATCTTCTCCAGAAAACTCCCTACATGCCTATAAAAAAAAAGTAAATGAGAAAACTCCTCGCAATGCTTATGGAGCAAGGATACTTGTGCACCTCTCGTTGCCGGCCAGCTAAAACGGGGTGCCCTTTGAAGCAAGCGTGGCGCGCCTCAACTCCCGCCCAGCCCGGCATTCCTCCCTCTCTGTCTAGCTAGCTCTGCGTGCCGCCTCAGCCATCCGTGGTCACAAACGAAACAGCTAGCCACTGACCTCGCCATTGCCATTCCCCTTCTCGCCTTCCTCCCGGCCGGCGGCCACCCACCGGAGATGGACAGCCGGAGCCAGGCGCCCTACAAGTCGAGCAGCTTCTCTCAGGCCACCACCCGCGACGACACCTCCAGGACCCGCGAGGTCGACCGCAACTTCTCCCTCGGCGCCCTCCGCGACAAGAGGGATCACCACCCACCGCACCACCACCACTCCAGGGAGCACCACGCCATCATCAGCGAGGAGGACGAGCAAGCTGATCAGGACGCCGAAGCCACCGCCGGCCATGGCGATGGCGCCAAGGACCGCGGCGACCCGGATCTCGCCGCGCTGTCGGCCGAGGTCGACGCGTTCGTCGCCGGGCAGGACAACGCCGTGACCGTCACGGAGGCCACGCTCGACAAGTTCGCGTCCGCCGTCGAGCTCCTCGTCGCGCGCTCCGAGGGCTCGTCCGACCACAAGTGGGCGTCGGATGGCGACTCGCCGGCGCTGCTCGCCGCGATCGCGCGCATCGCGGCGCTCGCGTCGGCGCTCGGGAAGAGCCCCGAGGCCGGCGGCGGGAAGCACACCGCCGCCGTGCACCGCGTCACCGGCGTGCTCCACCGTGCCATGGCGTTCCTCGAGGACGAGTTCCACGAGCTCCTCGACGACCCGTACGCCAACCACAAGGCCTCCGCCGGCGGCGAGCACGAGCCCGATCGGTGCGTCCTCCCTGGGGCGGCGGCGGCGGCGTCGTCATCGGAAGGTAGCAAGGAGGCGGCGCCGCCGTACCCGCCGGAGACCGTTGACCGGCTCCGAGCCATGGCGGACGCCATGATCGCCGCTGGGTACGCGACCGAGTGCACGCAGATGTTCCTGGTGGCGCGGCGGAACGCCTTCGACGCGGCGCTGCAGGGGCTCGGGTACGAAAAGTCCAACATCGACGACGTGGTGAAGATGACGTGGGAGTCGCTGGAGGCGGAGGTGGTGACGTGGACAAAGGCGTTCCGCCACGCCATCAACGTGGGCCTCTCCACGGAGCACGACCTGTGCACCCGCGTCTTCGCCGGCGCCCACGCCGCCGTGGGCCGCGGCATCTTCGCCGACCTCGCCCGCTGCGTCATGCTCCACATGCTCAGCTTCACGGAGGCCGTGGCCATGACCAAGCGCGCCGCCGAGAAGCTCTTCAAGGTGCTCGACATGTACGAGGCCGTCCGCGACGCGTCGCCGGTGATCGAGGCCTTCCTCTCCGCCGCCGACGACGAGCCTTCCTCCGCCCTGACGGAGCTCAAGGCCGAGCTCGCCTCCGTTCGCTCCCGCCTCAGCGAGTCCGCCGCCGCCATCTTCCACGAGCTCGAAGGCTCCATCCGCGCCGACGCCGGCAAGCAGCCGGTCCCCGGCGGCGCCGTGCACCCGCTCACACGGTACGTGATGAACTACCTCAAGTACGCGTGCGAGTACAACGCCACGCTGGAGCAGGTGTTCCGGGAGCACCACCGCCGGGGCAGCCATGGCGACGCCGGCGGCGACAACCCGTTCTCGGCGCAGCTGATGGAGGTGATGGAGCTGCTGCACGGGAACCTGGAGGCCAAGTCGAGGCTATACAAGGACCCATCGCTGAGCAACATCTTCCTGATGAACAACGGGAGGTACATGCTGCAGAAGATCCGAGGGTCGGCGGAGATCAACGCGATGCTGGGCGAGGCGTGGGCGAGGAAGCAGTCGACGAACCTGAGGCAGTATCACAAGAACTACCAGAGGGAGACGTGGAGCCGCGTGCTGAGCATGCTACGTGACGACGGGGTGATCACGGTGAAGGGGCACGTGCAGAAGCCGGTGCTCAAGGAGAGGTTCAAGCAGTTCAACGCGGCCATGGACGAGATCCACCGGACGCAGGGGGCGTGGGTGGTCAGCGACGAGCAGCTGCAGTCGGAGCTCAGGGTGTCCATCGCCGCCGTCGTCGTGCCGGCCTACCGCTCCTTCCTCGGCCGATTCTCGCAGCACTTGAGCGCCGGGAGGCAGACGGAGAAGTACGTCAAGCTCAGCGCCGAGGACGTCGAGACCATCATCGACGAGCTCTTCGACGGCAACGCCACGTCCATGGTCAGGAGGAGGACATGACAGCAATAATTATGCTACATATAGCTTGACAGATCGACACCAACCATGCATGCCGCGCAACTACTGATCTTTCCCAGAAGCTAATCAGTCCTCCTCCCCATTCTCTTCGAGCAATGTATTTCTTCCTTTTTCTTGTTTCATCTTCTTTTTTGTTTTCTCCATGTTAATTTGATCCAACAGGTGATATCACGTACTGAGTACTGTACTTATTGCATTTCTCGATCAGGAGTCAGGCGGCTAGGCCATTTCTGTAACGTGTATCCATGTATTATTGCCTCATCATGACAATCAAAACTTGCTCTTCCATCGGTCGATGCATCGACAACCAAATTCAATGTAGCATTTTGCTATTTCAATCAGCTGAAATTAGCACATGTGTCCCTACCATGGTTTTTAATTGCCGGCTAAGGCGTTTAGCGCCAGAGCTGCCGTTACAACGTTTAATGGGCTATAATCAGCTATAGAGGGCTAAATACCATAGTGGCTTCCCTTCTTAGCCGCTATAGCTGTCTATTTAGAACCTGGCCCTGACGTGCCGAACACCTGCATCACTGACACACCGGAAGTCCCCGCCGGAATGAAGTCGTAGGCCTCGTAGTGCCACACCTCGGCGATCTACGCCGCCTTCATTGTCAGGACGAAGAAAAGGAAGATAAGTGATTAACAGCTCAGGATTAGAAGTAAATCACAATGTAATTACCATTGATCTGCGAGATGTGTGATCTCGGGCAGCGCGGCTTGGTGGCACGATACTAGGTTGTCGGAGGTGTTTCTACACATATATTGCTATGTCATCAACATTTTTACTCTTTCATATACGATATAGTGCTATGTCGTCAACATTTACACTTTTGGATATAGTGCTATGTCATAAACATTTATACTTTTGGATATAGTTCTATATCGCCAACATTTATACGTAAAATGACGAATCCGAGTGTGTAAACCCAGCCCATCTGTAGACTGCAGGGCCTTGCATAGTTGTTCCATTTTGTTTTCTTTCTCCCGCTTAATTTGAAGTTAAATTCAAAACGCCTTTCCTTAAAAATGAGATGTGATATGGGCCATCTAGAGATTGATCTTATATATATGCATGCAAGATAAGATCGAATGGATGATGATGTCGTTAATATTTATACGTAAAATGATGGAACATAGCGTGTTAACCCAACCCATCCATAGACTCCAGGCTGTTGCACTTGCACATAGTTGTTCCCAATTTGTTTTCTTTCTCCCGCTTTAATTTCAAGTGAAATTCAAAATCTCTCTGGCCGCCTTCAATTATTTCAAATACAATTTTCTCGAGAGTGAAGTCCACCACCTTCACTTTGAAATGCAAACCGTTACGTTACTTCTCATTTTATATCTGTAACATCTGAACTGAGCATGCATCCCAAACGTGTATGTTTTTTTTAAGGACGGAGGGAGTATGTTATTTCTTATTTTACATCTGTAACATCTGAACTGAGCACCATCCTCTGCCACCATCACCTCAGCAGCGCAGCAGGTCTACGCTTGTTTTTTCTTCACTTCTTGGCTGTAGTATGCACTCGATCGAGTAAGTGTGTGTGCGCGCGCAGTGCCGGCCCTGGGGGGTGGGGGGTGGGGGGGGCGAGCGGGGCAGCCTGCCCGGGCCCCCAACTCCCAGGGGCCCCATCCAATGTATAGTATACATATGTATACGTATCTATCTATAAAAGAACGAGTAGAATTGAAAATAATTCTCACTCAATTTGGGCCCACCTTACTCCTCACGCGGGACCCACCTATAAAGGTCAACGGAGATGGGAAGGAGGTCAAACCCACCAAAACTTATATTTAGAAAATGTTTCTGCCAAAATTGATGTTTTTTTTCTTACCTGCATTTTTTCTACCCACTGTTCTATTTTTCCGCGTTTGTTTTTCTTTTCCGAGTTGGACGCGCGTCCGCGCTCTGGCCGCGGCGAGCTCCTCACGCAGGCCGTGCCCACCAGGGCCGGGCCCATCTGTGTTCAGCCCGTGCGATCTGTTTCATGCACTTCGTTGTTGTTTGCTTAAAAAAAAAGCACTTCGTTGTTTTCATCCATGTAGAGTATTATCTAAACTTTTGTTTCTTCGCGAAGTTATAGAATATTCCCTATGAAGATTTCTATTCTTGCGATCAGTTCCATGTGCAATCTAATAAATTACCTGAGGCCTATTATATGTATTTAATCCTTTTATGTTTGGTGTCATTTGAATAAAAAAAGAAACATAATGCTACATAAAGAAAATTATGCTTCATCAGTACATGCATTGAACTTAGTATGTATGCGTCCGTACGATTTCGATCCTAACAAGCAACCAAATCATAGAGGTATTATGTACCAGTACAATTTCAGAATGTTTTGTCCGTATAGAAATACCCAGCTATAACCTATGTATCACGTGCGTGTCGCACACGCCCTTTTCCTACCTTTCTCACACAAATTAGACCACCTTACCCCTCACGCCGGACCCACATGTAAGGGTCAACGGAGGTGGGGAGGGGGTCAAACCCACCAAAACTGGTATTTAGAAAACGTTTCTGCCAAAATCAAAAAATTTTGTCACCTATATTTTTCTACTCACCAAAATCTATTTTTTACTTTCCCAAAACGTTTTTTTTCCTGGGTCCTAGGCCTATGGCAGCCCAAGCAGAAATCGCACTGGGCCCGGTGTCCGGCGCGGTATCTCGTTGGGCCAGGGCGCGACCTGCGAGTTCGAAATGCGTGGACAGAAATCGCACTGGCCCGGCATCCGGTGCGGGTTCGAGCCTTCGAGGGAGCAGAGGGCAGAGGCTGCTCTAACCGCCGGATTCCTATGATACGCGGCATTGCTAGCGTGTAGCTTCTGTTCGTACTAGGAAAGCGACTGGCCATGCTTTGAATTCTGTTGGCCAACAGAGGTGAGAGGATAAAAAGAATTCCGGAGAGGTAACTGCAGTCAAACCAGATGCTAAAATTTAGCTTAAACCAGGACTAATAATTTTGGAACTGCACCAATCTCCAATTGGTTTTCGTTTTTGTCTTGTCAAATTTGCAGTAATGAAAGCCTAAACCATGGCTAATAAATCTGTAGTTATCGAATTAAAGTCCTTTATGTATACAACTCCAACTAAATGTATGACCAAAAAAAATTGACCCATTCATGAATATAAATTTTTTAACTACATTTAGATACGTGTTGCACTGCTATTTTCAATAAAGGAAGTAGTTAGCTCTAACACTTCATCACACAAATGATATAGCTCTTTCTATCACGTGCGTGTCGCACGTGCGTCTTTGCTGGTATGAGTATATGACTTGAACGAAAAAAAAGAAACACGCATATCTCCCGGCCTCCGATTCCATCTATTCTCTTCGCACAGTCGCACGTTTCCTTTTCTGGCTATGACTTAGACTCACGCATCGCTGCCGAGCCGCCGCCCGCTGAGGGAACCGGGACGTGGGACACTGGGGACGCCGCGTGACCGCGTCGCCGGCGCCGCCTTGCCGCCCGCCGCCGCCGGCGAGACATCTTCAATCTCGATCGATCGTGTCCTGCAAAGCAAGAGCTGTACGCCTGCACCGAGCCCTGCCTGCCCTTGCGTCACGCTCACGTAATCAGTACGTAGTTCAGTCCAGTACTCACGTGACGTGAGGTTAGTTCTTGAAAGCTTGAGTATTGACTTCTTGTATTGCATGTCTGATTTTTTTCTTTAATTTGCAGAGCAAATCAATATCATGTCATCTAAAAAATATCAATCTGGTAGTGAAAAAAGGAAGAAGAGAAAGAAAGAAGAAGAGTTTATACAGTCACGAAGAGGAGCCCTTGATAAGTTTGTTCTTAGAAATACAAGCACTTCAAGAACTCCAGATGAATGGGCTTTGGCTATAGTCCCGTGGAAGAACATCCTAATATTAACCTACAAGATGAGGATCATGGCGCTACGATGGAAGAAAATATTGACATCAACACAGATGACAATAATGGGAGTGATCGTGAACCAATGTCTAATTCATCTCCTGTACACAGTGCTAATCTGGACGAAGATGAACCAGTTGTTACGGAGGATATCTATAATCCAATAAATTGGGGTATTATTGATAACAAGGCAAGGGACATATTAGTAGAGAAGGGGCCTATAAGAGAAGAAAATATTGTATCGAGAAGTTATTGAAGAATTATTTGAGCATATTAGCATCGGCGGAAAGAAGCTTTTCAAAGTTGAAGTTATTGAAGAATTATTTGAGATCTAAAATGTCTCAAGAAAGGTTAAATGGTTTGGCAATACTATGCATCGAGAAGAAATTATTGGATGCGATTGATCTTGATACCATTGTCACCGGCTTCGCATCCAGAAATGTTAGAAGAAACTTTTAAGGTATTACATATAAATTGCTTTATATGAATAGTTTTTTACGTTGCTTTTTCGTGTATAGCTAATTTTTAATCATTATTATTATAATAACAAAGGGCCCCTCGATAGAGTCTCGCCCCGGGCCCCAAAAATCCTAGGACCGTGCCTGTGTGTGTTGGCTGCATATAAGATGCTCTGCAGGTTGGCCTTCTGATAATTCCAACGTGTGGTCGGCTTGGAAGCTAATATGCATGATGTCTCTTTGCCAAAGTATGGGTCGCTTCTGATAATTCCAATGCGTTGATGCATTTGCATGATGTCTTTTCTGATATTACATATATATCAAAATGTCTCGATCTGTTTTGATGTGGCGGTTTCTGAATATTCAGAGTAGCCTGCAAAGATGGAGATGGGCGTGATAGTTCCTTTTGTCAATAGCCTGCAAATATGTGTGTCAGTTCACCTGCCGCTTGCAAAGATTTGCTGTGTTTGCTTCCAACCCATGCCGTGACAAATGAGAAAGTACTTGGCTCAAATGAAAGTTCAAGAACATGCTGATCATGGGTTGCAACCATACCGCGCAAGCACTCGTTCCAGCTAATCAATCCTCTCCATTTAAGCAATGCATTTCTTCCGTTTTCTTGTTTCACCTTCTTTTTGCTCCATGTTACTTTGATCCAACAGGTGATATCATGCATGTACTAAATCAAGTACTGTGCTTCCTGCATTTCTCGATAGTGTAAGGTCATTTCTGTAACGTGTATGCATGTTCTAATTCATCATTGCCTTATGACATTGAAAACTTCTCCCCCAGCGATCAATCCATCGACAACCAAATTCAATGTAGCATTGCAATTTCAATAAGCTAAAATTTATGCAAAACTACTCACAAAAAAAAAGTTATCAAACAGTTGATATCTATCCAGGGGTGGAGCTGGGCTGAGCCCACACCTAGGGCCACTCCAAAGAGACATTCATTAGCTGGGCTGGGCCTCTTTGTTGCTACAGTAATATTGTGTGGTAAATTCAGCCCAACGCCTGGGCCGTGGCCCTACTAGCCACAGGCTTTCCTCCGCCACTGTATCTATCCAAATCTTTCAGCACCATTGATTGATTTCTTCAGATTTTAGTGTAGACCTTAACGTCCCTCCACCGCGACTCCATGTAGTGCGAAGGGTTCGTCTGCGTATACACCCCGAACTTGAAGTAATGCCGGAGCCCGCCGTGGCCCGCGACGGCGAGCCTCTCCTCGCCGTCGACGAACACCGCGAGCGCCCCCGCGTCGACGTCGTGGACGACGTTCAGCCGGAACCACCGGTCGTAGATGTCGCCGTCGACGACCCACGTCTCGTCGTCGTAGTACATGAGCCGGCCGCCGTAGACGTGGAGCATCAGCGTCGTGTTCCGCCCCGAACACCTGCATCACCGACACGCCGGAGGTCCCCGTCGGAACGAAGCCGTAGGCCTCGAACTGCCACACCCCCGTCGTGCACGTCACCTTCATCATCATGAGAAGAAGAGGGAGATAAAATGATTAACAGAAGATGGTTAGAAGTAAATCACGATGCAATTAGTGTTGATCGGTGTAACACCCGTGGACATGGTCCATTCAGGGTGGGCCCCACATGTAAGACAGAGAGAGAGGCATATAAGCCACAGCCAGAACATAGAAGGGAAGATACAGAAATCAAATCAGAAATTCTCTCCGTATCGTCCTCGGCGGCAGCGGCAGCGATCCTTCTCACATCCCGGCGTTCCTCGTCGGCGGCCACGGGAACCTACCAGCGAGAACATCCTTGTCTTCCTCACGCTTCGGTTCTCATCACCGATGGCCACGGGGCATGACAATCGGCGAGATGGGTGATCATGGTGGATTAATTACGTTGAGGAGGATCTCGGAGCGCGGCTTGGTGGGGCTGCCGGGGCTGAAGGGCTTGTCGGTGCAGTACACCCACTTCCGCCGAACGCCGTCGCAGAACTCATACCGCTGCTCCGGCGGCAGGTCGTACGGCTTGAACCGGTCCTCGGTGAGCTCGACGGCGGCGAAACCGAGGGTCGGATCAGCGGCGCCGGCGAAGCTCCGGTTATAGCATGACGACGCCAAGGCGACGAAGATCGATACAAGCCATGGCATGAGGAAACTAGTCATTTTTACTCGTGTCAATGGCTTCTCTGGGAGTTCACTGACAGAAGAAAGTGTGTCTCTGCCTGTCAAATGGTGCAGTGTTGGCCGCATGTATAAAAGATGCTCTGATGGTTAGCCTGAGAAGGTCTCTTCTGGTAATTCCCATGTGTGGCCGACTTGGAAGCTAATGATAGTTTTAAAATGTTCAGAGTAGCCTGCAAAGATAAAGATGGGTGTGATAGTTCTTTTTGTCAATAGCCTGCAAATATGCGTGTCAGTTCATCTGCCTGCAAAGATTTGATGTTTTGCTTCCAAGCCATGACAAAAAAGAAAGTACTTTGCTCAAATAAAAGTTCAAGAATATGCGGATCACGAACTACTTTCTCACGACCCGTCTTGTAAAAACAAAAGGCTGACCCACCATTTTCAAGGAAAAAAAACGTTGAGCTCAGAAAGTAGAAATGTTGGACCATCCAGCAGTTCCAAGGAAAAATGTTGAGCCAACATTTTCAAAGAAAAAGTGTTGATAGTAGAAATGTTGTATCATCTAGTCTTATTTAAAAATCTTTTTGATCTAATATTTTCATAAAAGTTAAAAAATGTTAGATCAACTAGTCTCATGGAAATGTTTTGTCCAATTTTTTTTTGAGCAAATTACCTCAGGTGCTCTGCCCATTCATTATAGAAGATAGCAGACAAACATGTTTGTTACATCCTCCAAGAGGAGGTGACTAGAAGTAAAAAACTAGTAAAGGAAAACAATTACGATGTACAGGGTATTACTCGCTAATATGAATGGACGCCAATCTTTCAGTCACAATATCCCTCTGGATGATGCGTGCAAGGTCTATAGGGGCTAAAGCCTTGTTGTCATACACCCTCCAGCATCTCTCCTTCCAGATGTGCCATGCTGTGTATAGCAGCCACTGGAAGTGTTCAATTGTTCGCAGCTGTCCACCGTTTGTCATCTGCTCCCACCAGGCCCGGACTCTGTTTATGTTGTTGAGCCTCGGCATCTGCACATTTGTCCAAAATTTTAAAACAAAAAGTTGGATCGACCAGGAATGTTGCCACACTTTTCTTTCCCTTTGCTGTAGGCGTGCTTTTGGGCATTTTACAGGAGGTTCCCACCGCATATATCAGCATCTGTTTTGGAGGAAAACTGTAGGGTAGCTGCAAAAATGAATCAAAGCGAACATACTTATCATTAGTTCATTACACAACATGATAATCTGTGCTAATTTGAGCATCTAATACCCGATTACCGAACCAAATCTTGAGCACTCTTTAACATCCTCCTTTTCCATGTGATGTGAGCGCCAATGAAGTCTGGCTTCTCCATCTCCTTTTTCGAAGCATCTCTTCCTAACCCACTCCGGAGAGAATTGCATCCGTGCTACCGAAGGCATCCCCCGCCGCCCACATCATCCACCCTCAAGACGCGCTCACATTCTGGTCCAGACACGAGATCACACGATACGAGAGGTTTAATCCACAAGAATCCACCCACACGCTGACACGCATGGCAGAGTACCGTTCGTGCCGCTGCTACAGGCCAGGCCGGCGCCATGGACATGATGGACATCGACCTCGCCGTGCAGGTCACCTGCCCGCCGGTGCCCGGCGAGGACTTCGCCTTCGCCACCTCCGAGACCGACGCCGCCTTCCTCGTCCTCGCCCACCTCCCTGGTACGAATCCGTCCATTCGTTCCGATCCACTAGTGTGCGTGCGCAGGCAATGCAAAACCAAAGCTTGACCGTGAACGTTAATGGCGTCTGTCGTGGCGTGCGCGTGTGCTGTGTGCAGGTTACGGGAAGGATGAGGTCGAGGTCCGCGTCGGCGCGGGCGGGACGGAGGTCGCCGTGGCGTGCGCGAGGAAGGAGGCGTTCTCGGTGGAGGCAGCGGCGGCGAGGGGGATGCGGGTGGCGCACCGGCAGGTGGTGGACGGGTTCCGCCGCGTGTTCGACGTGCCGCCGGGCGTCGACGTCGGCCGGATCACCGTCGGCTTCGAGGACGACGACGGGCTGCTCGTTGTCATCATGCCCAAGATGGCGCCGCCGGACGACGGCGACGGGGACGACGAGGAGGCGCGGCGGCTCGACGTCGAGACGACCTCCGGCTGCGAGTCGTCGGGTACGGAACGCGAGAGCGACGTCGACGTCGAGACGGAGCTGGAGCTCGGCGACGAGGCGTCCAGCCTCGAGTTGGATCATGAGGACTGGGTCGACGTCGAGTCGGAGGAGGATGTGCCTGTGGTCACGGACGTGCCGGTGGTCACCGATGTTGCTGTGGAGACTCCGGTGCCGGTGGTCAGCGATGTTCCAGTGGAGACGTCCGTCGAGGTGGAGGAGGATCGTGAAGTGCCCGTGGAGACGTCCGTCGAGGTGGAGGAGGATCGTGACGTGCCCGTGGAGACGCCGGTGGAGGTGGAGGAGGATCGCGACGTGCCTGTGGAGACGCCGGTGGAGGTGGAGGCCGAGCCGCCAATGGTGGACATCGAGTGCGACGTGGTGTTCGAGCAGCTGGCGGAGCCGGAGCCGCTGGTGGAGACGCCGATCGAAGTGCTCGGGCCGCCGCACCGAGAGCCCGAGCCGCCGGCCGACGTGCCCAACCCGCCGGTGGACATCCAATGCGATGTGGAGTCCAAGCCCGAGCCGCCCGTCGAGCAGCAACCCGAGGAGCCAAAGCCACCCGCCGAAGAACCACTGCAAGAGCCGCCTGCCGAGGAGCCCGTGCCAGAGCCACGGGTTGAGCCGCCGGCCGAAGAACCAGTGCCAGAGCCGCCCGTCGAGGAACCCGTGCCAGAGCCACCACCCGAAGAACCGGAGCCGGAGCCACAGGCTGAGCCGCCCGTTGAGGAACCCGTGCCAGAGCCACCGCTCGAAGAACCGGAGCCGGAGCCGCCAGCTGAAGAACCAGTGCCAGAGCTGCCAGCTGAGGAACAGGTGCCGGAGCCGCCCGGAGAGCCACAGGCTGAAGAAGCTGTGGAAGAGTCGCCGGCGGTCGAGCACCCGGCAGAGGACCAGAGAGACAGCCAAGAGTCGGACGATGACAGCTCTGACGGGAGCCCGAACGATGCGAGGAGGAGGCGCGGCGGCAGGAGAGGGCGGAGGCAGCGGCGAGGGAGGCGCGGCGGGCTCCGGCTGGGCATGGTGGTCGCTCCCGCGCTGATCCTGCTGGCGCTCGCGGTGGCCGCGGCCAGGAGGCGGCGACAGCAGCAGCAGGGCCGGTGAGCTCGCCGGCCGGCTTCCCAACGTGTATATGGGCATATGGCAGGTGTTGTGTGGAGTAGTAGCGTAGCCGTGTGGCGTGTCCTTTGCGTGCGCGTGCATTCAGTCACGGACGCATGCTGTAATATAATGGCGGATTTTTATTTTCGTGTGATTGCTATAGCAAGAACAGCTGGGTTAGTTTCCAGATTGCTGCAAGTTCTTGATTGATGATGTCTTTTGTTGGAGCTTGAACCGTAGCCTCTCTCTGCTTCCAACGTAACTCAAGAAATTCAGCAGTATGTGGTGTTCAGAACCTGAAAGAAATTCAGCAACAGGTTTGGCGGCTTCGCCTGCACGAACACCTTACAAAAATCATCAGTTCATTTTTCCTCAGACATATTCGGAGTGTGGCATATCACTTCGTTGATTTCGTGACTGCAGTGCTGCCACAAACAACACGCTGGTTTAATTTGGTGTCCGTAGTTCCTACGCCTGCCAAACAAGGTCAGTCTCAGTGGAGGTTTCATCAACACGGTTACTGTTGGTGCCTGATTTGGTCGCACCGGCACCAACAAGTGATTGCGGTGCTAAACCACTCGTTTCCCTGATGGCGAGAGATGAGACGGGGGTTTATTCTGGTTCCGGCCACGGGGCCGTACGTCCAGCAGTGGTGCGGAGCACCGGTTCCGTGTTGCTCGTAGTAGAGGGTTACAAGCAAGGTGGGAGAAGGAGATGAGCTCCTAAGTCCCTGAATCTAGATTTCGCTAGCTAAGTGTAGTGTGTCTGAGGTTGCTCGTTGTCTATCTATCAACCTCCCTCTTTTGCATGGGCTTCCCTTCCCCTTTTATAGACCAAGAGGGCAGGGTGCGAGTACATGTGTTCGTGGTGTTCGTTGCTAAGTGCACTGTTCGTCCATGCCGCGCACTGTGCGAGCGGGAATCGCGCCTTCCAACTCCGGCTGACGATATGGCAGTGGCTGACGTAATGTACTTCCTTCTCGTGACGGCTCACGGCGTCGAGGATGGTGACTTGCGTACGGCGTCCAGATCAAGCCTCCGTAGCTTCCTTCGAGGGTTGCCTTCGAGGATGGTGGCGTGCCCGAGGCGGGCGAAGTCAAAGGAGTGGTTGGCACAGTGCTGCTGCCAAGGTTAGGTCTGGCCGTGCAGCATGGCGCTCAGAAGTCCACTATTGCGAGTGGATTTGACTGGTGTCTTCTCCGGGGCGTGGGTGGTTGCGTGGCGCAGTGATCCCCTGCTCTTTGACTGCAGAGGAGCGTCATCATGACTTGGATTGACGGGTCGCAGAGTCTCGGGCGTCATTTCCGGTGTGGCTGACTCGAGCTCGGTCTACAGGCTCGAGCCTGCCGAACCTCGAACGAGACGGAAATCACCCGCTCGAGGGTGAACGTCTCCCTCGAGGTCGCCGGGCCTCGAGCGTCACGGACATCCCTGCTCGAGGGCGGCCGTCAACCTCGAGCAGGACGGGTGCCGAGGAGTTTTGCGATGGTGGGCCTTTGCTGGGCCGTGGAGCCAGGCCAATGTCGTCGTGGGCCTTACTGCCAAGTAGTTTTGGGCCTAAATTAGGGTACCCCTTTTATAGGTACCCGACAGTTACCTAGACCGGAAACTAAGTAACTGTGCCATAAAAAGTTTTATGAGGATAAAACTGCTCTCACATCCCATGAAATCCCCCCCCTTTGATTGCTCCGTCATGTCAGCAAAATTGCTAATGTGGTAGATAATTTAATGGCCATGAAATCCCATTGAGACTGGCGTAACGGGTCTTTTTCAGCCCATGATTATCCACCATTATTGTGCAACCTGCTTGCTTTAACTGAGCTCTCCATGACTTACCAAGCTAACTGGCAACTGACCGAGTATATGACTGATTTCTTTTTTGTTTCATGTGATTGTTTTCAGTTGATTTATAGTTTCATACATCTACATTTGTTTACTAATAGTTTTATATGAATGAGTTTGTTTTCAGCTGATTCATAGTTTCATACAACGAATTACGAACATTAATTTAGTATGAAAATATTATTTTGTACACAAATAATACATATTTTGTACATAAATGATAAAATTATTTTGTATAAATTTAATTAAACATGAAATTATTTGGCTCCATGGAAACAGAGTTGTGTTCTTTGCTGGACAGTTAAAATACATGTCATCGGCACAGCACGTAATTACATGGAGCAAGTGCACCGGATCCCGGTGCAGCTTTTCTAATATAACAAAGCAAAAGATAAATGGCAGTGCTATCATGCTCATTTCTAGGGTGGAGGAGGCAGATAAGCGAGTCGAACAGATTACATCAAACAATTGTTTACTCGAGAAAATACATATAAGTCTCAATTTCAACATGGAGTAAAATAAGAAATGCGTACGATAAATAAAAGATACGCTATAGGAACTTGCATATTGCATATGATGAATTCTCGCAGGTTCCAAAAGATACCTTAACATAACTGCGGCAAAAGATAAATAGAGAACCAATGATGCCATGATAGTCAACAAGGAGCACAATATGACAAGCAGTTCTCTTCATTATGACGAAGATGCAGAGTATATCGACTGTCCATATCAGCCCTGTTGGAAGAAGAAGCCAAGAAGGATTAGGAAATAGCTGCTCGATTGCCAGCACAGATGTGGAAAAGTAGGATTGTATGAAGGACGAGAAACATAATGGACCAACAGCCTTGCCATTTTACAGTAATTTCACTCAGGACAACAAAATTTTAGAGACAAAATAAAAATGTTAATAACTAGCTATATCATGGTTGTAATAAATACTTGACCTATTATTAGTAAATAAAACTGTGAGCACTTGCTGTGTGATAATTCTAAATTGCAAGTATTGGGTGCAAATTGCATCCAATAATTTTCAGGATTTCTCCACCACAAAAGCAACTATCACAAGTGGTTTAGAGAAGAGTTGGACAAACAAGTTGACTTGTACCGTGGCTATTGAGAAAACAAAGAGGAGACATCAAATCTCAAAATGAAAAAACAAAAGAATTAAACATCTTATCTGTGTTTTTATGTCACCGTGGCTATTGAGAAAACAAAGAGGAGGCATCAAATCTCAAAATGAAAAAAACAAAAGAATTAAACATCTTATCTGCGTTTTTATGTCAATGGCTCTAGTTACCAATATGGCAGTTCAGAACATGAGGGAGGTACATAGTATGTTGTACTGAACCTTAACAGATGATCACCAAAGAAAGCAAGTCATTCAAAGAGAAACAAGATACTGTAAGACTCACCCCGATACGCCACTTGGCCTTAACCCCCCATTTGGGGTTTACTGCCGGACAGTACAGTTGTCCTTTATTCCTAGAACAAACCAGGAATAAATAAGTTACCAAGGAATGCATTATACTAGGGAGAAAATCAAATTGTAAAAATCGAGTTATAATGCTCACCAATAGTGACGATCATAACAAGTGTAGATATGATGGATGAGAGTGTATGGACATGGTATGGGACCACGCAAGAAATGGCCATCTGTAGCTGTCGACCAGCTTTGGCTTCTAAGATGGTACTGTCCAAGATACTTGAACGACGGATGCAGGCAAACAACAGAGCTCCCTGCAATGGTTGGATGTGCCTTAGAGGAAACACAAATGCTTCTTTTCCATGTGAAGAGGGAGTTGTCTCCGGTGGATTCGAGAGGGATGAACATTCCCTGGATAATGTCAGCGAGCTTGTAGATTATAATATGCCTCCTCGATTTGTCTGTGCGGCCAACCAATAGAACCTCTGAGTCACACTCTGCTAGGAACAAAGGGGGTCGGATTTTGTCCAGTGTGCAAATGGCAACCATCCTCGGTGTAGGCAGCGAAGACGATGAAGGAGAGCCCTTCTTCCCCACATGCTGGGGTGGATCGACCACAAAAAACTGCAATCGAGTTGTGAGGAAGTATAGCTTGCCTTTCAGTGACAAGATCCCCTCTCTTGGTCGTTGGGCTTGCCAACTTGAAAGAGTCCACCGGTGATCCTCAGAGGTAGCAAAGGCTACGCGCGGAAACATATCATTAGTAAAGGCAAGCATGACAGTGACCACCCCGTCGGGGCTGTAGCTGACAGCGGCACGGACCTTTCTGAGGTTGATCAGAGCAGTGCCAAAGGGGTTGATGAAGAGCGCTCTGAGCTGTGGCAAGAGCGTTGCGAGTGATGGGAGCTCGAGTGCTCGACGATGTCACCGGTGAAGGGGCGGAGTAGTCGCATGGCCATGTCCTGGTCCCGCTACAGGAGGAGGAGGCCGTCGACCGAGTCCATGGCGAAATGGTCCCGAAAGAGAGGAAGGCAGACAGTGGCGAAGGCACCCGTCCGGAGGTTGAAGAAGCGGACGAAACCACGGAGCTTGGTGGCCTGGGTACAGACGAAAGCCCTCGGCCGGCAGCATCATCCAGTGGCGTGGATGGAAGCGCGGGTGGGTCGACAACACTGCGGCCGCGTGGGCTCACGGTGCTAGGGGCCTGATTGGTTTGTTGTATCGTAGCAGCCTGTCCCGCACCAGTCAGCCTGGCTCGAACTGGCCAGGCTCACGCCATGCACCTGCATCTTGTTTGGTTGTCTGGGTCCTTGCAGCATGGCCGAGCACAGTCGTTGATTGGTTGGCCTGCTAGCGTCAATGTCTTGCACCGCTCCTCTCTCAATCCGCACGGCTCCCATGCTCACGCCAACCAAGCCCAGTAGAAACGAGAAAATTTCCTGCACGCCCAGAGCCTGACTGAGGAGAGAATCTTGCATCTCTCGGGCCTGGCTCATCTGCTGGTCCAGCTATCCAATCAGGCAGATGTTGCATTCCGAGAGCCTGGCTAGGCTCAAACCAGCCAACCAATCACCCCTTAGATCGTCAATGGAGGCAGACTGCACGGGAGCCGATGTAATCCGTTATGTCGCCGGCCAGCACGCGCTCCGCGACGAGGCGAACCAGGGTGTCTTGGGTTGCATGCACCCTATGATGCATGAATAGATAATTCTAGATGGGATGGTTCAACTAATTTGCTTGAACCACTTGTTCACTCTAGCTAGTACAACAATATTTTAAGTGGGATAGTCTCATCCTAGATGAGTTGGTACAGTTCAATCAATCAAACAAGAGAATCATTATTATTTTATACCATCTCATACATGAACCATGTGGTTCAACAAAACAAACACACCCTGGATCTCCATCCAGCGATCCCATGGAGACGATGCGTAGGAGGCGAAGGCGGCGGAAGGCCGGTGGCGCTTCCGCTTGCACTGAATCAATCCACAGCGTGCCGGATTTGCTCGTTTCATAGTGTTTCTCGGCCGGATCCCTGCCCAAATCGCCATTTCTAACTGAAGACCGACGAGAGGAGACGGCTGGAATCAATGGCGGTGGCTGTGATCGTGCCAAAATCGTCCCCTTCGCCATAAAATTGAAGACCTTTCCCTGACGCACCGGAGTTGGAAACGGATTCGGCGTCTATAAGACACTGATAATCAGGCTGAGTCGCCAATATAGCACGAATCGGACGGTCTGACTGAGAGTTGCTGAATTTCCAAAGTTCTGCTGCAGCTACCATATGCAACGGAACATTAATCGTTATGGAGACACAGATCAAGCTAAATATAGCAACTGAATTGTCAATTTAATTACCGCCCGTAGGCCATTGTTGCGCGACCTGCTTCTTCTCTCACCTTTTAGCTGAACTTCTGCTCCACGATGCCAGCAATTCAACCAAACTACCTGGCAACCGACTCAAGGCAATTCCTGCAGACCAAAAAAAAAAAGATCTTTTTTTTTGACAAAAAAAATCGCGCCACCATTCGATCCCGCGATTTACCGGCCCGTACGCAAGAGGACGGGTTCCTCAGCTCAGCCCAGTTTAAGCCAGACTGTGGGCCAGTTCGGCCCGGCCCACCCCGTCACAGCCAACTACACGACACACGCGCTGCCTTCCTCGACTCCTCCTCCCCGGTCTCCTCTACCCCGTCGCGTCCGCCCTTCGCCGTGCCAACTGCCTCCGGCTCTGCCGCCGCTGCAGCCGCCCCACTCCACCAACCCCACGCGCACGCTCACTCCACGGCCGCCCGCCCACCCCGCCTCTCCCGCTGCTTTCCTTCAGGCGCCTCGGCCGCGCCGCGGCGCCTTAAACCCTAGATCTGCGTCCCCCGCTCCACGCGGGCCGCGGCCGCATCCCGACGCCGGCGCGCCGCCGATCGCCGCCCTTCGCACGATCCCAGGTGACGATCGATTGCCTGCTGCGTACTGCATGCCGTGGTCACGCTGCTTAGTCCAACCTTGCAACCCCCCTGGGTCTCGCAGTAGACTCACGCGCGCTATCGACTGATCGGTCTCTGTCCACTGTTCTGAATCGCTGCCGTTGCATATTAATGGGTTGATTGGTGCTGAGGTCGATTCGATCATGTTGGGCTCGCTAATTGGGCGAAAGTAGCAGTAGCTAGCGGTGCAGCGATTGCCCAATTTTGTCCTGATTCTTGTTGTAAGTGGCAGTATTATGGGCATAGACTTAGATTTATGGACCTTTTTTTTGTGATGAACCGTTCATTGAACAGATTCTATCCTTTTCCGTAGTTCTTCTGGGTTGTTTGGTTACAAGCGTCGTCTTCTAAGTTTTCTGTTGACAGAATTTAGGAAACATTTCATTTCGGAACTAAGTGTTTTTATTGATGTTGGAGGTCCAGAATGATTCATTTTCGTTATATCCAAATTGACCGTGTTTCTCATGAAGGCCGGTAGAGCACGTGCGACCCTACTAGATGCCAGACCTTTTTCTAGGCACAAACTTGCCAAGTAAATAGTTGCGAAAAGTTATCTCTGCTCGTGCTTTGCTGAACCTTACTAGAATATTGGCTATTTTGTGATCCGAGTGCCCTTATGAAATGTTTATCACTAGTTTGAAGGTTTAGTTGCTCCAAGTTTAGATAGCTTCCTTCAATGCATCGTGTTGGGAGTGCTGGTAACACGGCTGGCTCGACTCGACCAAGAAAGGAGAAGCGCTTCACGTATGTGCTCAATGACGCTGATGCTAAAAAGGTATGTTGTAATTAAAATAAGCCATCTTTGGCAGTTCTTTTGTGTTTTCTTTAGATCTAGCTGTTCCTGGGTGTTATCCATAGATTTTGAACAATCCATGTTCCATTCATTGTACTGCTGATGAATTTCATTCTGTTTGTTTTTGCAGCATTGTGCAGGGATCAACTGCTTGGCTTATCTAAATGGTTCTGCAGCTAGTACGAGTGATTATCTTTTTAGTGGGAGCCGTGATGGTACCTTGAAAAGATGGGAATTAAATAATGGGGATGCAAGCTTCTCAGCAACTTTTGAGTCACATGTCGATTGGGTATGCCCTTTTCTGTTTTCATTCAAGCTATGTTTCCTTTTTGAATAGCAAGCAGTGCTTGAAATAACCAATCATGTTTATAACTCTTATTTATGTTGCTTTAAAAAATCTCCAAATGACCCCTCTGAATTAGTCGTGTTATATCATTTTTCTCGTCTATACATTATGCACTTTTATCAAATCATCTGTGGTTTACTATTTGAATCCAAGGAAGCACATTCACTCCATTATCTATATGTTTTGACATGATTCAAGTCATCAACTCAGTTTACTATTTGGACGATTATGGTTGACATTTTGTGTACATTTTATTGGTGAAAAGTGACAGAAAGACCTGAGTTGTGTTATCTTTGGCATATTTGCCATGTGTGTTGTTACTTTGTTTAGAGAAAACAACATTAGCTGGAAAGAAGAGTGGTTATATGTTTCAGAATTAATAATTTTCCGTGTACACATGATTAGAGTGGGAATTGTGGCAGTGTGTGTAGATATATGTCCTTGAGGAGAGCTTGAAACAAACACTTAATTTCTGTTTGTATAGTGGAATAGTGGTACTGTGCAGTGTTTGTCATTCTAAGCTGATTTTTATTGTTCAGGTTAATGATGCTATTATCGTTGGCGATAAGCTCGTTTCCTGTTCGTCAGACACTACCCTAAAGGTTTGTTGTGTAACACTTTTCTTTTAAATACTGTTTGTTGAGTGTGCATGTCTTCTAATTTCTATCTTCACAGGTGTGGAATTGCTACTCTGAAGGTGCATGCACCAAGACTCTCCGTCAGCATTCTGATTATGTGATTTGTCTTGCTGCCGCTGAGAAGAATGTAATCTATGCTTGTGCTTTCTCTGTGGGACTTTTAATTGCTTGTCGTTTATGTTCTTACAGTTTTTTGTGCCTCTGTATTGCAGAGCAACATTGTTGCCTCTGGTGGCCTTGGGGGTGAGGTCTTCATATGGGACCTTGATGCTGCTCTTGCTCCTGTAGCCAAATCTGTGGATGCAAAAGAAGATGAGGTTCCTAATGGAAACTCCGGACCTGCTTTGACAACGTTGTGCAATGTAAATTCTAGTAGCAACCTTGCTTCCTCTAATGGACAATCGCATGGGTACAATCCAATTACCGCCAAAGGTCACAAAGATTCAGTTTATGCACTGGCTATGAATGATACAGGAACCCTTCTTGTCTCTGGTGGCACTGAAAAGGTATTGCACTCTTCATATCTGGAAACAAGTATGGGGGTTTTCTTTGTGATTAGGACATCAGTCAACTTTCAGTTTCTGTAAGCCTTTTTTGCCCTTCTAAGGACCTATCATGTATTTATTTTCTTTTATGCAGGTTGTTCGAGTGTGGGATCCCAGGACAGGTTCAAAAAAGATGAAATTGAGGGGGCACACAGACAATATTAGGACCTTACTCCTTGATTCTACAGGAAGGTTTGTGTCTAGCATTATCAAATGAGCTCTTGTAAATTCATCTAGGCCATGTCGTTCCATCTCCTTTACAACAACAACAACAACATAGCCTTTAGTCCCAAGCGAGTTGGGGTAGGCTAGAGATGAAACCCAAGAAACAAAGCTTAAGGCTCAGGAACGTTGATAGCTAGTCTCCAAGCGCTCCTATCGAAAGCTACCTCCTTGGAAATATTCCACTCCTTAAGGTCTCTGTTTACTGCCTCGTCCCAAGTCAATCTAGGTCTACCTCTACCTCTCTTTATATTATTGGCCCGCCCTAGGACCCCCAATACGCATCGGCGCCTCAGGGGGGCCTCCGTTGAACATGTCCAAACCATCTCAGCCGATGTTGTGTCAATTTCCTCAATGGGTGCCACCCCGACCTTCTCCCGAATGTCTTCATTCCGAACTCTATCCCTTCTTGTGTACCCGCAAGACCATCGCCTTTACAACGTCGCTTAAAAATTGAACTTCCCATTTCTTATTTTCACTGCACACTTCTTTTTCAACTTAATCCTGTTTTGATCATAAATGTTGCATGATAGCGTCACCAATGAAGTTTGAGTACTCTGCAGTTATATGTTATCTTGTTGCAGCAAGTGCATCTACGAGTGTTGTAATGCCAAGACATTTGTGTTTCCTTTTTTTTTTGTTATGCTAATATTTGGATTACTTAGCTTCAAAAAACAAAATTTGGATTACTTTGTTTATCTTCAGTGGTAAAGATTTTGGACTTCTATTACATATTGTGCTTGAAAGAGCAGTTATCATGATGACATGGTGCTATTTGCCTTTTTTTCTTCAAAAATATGCTCCTGGTGAGCAATTTTTTTCTGCAATGCATGTAGGGAAAATGAGCATCTGTTGTGGTGTTAAATTTCCTGAAAGTTAATTATACATTCCCAGTACCTTTCCCTACAAAGGTATAGATTTATACATCGATTATTATTTACCTTTGACATTTATATGTAATTTCATTAATCAGTTCAAATCATGAGTTAACTATTTAGATCAATAAACTAATGCCTAAAGTGACATTAGTTTGCAAAACAATGTATCAGTTACCATCCAGGTGTAGTTGTGTCATGTAATCCATTTTCATGTTGCTTAAATGAATTGACGTGGAAATGACTTTATGACACATTGTGGCCGTGTTGGTGAGTGGTGGCCATTGACCTAGATACAGTTGATAAACATTTAACCTTGATATGTTTTTTTGGATATCCAAATTGCTGATTTTGGCTTTGGCAACAAAAAGATTGTAATATGGATTTGCCTCCTTCACTTGGCTTGGGGGTTTGGGTAACTGTTACATCTTGTCTGTTTTCATTAAATAACAACTGTTACATCTTGTCTGTTTTCATTAAATAACTTATTGTTTTTTTTCTTAATAATGTCTTCAGGTATTGTCTATCTGGATCATCCGATTCGATGATAAGGTATTTACGCAGCTCCAACATCCCATCCATCTCCCTCTGTCATGTGCTTGACCAAATTTTGTGATTAGTATTGACTTCTGAGATATTTTATATACTCTGCAGACTATGGGATCTAGGACAGCAGCGTTGTGTTCATTCTTATGCTGTGCATACTGATTCAGTTTGGGCTCTTGCAAGCACTCCTTCATTTGGTCATGTCTATAGCGGTGGAAGAGACCAATCTGTGAGTTAATTATCTTGCATGTACCGAATAGTCACTTTGTTTTTTTTTTCTGAACGGTTATTTATTCACCGTATTGCAGGTATACCTGACAGATTTGTCCACAAGAGAGAGTGTCTTACTCTGCACAAATGAATACCCTATTCTACAGTTGTCTTTGCAAGATGACACAATATGGGTTGCAACAACTGATTCTTCTGTTTACGGATGGCCAGCTGAAGGACACACACCCCAAAAGGTCTTCGAAAAGGGTGGCTCATTCTTAGCTGGGAATTTGTCATTCTCAAGAGCAAGAGCTTCTTTAGAGGGATCAGCACCTGTAAGCATGAGAATTGTCTTCTTTTTTGTCGATACCACATCGCAAGCATTTTGTGTTTCTGCAGGGATACTGTAAAGTAACTTTCTTTAATAGTTACAGAATATACATATCATAATATTGGTTTCTTTTGCGCATAATCTATACCATCATTACAAGCATATAAATTAACATGTCTTCTAACTTATATTTGGAGGTCTAATTGAGTGGATCTAATAATTTCTGTAAGAGAGAACTAGTATGCTTAAGCTTGAGATAATCCCAAGCGGGCATCTGGATTTCCTTTTTTCTGTTCAGTATTCTGGTGATCCAATGGTTTTATTTGTAGTCTTCTTTCCCTTCTTGGATACTGCTATGTTCATTCAATCCCTTCATTCTGCTATGCCTTTATTTAATATTTCACTGTCTGATGACAGCAGCTTTATCCATAAAAGTCTTGCCTGCCAGAAAATTGTTAACTAGTGGTAATTACTGTGTACTTGTGGTTTATTTTGCTTAGGTTCCTGTATACAAAGAACCATCTTTGGTTATCCCTGGAGTTCCAGCCATAATTCAGCATGAGATAATGAATAATAGAAGACATGTACTGACAAAGGTGATTACAAAATTTCTTTTGTGTGTGCTGTACTGCTATTATTATTAAACTGCAACGAGGGACATCATGGTGTACGCACCCATCTCCTTTTCTGCAGGATACTGCTGGTTCTGTCAAGCTGTGGGAGATTACCCGGGGAGCTGTTATTGAGGACTTCGGCAAGGTTCTTGTTTCTCCTTAATTTCTTGGATGACTGTTCTCTCAAAGTATATATATACATGCATGTTAATTATTAGCACTGCATATCTGTATCTGGTTTGTAAGTACACCATTTCTTACTTAATGTCTTTTGAACTAATGGGAATATATTAGAATGTTTAACTGCTTCGTTTTGATTATGCAGGTTTCTTTCGAAGATAAGAAAAAGGAGTTGTTTGAGATGGTATTACTGAAATACCATGATTTCTATATTTTATTAAACTTTGCTACATATTGCGGTGTAATTTGTTAATTGATTATTAGGTAAGCATACCTGCCTGGTTCACCATGGATGCTCGATTGGGATGCTTGTCTGTCCACCTCGATACTCCTCAATGCTTTTCTGCAGAAATATATGCGGTTGACCTAAATGTTTCTGGAGCACAAGAAGACCTTAAGGTCTGTCCAGCAACACTGGACCAGTACATCTGTTTACACACTTTGAGCTTTAGAATTTAATTGAGCCAGTAGTGTGGTTTCTTTTGTTTAATGTGTTGGAGAAGTCCTTTACTTCAACGATGAATTTTAGTTCTTGTTTCTGATGAAGACTATTCTGGACACATCAATAGCTAGCATTTTTGACAATCTGATTGCTGCTACCTACAGTCGAGTGAAGTGAGATACTACATCCATCCAGTCCCATCTTCTCAATGTTTTCCCAAATTTTCAGATTAATTTGGCTCAGGAGACCCTTCGTGGTTTGCTAGTTCATTGGAGCAAAAGGAAACAGAAGTCTAGTTCACACAGTTTGTCAAATGGTGATAGTTCATCAGGGAAAGATATTCTGTCGAAAGACTCGCCCCGGTCAAGATCTGAGGTGGACGATGGAACCGAAAACCATGCAACTCATGTGCTTCCCTCATTTGAGTTTTCTACGGTTTCGCCTCCATCAATTATCACGGAAGGTTCTAGTGGAGGGCCTTGGAGAAAGAGAATTACTGATTTGGATGGGACAGAGGGTGATCTTCCATGGTGGTGTGTGGACTGTGTCACTCACAATCGATATCCAAAGGAGAATACAAAGTAAGTGCCATTTCAATTCCATGTTATCCTCAGATGATGTTTCTCCCTGATATATCTGGAACTTTTGCCTGCGGGAAATATATTAACTTGGAATGTAGTAGCAACTTCTCTTTCTGCATTTCAGTTAATGTGATTCTTAAGTCCTCCCTGGTGCGATACACTGTCAGAACAATTCTAGTTGTGGGGTGCTTTCACAATATTTCCATCTAGCTGTGGCTGTGATTGTGTTATTTATGGAGAGTTCCTGATAAAGGTGTCTGCACACATGCATGCATCAGCATCCATGGGTCTTATCTTACTGGCAAGGACGAAGATATGAGCAAATGAAGATTCATGGATGATGCTCTATATTAATGCGGCACAGGGTGCGCCCTAGGTTACCATGGTGGAATTTTGTCCCTGATGTTTCTTTCCTTCATTCAATGCAGATGTGGATTTTATTTGCATCCCGCTGAAGGCTCACCAGCACCGAACATAACTCAAGGGAAGCTGAGTGCTCCACGGATATTGCGGATCCACAAAGTAAGATGTTCTCAAAACCATTGACCCACAGCAAATGCAAGATGTAAAATGGTCAATCCTCCAATACACAATGAATGATAGAAGCGGCTGTTGGCGGTGAATGGAATAATCAGCTCTGCGTGAAGAGAGCTTTTTGTTTCAATAGTCAACTATGTTTGCATGCATGCATCTGTGACATAAAAATAGCTTTACTAGCTACATTTTGCACGTTTCCATTAAACAGCTAACTGTATAGATTGCATGCAACCTCGAAATAGCAATACTTCAGGACCCTGTATTTGAATCATTGGGATATTTATTGCATGACTGGACAACGTGGAGTAATTTATTACGACAATGAAGGATTTTTTTGTCATGTTATACTACCTTTTGTTCTTTAAGTTTACACCTTATTCCCTTTCATGGTACAGGTAGCTAATTATGTGGTTGAGAAACTTGTTCTTGATAAACCATTGGATGGAGGTGCTGACAATACATTTGCAATGGGATTGAGTTCTGGTCAACCACAACTCTCGGCGCTAGATAATTCTTCACGGATTGGACTAAAGCCATGGCAAAAACTAAAGCCGTCTGTAGAGATATTGTGCAATAACCAGGCAAGTCCCTCCCCTCCAAATATAGTCGGTGCATTCTATATTTAGACATACATTTTAGCTACATTTAGAACAAGTGGACGACCCTATTTCTGCAGAAGAATATTGCAGAAAGTATTTATATTGAGATTGTCCGTGCTCCTGTGCAATTCTTCCATGAATAGTTTGGCCAAGATATTTTCCAGTTTTCTTCACTCTTTTCACCATCAATAGCTTCCTATGACTATGGTGTTACTTCTAGCTCATGTTTTTAGAGTTACATGTTTTAAAACTTGACTGCAGTATACAGACACCTTTGCCACATCATTCATCTGTCAAAATCCTTGGATTTTGAGTGAAGTCTGCCATATATTGCTCATAAAGAAACAAACATACTCTTTCCAGTTTGACCTCTTAAAAAAAGAGATCTTCCTGAAACTTTATTCTTGCATATCACATATAATATTAAGTCTATGAACATTTATCCGCAGTCAAATTAACCATATCTTCAAAATTTCTTGTTCTCCCCTCCTAAGCACATAGAGGTTTTCTGCAACTGAAGGGATAGATATGTACTAAATTTTGATTTTATCTTTGTGGCTTTGTGTGAGAAATTTCCTGCGTAGTATGTTTTGTGCTGCGCTAATGTGACTGTATGAAGCAGGTTTTATCGCAAGAGATGAGTTTGGCTACAGTGAGAACATATATTTGGAAGAAGCCAGAAGACTTGATTCTTCACTATAGAGTGGTCCAGTCGAGATGATTGCAGCTTCAGATGTATATGCTCGCTTGGTTCTCTGGACGCTTTCAGCATGTCTGCACCTTAGATGGTGTTATTTTGGTGGTGTTGAAGACCATGGCTTAGAGAGGAAACCATCGTCTTACAGAAATATTTTGCCCGTGTCACCTTAGCCTTTCCTGTAAACCGACTTCTCTGTAAAGTTCCTGATCTTGCCCTGCTAGTAAGATGTATCATAGCACAGGTATAAGGTTCTCTGCTGGCTACCAAGCTTGTAAATGTAGAGGCTGGGTTCTTAATAAAGATTAAATGGATATGTTTTTTTTTTGTTTTCTTTTACATGTAAGCGTTCTAAGAAAAAGTAGGTGCTTGGGTGGTGTGGCGTTTTTCCATCGATTATTGGATTTCACCCTGTTGTAACCTCTTGAACCAGTTAGGTCTGGGATCAGGGAAAGAGGTGAAAGCAGTCCGGAACAATAAAATTGTTTTGCGAAATTGTTGTTTGGTGATTTGCACGCCTGCTTTGTCTCTGGTCGTTTTGTCGTATGCTGTTCTTGTTATGCGCTGTCGAAGTGAATTGTTCTAAATGTTACTGAGGTGGCACTGTCTAGATGCAGCCTTTTTTTTATTTTGAATTAATTTTTTATATGTAAACTTAAAACTGTACAAGAACAGGAGAGGAAGCACTCGGGTAATACTAAAAGTCTGCATTGCTGGTCGTGTCTGGTGAAGCTATCTGGTGGATCCGTGAATGGTTGTTTTCAGTTGCAATTGTCGGCTTTTAAAACGTCAAAATATTGTGCCATAATCGCGCCATGGAATTTTCTGATGTATATTTCTTTTTCCTAGTTGCCATTTTTTTTCTCTGGAAACGTGTGAACGGTACAGCCCCCTGGTGCCACTGATGGTGTTCGTTTAGTTTCTAAAAATTTCTAAAAAAAATCTATTATTTGTCTAACTTTTTCATATTCATTCATCTCTACTACTCATACTCATAGAACACTATTTATCCATAGTATTTTCTTGATAAATAGTGTATTTTTGAAGAATCTATTTAAACACACCGTCGCCGGAGCCGAGGCAGAGTACGTCGTTGAGGACGTCGGGACTTGGGAGCAAGGAACAAGCACCGGCGCGAGGTGCTCGTGTTTAGCGGCTCCTGCAGATGAGAATCACCCCCAATTCGCATCGGCTGGCGTCTTCCACTCTTCCCTGTCCGATCAATCAAGCACAGTAGAGCCGTCGCGAATTCCCATCGGATCCCGTCTCGTCTCGCCCCGCGACACGGCGCATGTTCTCGTCATGTGCCGCGCCCGGCGCCGGGCCCCGAGGCGGTGTCTGGTAAAGCGCCGGCCGCCACCAACCAGCCGCGATCATCACCGCGCCCCGCCCCGCCCTGGAGAATCTGCTTGCTGCTGCTGGAATGGATCCCTCCGACCGGCCGCGTCCGGATCTCGCCGCGGCAGCCTGGCTGGCTCGACCCCCGACCGCGTGTCGCGCCGCCGCCTTGTTTTTCTAGACAACCGTACGGTAGGTTGGTCATTGGCTAACATGCTGGCTCATAGATTGTTTAATCGAGGAACAGTATCAAAACAATATAAAATGGATTGACTCTTTGCAAGTGGGTTGGCTCTTTGCTACCTCTTAGCTAGCTCATAGCATTTTGTATTCATTGAACATTGCATCTTTTGATGTGATCGGCTCTTGAACAACAGCCGGTCACATCACTTTTGCTGTCCTTGAACAACAGTAGCAAAGAGCCAACCTATTTACAAAGAGTCAATCTATTTTGTACTGTTTTGACATTGTTCATCGATTAAACAATCTATGAGCTAGCATATGAGCTAGCCCAAACATACCATTGGAGGAGGCCTTACTACTCCCTCCGTCTCAGAAAACATGCAATTCTCGCTTCCAAATAAATTCCAGAATCTTAACTTTGACCAATTATAAATAAAAAAATATAAATATTTATCAGATAAAGTATATATCATTAGATTTATATTTAAATGTAGTTTTTTTAACAAATTTATTTAGAGCCATAAATATAAATATATTTTTCTAGAAATTTAGTCAAACATGAACTACTTTAACTGGCACACATCCCATTGGACGGACCAAGTACTTACGTACTGTACAGTAGTGTCTAGTGTGTGCTCTGGTACATCAATTAAACCACTCGCATGATAAAAATTCCTTTGAGCTTAATTGAAAGTGACACGTCGAGGATTATCCTGCCAAATTTCCAAAAAGGAAAGCAATCACCCCCTTGCTTGTATCTGCTCCTTTCTGATTTGACTCCTGTCTAGTAGAGCTAGCGTGTACCGTAAGGACCAGCCACACCAGCATGGCGGCCGGCGTCTCGCCCACCCCGCCACCCACGTCCACGCGGACCACCCATCTCTGCGGCCTCGGGCCCACGGCGGAGACTCCGGGCAACGCTGTCAGCCAGTACTGGGGACCGGTGGCCGCGGTGCCGGGGGCCCACCACGAACACGGAAAGTGAAAGCGGTTTCCGATGAAACCCGCTTTCAGGTGGAGGATGATACCGTTTCGCCCGTGAGAGGAGGGTCGCTTACAGGTGGGCCCGGTGTACCGGCCCGGCCCGCCTTACAGTACCTGTACAGCTACGGCCATCATCGCGGCGGCCCTATTAATTCCCGTCCGCTCCCTCGGCCGCACGTGCTGGCCGATGAGCTCGGCCCGCTGACGAGTGGGGCCAGGTGGTGCCTTGAGCTGCTGCGCCCTGGCCCCCGCAGCCGATGTGGAGCCATTTGTCAGTGGGACGGGCCGGCCATTAAAGTCCCCGCACCCACCTGTCTCCTTCCTCCTCTTCTCGCCTGCTCCACCACCACCACCACGCCGCTTTCCCGCTCCGCCTCCGATCTCCGCACGCGCCGGCGAGCGGGGCCCACCTGCCAGCCTGCCAGGCAGCCTCCAAGCCGCCGCCCAGGCCGCGCGCGCCGCCTTCATTAGGTGCCCCCGTCCTTCCTTCCGTCGCCGCCGGCTTCGCCTCCCGATCTGTTAACTAGCGAATCCCGCTGAGGAGTGGGGCCCGTAACGCCGCAGCCGAACCCCAGCGCCGCCGCCGCGGACGTGCAGGCCCCGCGCGTCTTCTGCACGCCGTCGCAGTTCAAGCGGTGGACTCCACGCGCTTCCCCTCCGCCGCCGCCGCCGCCGCCGCGTTCTGCCACTGCGAGTCTCCCGAAGCCTCCGTACCCTAGCGTCGGGAAGAGAGAGGAGGAAGCCTAGCGCTCGGCGTCCGCGGGGATCGAGGGAGGGATGCGCGGATCGGGGCGGCGGGCGCGGCGCGAAAGTTCGGCTGCATGAGGTGCCTCGTCGGCGGCGGCGTCCAGGACAGCCCGCGCGCAGCGGCCAAGAGGGTCTCTCCGGCGTTGTGGCGGGTCGACACCGCCGCAGCCGAAGCAGTTGAGGGAGCTGGGGCCAAGGGGCCGGTGATCTGCTTCAGGCCACCGGACGTGATGGAGACGGTGCACGAGGTGGCCATTTACATCCACCGCTTCCACAACCTCGATCTGTTCCAGCAAGGGTGAGAATTCTCGCCTTTGTTTTTCTCGTCAAAGTTTTCTCGGGTTTAGGTTCTTTATTTCCATTTAGGGAGAGCATGAAAAGTTCAGAGTGCTTTGAGGTAAAAAGGGTACTGCCATTACGCATTTCTAGGCTACGTGTTTGGATTTTCGCAAGCATTTCTGCATTTCTTTTGTTCGCTTTCTCATTTGGTCGGCTGTCTCCGACATTTTGTCTCGCAGCTCGGGATTCCGATTTTACCTATAATTGTGTTCCCTGCTGCAAACTTTGTCCTTGAGTTATGTGCAGACAATTGTCATTTGATACCTCATGAAGCTTTTCGCACTTGACTATGTAGTGTTATCATTTAGCGTTATCTCACTTGAATTTTGGATTATGCAGATGGTATCAGATGAAGATTAGTGCAATATGTGAGGAAGGTGGCAACAAGACACCAGCTTCACCTGCCAGGGTCGTGCAATACGAAGGTGCGCATCTATCTGGGCAGTGAATAGTGTGATTCGATCTGCTGGTCTGATATCTTTTGCTTTCAAGATGCTTGCAGTGGAAGCGAATGCTTAAATCGGTACATATGCTAGCATGCAGTTGGTAACTGTTTGGTTGTTGTCAGTAGTAGTATGTGATACTACCCCTTGGGTATGATACTGAGAATAGAAACTTACCTATTTACAAGGGAGTATTCATTAATGTTTTCAGAGGTACCGTTTGTAAAAAAAAAAACTGCCAATACATCTTTGGTTCCATCCAATTCTACTTTGATAACGTCAACAGGTTCGTTGTCTAGCTGGTATGGACCGTAGCTGTACAAACATGTCATAAATAATATCCAGTTGTTTTTATACTTGCCACGTCCCACTGATCTACGCGTAAATGCTTTTGTTCCTTTCTGTCTTAACCCAATAGTCAAATTGTGCTAGCTCAGGAATGCACTTTATTTTTGTTTTAAAGTGATGATGAACTAATGAAACACAACTAAAGGATGAGCATGAGTGAGGCCCTGTCAGACATTTTGCTAAAATGCTTATGGAGAATGTGAACGCAGTTGTCCTCGATTGTCTGTTTCACTTGTATGATAGTGTTGTAGTGATTATCGTTCTGCTACCTCCAGGCGTGTTTCTGTATCTTTCTTTGGTGTAAGCTGATGAAGTATCTCAGGGGATTTCCGTGGACATTGATCATGAGATTCGTTTGTTAAATTCTGTGAAGTTGTCAATCTTTTAGCTAATAGATAATGACATGGTAGGTGGATTGTGCAGCTTCTGATGTTGGTGCCGACGATGCGTTAGGCATTTGGAAAATAGATGATGCTGATAATAGCTTCTACACACAGCCGTTTCGGATCAAGTATGCTAGACAAGATATCTATCTATCAGTTATGGTGTCCTTCAACATATTCAACAGTGAAGAGGAGGTTGGCATATTGACTAATCTCTATTTTATTTGAATCAACATTACTGTGGCCTAATAACTAAAGAGTCTGCTTTATTTGTTAGGGTCCGGCAGCTTCGGCTGTGATGTTGAAGTTTGAGCTGATATATGCCCCAACACTTGACAATGGGTGAGTAGACGTTTCACCACTTGTGTTGTTTCTTCCAAGAATCTGCATATTTCAGTGCACTTGTATTTACAAATTTCATTTAGCAACACTGATTATGCTTTTGCCTTTCTGAGTTCTAGGTCTGAGCTTCAAGCTTCTAGTGTTGCATCTTCAGCAGCTGTGCATGAATTTAGGATACCTCGCAGAGCGCTTCTGGGTCTACACTCCTACTGTCCAGTTCACTTTGATGCGTTTCACTCTGTGCTTGTTGACCTGACATTACATTTAGTGTACCTGAAAGCTGGTGCAACTAAATCATCATTGAAGGTACACAGGTTTGTGAAGCTTTAGCTTTATTGTTATTTGAAAATGGAGCGTGCGTGTTTGATGTTTTAACTACCTAACAACTTGGTTAGTCTACTGTATAAACTGTACATTGGGATGCTAGCTCAAATCTACTAATATAATGATATCCAGATTTAAGTTTGTGGAGTTTGAAACTTTGAATCCACAAATAAATATAGTTGTTGCATTTATTTCGCAATCCCCTGGTGTTGGGAAGTTGTCATTCAGAAACCTTATTAGGTCATTTGCCAGACTAGACTAGCTATTTGTATGATAAAATAACCTGCATTTGTTTCCTTATAATTGGACCCTGAAGCATTAATAAATATGGTTAATTGTCACGTTTTTATTCTCTTTTGTTGAACGTTCAAGTGGCATTTTATTTGCAGGTACCAGACCAAGCTTTAGGCCCTACATCATATCACATTGTAAAAGCACTATTAACTTCTAGGAAAATGTTGCTTGAAGAACTAAAGAAAATCAGTGATGCTATCGGTAAGACAATAGAGGATTTAGATGGCGCTGACTTGAATCTTGGTAAATATGAGTCAGTTAATCCGTCAAAGTCAGGCCTACCTAATTCTAGTAAAGTGTTCCCTGCAACTGGAAAGGGTGTCGGACAGTTGGCTGGAATTTTACATGATTTTTTGGAGGTATGCTACACTTTTCTGCCTATGTTCATCTAGGATTGTCTTAACAATAAGAAAGTTCTAGATTTAAAAATATGTTTTGCTTGGCTTCTGCAGAGGCCCAACGATGCGGTTAATGGTACAGATGATTCTTTGCTGTATACTCTTCCCAAAGAAGAGTTGTTAGAACTGTTTCTAACTGTGAGCGGCCAACTTTCACTCCTATGGAATGCCTTCTTGAAATTTCATAGGCAAGTGTTCTTTTGAGTTTATCATGCATTTACAGTGTTTGTAGTCTGTTTTGCCATGTCTAACAGTGTTTTCTTGATCTATTCAGGGTAAACAAAACAAAGATACTGGACTACTTGCACGATGCTTGGGCTATTGACAGGAAGGCAGAATGGTCAATATGGACTGTTCATTCAAAAATTGAGATCCCTCATCGCTATTTACGGAGTATGACTGATGAGTCATCTCACCGTCATTCCCTCCTTAGAGTTTCTGGTTCAAGGAAGTTCCATGATGATGTAATTGCTTTCTCTTGAATATCTACAGTAGACTGTCAGACATTTTACGCTAAGAAGTTATATTTATAACTAGTGTTTATCAAAGTATCTCTACTGAACAGCATATATGTATGTGCAGCCTGCGCAGAATTCTGCGTCACGTGCTGATCTACACAGGAAAAGCATAGCACAAATGAAGGTTTGACACTCTGTTCTTTAGAGAATAGTTATGTGTACAAAACTTGCCATGGCCCATGGAAGCATGTTACTGATTTGAAACTTTTTGCAGATCAATACAGAGTCTGTTCAAGATATGCATATATATGCTGACCCTTCACGTGTTCCTGTGGTTCTTATAGAACAGCATGTCATGGTTGTTCCACAACATGGGTCCAGCAAGGATCTGGCTCTGAATGCTTCCGAACAAAAGGATACTATTGTGCTGCCTAAACTACAAGGAGACTCTTTACCACCCAAAAGTAGTGCTGGTAAAAAAGGTGGACGCATCTTGCGAGCTGTCATTTTTGTGCATGGTTTTCAGGCAAGCTCACTAATCTGTGTTAAGTTTGATCTGAGTTAAAAGTAATAGCTATCTGAACCTTGCTCTGATTTAAACAAACAGGGTCACCATTTGGATTTACGTCTTGTTAGAAATCAATGGCTTCTATTGGATCCTGGAGCTGATTGCCTAATGTCTGAGGCTAATGAAGATAAAACTTCTGGAGACTTCAAAGAAATGGGTAGCAGGCTGGCTGGGGAAGTAGTGGCCTTCTTGAAAAAGAAAATGGATAAGCTTTCAAAATATGGAGGCTGCAAAGAGTTGAAGTTAAGTTTTGTTGGTCATTCCATCGGTAACATCATTATTAGAAGTGCCCTGGCAGGTATTTTCCAACTTTCCAAACAAATGCTTTGCAACAACTTATAGATATGTTGCTGATTATTCTTTTGTCCATCTTAACAGAACCTGCATTACAACCATACTTGAAGAACCTCTACACTTACATGTCGATATCAGGGCCTCACTTGGGTTACTGGTACAGTTCAAATTCATTGTTCAATTCTGGACTCTGGCTGCTCAAAAAGCTCAAGGGAGCCCAGTGCATCCATCAGCTAACTTTTAGTGATGATCAAGACCCCCAGAATACATACTTTTATAGGCTCTGCAAGGTATTACATTCAGCCTACTTAGCTTTGGAGTAAATTTGGTGGCCATTCTAATTTCTGTCAGATTTTAGTTGTCAAGATGAATTCACCTCTTAACTATTACTTGCCCTTCATACAGTTGAAAACATTGGAGAACTTCAAAAATATCATATTGCTATCATCACCACAGGTTATTTCTTTTTCTAGTTTTGAATAAGTTTCAAATAACTTATATGGTGGAGTGATTAATTTTTGCACTAAATCATTTAGCGTCAGTACTCCATGCGTGACATGTTTTTCTTCCAGGATGGCTATGTACCATATCATTCCGCGAGAATTGAGCTCTGCCCAGCTGCATCATCTGACACCTCGAAGAAGGGCCAAGTCTTCACAGAAATGCTCAACAATTGCTTGGATCAGATCCGTGCTCCGTCATCTGACACCCGGATATTCATGCGCTGCGATGTGAATTTCGACCAGTCCAACCAAGGTCGAAGCCTAAACACCATGATTGGCAGAGCAGCCCACATCGAATTCCTGGAGACTGACCTCTATGCCAAGTTCATCATGTGGTCCTTCCCAGACCTGTTCCGATGACAGCCGTGCATGGTGTTGTGATATTGCTACACACGAAACCAATAGTGCACACTACTGAGTACTGACCAAGAAAGAAAAATTAAGCTTTGCATAACATAAATGCTCCACCAGAATCAAACACCAAGACGGCTAGCGCTGTAAAGATCCTAGCAGCATTTGTTTTCCAGCTTGCTAGATTCGATTTGTATAAATAGCTCATTCTCTTTCAGTTCCATTCATAGTGCTGTAGATGTTCACCTTTGCTGTGAATTCATGACCCTCGTTGCCTGGTGTATTTAACACTACAGTTTAGGATGTGCTAACAATCAGTGAGCTTATTGTGTACAAATAAGCGTTTTAGGTGTGATTTTTCATCACTGTAAGCCTGTAGCCTGCTTTACAGATGCAGACGGAGTAGCCTGCCTGATAAAGAGATATATCTGGATGGTCCGGCTACAGCCAGCCGTCCCGGGTGCTGTTTCTGTTCGGTGAAATTTCTGTGTTTGTTCTGGCATGTTACCATGACCTGGGTCTTTTGAAGCTTCATGTCGTGCCGTCCTTGTCTTGGTCATGCTCTAGTCTGTTGCTTATTTGCGTGACATGCCGGGTTTTCCGGTGGCAGATACCACCATATGATGTCTGGACGTCTGGTGGGATGGTGATGTTGGCTGCACGTCTGAATCCTTGTCCAGAACAGGGAGAATGGCAGTTGCGGTAAGCAGTTTGACTGTTAAAAAGCCGACTTAGGGTGTGTTTAGATTGTAGGAAAAAACACTGTAGCATAAGAAAAACACTGTAGCATTCGCTGGGAAACGTGTTCTGTGAGGGAGGAATAGTGAAAAATTGGAATGAATAGTGAAAAGTTGAAATAAATAGTGAATAGTTGGAAATCTGAACATGGCCTTGGTTGATCCTTTCAGCGCCCGGGTCAAGGCGACGAACGGATCGAGGGGGTCCACGACCGAGCCCGGTCGTCGTGCCGACCTCCGGTGATATGAGAGGAGGGGCACCGCCGACGCCAACGTGACGCCAGGGACGGTGGGTCACCATTACGGCGACCACCGACGGTAGCAGCCGGCGAGTGGGGGACCGGCGGAGAGGGACGGGCTGTTCCTGTTGTTGCGGCACCATCTGGGTACCACTCCTGAAACAGCTCTGACTGGGAACTATTCTGCAAGGGCTCCGGACAGCTCACGGCAGTGACGGGCATCGCAGGTTCACAGCGCTCTACTCCTACCTCTACCTTCACATCTGGATGCTGAATTGGCTGACGCGCAGACAAAACGGAACCTTCTCCCATGTCATTTTCTCCATGCTGGTCTCGACTCACACTGCCGGACTAAAGCATCCAAAATGTGGGGGACAAGTATGTAAATCAGCAGGTGATGGAGGAATTCAGCTGCATTTCAACAAGGAAGACGACCTTTTTCCTGGCAGACCTCTTTGATCAGGTCAATTCTAGCAGAAGCGAGACAACTGTCAATCGTAATTTGGCCATTCCAGACTTCCAGTCTTCCGACATGCCCAAAGGAAATGGCAATTGCATTAAGTGGTCGATCACCCAGAACACAAACGTGGTTCATCCTGAATCCAAACAAAGATATTTTGTTCCACCAGACCAACAATATGAACCAATGGATTATCACCAAAACAATTGAAAGACATGGTAAGAATATCCAGGACAAGCATGGTATACGAATAATACCAAATTGTAATCGGCATGTTCAGTTACAGAAGAAAGTTATGTTTCCTCATTTCCTTAACTATGTCAAAGATCGCATTTCTGCTAATGTGCAGACCATGGATGATGGCAATGAAAAAGACAGCAACAGAACACTTTGTTTTGCAACAAAGAAAAGGAGCAATGCTCTCTCGTGTTTCAAGCATATCAGGAACAAAATTATAACAAAGATAACATCTCTCAATTGATCTTGGAGAACTCTGGAGCATTGCAGGATCGAAAAAAATTCAAACTTCTTTGCAAAGCAATTTCCATACAAAAGGCATCCAATGCTTACCTGTAATCTTTGCAAAACAGAACACGCTGACCTTCTCAGATTATAATGGAAAGTTCAATTATGGAAGAAATATTTTCCCCCTCATTTAATCTTAACTACATCAAAGATCACATTTCTTAAGTGATAAAAAGGGCGTACCCAGTGCCGTAGGCTCCCGCACTGCGCGGAAGTGATCTTGGAGAAAATTCAGGAACAAAACAGGTTCAGGTGACTTTAGTTACTGCAGACACAGAGCTAACAAAATTGAAGAAATATATACCAAATGCATGATAAAAAGAGATGGGAACTAAGCAGCCATCTTTACATAATGATGGCCACATTCAAATCCCTTTTTTCACAAGAAGTTACACATTTATACTTGATACGACCAGAACATAAACAATCAAACCAAGAGCAAGAAAAGCTACCTACGATCGCCACATTGCCCAATTGAAGGCAGAATTTTTATTGGCTAATCAATCAGCATTGTGCATCGACGAATCGAGGCCATCCACACGGCTGCGCACAATGCGGTGGAACACCTCACGCACCTGCCGTTCCAGTGGCTCCAGACCGTCTCTCATGGCTTCACACACGGCAGCGAGCTCTGCTGCCGCCTCCCGCACATCGGTTTCTCTGTCACCGAAGAGCGGAATGGGGGCTGCATCAATTGCCTCGGCGAGCTTCTGCGTGGACTTCTCGAGCGAATGGATCTCTTTGAGCAGACCACAGGAATGGCGCCTGTCCTTGCGCTTCCCCTCCTCGGCTAGGCGTTCTTGCAGGCTAAGGAGAGGTGGCGCCCAGGGGAACGCGGCGCGCGGCGGCGCAGCGGGCAGGTGGTGCGCCTGAAGCGCGGTGGCACGGTCCGGGCACGGGACGGCGGCAACGAGCGCCCACGCGGCGAGGTGGAGCACGCAGCCCATGGAGTAGACCGGCGCCGCGAGGCCCGCCTCGTGCGCGCGCGGCGCGGCCAGGCCGGCGCCGATGGCCTGCAGCTGCCGCGCGGCGGACCACGTGCGGGAAACGCTCCACGAGAGGGAGCGGAAGTGGGAGGAGGAGGCGGACGCCGATGCGCTGGAGACCGCGGAGCGGGACGGGGACGCGCGCGTGCGTCCGAAGGAGCGGTTGCGGTGGGACGCCAGGAAGGACGCGACGCCGCCGGTGCCGGACGCCGTGGTGTCGTCGACAAGGAGCACGGAGAGGTCGGAGAGCGCCTTGCGCGCGCGGCGGAGCTGGCCCTCGTGGATCTCCCCGGCCCCCCGCAGCACGGATGCCGCGATGTCGGCGAGGCGCTCCCAGCGGCGCACCTGGTCGACCCCGTCGCGCGCGGCGTTGCAGACGTCGAGCGCCTTGACGGCGCGCTCGTGGAACTCGGCCACCATCTTCTCGGCCGCAGCGGGCAGCGCCCCGCGGCGGCGCGCCTGGGCCACCACAACCCGGAACTCCTCCTGGCAGATGACGAATGCCTCGAGCAGGCGCCGGATCCACGCGACGGAGAGGAACTCCTCGCCCCCGGCCGTAACCGCCGTCGCGGCGGCAGCATCCCCTCCCGCCTCAGCCCCGGGCAGCAGCTCCGCCAGTGTGGCGGCGACGTGGCGCTGGAACGCCTCTAGGTCGGCCTCCTCCCCCGACGGCATGGCGGCCGGGTCCCTGCGGAGCGAGAGCAGCGAGCGGCCGAAGGAGAAGGGCGAGGAGGAGGAGCCCTGGTAGTCCGTCACCGGCATGGCCCGGCCTCCGGCGATCCCTCTCGCCGCCAGCCCCGAGCGGATCTCGTCTAAGCGGGCGAGCTTACCGGGTTGGCGGGTGCGCGCCCGGCGGAGGTGGAGGTGGCGTGGCGAGGCTCGCGGGGAACAGAGCTCGCGATGGGGTGGGGGGATGCGGGTGACCTCTCGAGGAAGAGGAAGAGCGGGTGGTGGGCCACTTTTATCTGGGGCCGCGAGATTAGGGGGCGATTAGTTAAATTAAGGCAATTAAATGCATAGTTAATTTTAGAGAGATGGGCATGATGCAAATGGAAGGGGAGGGGGCTTGGTTTATTTATAGCCTGCAAAAATTCTTCTGGGAGCCTGGAATGTTTCCTGGGGGCCATTTGGCTACCCTTCACGTTCCGTTTTTATGAGGGGTTGATATGCATTCCAGCCCTTATTAAAGGTTTCTAATTGGAAAATGTCCCTTAAACTTAAGCTTTGGTCTTGGACATTAGATTCTTTTTAAGTATTTTTTGACGATCTTGTGGTTGTCTCCAACTATTAGTTGATCCCCATGTCGTCGACAACATGAGCTTGTGCCTGATTCATTCACGTCCCCATTGGTCAAAGTAGATTATATATACCTCCTCCCTACAGCATATAATAATTAACGAATAATGGTTTGCTCTCCAAAACTCTTTTTTGAACTTTGCTCTCCAAAACTCTAAGCCTATGTATAACAGATCATGATCCAAATGACATTCTTCGTATACCCATTCCCATGGTTATTTCATCAGATTTCAAAGAGAAGGAATGTATCCGGAGAGTGATTTTTTTTTTCCTTTGAGGAAAAAAACGTCACGAAAATATGCCATACATAGCGCTTCCCAAGAACGCACGCGTTCTTCTCGTTCAAATTATCATGGCATTTGAGATTCAGACGCTCTATGCTGACATTCCATTCCACCATTCCAGTTTCAGTTTCAGCTACCTCGAGTGCATTTTGACAGACGCCTTGTGCAAAAGCGCAATTAACAACGCGACTAAAAAGGTGCGGTTATGATGGTTCGTCCGAGAAACCGAGTACCCTTTTGGTACAAAACCGAGTTAACGCGCGCGCGGGCACGCGGCCGCGACGCGCCGTGGACGCGCTGCGCCTGACGCGTGGGCCCGACCCACGGACCAGGTCGCCTCCTGCGACGGGCCCCACACCTCCTCCCTCTCGCTGGCTGGACGCTTCCACCTTTTCCCTTCCAGAAGACGACCCCAAGGAAGCCGAATTGACTGGAATACCCTCCGGGCCACATCGCTGGCAGGTGCGCCGCACGCCAGGGGAAGCTGCCAAGAGCTTGACCACGGCGGGACCCACCTCGAGGGGAAGCAGGTGGGGCAGTTATGTCAGTTGAAACCGTCGCCGATACGGTGGGGCACGGAGGCACGTGGCGGTTGCGTGCCCGTACGGACGTTCGCTGGCTGGTCGGGCCCACGAGCTAGTCGCTGCCTGTCAGAGAGTGTCCATCTCCAAGAAAAAAAAAAGTGAGCCGAGCTGCGCAGCTGGCAGAGAGGTCGTATTCTATCCATCGTTTTCCGGTGATGTCAGCAAGTGGCGGATCACAGGATGAACAGAAAATTTTCCGGCGATGTCATTCGGCTAGTTTTAACAGAAAATTCAAGTGTGCTTGCGTGCGTTCATCTTGTGGGCTTCATTTGGGTTACACTACATTCATTAGAAGACACAGTAGTATGCAATAAGAAAATCAATGCGGTGTTTCGATTGCAACTGCAAAAATCATATTATTTCTCTATGAAAAAGTTGTTGCAAAATTTGAGCCCCGATTCCACGATAACAGCTGTCGCTGGCCACCATTTGCGACAAATGGGCCAGGTTAATCGAACGGAACGAACCAGAGGCGCGCCGGCGTCCTCGTCGACACGTGGCGCCGTGGGCTTGTGGCCAGGCGGCCCATGAGCCGTCCAGGCTCCACGAGGCAGCCGCCCATTGGCCGCTGCCCGTGCTGACGTCACCGATGGCAACCCCCGATTACTTTGACAGTTTGACGGGGCCAGCGATGCGCATCCACCCCACCCCACCCCACAATTGGATTGGATTTCGAGTATCGGATGATCCATCCAATTGCCAACGCTACTTGCATGCATGAATCCTTGGATCCGATGTTATAGTATTGGCAGGTCCAGGAATAAAGTGTGATGAAAAGCTGGTCATTGTTTCATCAATCAAGGGACCAAAAAAAATAATAGTTGGTAACCTGACCCAAACACCTGGTGTCTGAGAATATCAAAAAGCCTTTCTAAAATATACTCTTTAAATCATTATTTAAAGAGTCATTTGTGTAAAAATAGTTTTCTATATATTTATAGTCTTCAACATTTTCTCTATATCTCGTACGCAGCATATAGAGTCATCCTTACTTTCTATCTTTGGCTAGCGAAAAAATCGCAATAAAAGATATCTATATTTGATATCCAATTAAACCAAAATCTCTATTTAATTTTTTTTAAAAAAAACTCTTGAAGAGCCAGGTTGCCTAATTATATCTGGCATCCTGGCCGACCGATTCCTCTGGCATGACAGGATACAAAGGCAAAGGCCAAAACATTTGCTGCTACTCCAGGAAAGGAAGGGAAAAAATATACTTTGAAAGCGGGAGAAACCGATTACACGAGACGCGGCCACAATGAGCAGTCAGGGATCCAAGGCCCAGGTTGGATAGAACATGATGTGACTGTCACATTGCAGCCAACATCTTGGCACTAGAACAACAGAAAAGTTTCACCCGCCATGTTCAGATTCCCCAACAAAACACTATGCATTTCAACTTTTCACTCTTCATCAATTTTTCACTATTCACCTCCCTCACAAAACACGCTTCCCAGCAGGTGCTATAGTGTTTTTTCTTCGGCTACAGTATTTTTTACCCCAATCTGAACACACGGAATTTCACGTGTGGCAGCAATAAGGCTTTCTTGGGATACCAACGCCGGTGACCCATGCAAGCATAAAAATCGCGGGCTAGCTAAGGGGAGAAACTCAGCGCAGAAGAAGGAAACCAGAAATTAGTTATTCTCTAGCGGTCTAGCCAGTTATTTGTGGTACCCAACAGCACCGTACCATTCATCAAGGAAGCTCCATGGAACAATTGTGCAGCTCCGGTTTATTTCACAGTAGTACTAAGAACTAGGCGAAGGAGATGACCAGCTTGATCCAACAATCTTAATGACTGAAGCTCGTCACCATTGTAACGTCAACCTCGATACCGTAAACATGCTCTCTTGAATTAGGAAAAAGAATGCTAGATTAACTGCATAGGCTGCTGCTTAAATGAGTATGACCGCAAACGGTGGGCCTTTGTTTCAGAAGACAGCAGCTGCAATTGGGCACCAAATGAAGCAAACCAGCATTTCTGCATATAACAACTTTAATTGCGCAACTTTGAGCTCCGCGCCTTTTGCAGACTGCCCAAGACACTCTCAACCAGCTTATCCTTCTCTTTACCTTCTTCAGAGTCTGATACAAAAGAGTACTGCTTCTGCAGTGGCCTTGTGGGCCTTTGCAAGTTCTCTGCTGTCAGATTGTCAAGAGAACCCAGGTTGCTCTTGGAACAGTCCACAAGCCCATCGATGTCTTGAGATTTCTTGCTAGAGCCATCATCCTTGCTACTGTTCCAAGAATCAATGATTTGGAGAAGTGAGCTGTGCTCAGCATGTGTTCTAGGTTGTTGCCCTGCTTGATTGTCGTTATCTGAGAATTCATCATCTGAAGGAGTGGGAGGACGGTAGCACATTTCCTCGTCAACCTCTGAAGCAGAAGTTCCAGTGGTGGCAGATACAGGACCGAGCTCCTCCCAAATCAAGTCATCGCCATTGTTTTGGTTTCCAGTTCCCTTGCTGCCAGCCTGGCCATTCCCGCTTTCCATGGGTAGGACCCTTGGGAATTTTATCCTTGCATCAGGCATAATCTGCAACAGTGATGCAAGGTCCGGATATCCAAGCTTTCCAAGCATCTGATGATCAAGCTCATATCCATGCTTCTGAGCAAAGATACGCTTGAAAATGCTGATGTTGAATCCATATTTATGCTGCGACAGAAGCTCCTTCAACAGTTTGTGACAATCAGACAGTATCTCCTCCCTAGTAAGAAGTTTATTTCTCCTACTGTTATCATCTGCATATTTGCCCTTCTGTGGTTTTCCCTTGACAAAAATTGAACTAAGAACACCAGACTTGCTGGAATTTGATGGAACACATGTTCTCTTGTGAGGGAGGGTAAGACGGAAAGGGAAAAGTCTTGAAGAAGTTTCTTCAATCCATTTTTGTTCCGAAATTAACAAATGCACTAGATGGTGCAAATCTTTCTCAGTGAGGCCTTTCAGAGGCCAACAACCTAGCTTCTGCAATCCACGTGCCAATTCCTCCCTGGCAAAGAAAAGTCGTCATATAAGATCATCTCAAATCTTTCTCTACTCGCAAATGGGAACATATAAAACTATGCTGAATGTTCAAGTAAGCAACCAATGATCATAAATCTCAATGACACATAATGAAATTAGTACGTGCACCTCATATATACTCTTCTCTTCCAGAAGCTTACAAACTATGACCCTATAACCATTGTTGGAAGTGTAAGGTAATATAGATAGGGTTATCAGTGTTCCATCTACTAAAATAGACTTGAGGAAGGACATAGGATTGAGCGCTAATAACTTGCTCTAGAAAGACAATAGGAAGCAATCCATAGAATGATAGGAACTTAGGAACAATTGTCATTAACTAAATGTGTTAGAGTTGAGAGTTATTTCTGCTTACTAGATCTATTCATTTCTTCTAGCGTAAAAAGTAAACTTATGTATATTATGTTGACCATGGGACTGACTTCAATTTTGCAGAAGTTTGAGTTCCACTTCAAAGTCACAACAGCTTTTATTACATGAAAATAAGATCAACAGATAAACAGAAGGCATTAGAAATCCAAAGGGGGGAAAGAATTCACCTTGTTTTCGCTTTTGAAACAAACTCAGACCCAAGAGGTTTTGATAACTGCTGCTCCAAAACATCCCACAAGTGAGCCTTTGCAAATATTTCATTAACCAACTGCTGCCCTCTTCCACCGGCTGAAGCATTTGAAGATTCAAATTCTTCATTTGAGTCGGTTGTTTCATCAACAACGTTTTTAGTTGTACTATTACCTGCATCTGATTTTCCAGATGTCCACCACCTCGAAGCCCAGGTAAACAAGCCCTCATTCTTTTCAGAAGAATCTTTTTCTCCAGCTTTACTCCTGGAAACAGATGCAGGCCTACTGCATGGCTCTAGGTTCTCAAGAAGTGAAGGATCTCTCTTCATATTTTCAGAATCTTCGCCATCAGATGAAATTGGCAACTTTACACGGTGATCAGCACTATGCTTTTGCAATGGTATTCGCAAATCATCAACCAATTCCGTAGAAGTGCTTTCACAATTTTGAGAAACCTTGGACTCGGCATTCTCAGGGCCATTCCACAATACCCAGATCCTTTTAAGGAGTCCATCTTTGTTAACAGCATTTTCTAACCCTGAGGAAGATGGAGTACCAGGGATAGCCTTTTCATCAACCTCCATGTGCTTTGCTGGTGACTCTGTCTGTGCACTCTCATTAGCCGTTTTGTGCTCCTTTTGGTCCTCAGATAGCACAACCAAAGGGGAAGATGAGTCAGAAAATGTAGGTGGATTTTCACTTACAGTCTCTGTGAGGCTTCTGCTCCTGTCAACGCTTTCAGAAGGACTTTGTGGCTTTGCTTCAGGGGTTGACATCAAAGATGGATACTTATCATTTTGTGCTCCTTGGGTGAAGTTATTCTCCCTAACATTACGTTGAGCTGAGCTCAGGGTCTTAGAACTCCCATCACCAGACTGCAGTCTTTTGTTGGCCAAAATTGCATATTGCTGGTTTTCACCAGGTGGAGAGTCTATCAATTCAACAATATCTGGCATTGATTGGAGAAGGCAAGTGAATTTTTTGTGGCCAAAGAAATCTGTACCCATATAAACATTGTTCCTGGTAAGCTCCTCTCGGAGAAGTGAGAGCCTCATTCCTTTAGGATTTAGACGTAGTGCCTCCACGATTGCATTGGTTACGTAGTTGGGGATGGAGCAATGCTTGGTATCAGATGGTACTGAACAAAGCTGGGAATCAGATGGTACCTTGATGGGTTCCCTTGATTCCTTCTCCAGGAAGGGGTCATCAAGGGCTCCTTTGTAGTAACCATACCAAGATCCATGTAAACCATCTGGTGGGTGGTTAAAATGTTTTGGTGAGAAATCCTCCCCTTTAACTAGAGCATCCCACTGCCACATAAAAGTCGATGCACTGCACAGTACACTGGTAGCATAACTAGGACAAGCAAGCAGTACATTGTAGTTGCTCATTCGCAAACGATGCAAGAGGTTTGCAAAATCTGTATCCCCAGATATAAGGAAAAAATGAACTGGTGGAGGGTTCTGAGCAATCCAGTAGACAAGATCAGCCATAAAGGAGCGGTCAGAACTATTCTTCCCACCTACATTAATGCATTACCAGAACAATACTATTAGTACAAAATAATAAATAACCAGAACACTACAAAAGAAAAATGGAGAAAAATCAAAAGAAGATATAAAATGCCAAATTTTGAAATATTTTGATGGTACAAGTGCAACTTTTGCAACTTAAAAGTATCCCTAATGTCATCTAAGTAATCACCTGGAGATGTCTACACTGTAGTGAACTTGACAAAAGATAGTAGAACAGATACCAGGTACCAACTGATAAGGCATACATAAGATCCAAACAATCCCCAATTTTGAATAAATGCCAGACATAAGGAATAAACAATCACAAGGGTCCTCGACTCCTCGTAATTAGAGACACGATATAAACCCTACATGTATTGTTCTCCAGGCAATATACTACCCATGCACAATTAAATGTTACTAAAATCAATGAGAAGTAATGTTGCCTAACCAAGAAATGAGACACCTTCTCCACAAATCTGTGCCTATATCAAGCAATAATATCCTTTTCATACCACAAGACAAAAAAAAATATTATGGTCATTAGCAACAGCAAATTTCCCACAGTTCCATAGACAAAAGGAATGTTCATTTTCATCCAATAATGATTACGTTTTCACCCTTCCACAGAGCATAAACAAGTGGGTAAAATAAATCACTGAATTTAAAATGTAGAAGGCAAGAAAATTTCAGTACCAACAGAAACACTATACTTCTACATAAAAAATGGTGATATAATTCACCTCATCACCCATCCAGCCAGTTCTACCGAATAGCAGGTTAATCTAGACGTATCAGGTGCGCCCAAATCACCATTTTTAATACGGCTACACATGTGGTAAGGAATTTCGTGTAGACGTTCCAGAATGGGCCTTACAGAAATCACAACAGCAAGGAATGAAACGGAACGGAGTACAATTAGAAGAGGGGGGGGGGGGGGGTAGTGAAGCGGGTGCGAGCACGCAACTGCGTGGGACGTGGGAGATGGAGACGCCCGTAGCTGCGAGGGCCTCCTGCGACGACCGCGCGAGCTGCAGCACGTCCCCGAAAGCGGTGATGGAGAGTGGCCCGCGGATGCCCGCGGCGCGGACGGCGGCGGCCACGCGCGGGGCGAGGCGGCAGACGTTGACGCCGTTGGGGATGTTGCAGTTCTCGAAGTCCCACCACACCGCCACCCGCACCGCCCGGCTCTCCTCTTCCTGCGGCGCCTGGGCCGAGGGCCGCCGCCTCTCGCCCCCGCCGCCGTAGACCGCGGAGCTGAGGCGGCGGCACCCGTGGGAGCGGGCGCCGAGAGAATGCGCGGAGAGGCGGCGGAGGAGGATCTGGGACATGGCTGCGGGAACGGATCAGCAGCGGCGGCGGCGGCGGCGATCGACGCCGGCGGTTGCGATTTGTTGCAGGGTTTTTGGAAAAACCCTTCCGGCTTTCGGCTTTGCCACGACGGTACGAAATGGAATCCCATCGACTAGAAGAGAGAAACCGCCTTGAAACCTGATGGGCCAGAGGCCTCAGCTAAGCTTGGGCCTAATCTCAGACGGACCACAGGGGTTCCTTGTTTATTATTTCTACGATCTTTTTCTAAAAAAAAATATTATTTCTACGATCTTCCAACTACTTATTCATATTTTTTTGCGATTAAATTCGTAGCTAGTCCATGCGAGACTATCATCCATATACGGGTCCACACAAAATGTCGTAGCTAGTTGTTATGGTTTCGCAAAACTGGTCCCAAAAGTTACATTTTGTTGATAGATTTTTAGAGGATTTCATTGATAACTTGTCCAAATAATTTAAGTTTTGTGAAATCAACTTCAAATAATAGAGGATCCGCTCTAGGGAACTCTACCTTTCACTTAAGAGCGCGTTCAATCAGGGGAAGCTTGTAGTTGTAGATCAGATGCACATCATATGTAAAGCATACATGGAGCAGGGAATTAGCGTGCATACATATACAAGTTTACTTCAAGAAATATATATACGACGAGCCAAAGTTTTTGGAATAAAATGAAAGCTAATTCTTTTATTGCTATTACTTATGAGTTATGACAAGGCAATTCAGAATTTTACAAGATGCATAGTTGCATGCGACCATCATAGGAAGATAATGAGCGCTTAGGCACATTGAAAATGTCACTCTTCTCAGTTAATACAACCATAGTACGAAAAAACAATTCAAATCTGCCGGCTAGTTAAGGGCAGGCCAAGATGCTACTCCACAGAACAAAGCTATGAAAACAAAGCAATCAAGCAGCAGCTGTAGATCAGGTGGAAATGGCTAAACACAGCTTTCTAGGGAAGTTAAAGGCATCAACAACATACAACAGAATGGCGGCCCAACAAAATCTGGGGCTGCCGTCTTCATGAAATAGATTCTTCGGCCATGACAACTTTATTCGCAGGCCAGCTTGGTATCAAAGCTGCTAAGGCAGATTGCAAAGGCCTGGAAGGCTGAGAGTGGGTAACGGTAGTCCATTGTGAACATATCCTTGGCCACCTTCCCAAATTGCAAGATGACCTTTTCATGTTCCGGTGGTGGTGCAGGGGCAGCCTGTGACGGCGTTGGGGCTCCCGCAGCAGGCTGTGTTGCGGCCACAAGCTGGAAGTTCTTAACAGATGCAACAGTCACCCTGCCCCTAAAATTAAGGCACCAGCACTGCAACTGTTCGTGCCATCTTGGGGCCTTGTTACGGAGAATCAATGGTCTCTCCTTGCACTCATCATTGTCACCCAATGACATGTCTCCAATCCTGTGGCTACTCATTGAGACTTCAGAGAATCTTGTGCTGCTGAAACGCATGGAATGATCCACGACAGATGACTTGGAGAAGGAAATGCTGCCAAATGACTCATCAATGGAGCAGGCAAGGACACTGTCCGGCTGGCATGGAACAGTGCCACCAGCCTCAAGGGATGAGGCAGGAATGGAGTGCATAACGCAGTTCATCCTTCTAGGCCCCCGAGTACCCAAGACATTCAGCTCATATGAAACCTGTGCTATGTTGTAGGTGCTAGAAGAGACCTTTGGTGACACCTTCCTGGAGTAGAACCTACGGCTTGTTTTCCCTGATTGTGCTGCACTGCATGGAGGCTGGGTATCATATATAGAAAACTTTGTGCCAAGGATATTTGACCTAAATGTGCAATACAATAAATATATTAGTGATGAAAACAGATAAGAAAATGATTGCATAAAAGACTTGGTCAATGCATGAGTTAGTACCTTAGCTTTCCGATGTACATTTTGCTTGACCTAGATATATTTTCAGAGTTCATAAATATTGTATATTCTGTACAGGTTGGACGGGAGGTTCTTTTCGCACATAGGAGGAACTTGCCACTTTCAACAAGCACAGCTGTCAAAAAATATATTAGACCATGTTAATAGAAGCAGAGATTGACAAAACAAAAGATGGTACCAACAAGCAGGCCTGCAAGTAGAATATATCTAAATATTAAGAAATGGACAGGAAACAGAGAATGGTTGACATCATAATTCCTAGTATTGGTAATTGATTATGTTATTAGCCTCGAGTGCTAGAATACCAGCAGGGCTAGTGTAAATGTTCAAATTCATTGGATTCCAGCAATTGAACTGATAAGAACATCAGTTCAAGAATGCTTAGACCCAGATGAAAGATAGGTTGTTCATATCAATGTATGTAGAATCCCCTAAACCCATGGTCAGATGGTAGTGGAAAAAATGCATACAAAGCAAACAGCATGGAAACCATCGATGATTCTAATTTACAGCATCAGTTGCCAGAACTACTCTTGGTAAGAAAACAGAGTGCATATTCCGCAAGAGAAAAATGAGGCGATTGGCTCTATATTTGTGAGATAGGCAGTCCAGAATGCTAGTCATGCTGAACATGAAAAATAAGCGGAAGATCAGCAGAAGCATGCACAAAAGACTGCCATGTTATTGTACATTGGTGTATAGTAAATAACAATCTAACAAGACAACTATGCTGGTACAGAAGGTCTAAACATACCAGGATCTAGTGAATAGTGGGGTGAATGGTACCACACATACAGCCATTCAAGCATGGCTCATTATACCATAAGGACAATGCATGCCTATTCTTGTTTTATGCAACTAGAAACATGGTTATGTATCTTGCTTTATAAAAAAAATGTCTACAAGAATTGCACAAGAACAAATGGCCGTTATGCGGGAGAAATTACAGCAATATAATTTGAAAAGGCCTACCTGTGCTCAGACACAGATACAGGTAGTATGTCTGGGTAGATTTATCCCTTTTGATAAAGCATTGAATGGTTGCATCTCGAGGGCCAGGCTGAATATGGCCAAAAAACAGTATTAGCGAGCAGAGAAAGTGTGGTTTATCAGTATTCTTTGTTTTCTTTAATTTAATAATAACATTTTCCATTTAGAAGTCACAGTAAGGATACAAATATGTATATAAATTACAGTAAAATTATCACAAAAAATGAAACATGGAGGGACCAAAGAGAGTATCATCACCTGCTTAAGGGACACAGGAAAAGTTATTTTCCCAGAAAACTCTGGATTCTTAACAATCTCTTTGCACATCTCTCTCCAGGTTCGACAAACAGCCGCACAAGAAACTACATTCTTCCTATTAGGCCATGTGGCTTCACTGGCCTCCAGCCTCTCGATCACATCTCGAAGCAATTCAGGGGGCAAATTTGCCCAGCAGCTGCTCTGGATCACCGGGGCTGGATCATGCAACTCATGGACAGCACCATGCGATTTCCCTCGGCGGTGGACCAGAAGTTTTACCTCGAACCCTCTTCGAGACAAGCTCCCAAAGCCATCCCTTACATCACGCACAATGCTGCGGAACGACATCTATCTAACACAGTTGTGCTGAAACATCAAACTTCCACCAATGATTGTATGAACAAGGTGCTAAGTAATGACAGTATAGATGAACTAAACTGATCAGCCTGCAAGAAAAATAACAAAGCTAGCATTAGCCATTGAAATTCCTCTCTGCTAAGAACAGTGATACGTCTAACTGCTTATTTCAAGTCACATAAAAAGCAAAAAAACAGAGACAAAACTTTGGGGGAAAAACACCTTCTATAATATTGAAGCTCATCACATAATAATCTCTAATCAATTGGTACAATCATTCACTTTGAATGTGGGAGAACCTATTCCCCTTTTTCATATATACTATGTGCCAACACAATATAGCAATAATCACAAAGGTGATATCAGAATGAGTCATTCAGCTAATGGTTTGTCATGTCATGTCCACAATATGTATCAGATAAATACTGGAGCTGGAAATGATGTGTAGCTCAGATATGGTTGTGTGACAATTCCCATTCGAAAGAAATCGAAAGAAAAAAGAGGTAGGAAATAACACGCCAGAATGAGCCATACACATATCAATTAATCTATTTCAATCAAAACTTCAGGGACAACACCCAATACCCATAATCCAATATATAGATTCGAAACCACAGTAGAGATTGGATAAAGTAATAGCCATAATACGAAGTCTTCATAGCAGAAAACAGGATATACTTTCAGGTAAATCCACAGGGCCAATTAATTCCAATCTAATGTTTCAACATACATTGCAATTGAGACGCCTACTTTCTTATGTCTATCAATCTCAAGAGTCTAAACAAAAACTAGCCACAATGGAAAGACTTGCAAATGCATACCCACATATAACAATTTCGCAGCGCCCCACGCATTATGTCGCTTTCAGCTAATGCAGCTAACGATAATCCCACAAAATTACATGACACGAACCATGTCTCCGCACCCAAATCCCGCTATTTCTCAGCCCAAATCACAGAGAAAGCCGCGGCCTTTCCAGCAAATCCCCGCTGAATTCCGATAAAAATCATAAAATACACCTCGTCCCAGCTAGACGCCCTTCCTTCCCACTTCTCGAGGACTCAATCCCCGCTCCGACAGCACGAATCCGCCACGAACAGCGAAACGCATCCAGAGGGGGAGGAGCACGGATCCGCGCGGCACGAACCTGAGACTGGAGCGGGCGGCGCGGCAAGCGCGGGGCCGCCGCTACGGGATACCGCGCGGCGCGGATTGCGGGGGCGACATGCGGATCCGGGGGGTGGGGAACGGGGGAGAGGAAAGGGGGAGGAAGAGGAGGCGACGAGAGGAGGAAGAGGAGGAAGCCAAGGAATGGAAAGAACAAGTGGTGGTGGCTGGACAAGTGTTGCGGGGGAGGGGGAACGTCACGTGCGATGCGATGCGTTGCCAGGAGCTGCAGCGCCTGCGCACAAACTACACCCGGTGGCCCTTGTCCACGAAACAAGCGTGAAATTTATTTTTATGTATTTTTACCGCGGTTTCTTGTATTGAAGATTCGTGCTGTAGCATTCAGATCTTTTTTTCTGGATCGATTTGGATTCTGCCTTCGTTTTCGTAAAACGAATCGGAATTGTTCTGTGCAATTGTTTGTGGGCCTCAGCTCGATTCGATCGAGGAGGTAGGGTGTGCAATGGCGCCCCAGTTGAATGTAGGAGGAAGGAACTACACACTGATGGATACAGCAGGGCTGAACTGAATGGCAGCTGAAAATCTGGATGAACAACATGATCTGTTACAGCTGTACGTGGAAATTTACGACAAAATAACAGCGCGTAGCACTCATTGAGAGTTCAGAGCTACGGTACAAATCGGATGCTACAATATAAGAGTACAAAGAATGTTGCAAGGAAGAAGCAAAATTTGGACGGAACCAAATTTGGCGTCATGAAACACTTTTCTTCTCGACTGCAACTCCCTAGAGACGCTTTGGTCGATGTTGTCTCTGTCAACTTTCTTACAGTACTCTAACATTGAACGCCTGAAAGGGCCAATGGGACAAGAAAATTAGGCGAAAACTAGGATTGTGTTCTAGCATATACGAAAATTATTGGCATCAGACAACAGTATAGCTTCATGACAATTGACAAGGTCTGTGTGGACCGTAGCATATTCTTTGCAGTCTACAGACTTCGTTTCAGTTATCCTGTGTGTAAGTAAGGTATTTCATAACGCCACTATCAAGTATCAGCACATGGAGCAACTTGACTGCCTCAAGCAAACTGAACAAAGACAGCAAATTACACGTGAAATGCTTCTGGTGCTTGAAAGTCCTCGGTGTTACTTCTGCATTGTACCAGGATGATTTACTCATAGGACATATTTTATGGACAGCCCTATACTATACTGAGAAAAATCCAACACAAAATTTAGCCATCACTCTATTTCTCCACTACATAAATCACAGTAAGGAGAAAAAAAATATAGCTTTCATATGCATTCAGCAGATTCACATGCTACAACAGTGCTTCAGTATAGGCAGAGAATAGGTCATTTCTCAGTTTACTGATGACCAATCATGCATATGCAGAGAATAGGTTGTTTCTCAGTTTACTAATGATCAATCATGTATAGGCAGAGAATAGAAGTATATCATTACAAGTTGTCTGCAATGTAAATATGAGATGACTAAATTTCATCAAAGATTCCAGAAATTTAGACTAGTGCGCATCAGTAAAGTTATAGAATGTTGAAACAAGGGGAAGATAGAAAAAAGAATATATAATCGAGCTATTTCTTTCTTATTTTAAAATAACAATAGCGCAGAAAAGGGCTCTGCATTCCTTCAAGATGGCCAGAAAAACGAGTGAAGTGCTTTTGGAAATTCTAGGCCATTTTATTTGGAAGCAAACATCATCGACTGTTCAGTAAAGTGTCTACTTGCAACACATGCAGAGTTTCTACCTTGCTGTTTTTGACTTTATTGAGGATATCAATAACCACATCATTAAAATGAAAAAAAAATATTTCTGTGGAAATCGATTTTTAAGTGTGAATATACAAAGGTTTGCATGGATTTTAAGAAGCATAACAAAAATCAATCACTAAAGCCACTGTAACTCTTAGTGAACATCAGCCAAGATATCTCAAAGTCAAAGGCATGGCTCCCTAAGCATGCATTGCTGTTACAATTTCTGTTGAACTTACTCTTTAACATCTATAGAGAACTAAAAAAAATTATAAAGACAGCAATACCAAGGATTTTTTTGAAGAAATAAAAAAACAAATGACTCAAAATCATTGCCCTGGGTAGTGATAACAAGACATTGGGCTTACCGTCTTGCAAGTGAGTCTTTGCAATTTAGTAGATGTTATTATCTCACGCCTGATTGCCATTTCCTTTTAGCCTGAGTTCAAGGTCCAACTCCTTGTGTCTTACCTCCAGCTCCAAACGTCTATTCTCAATCTTCATCTGTTCATTCTCCAACCTCATCTTTTCTAGTTCTCTGTCCTTCTTCTTACAGAATCTCTCCCACTTGTGGCGTTGCTTTGCAAGCTCCAGCGCCTCAACTTCAATTTCCAATCGCTGTTTCTCAATCTCTGCAGACTGTGTAGCCAAGTCCTTTTGCAACAAAGCCAAGTTAGTTCCATCTGGGAAAACTTTGTTAATATCCACTGTAATGCTATTGGGATCAGATCTCCTGCTCAAGTCATGTGAGCTGGAAGAGTTACCAAAACCTGCATCCTCCTGATCCATCATGTACCTCATTCTTTTATGGATAGGCAGGGACCCCTTATTGACATGCACCACAGGATGCTCATCATCATTCTCTTCCTCATAATCAGTGTCTACACTTTGATCATCTTCATCAGCATCTCCACTCGCTCTCCTCCTCGCATCATGCTCATCTTTACACTTCAGAGCAAGTTGCAATGAACGCTGAAGTGCAGGATCTTCAGGTAAACTATACCGATTATTGTTGTGGTAGGAACACATCTCCTCATAGAACAAGTGCTTAGAGCTCAATATCTTCCTCGCATCATCTTTTGTCTTTTCTGAAAGATTAGTCATGCCATCCAGAAGTTCTGGATTCGCCACAATTCTGCAAGTAGTACCCCGACCAAGGAGATCTGTAAGCCTTTTATACCTCTTATTGAGGTCATTGAACTTATCCTCACATTGCTGTGGTGATACAAGGCAGCCTCGCTCACCCATGACTTTTGATATGGCCTTCCATTTGCCTTTCTTCTGCATCATTGCACAGTTCCTCCTACCACCTCCTGAATCAGCTCCTGGATCCTCCCCGGTGTAAGATGCTGCAGTAATCAAAAGCTTAACCATTGAATCAGTCCACTTCATCCGATGCCATGCCGAACCCTTCTTGCCCTTGCCAGTCTGGCTATCAGTGGCATCCTCATTGACACCATGTTCCTCATCATCGCTCATGCTATTCTTTGTGTGTGGGTGGTGGTGGTGATTGGCCTTGCCATGCTCTCCAAATTGAAAATCAGACAACTGGTCGGAATCTGTAACCGGATTCAGATGAATGGGGAAATTGCTGGGCATCTGAGAGTGGTTGAAGCCCTGGTTTCCAGAGTTTGGAGGGTGCATTTGCATGTGATTATGATGCAAGTCTAAATTGACATAAGGTGTTCCTTGCATCAAGTTTGCAGAGGGTAGGTTATGTCCTTCCATTTTGCCCAAAGGATCATGCAATCAGTAATACTCCCTTCTGATACCATATACAAGCAAACAGAGATCGTCGCCTTATTGGTCTTGCAGCCCCACCTGAGGAAATAATCCAGGCGAAAGATTGAGCAAAATACATATATGAGATAAGACTACATGCGTACTCTAATAAGACCCCAAACATCACAAATAACTATATGAACCTATATTGTTCTAACCAAAATATTCACTTATGATTCAAGAGTTAGATGGTTCATTAAATTACTCTACTAGAGGCATTTATCCTTTTTAAGTAGAATTAGATGCACTTATCTAAGGCGGAACAATGGACACATTCAGCACAATTCCATCTCTACATCAGTAAACAAACCATGGGCTCACTCAGCAGACCATCAGCGAACAAAGCAGCCTACTAATCAGTGAGTTACCATTTATAACATAACGAGAGCAAAACTACCTTAAAAGTCACCTGGAGGAGTAAATACTTTTGTAAATTCAACAGCATCAAATTTGCAATACTTTTTTTTTCTCGAAAACACAGGAGAATTATGTGTCATAGTATCAAAAGACAGAAACAGACCGACTACGTGTCGAATCCATTGCAGGGTTTAGCCTTTTATTTCTGCCGCGCCTTTGCAAAAAAAAAAAAAAAAAGACAACCCAGAGCTCGGAAGAGCAGTCCGTAGTCCCCTAGCCCCCCCGCCAGAAACCCACATGTTAGCCTGCTCGGAGGTGTCCTGTGGAACAGTTTGCACCCAGGGTAGACATCCGTCAAAGGCACAACAATTAAACGATTATGGTGCTACTGTATAATACAGACCGAGAGGATCACCAGGGAATCGAGCCCTTTTCTGGCTGTCTTCCTGGAATACCTTACGATGGTATCAGGAAATGCATACCGGATCCGCCCAGAATAAAAAGACCAAAATTGCCGCGAGAAGACACAGTACATGAGGAGGTGCTGAGTCGTCTCTTCCTCCTGGTACCAGAGTGGGCATTTTGCCGGGTGTTGTAGGCCTCCGACGCGCCAGACGATCAACGGAGGAGCAAAAGGATACTTGCCCAGCATAATTTCAGCTGAAAACCCCAACATTTTTTGAAGAATAAACTGCAGGCGGCGCCTTGGTTGGGTTACCAAAGACCTATGGTGTCAGCTAATACTGATTTTGTGCCTCCCTAAACAGCAAGAACCTAATCAAACCACGCGGCTCACAAATCCCCAGCTGAACGGATGAAGAGAAAGAAAGATTTGGCAGAACAAAAGCACCTCCCACAGTCCCACGACAAGGGGATCCATGGAGGCCAAGCTAGGATCACTCACCGACAAACAAATTATGAAGCCGAATCAATCGACGCCCGGGCGGCGGATGTTCACCCCGTGCTCAACTGCACCGAGATGAGAGGAGAAGTGTCGGCAGCAGCGGCGGCGGCGGCGGGCGGAGGGAGGGACCGGGCGGCGTCGGGCTCGACTCTTCGCGTGCTCGTCCGAGCGGCCAGCTTGGTCCGAATGGCCCGGTTGGTTGCCAGGTCCACTGGTCACTCACGGGTGGATTTTCTACTAGCAAGTGTGCAACTAGAGCTCCTGAGGTTTGGTTGGATGGACCGTCTCAGAACTGCCTTTGAAATGGGAGAAAATCGTAAATGACATATGCCAATGAGAACGAAGGAGAGGCCAAAATGGTAACGACGATGGCTTGCAAAAATTGTATTTAATAAAGGTCCTACGGTCTCAGTGTGAGTTGTGGATAAAATGAGTGTACTTCTATTTCCCAACTTTTCACTATTTATTTCAACTTTTCATTATTCATTCTAACTTTTTACTATTCCTCTCTCACAAAATATGTTTCCCACTGAATGCTACAATGTTTTATTCCTCCCTCATAAAACATGTTTATCAGCGAATGCTACAATGTTTTTATTCCTCCCTCACAAAACACGTTTCACAGCGAATACTACGGTGCTTTTCTAATGCTACAGTGTTTTTTCCTACAATCTAAACACACCCTAAATTCTGAACACAAATATAAGTACACTGGGTCAAAGAATATGTTTGTTAATTTGCCGCCGTGTCACTGTTATTTTAGCGATATCTGTGTAGCAATATCGATAGGATATAAGAAAAGGAGGCCCTTTTCTCATCATCTAATGTTCTCTGATCCAAGTCAATTGGCTCCTCCGTTAGTCCTCTGTCTTCTCCCAAATATGCTGCTGGGCCATCTTCGTGCATGGTGAACGACTAGTTCACGACAGAACATAGCTACAGAGCAAACTCAGAACCAAGGTTGGGTCATTCCACGCGCACACACATTTTTTTTCTTTTTTTATAAAAAAAGGTCACTTGAACATCTACACCAAGGTAATACTTATGTGTTACTATCTCTCCTCTACGCAGAAAGATCAGAACCGCTTCGATTACAATCTTGAATCACCAGTAGTCGCTGCAAGAACATGACCCCATCTGGAAATGGTGGAACCTATTCAGATCCCTCACCACAAACTCCCTCTCAACAATGACACTAATGAGCTTGAACGCCTCATGACAGTCACAGCACATCCTCAGGTTCTTCATCACTCTGATGGTCATCCCCTTTGGTAAAACCAGCAAACCGAACCCTAAAGCCAAAATCTCGCTGTGCACGCCGACCATTACACCTTTCCCTTCATCCCCATCATCCTCATGACCATCAGATACTCTAGCTCTACCTAATCTCCCTTTGTAACCCCTCTCCCTCATCTTACACTCCAGCTCGTCTAGCAATGTCAGAACCTCGTCTGTCCTCGCACCGGCGCATGATATGGCGCCAGCATAGAATACATAAGGGGTGTCCTTTACTTCAATCCAGCTGCACCCGGGATCCTTCCTTATGCCGCGTCGCCTCATGCCTGACCGTACAGCATCAGCGTTTCCGGTCTGACCAACCGAAGCATATGCATTTGACATCAGTACAAGTCCACTAGCTACATCTTGGTTGAACTCTAGCACCCTCTGGCCAGCCAAGGTTGCTAGGTCCAGGCGCTTATGTGTCCGGCAAGCTGACAGCAAGGAGTTCCACAGTAGGAGAGCTTCGTTGCCTTCAACCTGAGCCTCCATGGCCAGCTCGAATGCCTCCTCGAGCCGCCCTGCCCGGCCGAGCATGTCAACCGCACATGTGTAGTGGCTGGGGCACGGAGCAATGCCGTATTTGCTCTGCATGGAGCGGAGGAGCTGGAGGCCCGTGTCAACGAGACCAGAGTGGCTGCAAGCATGCAGGACACCAAGCAGTGTGACATCGTTTGGTTGTACACCTTGATCGACCATCTCGCTAAACAAAGCAAGTGCCCACCTCCCATGGCCATACTTTGCTGCTGAGACGATGATAGAGGTGTACGGGATGAGGGATGGGTGGTCAATCCTGTCGAACACCTTTCTTGAGTATTCATAGCACCCACACTTGGAGTACATGTCAACCAGAGCCACCGCAATCACTTCGTCGTTTCCTTGCCCAAGCCGGAGAGCTGCACCATGGACACACTTGCCAATGCCAAGACGTGCCACACCGGCGCATGCGCTCACGACGCTGGACAGCATGAACTGATTGGGCGCTAGACCTCTGCCATTTGTCCTGAGCTCAGCGAAGAGCTGGATCGCCTCGTTCCCGAGCGCATTCTGCGTGTAGGCAGCCAGCATCGCGCCCCACGACACGGCGTTCCTCGCCGGCGCATCCATGCCATCGAACACCGCGCGCGCGTCCTCGACGCGGCCGGCCTTGCCGTACATGTCGACCAGCGCGGTGGCGCAGACGGCGTTGCCCGACCACCCGGCGACCTCAGTGCGGGCGTGCACCTGCCGGCCGAGCCCCGCGTCCGCGAGACGCGCGCACGCGCTGGCGGCCGTAGATAAGGTGACCACATTAGGCTGCACGCCGCTCAACTCCATGGCGCGGAGGAGGGATAAGGCCTCCCTGGACCGGCCGGAGGCAGCATACCCGGACATGAGCGTCGTCCAGAAGACGACGTCTGGATCCTGCATTCCGTCGAACAGGCCGCGGGCGCTGGTCATGGCGCCGCAGCGGCAGTAAGCCGCGAGGAGATGGTTGGAGGACGCGAGCGTGGAGGCGATTCCGGCCTTGAAGAGCTTGGCATGGGTGGCGGCGACGGATGCGAGGTCGGAGGCGCCGCGCAGGAGGTGGATCAGCACCGGCAGCGTGGCAGTGGAGAATGAAGGCGTTGCCATAGAGAGAGAGACGGTTTGTCATGGCTGCGTCATGCACCGAAGCCCCTCAGATTAACCTTGCTGCCACAGCTAACCCTAGTTGCACGGTGTTAGCCAATTGCCATGAGTGCCGCCGCCGGTGAGGAATAGTCATGGCGAATTGGCGGCGGCGTCGAAGAAGGGAAGGGGAAAAGCAAGGCACCGGACTGCCACAATTGATTGTTACGCGCGGGCCGGCTTCTATTTTGAGGAGTTTGGGCCTCGTTGTTGAGGCCTGCGAGAGGATATTTTTATTTTATTACTTTTCAAAAATGAATACCCTAAGAAAAAATTGTAGAGCTATAGTACGCATGCCGCCGTTTCATGCGTATAGCTCTACAATTTTTTCTTAGGCTATTTATTATTTGAAATGTAAAATAAAAAAGTCTGCGAGACTAGCTAGAGCCTACAAGTGAGACTACAGTTTGGCCCATTTGGGACAATGCTCTCAACATTACTTCTCATAATAAATCCTTAAGAATTTGTCGAATAGAGTTTGAATTTCACATTCATCCTCGTTTCATATTTCCTGTTAACACCAGATGTGTTGTGGTGATCCAAGCTACCTCTGGGATGCGAGAATTTAGTAGGAATTTTGCAGCGTAGGATTTAGGACCCTGCGTTTTCAAAAGATAGAATCCAAACTAGACCTCACGTTTCGGATTGGAGATGAAAGCAAATACGGTTCGCTTTATCAGCCACACATCGCTGATTGATCGATAAAAGATAGCGAGCCAAGCCACACAAACTTACACCGTACATAACAATGACAGGCTATGTATTCGTTACAACTTTACAAGTTCTGGCATGAGCCATATCCACACGTATGACGTATCCAAGCTTTTCCACTTGCTTCTGTGGTGTGCAACTTCAAGTGAACTTGCACCACAAAACTCAAGCAACAGCAACCTCTGCTGCTTGAACTCATGCCATCCAGGAAAAAACGTCAAAAAGGGCCACGCGAAAAGCATACGTGAAATTGACTGATCACAAATCACAATTCACATGATCTGGCAAAAAGGAGCAAACCCTCGCATATAAGCAGATCAAAGTCTACACTGCTATAGATCTAAACAAAAGTCAACCCAAAGGGCGTCCAGCACCCACATGAGGCAATCAATGGTTGCACCGTTGCACACGAAAAAGTTACAGCCAGCAAAGGACTCTTCGCTCGTCCCCACTTCACAAAGCAACAGCCCATGTTCTCCAAGTACAGGAGCATGTTCCTGCCTTTGATGCATTCAGAAAATCAGTGGCGCCAACATGCCACGTTTTGGGTACCACCAGATTAATCAAACCAGCAGAATGCACATTCAGAAATCAATGGCACCAAGCCACCAACGTGCCATGTTTTCAGTACCAGATGAACCGAAGCAGCAGAATGTGCACTCAGAAATCTACAGCAATTCTAGCACACTGATTTAAATAGCAAAACATACAGATCAAGCGATCATAGAAATCATTTCCATGCACCCGTGTGTGCTCAAGATGTAACGAGACACCAATGAGTCTATTTTTGGAGCAACGGCATAAATGGGCACTGTTAATATGCGTCGGAAACACACAGAACACGCAATGCCACCGAAAAGTCATATCCCAGAATGAATGTACAAGAGAAATGTTACGAGTCAATTCAAGAACTATTACATAATATGCTAGTAGATGGTTCAATACTCTTTAACAGTGGCACCAGATTTGCCATTAAAGCGAAACTCGAACACACAAGTATGATTCAGCACTGGTTGAATATAGCAGCCACTGAACAGTCTAAAAGGTACATGATTTTGACCCAACCAACAAATCCGGCAATATAGGCCCTGTTTAGATGAGTTGGTGAAAGTTGGCGAAATGTCACATCCATCCTTTTGACACTAATTAGGAGTACTAAATATAGACTAATTATAAAACTAATTACACAGATGGACTCTACATCGCAAGACGAATCTATTAAGCCTAATATGTGCCGTCATTAGTGCATTTTTAATGACGGGTTACTGTAGCACGACAGTGTCTAATGACGAATTAATTAGGCTTAATAGATTTGTCTCACGATGTGGAGTCCATCTATGTAATTAGTTTATTTTTATACCTATGTTTAATACTCTTAATTAGTGTCCAAACATTCGATATGACAAGTTGGCAAAATAAGTTGGCGAAAGTTGGCGATCTAAACAAGGCCATAGTTCAATGTAACCCCAGCAATCTCAAACACAGTAGCTTACATGGCAAGGACTCGACAAAAGAACAGCCCCAATAAAGTAGAAAGACAATGAATCCAGGGCTTAGAAGCACTTCCGGTGAACAATTGCTGGGCCTGACTCATCATACTCACCCTTCGAGATCCACATCTGCCATATAAAAACATCAGAGCATACTGTTAGTATACTGAAAAAAAAACATAGTGTACATAGCTAAATTTGATAGCTGAGCAACAACGTAATCTTGACCTGTTGGAAGGTGCTAAGGGAGGCAAGGATAGACCCTCCGATCCAGACACTGTATTTCCTCTCAGGCGGTGCCACCACCTTAATCTTCATACTGCTTGGTGCAAGGGCAGTGATCTCCTTGCTCATGCGGTCAGCGATACCAGGGAACATGGTTGAACCACCACTGAGCACAATGTTACCATAGAGGTCCTTCCTAATATCCACATCACACTTCATGATAGAGTTGTAGGTGGTCTCATGGATTCCAGGCGACTCCATACCAATGAAAGAAGGCTGGAAGAGAACCTCAGGGCATCTGAACCTCTCTGCCCCAATGGTGATCACCTGCCCATCAGGCAGCTCATAGCTCTTCTCCACAGAGGAACTAGTCTTGGCAGTCTCAAGCTCCTGCTCATAGTCAAGTGCCACGTAGGCGAGCTTCTCCTTGATGTCCCTTACAATTTCCCGCTCAGCAGTGGTGGTGAAGGAGTAACCCCTCTCCGTAAGAATCTTCATCAGGCTGTCAGTGAGATCACGTCCAGCAAGGTCAAGACGGAGAATGGCGTGTGGAAGAGCATACCCTTCGTAGATTGGCACGGTATGGCTCACACCATCACCAGAGTCCAACACAATACCTGCAGGAACAACAAACATTAGTTCAGCCAATATGGAAAAACCTTACACTGCAAAATGTGCTTTCACGAAAACAGATAATCAGTCACACACCTGTTGTGCGTCCACTGGCATAGAGGGAAAGCACGGCCTGGATGGCGACATACATGGCCGGCACATTGAAGGTCTCAAACATGATCTGGGTCATCTTCTCCCTGTTAGCCTTGGGGTTCAGGGGGGCCTCAGTCAGCAGCACAGGGTGCTCCTCAGGCGCGACACGGAGCTCGTTGTAGAAGGTGTGGTGCCAAATCTTCTCCATGTCATCCCAGTTGCTGACAATACCGTGCTCGATCGGGTACTTCAGGGTGAGGATACCCCTCTTGGACTGGGCCTCATCACCGACATAGGCGTCCTTCTGCCCCATTCCCACCATCACACCGGTGTGGCGCGGGCGACCAACGATACTCGGGAAGACGGCCCTCGGCGCATCATCCCCAGCAAAACCGGCCTAGCAGGAACAAAAATCTACGGTCAGTGCTGAGAGCTCCAGACCACAGACTTGTATGAACTGGTGCGAAGGAGCAGCACAAACCTTAACCATGCCGGTGCCATTGTCGCAGACAAGGGGCTGGATGTCCTCGCCGTCAGCCATCTGGATAGCTATTCTGTTGCACCACACAGATTCAAACATAAGACGGGTACTCCAGCTAATCAACGCTAATCCTACTGAACAAATTCTACAGGCAAGCCACCACTTCCTCTGAGGCGGCTTGCTGCCGTTTGCCGTTCCCCATAAACCTTTTCGTCCCAATCCTAAGAAAAAACTGGGAAACATACTGTCCCAACTACTACTCCGCGTCGCAGAGAATAAATCTGCCGCGAGCTATACGAATATGAGCAGTCAGGACTCGGATTCGAGAGCTCAGTCACTACAAAGGGGAGATCCATCCACCGCGGAACGGAACCGCCGAACAGGGAAAAAAAAAAAGACAGAGAGAAGTAGTGCTTCCTTACCAGCAAGAGGAACTGTTGACCGATCGACGGGGCCGACGGCGAAGTGGGCGGAGCTCCGGCGGCAGGGAGGGTGGCTGGATCTGGCTGGCGGCGTGCTCGGCCCCGAGGACTTGGGGGTGGTGGAGTTTATACAAGAGCTGGGCTGTGTGGGAGGGAAGGGGAGGGGAAAGGATGGGTGGTACGTGGACTCGATTGATGCGTCGTCCGTGACACAGATACGGTTTGAAATACGAGGCGTGTATTTTTTTTCCATACATATATAAAATGAATTAATAAGATTTCAGATGTTTGGCACGTATTCATTCGAAGAAAAATAGTAAAAATAGGATTACTTCGTATTTACCATGTTTTTTCCCCAATGGAGATCTTTGAGGTATATTATGTGCTTATTTTTTTAGTTATTAGTGATTTTCAAGCTACTTACGTTGTCTAACATTTCCTTTCGGCCACATTTGATAAGAAAGGTTAATTATGGAAAATACATAGCATTATTTTTCTTCTGCATTCAAAGAGGTATCAAATGGTTTTTAGCAAAGTTTGTAGATAATATAGTCAGTTTTTTTAAAAAAAGGGGGGGGGGCACTCCATATGCAGATTTTTCTTTCGGGAGACGTGGAAGACACTTCATGGAGAATTATTTAGGCCATCAGTGCCAACTAAAATTAGTTTGCAATCAAAGCAAAATAATGAAAAGGGAATCTCTCAGACAGTTATGCATCCCCTGAGCTCCGGCTGTCACGGGCTAGAAAGGGGGCTGACATGAAAATAAAGCATTATTTGAATAAACTTCAATTGGGAGGAAATTATTTGCAGTAGGTCCATGGCTAGCTGGCCACGCAAAAACAGAGCAAACTAGAACACACCACTCAGAACAGAGCATGGCAAGGAAAAATTTAAACAAAAATAACTCCTTAGGAATTAGGATAAGTTTTGGTCTCCCTCAAAAAAAAAAAGGACAAGTTTTGGTCTGCAGCTGTCAGTCAACTCAAACATCTCAAGTTTTGGTCTGCAGGTATCCGTTTCTTTTAATCTACGAATCAAACGTTGTATGGTGACAACATACACGAGTACACGACTGAGAATTGCAAATTCCTTCGACGTGAAGTACCAGTGTCCAGTGATCTACTCTAGGACCAAAGAAAAGGAAATTGGAAAAGAGAGCTTGAGGCTGGAATGAGCTGGAGGAGATGCTCGGACAAGCTGGACCGCACGATGGACGACGCAGAGGGCGCACCGACCGTCCGATCTATCGACGTGGACCCCTCTCGGCAGGGCAGTACGGGCGCGGCCATCGGTCGCTTGGCTCCCATTGGCCCAGCTCACCGAAACCAACACCCCATTCCAGGTGTTTCCTTTTCGATGACCCTGTCCAGCTTGTTCTCTCTTCCTGATTGATAAAAAAAAACAATTTTTTTCCAGCTTGTGCCTGAATCATTTCGTCAATCAAGTTTATTTGAATAATGGACACTCAGGGTCTGGCCGTGAGCTGTGTTGCAATGAGTTGCTGATAGTGTTTCGCACGACGGATGCCATATGACAGTGAAGTGAGCCAGCGAATGTGATGCTTCTTTTCATTTTGGAGCAAGAAAGATGATAATGAGATCAACGAACATCATCGGCGAGCAGTTAGGCAGGTAGGCAGATCCCGGATACGCCGTGCGTTGCGTTGCCTTGCCGGGAGACGAGAGCGTAGGGGGGAGGTCACGACAGCACCGTCTTTTCATTCGCTCGTTACGTACTGTGGCAACTAGTGGGCGCCCATGTTCGTTTGGAACAAGTGGCACACGCGTGCACGTGGCGGTACTCGCTTCGGATGGATCCTGCCTGTGTCTAGGATCGATCTGCGACAGCACGTCGTACACGCCGCCCCAGCCCCACGAGGCCACGACGACACAGTGTCCAAGAGATGCCTGACCTCCCGGGCCGTGCGCACCGTATCGTCCCTGTAGCAGCGGAGGCACCGTCATGGAACGGAAACGGAGTTTTACAGGTCGTTACTGGCACTATAGAACTCCTTCAAATGGCATCAAGACATTCAATGTGTTACAGAGATTACTTTAGAGCCTTTGAGAACCAGACACCCCGTAAACCCCCAACTGAACATTCGATCCATGCTTTTTTTTTCTTTCGTATTCGTTGAACAAGATCTTCTTCCCGATCCCCTCCCTCGTGGGATCACGCATTGCTAGGGCCTGCAAGGTCCCCTGGTCCCTTGTGCACGCACGCAAGTATGCAGCAGAACGGGCGATGTGCTTTGCTTTTACACGGCCGGCATTGTCACGAACGAGAGAAAGCTGCTACCCTGCTATGGCTGGATGATGATGAATTGCCAACCTCAGTCGTATGAGCTTGTCCATCTTCGTGCATTTTTTTTTTGTTCTAATGAGTCATGAGTGTACTGTTCCCTCCCTGCTGATGCTTCCCTCGAAAACCTCTGGACTCTGGAGCCCCCAAAAAAAATTAAAAAAAAGACGTACTCAGCGTTGGGCTTAATTCCCTCTTTTGGGCCAGGCTTACCAATCTCGGAAGTCTAAAGTTTTGGCCCAGTTCATCTGAAAAAGGCCCAGTTGAAACGACCAACCTTTCCGTCGTCGTTCTTCTCCCCTCCTTTGCGGCGCCTCCTCCCCCTCCTCCTCTCTCTCGTAACCCTAGACAACCCACCACCGGATCGGACTCTCGCGATCTCCGGGCGCACGAGACCAAGAATTTTGCCCGCGATCCTACGATTGTCATGTCGGTATCCTTCTCTCTCTGTAGATTCGTTGCACATCAGTGTATGATATGTGCCCCGTGTACGAAGTATGTTCGATTCTCGTCCATTTTTATTCATATCGTAGAGAAATTTGCTGTTTTCTCCCACATATTCTATCCCCGCGAGCAGATTCCTCCCTTACGAGTCTCTCTTGATCGGGTTTAAACTCCAATCCCCACGCGCCGCGCAATTCGCGACGCAATTGCCCATTTTGACGTTCGGCATATCCGCGGCAGCTACAAGATGTCTCTGACCTGAAATTTCTGGACTTGCTGGGTGCACGATCAGTGTTCATGTTAATATGCTCAACTCTTCCATTTTTTCCCCCTGGGAACTGTGATTTTCTGAGATGAATAAAATCATTTTCCATTTCGCCCCCCTAATAGGCAATGCAAGAAGCATGAGTAGTTAGTGTGTGACTTTCATACTCAGGGGACAGCTGCCATAAGCCATGTGTACGGGCCTATTTTGCAACTAGCATTTGCTCTTAAATTCTCCAAATGTTTTTTATTTGGGTTCAGAACTTCAGATAAACTGGCTTCAGAAGGTTCAACAAATTGGAATTTCCATATGTAAATGCAATTTTTTTTTTTGCTCATGTAAGCAATGTATCTATTGTTCTCAATCTTCCTGGAACTGAATTTTAATGTTGCCACCCTGTTAGCTTCGGAATGTCATAGTTGCACCTATTGTATTGATTAAATGTATTGTTGTGTAGCACTGTAGCATGCAGTGTTGAACGGTGTTGCACAAGAATGGTTCATGTTGGATTATACACTTGAAATGTTTGAAAACAATCTTCTTTTCCTTCATGCCGTGTGGTTTTTGTAACAGCTTGGTTTATATTCTGCCAGGGCGGACACTGAACCTGTTGATCAGAAGAATTGCCTTGAGGAACGTTGCAAGCCACTATGTGTAAAATCACTTTATGATTACGAAGTGTGTCTATTTGTCTTACAGAAGTTAGAAGGTTGATTCGATAATTCTAATCACAAAGCGAGGACTAACCTTGACGTGGTTCCTGTGCATCAGTTCATGGTTATATAATAATGCAAAGCTTTACTTAAAATATTGCTAGAAGGTCCAGGTTTCAAATCTGTGACCTAGTATGCTATATAGATTGTGCATACAGATCCTCGTACCATCCATATTTCCTTTTTTTTTTGGCATTCCCAGAGTTAACTTATGTTGTCTAGTCGTCCTGTAGCAGTTTCTGTTATTATGTTGTCAGCAATTTGTTTCGATTCAAATCGCACAACATTGAATTATGAATGGTATAATCATACAGACATTCCATTTTAATTCTATCTGACTACCATAATTTATCCCCAGTTTTTATCTTTCATCAAACTTCTATAGCCAAAACACTGAGCTTCAATTTTGAGCCACTGTAGTGTTATGTCAGTATTGGCTAGCATGGTCTCGAGGTTTTTCCTGTGAAGTATACTTGCTAAGCTTGTGCGCTTGATGTAATGCAACCTTGTGTGCAGAGATGTGTCAAGAGAGTCGAGAACGATGGAACTGGGCAGAAGCACTGCACCGGCCAATATTTCGACTACTGGTCGTGTGTCGACAAGTGTGTAAGTATCGCCTGTGTGTTGAATACTTAAAAATTGAAATCTTGACTTTTGATCAGTCTGTCAGCAATTCATTTAGCAAACTTGTGTTAACAGGTGGCACCAAAGCTCTTTGACAAGCTCAAGTGATAATGGGATGCTAGGTTGGATGTGTGATTTCGTTGGACAGTCCATCGTTTCATTGCTCATGAACTCCAATAAGTGGACCTGCTTGTCTTGAGTCTTGACAGTTTGATGGACCTGTAACAAGTTGCCTTATTTTGCCTAACTCTTCGGGCACCCGAGCAAATGCATGCGCCACTCTGATGATCATTCTTATCAACGCATGAACTTAACCATTAGCTTCTAATTTGTGTGTGCGATTATCTGTACAATAGCCCTCCTTGATTTTTTTTTTCTCGAAGAACATGTTGGCATTGGTAGTCTGAGCATTTGCTCTGATCGGATTTTAAGCCCTCTAGATCAAAGGCGGAAATGGTTCAGTTATAACCGGTTATGGAACTTTTGCTTAACAAATGAACTGACATTGCACGTTTTTGCACATCCTTGGAAAGGAGCTTGACTGTGTGCTTGAGTCGGCTTTCCTGTCCTCCGGCCCGGTAAAATTGAACATTTCGACTGTAAGTGGAAATCTGAAACTTGAGACACGTACATGTGCGTTTCCACATCTGAGATGAACGTAGCTGCCAAAGTGTCAGTCTTGTCCAAGATTTGCAGTCTCTTTTGGGTTTGGCATCCCTTTGGGTTTTGGCTACACAGCATGGACATCAGTTAAACTCTCGAGCCCTCCTAAAATCTACAACATTTGAACAAAACGGTTAAATTTTAATCAAGATTCTCCTATCCAAACTGTACTTCCCACGGTTCATTCCAAAGCTGCAACCCGTTGTGAATATAACATTATGTTTTCTCGCTCTTGGAAGGGTAAAATGGCATAAGAACTGCAGTTTATAAAAAAAACCATTAACCCTCGTTATAAGTGATAAACCATCATAGGTACGCAAGCTAAACTCGTAGGCCGAGAGTTTCCTCTATGCAAGAACAATGAGAAGGGAACCAAAAAAAATTAGGCCCCGAGATAAAAAAAAATTTGATATGCTACATTCCTCATAATTAGTGACCCGAATCCTAAATATGCCAAATCACCGAATTGAGAAAAATGTCAGGTATGTGCAGGGGGAGTCAATCTTTCGTGCTGAAGTCATTAGCTGGATCTTGGACAGTCTTTCCTGAAGCTCCCTGTCCAAGGGGTGGAGAACATTGTAGCGTCACCATGAACAAACTGGATAGAGTTTCATTACTTCTTAGGGTGTCTCTCCAGAGGAGAGGCAAATGTGAGTGCTTTTGGAGATACCTGAACTTGTGCCAGAAGATCCTCTAGCTCAGCTAGGATGTCTGGGAAAGCAGGCCGCTTAGATGGATCGGCTTCCCAACATCTCTGCAATAAGTCCAACAGCTTTGGATGTGCCTTTTTTGGGAGCCCTGGGCGTAATCCCTGGAATGACGGTAAATTTAGATCATTTCACAGTGCACGTATTATGATATAACTACTACTCTTCTTACCCACCTGTCTAACACCAACAGCCGCCTGGAGTGGGGTCATGGTATCATATGGGATCTGGAAGCATCAGAAATAATTTTTTAAACAAGATTCAGCAATTGCAATGATGCTGCATCATTTGTGAATTGTGCTATGGAACTATAACTAGTCATAGAAATAAGTGCGGCAGTACCTTAGACGTTATCAGCTCCCAAAGAACAATAGCAAAGCTGAATACATCTGCTTTGTTATCATAGGGTTGATGATTTATAACCTAAACACATAGCACCATAGATTTATTAGAAAGCAGTCCATCATTTTTGTCTCTTTACTAGTCACTGAATCAGATAATTTGGAAAGCTTTTTATCAGCAATATGAATTCTTGACTTAAGTATTATGAATAATAGACTGATTGGTATCTCGAACTAAGCAACATAGTGTTTTTCCTGTGGAGGGCAGCAACATAGTGTATTGATATGGCCTTTAACATAGTGTATTGATATGGCCTTTTAGAACACTAACATTTAGAATATTTGAATTTCTATGTCAGGTAAGTTTTAATATAGAATCACACAGCTCCAGCAAATAGAGCTGTACCTCAGGAGCCATCCACCTATATGTTCCAGTTTCAGCTGTCATGATACCACCTTGATCCTGGAACCGAGCTACACCAAAGTCAGCCACTTTTACAACCTAGAGGAACAGACAACAAAATCACCCATTAGTCATTAGTCAGTCTTTGTCATAAATTTACAATATTTATATGATGCGTGGCCTCAAGCCCCCCAATACAGATGGCACAACGCTGGCAATGCATACACGATCTTTGTCCATTAAAAGGTTGGCGGTCTTTAAGTCTCTATGGATGATACCCCTTTCGTGTAAGTAGCACATCCCTCGGCATACATCAACTGCAAACTTCAAGAGAGTGGTTAGGTTTAGGACATTATGCTGCTTGTGCACAAAGTCATACAGGCTTCCTCCAGACATGTATTCTGCAAGGTAATTAAGAAAAAAGTTAAAAGAGTATTACCAGAGGCAAATGACATCAGTCAAGAAGCAAGGGGAAAGTTTGGTTTCAGCAGTTAACTAGAAATCCTTGAAGGCTGCAAGTTATACTAGGCCAATGATATAGAAGTAGGGCTTTGCATTGTACATATTCAGATAAGATTTTCTGTACAACGAACAATATAGGTTCCTTACATCCAGTAGATGCTACATACATCTCACCTGTAACTATGCAAAATTGCGGTGGTTTTGTGCATGCACCAATGAATCGCACAACATTTGTATGTTGAATTTCTCTGGAAAGTGTGGAAGGTGAAGACATATCATGAGTCACTAAATTATTTCAACCAGTCTCAACTAGGACATAGGATATTCAAGTACATCACAAGTCGTAAGTGATCCCACAATTTGTTAGATAGAGTACCTTAGAATATATACTTCCTGCGTAAACTCGTTCCAAACATTCTTATTCAAATGCTCAGCCCTTAGAACCTTAACAGCTACATCCTCACCAAGGTAAGTCCCATGATACCTTCACATAAGCATAACACAATAAAAAAACGCACTACTGAATACGGCAACTAAGTTGTCAGAAGTATAAACTTGACTCACAAGTCCCCACAAGAACCTGAAGCAATCAAGCTTCCCATCTTAAGAAGCCGTTTGTCGATTTCCCATTCGCCACCTTTAACTTGGAAGGGCAGTGTTCTTTCAGCTGCTGAGGAATGAGATGAGCCAGACCATGAACCCTGTGTTCAGAAAGAACCAGCAAATGTGTCGTCAGTTTTGGACAATGGAACGATAAATAGTCTCCCAAAATCAGCCAAAGGCAGGCCAGGTGCTACCTGCCTAATACTCTAAAATCATAAGTTAATCTCTTTATATGAATTATATTAAAAAAAATTACCTCATTTCTTAAAATGGATGCTTCCAGTGCTTTATGCAAGCCATCAGTGTCCTGATCATAAAATCGTAAATTTAGCTTGATTGGGGGCACATTTGAGAAATAAGATACTACCTCCATTTCACAATATAAGTCCTATTACCCAGGAGTTGTTATTTTAAGTTCAGGGAAGAAAACATGGCTGCAGTTAGGTCCACCTTGCCACTCATTAGTCCTACTTTAACAGTGTGAAAGAACATGTTTTTTTGATAAAGAATGTGAAAAGGCATAAGCAATTGTAGTTAATAGGGGGATTTTTTGTAATTTCCCATCAATCTTCCACAGATTTTGGAGCCTCCCTGGTATACAGATATGATGGCTTAGGATTTGTATTGTGATAAAGAGGGAGTAATATAGAACCAGAACGTGTTAGCTAATCAATTGACATAAGCTCCATATCTGATGGTTGGGAGGCAATAATAGATACATAATTATAATTAGGAAAACAATATCGAATTAAATCAACGTTGATGAGGGATCACTATATTTTGGCAAAGCTTTGTACACCTAATGCAGAACAACAAGATTGTGGTAATCTTTCAGTAAGTATGGCCGAGTAACAACTGATGGAAGCAGATTGGGTTTGGACTTTGGAATGACCCCTTGACTGATCCACTATGAGCTATGGAAGTTGGTTGTGGCAGATTTCAGATCAAACCTTTTGCATGTTGTGCAACAGGATTATCAAGTTGCTTCTATACACACATGGAGGTACTGTAGGGGTAAAAAATTCTACCAGATTTATAAGTCTAGGCTTGTTACTTCAGTGAGGCGCATAGCTATAACCACTAGATAATTTAGTAGCAAAGAAAAAATATATGCCGTTTTAAATTTTTATGTGCACTGGTGAATATTGCTAAGGATGTCCTCACCCAAGATGAACCTTATGCTGGGAGTGGGCGGTGCTAACAAGAGCAAATCATTTTAGCCTCGAGCACGTTGGGAGGCTAAGTCTAGGAACAGCCCCAGGATATCAATTCCTCAACAATTAAACCAATGCCACAATAAGGTGGCCTAACATATTACCTCAATGGGCCATCCATCAACCACAAAAACATCAAGAGAATAGCCATCAAGGGTTGAGAAAACATGTGCTTCTCTTATGTTCAGTCCAATGTCAGATAGCAGCGCAGAAAGCTGGCAAAACATGTTTTAGATGTCAGATAGCAGCACAAACAGCTGGCAAATATGTTTAGTCAGATGCTATACTGTAAGTGACAAAACCTGTTACTAACACCAGTACACCACAGTGTGTAAATGAATACATGATTGAATGCCAAAAAGCGACTTTCAGAACTCTATCTTGAGTGTACGGATGGATATAAATTAACCAGAAGTGCTCCAACTAGATTCTATATATCAATTATCAAACAAATCAAGCATGACAAAATGAGTGGTAAAGCTTTATAGATTGAAAAATGCTATTACTTGCAAAAATGTATCACTAAGTTGAGGATAGTTTAAGAGGCACAAACACTTCTGACCTGACTAAGGAGCTTTGGCTTGTCAATTGTGGAGAAAACCACCTCATGAATGTGAGTATATTGCGTATCCTGCCTGTGAAATATACAGTCAGATTAGTATAAAGTCAAGATTAGTACATTCACAACTAATGTTTTCTGCTAAATATTTGTCTTGGGCTGTTGGGCATGTCATAGCTGTCCACGTATTTTTTTTTAATGCATGAGCAATTCTTTTTTTTTCTGGGAGCAGAAGCAGTTGGTTGGGATGGATTATGTCAGACACCAATGAAAAGTAACTATATTCTAATTCTATGTCTGCTCGTTTATCTGACACGCAGAGTGAATGTGTACTTTTCTACAAAATCCAACGTCCCTCTGTGCGTCTCCAACATTCAAATTGTAGACAACTATAATGTTGATAAATTCGTATTAAGGGCTGCAGCCTTTAAGATGCAACATTTAGAAGGCAAAGGAAATGGGCAAGTATGCGATAAAGAAGGTTGCTCATTGCTCATCAGACCAAGCTAACTGTTGCATGAGAAGTTTTGGGTTGTACATTTTTACAGAGCTCTATACGGAGCTTGTATAAAACTGAAAGCTACTTTTTTCTATGCATACAAAAGAACGGGGCCTTTGATCCTCCATGACTTTGGGCACACCAAATTCACTGCAGATTGGAGCCTAAACCATAAGGAAATTTCTTATATGTACATCTTATTATATACACATTCTACTTTTTTGCATTGACTATCTAGCATGCCTTCTGATTTTCTTTTTCCGATGCGTATATAGTTGTATACTCTATAAGATGTACAGCCAAGCATGTGGTAGAATCATAAGCTGTGAAGACATTGCAAGACATTTTTTTAGTACAGATTACAAAAGCAATGAACCACATGTATGTTACTGTGTACTAGCCATGTAGATATAGCTTCCAACTTAGGGATCCTCAAAAATCTCTCGAAGCAGTAAATATCATAGGCATCTACCTTACAGAGAGTTCATCACCATCATCATCCCCTTCGTCAGATGCATCGGAGTCATATGCGTGATCCATATCTTCAATCTTTGATCAAAGTTTAGGGTCAATTTGACAACTCCATTTTCTATTGGTGATACTATAGACAAGCAATCATTAATGCACTGGAAAGCACTAAGCCTCAATAAGAGATGAAGGAAAAGATAAAATCACAAGCTAACAGACCTTTCTTCCAAATCCCTAACATACTATGAGTTAAAATCACATGAACAAAAAAGCAGGTAGTAAGCTGGGCACAGCTCAAGGTAGGTTTTGGGCCTGCATGAATAACAGCCAAAGCCAGCTATTATCCCTTCTTCACACTTTGCAAGCAAGTTATCAAGTGTATTGTAAATACACATTAACAGTTTAGCACCACAAAACCAAAACAAGCAAGTTTGCTCAGTTACATATTAACTATCTAATCATAGTTAAATTTCCACAAAATTATCCATAAAACTTACCTTACCAAAAAATTGGCAAGTGAAATTCCTTCTAGCTTCAAAATATCAAACTTACCCTATGTCCCTATCTAATGGTAAGTATTTCTTTTAAACCCACTATCCTTAATACTTCAAAATATCAACACCCCTTGCTCTATGCATAAAAAAAAACATGACTATACATCAAACGTTCTATTCCACAAACCAGCTATACTGCATGGGCTATAGTTACAACCAAGCATCTATTCATTTGGCACCAAATGGCTGCTTCGTCTGTAGTGAAAATATGGTAACCCTGAAAGCTGTCACAGCCAGTTTTTTCCAACAAACTTTGGCATAAATAAAAGAAATTTGCAACCACTAGCCACTAAAAGTAGGTACTGTGGTTATATTGATATATAGTTACTTGCAGAACTGCCCTAACTCTCAACCAGCAAAGAAAGAGTTTTACCCTCAAGAATTTGACATGGAATGCAGGGCGCCTATCAGGATCCTTTGCTTCTGCTAAGACGTTCTGGTGGACCAAGACATCAGCTGCTTTGTCAACATTGATATCCAGTTGATAGCTACAGCATGAGAAAACAAAAGAAGAGCCAATGTTAACATTACGATTATACAGATAAGACAATGAAAGAATTAATTGATCCACCTAGCAATGCTAGGCCACAAATAGTGACTGCAGCTAATAGCTTCCTTTGCAGGTATGACTATCATAAAAGAGAACCAATCCACAAGCGAAGAATACAAAGCAGACTACAAGGTGAAGGCATCAGTTTCTAACTACTGTGATCAACACAAAGGCAAACTAGAACGCTAGGTGCTAGTTTGCGATTGTAGTGTCATGCTGCCCTCTGGAATCCTTTTAAGAATATTTGCTAATTTCAGAAAATTCTGCTGCCATAGATCTAAAATAGATGCTTCCAACTAGCACAAAGTTCAGCCAATTATGCCTCAACTCAATTCATTTTATTTATTTAAAAGATACACCCAGAAGAGCAAACATTCGATCCGAAGAAGCACAGCCAACTGAAAGATTAATTCAGGCAAAGGATCAAAGCTTTCCTTTCCTGTACAGAATAAGCCCAACCTGCAAGTGAAATTAACAAAGCTATTTACTCCATTTGTTTGCAACCTTAGCTTAATCCCAGAACATGCTAGATCAAAATAGAGCAAGACACAGCTGCGGCCTGCTAGGCACCATTCCAACATAAAAGTAGTGTAAAACATCCAGTCCCAAAGCTAACAGTACCGAGTCAACTCAAATTCCATGGCCGAGTCAAACAACACTCTCTTAGCTTATCAAGCATCAGTGGGAGCTAACCCGAAGGTCAAACACGCCACAAATTCACGCCAAGACGAAACTCACTACTAAGTTTCGCGATGCCCAATTAGAAGCTCAAGCCCAAACGACCACGCTACCCTCCTTGACCGAAACAATGACCACGGACTTCCACAACCACGAGCTCTAAACCACATCGAACCTAAGATGTGGCAGCCGAAAGCAGGCCGGGATGACGGATCACCTGTGCGGGAGCCTCCCGAAATGGGCCACGAGCTTCTCGCGGAACTCAGGGTCGGATGCCTCCGCGTGGCCGTCGGCGACGAGCCGCTCGAGCACCTGGCCACAGATGTCGCGGGCGCCTCCCCCGCCTCCGCTCCCGCCGGAGCCGGAGGGCACAGGGGCCTCCTCCCTCGGCGGGGAAGAGCTCTCCCCGACGCCCTCTTCGACGCTCACCACGCTGGGCCCACCCTGCGCCGCCGCCGCTGCTGCTGCCACCATCCCCGCGCGCTCCCCCGCCGCGCTGCACGTCACCTGCCCCGCATCGCCGCCCCTCCCTACTACTACTCCTTAGCCTCGCCTCGCCGACAGGGGCCTCTCCCACTCCCACCCGCCAGCTCGCTCGCGTGTTCCAGAAGCTTCGCGTGCGGGCGGTGGGGGCGCTGGGCAGTTGTCGAAGGCGAGCGAGAAGGATAGGAGTGCGAGAAGACGAGGAGAGCTCTTAAGACAGTCGCGAGGTATGAGGAGGAGAATACGAGGCTGCTTGAGGGGCAAAAGCGTCTTCTCGCAGCGCGCTGCGGGCACGAGGATGTCCCCAACCACGGGGGCCTTGTTGCGAAATGCGCGCCCGCGTGGCAGGACTGTTCTGTACACCGTGGACGCGGTTCATGCCTCGGACTCTGTGTGAGCCCACGTGTCAGTGAGAGGATCACGCTCGACGAGGTGTAGGGAGTTTACGCAGGCTACGCGGACCGGGAAGTGGTTTCTGAGCGGGTGCTGCTACGTGCACGCCACGAAGTTGTATGTCAAGGTTTCGTTCACATGACTGGTGGGCTCGTGTTGCCCCGTTTAGTTTCCCAAATATTCCCAAAAATCCACCATTCATCCAACTTTTCCCTATTCATCCCACCTCTTCTACTCACATATCACTATTCATCTACAGTGTTTTTTTGGTGAACAGTGTATTTTCGGGGAATCTTTCCCCAATCTAAACACACCCTTAGTATAATGAGATGGGATAAGAACAACGTTTGAAAAGATCATTAGGTAGTGCTGGCACTCTACTAGTACTAGTAATATTTTAGCGGCAAGTAGATCAAGTAACAATCTCCAAGAGCACCGGGGGTTAGACTAAGTGAAGTCGTTTTCGTAGCCCCGGCAATTATAACGAAGATTTGTGGATGCGAATATCATTAGCATATTGTAGTGTCACTTTGAGCCATGGTATCAATAAATTCGCGCCTAACATAACCAAAATGAGATTCTTCTGTATTAAATGTAAACAAATAACTTTAGTTATCAAGGGAACTAGTCAAAAACGAAGTAGCCAATAGAGCACATTGGTCAAACTGTTATCTCACAAGTGGCCGATAAGTAATAGTTTATTTTTACTTTTATTTTTGGTATGGGTATATTAGGCTCTTCTCTGTCAGACCATTTTGATGAAGCCAAACATCAACATCTCAGCTGAAACCGGAAACTTCTAGTGTCTGGTACTCTCGGTCGAGGATGATCCTAAGCATCATTCTTTGATCCAATAATTCAGACATTCATTATTGCAAATAGTTGTAGTATAACAACAAACGACACTACTTGCAACAGAAAGATAAGTGTGCTTATATTATGCAAACTCCTAGAGTATTGCTATTAGGCACATGTCATCTTTTACCAAACAAGTATATTTCCTTTTTAGTATGTAATACCCAAGCAAACTAATTTCTTGTTGGAAAAATATCCAAATTAGATATATTGAAAATGATTCATCCTACTATGATAAAAAAAACAATTAAACAATTACCTCAGTTGTTAGTTAGCTTATTGATAATGGGTTACCAAGATCAGTGTGAGACTATTAGGCCTATACAGATGTTGAATTCTACTATATAATTAGCCATGCGACATTGAGATTCTCAAAATTACCCTTCATGTGTGTTTACCGGATAAGTATTTGAACATTAATTTGGCGGCCTAAAATGCACATCAACTATGTCAATAAAACTAAGAAATTTCTTGGGTTGCTCAAGTTTGATCCTAAGCACATTCTCTGATCTTCAAATTAAGCTTGAAGTAGTCGTACAATAAAAACAAATTATATCAACATAGACAAGCCAAGTCCCAGCATTAGCTTAGTTGCATTGAGACCCTAGTATATTCCATTTTCTCATGCTCCCTTCATCACTCCTGAGATGAACTTTTTTAGCTGAAAGGACGAGACAAAGGAGGAGTCCTTAGACAAAGGAGAAGACCTTTAGTTGGTCGATGTGAATTTACAAGGAAATGACAAACATGCCCTTGATATTGATGTCTCTAAACCTTGTTCTTTGCCTTTATCCATAATGTGGATTAGAACCAGGCATAGTAGTGCTGGATGGAATCTCCTTAAAGTGGGAGGGAAGGGGAGAACCTGAGCTGATGGATCTCACTTTGGGGGTCCATGCTTATTCTCATGCAAGCATGTCACATCCTCCATTCCATTCGTCACCTTAAGTGCACCAAGATTTGCCAAGTTTCAATGATTCCAAGATCTACTTTGTCTAGTGTTTTCAATGATCATACAGATCTATTTATTACTATGTTGCAAACTTACCTTATTTCTATTTGCTTAATTTGTAATTTTAGACCAAACTTTTGACCTTTCATCTGTGCTTTTGGTGTTAATCAGAGAAAACGTCCCATTTAGACAGGGTGCCAAGGACTATCTAGAGTCAGCCAACTCGAGAGATAGTTTACTGTCCATACTTTATGACCAAGTGTTTGTAATTTGTGAGCCCACATTTATTCCATGATGCCAGGATGTAATATTCATATTCTTTGCAGTTTGCAGCATTTGGTGGGGAGGACAGGGAGGTTACTATGTAAACTTTTATTTCAATAATACCATTCTATCCGAGTGTATATGTGGATGCGAGTGAAAAACAAACTGATTTCCCTGGTAATCCCTCTCAACAAGTATGGATTGAGGGGATTACACCACATATGCGATGCCTAATAAGGCGGCATGGGTGAGCAAGGTGGCATTGGTTGCAGGCTTGCAGCATGTTACGCATGCAAGCTAAGTTGCTCATTTATTAGTCCTAAGTATGTTTCAATATATATTGTTTTGTTAGTTTGATGTGCGGTGACATCATCAAGCATATATGCCCTTAACATCAAAGCAAGATCTCTTTTTACAAATCGCATCAAAACAAGATACTTTGGTCCATTAATTAAAGTGATGATTGCAGGTTCATTGTTGCAACGATCAACTAATTAAAAAAGTCACAGCTAATGTTCGTGGCTATCTCTCGCACAAGCACAACATATAAACACAAAATGGAAGGTAAGTAATTATAACATAAATGTACTCCAGGTTATGAAGATATGATGAAGTATATTGCCAATGTTTTGTGGTCAGAAAGTTTTTTATGAGTTGGCACTCAAAAGCTTAATAAATGTCCCCTCTGACCTCTGTTTTTAAATATATGAGTTTAGAACAAGCTAATTAATTTAAAATATAGTTTTAGAAATGGGTAGGAGTATTTAGATTGATTAAAACATTCAGTTTGTTTTTTCACATTTTTAAACTTTTTTCTTATCATATTAAAACTTTTGAATGAATTGACTGCTTGTGCATAAAACTTATTAGTAGATTAAAAGCTTGTAGTCTCGTAATTATTAAGTTTGTTTTGTCAAAGCAAGCTGCCACTTTAGATATATGTCAGCATGTGTTTTTTTAGGATGCTGCATATCTTTGTATTAAAAAGAAAAGTCATTGTCAAATCCAAATAAATTTGTTTATTTCATAATAGTGAAATGAAATAAAAAATAACATTGACATCCATGTAAGATAATACCACATAGATCGAATTCGCGTACCCAAAGCGAGCATAAGGAAAAATAATCAAGGTCGCATAATATCTACGGAATATCTAAGTGAAAGCTGAGGCTTGGATTGGGGCATCTTTTGACGGGTGAGGGTGAACCATATTATTGCAGTGTGCAACACAACACTTGGTCAGGCTTACGGGACACACGTACTGCGCCAGAGATGGATTGGATGGACGCACGCATCACGTTGCCGCGAATTTGCTCAACAAAAGAAAGCATGATCGCGAGGTTGATGGCTTGGTAGTAGGCTACGTAAGCCTGGAACTCGGGGGGCACTGCTGTCGGCCATTAGTTGATCCATCATCAGTTCCTGTTTCTTTCCTTTTAGCCCTTGAGCAAAAAAGGATGCCACCATTCTTTGTGTGCACTTGAGGGCAGCACCATTTTTTTTTGGGAGAAGTGATCTCATATCATGGGAGTAAACATGAGAAAAATGGATTGATTAAAATTAGTTCTGTTTTTTTTGTATCACCGACTACCGAGGCATAACTTCTTAGAAGACCCAAGAACCTATGTAATCTTTTAGTACTGAATCCAACTTGAATGGCTTGAAATTATTCAAGCTATTCACACCCTGCGTTACAGACATGCATGTATCCTTCATGAATTGTGCAGCACACGTCCTCATTATTTTCATGATACGTAGTACATGACAGAATGTGAATATAAACGTTATAGTTAACAGCCAAACCTGATAAGGTATGGTCCTTTTGAATACCAGCAAGACATCCTAATCTTTATGACGAGGTCATGCATGTTAAGCAAGGATGAATTAATTAAGCAGATGTCTACAAGACAGTGTCTTAAAAGACAATGTTTTCTCGATAAGGCGATCATCGATCATCGATGGATGGCTTTATAAAATTAACCTTATCCACAAAGGTGTAGGAATGCCAAGTACGCCCGATCGGGTCTTCTAAGCAATCATCAAAGAAACAACAAGAAGTTCAGACATCATTGCCTTGCCGTGGCTGCAAGGCACTTGAGATGTGAGAAGCTGTGCGTGAAAGCTGCTGAAATGCTACAAAGTCTTTTCCAGGCCTTTCCCTTTCATTGGTAAAGGTAAATAAAAGCCTCAAGCATGTGGTTTTGTTGAGTGAGGCAACAAGTGATGCTGGTACATTTTCAACCTAGTGGAGTGCTGGCCCTACCCTGCAGGTCACAGTTTATGTGCACAAAAAATATAAAGAGAGAGAGAGAGAGAGAGAGAGATAGAGAGAGAGAGAGAGAGAGAGAGAGAGAGCAGTGTGAAGTCTCATCCATAGTTATCCATTCGTGGAGAGAAGGCTTAAAAGGTTGGGAGTTGGGGAAGATTGGAAATTTGGAAGGGTTCTGATGGAAGTAGCTTTCCAAGTTTGAGGAGGGGGGTATGAGTGAGGCCAGCTGTGCAACCTTTTCTAGCTCTACCCTCCATGTCTGTTGGTCTAATCTTGGTTGGTCCCAATTAACACTCCTTTCTGCAAAAATTAATCGAGACCGTACAAATGGACCAAGCCCTTGATTGTTAATTATAATCTCCGTGATCGAGAACGCTTCCCAGTTCTCACCCAGCTTTGCCTGTCCTAACTCTTGTTTGGATTGTGCACATGTGAATACTAGTAAGCATGGTGGGTATGATCATATATAGGAAGGGAATGCAGCTTCTTTCTTATGATCTTATCCATATGGCCAGTGATCAGTCTACACAATGCAAGAGGATGAAGCCATGAGTTTTTGCTGGGTTGTTCAGTTGTTGCATGCAGCTGAACCACCGGACACCGATAGATTAGGTTTGTCAGTGGACCACACCAACACATAGAACCTAACAATAGTGTCATTTCACGTGCTATAATCCATCCATCTCTTTGTCTAGAAATGTTTCTAGCCTGGCCAAGGCAGATATATTGTGCCTGGACCTTGCAAATAACACTGTTTATCTGTTATCTCCTGGCCTTACTAGAACTGTTCATGAAAACAAGATTCATCAAGCTGAAACTGAAATAGGCATAAACAGGAGAAGCGATTTTCATACAGAAAGCAGAGTCATGTAGTGATTGCCATCAACCACATCACTTGTGGAATGCGGAGAAGTGGTTTTTCATGCAGAGAAAGCTGAGTCGATGATGAAATCAAGGCATAGACGATTAAACAGTTGAGAATACGGGAATAAATTGATGGAGGTAGACGAGCCAGCAGTCTGGACCCAAAATCTGTCTGAGGCGAGGAAGTTACTGGGCCGTTCGTTAGTCTTACCCCGATTGGGCTTTGGTTGGTTTGCATATGGGCCAAAACATAGTCTTGTTCCTGACGACCCCGAACAGTAGTGTTCGCTCAGCTGTCTGTTGTAAATGACTCTAAAAAGAATTGTCTGTTGTAAATAATTTGTTCGAGAAGAACTGCAGTTCTCTAGAAAAACCCACATTATATCATGCGGTCCTACCAACATAAAAATAATATTTTTTTGTTTAAACCATTCTGTGCATCCGAATGCAGTAATCTGGGGTACAGTATAAGTTTGTCTCCCATCAGAATCTACATAGATTCAATGAAAACGCTGACAATGTCTTCCTTTTTTCCACCAAACAAAATATACAAAGACGATTCATTTTTTTTAAAAAAAGTATATAATCAATGCCATCGATGCTGTAATCTGTATGAGTCATTAACTCATGATGCCGCATTATGCAGTGATCTTGTCCTTTCTCTTTGTCAGAAACATGCCCCGATCCTGTAATGGACAGCTTGCATGGGCGGCACTACGACAGACAGAAATACAGAACAGAGAAGTGGTCACCACTCATAATTGCAAGTTGCAATGCATCGATCGACGGAAGATAGAATCAGGTCAGTACAATTCCATTACAGGTCAGCAGCGACATATGCAGAAAGAGAGTATGGTAGGCTGGTAGCAGCCAAGAGGGGTTGCCTTTTCGGTATCGTCCATGTCGTTTCCCCTGCTCAACTCTCTTACTATATAATTGCCCAATAAAAAAGAACTCTCTTCTATTCTATAGTGGATAGATTTGTTCTCTTCTCAACCGTTCGTGCCACCTGAACGTCACATCGCACTTGCGGGGGGAATCCTTCAAAGGGGGCCAAAAACAAGAGGTCCAGATCGTATTGGAACCACCTGAAAAAACCATAGCTTGGCTTCAAGAAACTTATGCATCAACCGGCGCCTCGTTTTAACAGAGCCTGACAGCGCGACAAGTGGCTCAATCAGAGGAAAACAAACACTAGAGATGACCTGATGCTGCGGTAAAATCATCAGCCTGCCCCATGCATACATGTAATTAACCAGCCGGCTATGGTTGATCGAGTCTTTGCATCCTGCATGAAACTTTCTCTGGTGAAATTGACACCTGAAGAAAGTTACAACGGATGCCCAGTCATGGATAGCAGGTAAACAAAAGTTTCATACTAATATATACAGCAAAAAGTTTGTTGCTGCACAATCCTTTTCGACACAGGAAAGCCATGCAATGATTACCAAGAAGTAAAAGTGAAAACCAGCTGTCTATTTTACTAACATGTATTCAGGAAGCTGACTAGCTGAGCTGTGTTCAAGTGTTTCTTCTAGCCCCCGAAACCCCCCTTTTGGCTAACCGCAGTCGTTGCTTCAATAGTCCAATTCATGGTGATGATATAAGTACTCTTGTGTCTTCTCCATTTCTTACCAGGATCTGTCAAGGCTCTAATGTGGCCAAGATTATGGATTGCGAGCTAGAGTGAGTAGGATAAAATATATTAAGGGTAATGGGAAAAATGTTTAGAGGAGAGGCTAGGGTGTGGCAGCAAAACAACTGGAGTGTGAAAATGGTCCAATTTTATTTAGTGTGTCAGTGTCACAGTGTGTGTGTGTGCCCTCTTCAATGGCATATGATAAAAATAAAATTGCATTATCTTCTCCCATCACCATCCATCGATAGTGTCGGAGCCACTTCTATAAGTACAATGATATGCAGCTCTACTTTGTGTTTGAGAAAAAGAGTCCTGGATCCACACTAGTACTCGCCGCGAAATTGTAATTTTTGTTTAAGAAATGCCTGGGGTGTGATGTAGCAATGCAAACTTTTTTATAACAAAATGTGTTACAATAGTAAAGGGGATACACTAAGTCACTGACCAAGTGACAATTGAATCTTTTCTGTTCACACAGATACAGGACTCCATACAGAGACTGACGTCAATGGCCTAGAGTTCCAGCACAATGCAAGCCTGCCCTCCTCATGAACAACCCCAAACCCTCTACTGAAGAGCCCAGCCAGCATCTTGCCCTGAGCAACGTTGAAGCAGCTGATTTCACAAGCCCTAAGCCCCTCCAGCTCAGCACAGGGCCCACCTGTCAGTGGCTCATACTGGCCCACGGCGTCCTCTATGCTTGGGCCCAGCGTCTCCTTCTCCACGAGCCCCAGCCACGCGCCGTAGCCGCCGTCACACAAGCATCTCTCTAAGGACTCCAGCATGGCGGCGAAGTGCTGCCACAATTCGCCGCAGAACTCTGCGAACGGAGCGAGATTTCGGTCGATCCTGAACAGCTCGTCTTCGATTAGGATCACCAGCTTGGGCTGCAGGATCTTGACTGTGCCGAGAAGCTGCCTCTGCAACCTGATCAGGGACCTGTAAGATTTCTCCGTCGTGTCGCATGAGACGATCACTGAGCCGCCGCCGTTGCAGCTCGCCGTGAATCCATGGAGGTCCTCGCTGCTCAGGCGGAGGGAGCTGTACTGGAAAGGGAGGCCGAGTGACTCCGCGAACTCCGAAAGCCACCGTTCGGCGGCCGTGGTCTGGTGTGCGCCGGCGGCGTCGGAGCCCGCGTCGTCGGCTGCCGTGAGGTGGAACGTCTTGCCTCCGTGTCGGGCGAGGTCTGACATGAGTGGCGCCCACTGGACGCCCTCGCCGACGTTGAGGTCGACGACGTGGACGCACGGGTCGTCTGATGTGGCTTCCAGGATGGCCTGGTTGGCGGTGAAGTGCGCGAACTTGATGAACGGCGACAGCTCTTGCAGCATCCGGTACGCCGGCGTCCGGCTCGCCGGTGCTGGCGGTGCAGCAGCCGGATGGCATTCGGTGAGCTCGCCGGAGATCCGGGACCGGAGGCCTCTGGCGAAGTAGTAGGCTAGATGGTCAGATGATGAGCTGACAGCTGCATGGTGACTGCTTCTGTAAGGCACGCCATGGATGAGACCGTCGAGCCTGGACAAGATGGCCGAGGCACTGGTCGAGTCCTGTGCCTCAACTGCCCTGACGCCGGCGATGAGGAGGTCGCTTAAGCTGCTCTTCTCCTCCATGAATTCCTCCTGGATTGTTAACAGCCTGGCATTTTCTTGCGTTGCCAGACCTTGATCAAAACAAGCCAAGAACGGATCACCACTGGAGAGATCATCTTGAAGCAGCAAGCCATTGGCTTCTTGGATCATCATGTCCATTAACTCATGATCTTCTTGCTGCTGTTGATCAGGGGAAGGACCGGCATCGGCATCGCACATGTTGCCATTCTCAAGGGGGATCACTAGTTGAGGAGACCACAGGAGGTAGCTGCTCTCTTCATGCTGTGTGGGGAAGGGGATGAGAGGGGAGCAAGGATATGACATGGTCTCCATCTGGGTGATGTCCTCAGAGAGAACGAACCTCCTGCTGCTGTGCTGAAGCCTGTGGTTTCATACAGCTTATGTACTCAGTGAGGAGGCAAGAGGGTTAGGACCATTTCTCAAGAGGATGGATTTTTATATGTGGACCTTCATGGATTGCGTAAGCTAAATTGTCTTACATTGGAACCTTAACCGAGCATTGATCTAGCAGAAGATGTATCATTTTTGTACAGGTCTCTACCAACTTCAGAGGATATGATGTGTCACTGTGTCATTTTCCTGTTCAATCAGAGTTAACAGAAATAAGTGAGAGCATGGCAGAGCATATTCCTGGAATGCTTCTGGTTAGGTGTCAGCATGGCAGCATGTGGTCGGGTTCCCAAGCATACGCTCAATGTAATCCATGCATCTTGCAACATCCATGACAAGTGGCAATGTTGATAATTGCAGAATGCAAACCAAGTTGCAATCATAAGAACAGACTTGTGATCTAGGTAAAACCCTCGCATGCCGTTGCAGATTTCCCCAGTCCCGGATTTGCCATGACCTGTGTCGATGACATGTGAGTCCAGGATTAAGTAGTTTTTCAATAGGGGTGCAGATCATTTTGAAAAACTAGTTATTGAATTAAATATGGGCGATGGATACCACTAAGGGGATCAATTTGCACCCCTAATTTGCAATAGCATAATTCTCTGTACAAGACACTAAGGCTCCGTTTAGATAGGGAAGTTTACAAAACTTTATTGTAGCAAAACTTTACTGTAGCAAAAGTTGGTGAGAGGAATAACGGTTCTCAATCGAATGAAAGTTTGAATGAATTCGTGGTCTATTCTGGTTGAGTATATATTCTTTAGTCAGCTCCAGATTAATGTTGGAAGACAGTAAATTTACTTAAGACCAGATCTTTAAGAAAAAATTACTTAAGACCACAGACCAGACCAAGTACAGTTACTTTCTTATGTCTGTTAATGATTGCCCAATAAGCATAAGACACGGGCCAACTGCCATGGCAAATTATTTTGTGTGGTAGTGTATTACCAGCCATACAGTACTGATGCTGCAACATATTTTAAACTCTTTGCAGTTTCATAATGCAGCTGGTGCAGCATTGATTCTAACACCACATCATTTTTTAAGAGAGATGCAAGAGAGGTAGCCAATAGAATGTAACTGGAAGAGAGTAATGCTGTTTGTCTGAAGGCATAGAGTTGATGCAGAAAGGGGACTCACACAGAACAAATGTGGACCACTGGGATTTTGTTGGTTTCAATCCACCTCTTGTTTTTCATCTCAACTTGTTCTGAAATTGTTCTCGGTGGTAATTGTCCTTTTGAATAACAGTTAGCTACAGCAGGATTGAATTACATGTTGAGATCGGGAGCTATCGAAGTAAAGATTTTGAAAAAATCAGCTCAGATGTAGAAAACAACAACAAATGTTATGCTTTGATAAGATTTAGTAAGAAGCAATGGCTGTAAAATGGAACAAACAGAAGAGCGATTTCTTGCTCACTTGCAAAGCCATACAGTAATGGATGGTATTAGAGGACAAGCTTAGATGTCACCATCTACACGCTAACAAGGGTACCTTGTGATTAGCCCAGTGTCAGTACTCCCATGCATTGTTTATGGCAAGCATTGATTTCGTTGTCATGATTGACCAAAACAAAAGGGACATCAAAGTACAATAAAAACAGCTTGCACTGTTGGAAAGTGAAGAATTTATTATTTTACCACAGAAGATTCTTAATAGCTTGGATGTTATGCAAGCTACACACATTAATTCATAGTTGGTTTTGTCAATGAATCAATGTAGAGAGTATGAACTAAGAAGCCTAGTGTGGTAATCGCAACCATGAGTCAAACCAGGACGAAATCCATGATACAAGTGAGAAGAGCTGTAAGTATGAAAGAAACTAATAGTTATAACTCAAGACTTCATGATGCCATCATGTATAGACTTTAATGATGCCAGCATATATAGAGTTGATAGCAATTATTTTGAAACCGTGAAAGGAAATGACATAGTGTGGGTTTGACTATTTTTCATGCAGCTTATGAAATACTCTACCAACAATGACATCAAATGAGTCAAGGCCGGCCCCGATGGAGACTTTGGTGTCATCCTAATTGTACCAGAGAAAGAAGCGAAACAATACATTAGAGAATAGAACAAATCACAAATGCATCACTGGATCAATGATTCTATCAGACCAATGAGTCCTAGTTCAAAGTCATGGAATCAGCATACTGACACAATTTTATATGATATACAACATGATCGCAGAATATAATAATCATAAGAATCTAGAAGACATTTCAGACTGAAAAAACATGACTTAATATGGTTTATCAAGCACATGCTGTGACTGGCAGAAAATTTAGAATGGAAAACATTCAGTTCATCATGAAAAGGCAGGATGCGCCTTGTATACAGCCTACAATTTGAAAAACCAAATAGTGGCAAGCAGCTGAAATAACGTTGCCCCCCCCCCCAAGAACAAGAGCAACCTGCTCCTTATCAGCAAAACACCATCGATAAGATGGTTGACAAAATGTCTAACACCATTGCGGCAAGAGCCGAATAGATTCAGTAAGCAAATCCAATACTACATATGTTAAATGTACAAATCAAGAATATAGCAGGTATAGAAATTCCAACAAAGCTGAAATAACCTTATTCAGCTAGAAATAAGGATTTGGAAGCTGCAAACGACAGTAGCAAAATCGTGTGGGATTGTGTTGTGTAAATACAACATGGTCTTTGGATCCTGCTTCTTTGAGCAGCCTAACCTGTGATTAACTAGTCTTTTTTATCTTTATGTTCACTTGTCAAGGAGACCTAACAAGCTTACAAATGGACATGCCGCAGTTTGTTGAGCATCAGTGCACCCATGGACCATTGCTTGTGATTTTTCATCTGGACTTCAAAAGTAAGTTTCCTTCTTCAGAGCGTACCATCCATAGTAAAAGTACATCAATAATAGTGAACATCTGGTGTCCAGCTGTTACTCGAAGGCATTTGCATGTTTGGAGAAAGAGTACGTTGTTCCTTAAAGGCACATATGCACACCTATGGTGAAATTTGGGATCATGCTATCATATTGGTTAGTGTGTCATCCGTCATCACCTACACTAACACAGGGGATCGGATGAGCAATTGGTGTCAGTGCTAGTGCTCTTATATTTGAATACTACTAGAGTAGTAGTTCAGTTATTTCTAGGTAAGATTAGCACAAGCAACAAATTCCACACTTCCCTCTTGAAATTTTATTATGAAACTATATGCAAAAACCAACAAAGACTGACAATGATACTTTTCACGACAAAACTAGCAGGCATGAAAAGGCAGATGTGGAGTCCTAAAGCAGAGCACTTAGCAATGCATGCGTCAAAAGCCTTGAAGCATATACTTACCCTACCTGCCGCAAATGTTTGCAATTTTAGATTGGGCTGGTAGTCCTATACTTCATAACAACCTTATTTGGAACACTCTTTGGTTTTCGTTTCATAAACATGTCATAACAACCTTATGTAGGAGTAGTAACTTACTGCAATCGAAGAGCCAACAGAATCTGGCCCTTTGGGCATTCCCCCATTTTTTGTTTTTTTTTTAAAAAAAGGCGATATGATACGACCAGGTCCTTTTTATTAAAAAATGCAGGTTGCGAAAGAGGATATTTTTGTCCAAATAAAAGGTAAAAGGTCTACCATCATTTTTGATGGCAGTGTCAAGCGGGAGCCGGCGAGGAAAGGTGAGATGTGAGAAGGGTGCATCGCCACATCCCATCGACCTCAAATGCTATTTCATATCTTGAGATGAGAGAGACCAAGCACCTGCCTGCCTGTGTCTGGCCGGTGAGGTACAGGCCAAGCATGTTCTAGTCTTTAAGGAGAGCTAGTAAATCTCAAAAGCATATAGGTTTATTATCTTGCTATTGAACTATGATATAGCCTTAGATAAAGCATGTTTTAGAATACTCAAATCTTAACTTAAAACAAAAAGAATACTCAAATCTTATAAACTCTACTAGCTCAGTAGCTACGAAGAATTCAAGGATACTTAGAATGGTCATGAATCTGTGTACAGTAGACCCAGTTGATAATAATTTACCAATCACAGTACAGAACATGCGGTTTTGCAGATAGCATAAATGTCAAAAATACATTTCTTTAAATATTCGAGGAGCAATCATTGGTGGCCTAGTGGTGTCTTCATATTCCAGAATTCCAGCCATCGTGCCTCTTGCCACTATTATTTGATCAAGACATGACATGCCTGCGCTAATTCAATAATGCACGCAAGCACATTGATGCCTTGCTAACCAACTATATCAGACACATACTAGCGACGTGTTACGAAACCCAATACTGTGAAACTGTTCAGGGCACAAAATGGAATAAAACAACTGAAAGATAACTAGAGCCTCCACCGGTTAAAAAAGGATTAACATTTACAGAAACTGTCAAGGGTAGTTAAATTTAGTCTAACTCGTTACTCCAGAAACCAACAAAGATTAAAAAACGATGATTATGCCACACAGGAATTACTTGCTGATTAATGATACAAGATCTAACTATCCTACCAATGAGGCATATGCATACATTGTACATTAGCTATCTTTACAATGCGGAACTGCAGTTGGCATGCGATAACATTGGCCTTGATGTTGTCCTCAAACGAAATCCATGGAGTCATTCAGGGACTGACCACTCAATGACTGGCCCCCATTAGATGGACTCTGGTGATGATGATTTTGATTGTGATGCTGAGTCTGGTGGCTACCAAAGTACGACATCTGCTGCTGTTGCTGTGGCTGCTGCTGCACGAAATAGGATGGTATCTGCTGCTGGAGTCCACCATTGAAAAGGTTCCCGTTCATGTTTTCCTGCCCTGCAGCTATCTTAAGTCGCTGGACTTCTTCTCTCAGGGCTTCGTTCAAAGCTGTAGAGGTAGAAAATGGAACATTTCAATGTGCTGAATCCCCAAATAACTAGGATACTAGAATTTCTCTGTTTCATTTTACCAACAGATCGATCAACTTGTCAGTAAAATGCATAGACATTATAGCAGCAGAAGTTTGTTTAAGAACACGTTATGATGACAACCAGGAGATCTGAAATAGTTTCAAAGAAAGATAAGGGCATACCATCACGCAGTTTAGCTTGCTCTTCCATGGACTGCAAACGAAGTTTGAGCTCTCTGTTCTCAGCAGTTAAACCAGTTGTATCCCTCTGGGTTTTAAGTAAATCACAACACATCAGATATGAGGTTATTATATACGTGAGAAAGAAAATAAATTGTTGCATCATAAATGTTAAAACACCATATTCACAGAAACGGGAAAAGGAAAACAAAACTGTTCGATCAAACTCCCAGTACAATGCCTCTCAAACATTCTCAGACATACAAAAAGTAGGTTGTACGGTAGCAAAGTCCAAATACCAATAAAGGTAACTATGGAAAAACATTACTGGAGCATCTGATTCTATCCACTCATTCAAATCACAATCATCAATAGGCAGAACAGTATTAACTAAAAGGAAATAAATGCATAAGCTCTGATTAGATTTTAAATATCAATAAATACACAAGCTGCCCCCGCGCGCCCCGCCCTTAAACAACGTGCAACTTGCCATAAAGATTTCAGAAAAGGTTCGGGAATCTTAAAAGAAAACCATTTTACCATCCTTGCATGCCATGAACAGATTTAATTTCAGTGCACTCATTGCAGAAAGATAGAGAGAGGGGAAACGCCGCATGCCCATTAGCGGGTGCGTGGTGTTTCTATCTCAAGTACTCATCTCATGATTTATTTTCTACAATCACATCTGTCCTTGGAACTGTACCAAACATGTAAAACCCCTCTATCGCAAACAATGCCGATCAATATGTTACATCCAAATACTAGGTGCACGGGTATTTCTCACCTCCTAGTGTTCTGCAGCTAAAAGCTCCAGATGCATACTGAAAAGGCTATGTTATCAGTTATCCAGAAAAGTATAAACAGCCTAATCCCAGTATCAATACACGTTACATGGCATGCTAAATTCCTTATGAGCTTCTGGGTTCCGACAAAGGTGGTAACAACAAAACTAGTCCAAAGTGATTATTTGATGAGAAAGTAACTCTAAAATGCAGTTATCCTATAGCATAAACCATCTGACTGACTCAAAACAGCAATACATAACTCTAGTCCAAACAGACATGAACCAAGCTACTGCACATAAACCAGCAACCTATTATTACCCATGTACACAACAAAAGAAGATGAAGCTTATCAAATGTAACCTTTCAACAAGGACAGCAATTCGCGAATGAATTTAAGAGATTTTGGCCAATACAACCATATACCTGGAGAAGTGTGAGCTGAGCTGACAGCGTAGTGGCCTCAGTCTGCAGAGTCTGCACCTTCCTCTCCAGTTCACTAGTATACTTGATCTTCCTCTCCTTAGACCTCGCCGCCGATTGCCTGTTCGCCAGAATCCTACACAACAGCACCACCACAAGCTTTAGTGTGCATTAAAAATCAAAGGACATATCCAACCCTAAAATCTCTCAATTATTACTAGAGCGATGCGGATAACTCAGATTCCATAACCGATAGCACTAGCAATAATCACAGAACTTGGCGTGCCAAGTTACAATACTGGATAAGAGCTAAGAACACACCATCCGGATCTAGGAGGCATGAAATACCAACTGATTGGGGATGAAAAAAGGGAAGCAGGCAAAATTCCCCCCACCTCTTTGCGCGCTTGGGGTCGATGAGCGCGAGCTCAGCGATCCGCTCAGCTGGCATGGCCTTCTTGGCGTAGTCCGGCAGCCCGGTGGAGAGCGCTGACTCACCCTCGAACGGTGAGGTGGCCCCATCCATGGACCCGCTCCTCTTGTGCCCACCCCCACCTCCTCCGCTGCATGCCGGGCCCTGCAAGGCGAGGCCCTCGAAGAAGGCGGCGTCGAGGGAGAGGCTCCGCGTGTGGGAGCCACCAGGCGGGCGGGGCGCGGGGGCCGGGGACGGGGTCGCCTGTGGCGGCGGCGGCGGAGGGGTGGGGTCGGAGGCGGCCGGGGAGTCGTCGGAGAGCGACGGGAAATCGAGGTCGGAGAAGGAGAAGTCACCGTCCGGGTCGAGGAGGAGGTCCGCGTCGGGGAAGCGGAGGAACGTCTCCGAGTGGGCGCGCCGGTGGTGCCCCCGGGGGGCGCCGCCGCTGCCGCCCGAGGACGGCGCCGGCGCGGCCGGCAGCGGGAAGCGCGGGTCCATCTCGGTCTACGCCGGCAGCAGAGAGGACGAGAGGCCCTCGGCTGTAGCTCGCAAGGTCGCGGCGGCGGTCCGGCGGCGGCGAGCGGCGCGTGGTCTGGCTGGGGGAGGGACCGAGGGAGTGAGAGGGCAGTGGGTCGGGTTGGTGGGCGTCGCGTACGTGTGAGGAGTAGAAGGGCGGAGGACGCGGGGTTGCTTGCCGCCGGCCCACCGAGTGGTCCCGGCTCACGAGGGTGGTGTGCTATGACCCCGATATCGAGGTAAAACGGACGGTGGAGGCGGCCGTGGTTGGTGGGGAGGGTGCAGGGAGCGTGGGGGAATATTGGCGTGGAGTAAAGGGTATGGACGCTAGGTGGCCGTGGGAGTCTGGATGGACCCGGTGTATGCGTCTGGGCCTAGGAGCAGAGGTCTCGGAGGACACGTCGGGCGGATGCTCTAGACAGCGGCGCGTGGTCCAGGTGTAGGGAAGCCAAGGAGCAACGGGGGGTAAAACCGTCATTTCGTCACGGGAGAATGCCTTGCCGCGTTGTTCCTATCATGCAGCAGCGTGCTGCGCCGGACGCGCGGGCCCGGGCGACTGTTTGCCGGTGGCTTCTAGGTCAAACAATGACACGTGGGCCCCATCACGCGTGGACCCACGTGGCAGTGAGGGTTCCGTGGGGTGGTGGGCCGGGCGAGCACAATACTTGCTGTCCCCCGTGTCGTCGTCTCAAGCTGGATGGCGGTTGGGTCTTGCTGCGGCTTGGAGAATGTGGGGCCAGCGCGTAGGGGCCTGGGCCCCGCTGTAAAGCGTTGGGTCGACGCCGACCGTCCACCACGCCTGCGGCACAGTTGGCAAGCCATGGCGGTGGAAGGAAAGGAAGGTCCCGAGAACTTGCACTTGCACCCCCTGCCTGCACTGCACAGTGTGTTGTAGGTGGTACTTTCACTCTGATCAGTGATCACCGATAGGATTAAAACCTCTCTTTGAGATTTGCATTTCCACCAATAGGGATCAATAGGGCATTAGGGAATGCACGTCGAAGACTGCGTTCAAGTTTGTATAGATGTGAGGTTAATTAGATGTATAAACATCACGTTTAGATTGCCGGATCAATACATTTATAGTACCCTTTTCTCGTGCTAAAATAGTCGACAATTGGTGATCGTAACGGAAGTTTCAGCCCGGAGGAGATTTTTGTTGCCGTGGTAAAGGTGTCGATGACTCGATGTGGCACCAACAAAATCCCAACAACGTCACTACACCAGTCCTAGTCTTGGATCTATCTTGAAGTCCTGAAGATTCTCTTTACCTCCCACTTTTCTTCTTGATCTCACATTCTCACGTCAGAAGAAAATTCTCCCCTCGACAGCGATGTTGAAATTGCCATACTACTACTTATAGCCGTATAGGAGTGTGGGAGGTGGCTTTTATAAAGGAAAAAAGTCATTTCTACAACCTTCAACTATTGCGTCCATTCGTTTTTCAACCTTGATGTATAAAACCAGAAATCTTACAACCTCCAAGTATCAAAACCATTTATTTCCAACCTTCTCCGGTTTTGACAGATTTTTATGCTGGCGTGGTAAAAATAACAGATTAACACTTGGGTAGAATAACAGAAAAAATCGATAATAACCGGTAAAAATATCGGATTAATACGGTACTCTTAGAAAGGCCAAAATCGTTTTCAGTTTTTTTCTATTTGTTTTCATTTTTCCGATATCGGCCCGCTTTGATTTGATCCGAAGCGGACAAATCGAGCGAGGCCCACTTGTTGGGCTCACCAGCCCACACCACCCCCTCACCAAAGCCCATTTGCATCGGCCCATGAATGTGCCCGGGATCTGGGAGAGAACATGCCAACGACATCCTCAGGTTCCAGAACAGCTGACGTGGCGCTCCTCTTTCCGGCGATTCGCTCCCCTCACGGTCGCGGGCGGCGATTCCTCCCTGTGCCCTTCGTCCCTCCTCGCCGCCGGCCGCCACCGAGGCTGCAAACTTCCCCTCCCGGCGCGGGGAGGATACCGATGAGGTGACGTACACTGCCCTACCGATCTCTTCCCGTGCCCAAGTCCCATCTCAGCCCCGGTACTCTGATGCGGTGGATTAGATGGCTGTGCCACTCGCGCGTAGACGCCTGCGCCGCCGTGGGAGAATGCGGACTTGCGGTGGCCGTGTTTGCGAGGGTGTTTCTGCGGCGACGGGATCCGTTTCTGGCTTTGATTTCGTGTTCGAGGTATCGGGGGTTCGGGATTCCGATTCGCGTGGTTCCAATTGAGCTCTATATCCAGTGATCTGACCTAGGAAGTGGTTGCCTATACGTTCCTTTATGAAGATTTGTTCAAATCGGCTAGGGAATTGGGTGGCGGCGGCATCCCGCCACCGAAATTGCTCGAGTGCTGTGGTCTTCCTGACACATTTGATGGTCCCTGCAGCTGTGAACCACGTTGATTTGGATTTCTACGCTATTGGTATAGTGTGAAATGGTGGACTTTCTTCGACGGCTTGCTGCTGGCCTTCTCAAGTGCTGTGATCTTGACATACCAAATCGGCCAAAGGGCCTTGAGGACCCCGAACGCTTGGCCAGGGAGACAGTGTGTATGTTCCTTTTTGTCTCACTTACTTCTATGGAATTTCATATGCTTGTTTCATTGCATTTTATTCAGAAGTGAATATCCTGTATTTTCCAGTTAATGTAAACGAGATTGAGGCTCTGTATGAACTGTTCAAGAAGATTAGCAGTGCTGTGGTTGATGATGGCTTGATTAATAAGGTCTGTAAGTTCTGCTAATTTTGTTGACTGTGAAGTGGCAGTGGATGGCGATTTTGCTACCCATGAAACACGATGCCTGATCTCACCTTGATGCTTTGACTGTCTTACCTGTAGGAGGAATTTCAATTAGCCCTGTTTAAAACAAACCGAAAGGATAGCATGTTTGCTGATCGGGTATGTCCACTGGAAACTTGTTCCTTTTGTCAGTGAAAACATTATGCCAAACAATTAAAACAGCGGTAGGACACCATGGCCTCTGAGCCTTTTAAGCTTCAACCATGAACTCACATACATGTTTCTGTGGGCATATGTGGACACATGTCTCAATGTGTCTGCATATGTAGTCACCCACTTGCCATTGCCAGTCATCGAGAGCGGGTGCTAGATGTGAACTCTCTGTTTTTTCCCGTCATATAAATTTGATATGTATATTTCTTTTGAGTTGATCTATAATCAACACTAAGGTGCCCTGTTTTCAATTTATTGACTTAGGTATTTGACTTGTTTGACACGAAGCATAATGGAATTCTTGAATTTGAGGAATTTGCTCGAGCTCTTTCCGTGTTCCATCCGAATGCACCAATTGATGACAAAATTGATTGTAAGCCTTCATGCTTGACTTTATTTATCTGTTTATTTATCCTTGATAATGCCAAATAAGCGACCGAGTATCGGGTCACAATTTTTCTGTGTGATAATAGTTCTAGATAAGATGTTTGAGTCATTACTGCTTATTCTATATCCATGAAAAGGAATATCCCTTGATGTGTACATGGAGAGTCAAATGGAATGCTGATAAATCCTATTTGTTGCAACTGGAAATGATTTCTTTCTATTTGGCTACCTGCTAAATATGTTGCCACTCACCCTCTCATAATGGCAAAAGGTTAAATATTCCTCCGTAGGGAGGGAGAGGCCTGTAGAGTATACTGGCGTGAGGCCTGCATATTTGTTTTCCAAGAACATACGAAATATTTTGGTTTGGCACCTTTTTAATGATAACTATATAGAATGGCTATGTAATGAACTGGTTCAGTTGGTTCTGCTTCGGGAAATTTTGCTTGTGCCATAATAAAATTGTTCATCCTCATGATATTGTTTCATATCAACTTGCAGTTGCTTTCAAACTGTATGACCTCAAACAACAAGGTTTCATTGAAAAGCAGGAGGTACCTTCTGTTTGCTTATTCTTAAGTAAATTATTTGTTCTGTTCTAATGCATGTTTCCTATATGAGCACCATTATTCATCATCTCAAGTGATTTAGCATACGATTTACGCATATGATTTACTGCCACTGGAGTTTAGAGTGGTTATTTATCAAGTTGAGCTAAACTAAGTTGATGTTTAAGATCTACAAGCCTAAACTGAGGCCCTCATATGCATTTTCTCTTGATGATTGTTCTTATATTTGCTTGGAAGAAGCTTATCCAATTTGACATCAAATGCAACTGGTGGCACTGAAAACGTTGTTGTGTGCCTCTTGGTTGTCAGGTCAAGCAAATGGTGGTAGCAACACTTGCTGAGTCAGGAATGAATCTTTCCGATGATATTATTGAGGGCATTATTGACAAGGTATATCTGAGTGCATGTATATCTGTATATCTGTCAAATTTATGCTTAGTTGCTTACTCAGAAAAATCCTCATTTCCGATGTTACTAGACATTTGAGGAAGCAGATACAAAACATGATGGTAAAATTGACAAGGAGGAATGGCGCAACCTTGTCATGAGGCATCCATCTTTGTTGAAGAATATGACCCTCCCATATCTCCGGTCAGTACTTTTGATTCTCTCCCCTTTCTTAACAAATTGAGTGTTCCTGATGCACTTCACATGGTTCCTAAGGGATACATGCCAAGCTTAATGTGTTAGATTCTTGACAGCTTGTCATGCTATTGTTTTGTTAATCACACTGAACCTAGGCTATCTGCCCCTCTCCACTTCTCTATATTTGTCCATGGCCTCAGGAGAAGCTGTTTCAGTTATTTGTCCCTCAGTGTGTGAAAAACTGAAAACTGTGGTGTGCTAGTGTGACTTGTTATGTTATGACGCACTGGGGGAGAAAAACACATGCAGCTAAAATGTTCTTGTTTTCTGTTAATTTTTGTACAGGGATATTACGACAACATTTCCAAGCTTTGTATTCAACTCTCAAGTAGAGGATGCATGACATCCCAAAGACACCAGTCAAGCCTCTGGGGCACAACAGAATACATTCTGTGGGGCCACTTGTGTGTTTTTATTTCCTTTGAAATGTAAATTTTGTGTGGTGGCAATGACCTTCTGTGGGTTCTTTCTTTTGTATAGTTTGAGCGCTGAGTATATTCTACCAGGATTCCATTATGGACCTTTTCTTGTCATGTGTTTATAAAATGTTCTCCAAATATATTGTTTATTTGACAATTGGCGTTTGCTGTAATGAAAATGTAAGAAACTGAGTAATGGTTAGGCATTTGATTGTTTCCCTGACGGATTGTGCTGTGGTGCTGGTACCGTGCCTTGATGGTGATTTCTCGAGTCCTCAGATATACAGATTTACTTGCTGAACTGGACACGATAGATGGATTAGAAGGCCGAAACCTTTTCAATTGCGTAGCTATGATGTGTTCGGGAAGTTTATTTTCCCCGTCACCTTTTCTTTTTAAAATTAATTAAATTCAAAGAGAAGATTAGGCCGTCATCGAATCCAGCGGGGATGGATGGGCCCACCGCCCAGGCTCCCACACACGACGCCCGCGGGCCGCGGCCCAGCCCAAGACTTCTTGTTCTCCCTCTTACAAGCGGGCCTGCCACTGGGATTTGGGGGATTGGATTGGACCCGGACGTCGACTTGTGATCGACCCGGCCGCCGCCACCGAACTGAACTGTGACCCCGTATAAAAACTCAGCGCGCAACCTGTTTCCCTCCGTGGGAAGCAAAAGCAATTGGTTGCGCTGATCGGATTGGCCGCGCGCGTGGAATGGATCCCGTCGAAGCGGATGAGCCGCAAACGGAGCCGCCGGACGAGGACGAAGACTTCGCCGAGAAAGACCCCAGCGGGCGGTTCATCCGCGTAAGGCTTCTTCCTAACTCTCGCTCATCGCTTTTGTTGGAATCAGATCTGTTTTGGATTTAGTTATTATGAAGTCAGATCAGATCGTGAGCTTATAGGTTGATTATTAATTAATGTGCATTATTTACATGTGCTCTGTATTGCTTTTCTGGCGTGGCGGTTTCTTACAGTACGATGACATCGTGGGATGCGGAGCCGTGAAGATTGTGTATCCTTCGATCAATCGTATTGCCGATTCCTCTTGTTTCCTTTTGCCTGGAAGTTTAGTTTGCTGTAGGGGTTAGATGTTTTCTTGTGTGTATATGACAAACACATATGGTCTAGACTCCTACCATAGCTGCGCCATTTGAAAAATCGACTCATGTATAAATGGATTATCAACCGATGACGTGATATTAACAGAATTATTACTTATATGAACAAGGCGTTGGAAACATATTTATTGTTCCTTTTGGATTCAGGTATCGATTACAGTGTTTCATCTTTGTAATTGGTAGATATTGATTACAGTGTTTCATCTTCGCATGAAGGAGATATGAGGCTCTTTCGTTATACAAACACTCCTTGGTTATTTGGTGCTAATGAAAAATGGTTGTTCTTGTGTTCCTTAATTTTGATTTGATGAATAGCTACAAAGCCTTTGACAAGCTGGAGGGTGTTGAGGTTGCATGGAGCCAATCCCGGATTAATGACTCTGTCATGGGTTGCTCGCAAAAGATGGAGCAACTGAACATGGAGATCCAACTGTTGAGTACTCTCAGGCACAAGAACATTGTGAAGCTGTTTGCATCTTGGATCGATGAGGAGAAAGGGGTTGTTAACATCATTACAGAGTACTTCACATCTGGCAGCTTGAGACAGTATGCCTCTTTCCTTTTTTTCTGTTTTGAATGTCCACAACATAGCATGGTATTGATAGTCTAGTTTATTGTTTTTTTTTTATCCATAGCAAACTCGTAGACCCCTGCCATTTTACTTATATATACATATTTTCTCAACCAGTGTTGCCTGAACTATATTAAAATATGCCAGCTAGGAGATGTTTGTATTCAAAAAATTTGTAGTATTTACAAACTTGAAACTTTCATTTTTAAGTTTCAGTCATTTTGCCCTTCCATACAACAAATAAAAGAATGATAGTCACTAACTTTTTTTGGAACTTCTAAAATGTATAATGTTTTATTTTTCCCTCATGAATTGTGCATTATCTTATTTAATATTAACATATAATTAGGTATCGCACAAAGCACAAAAAAGTGGACATGAAGGCTATCAGACGATGGGCGATACAGATACTGACTGGGCTAGAATATTTACACTGTCAGAATCCAGTCATCATACATAGGGACTTAAAGTGTGATAATATTTTCATAAATGGAAATCATGGGAAAGTGAAGATTGGTGACTTTGGATTGGCAACATTCATGCAACAGCAGAAAACAAGGAGTGTAAAAGGTAACTTTCTCTTCCTATTTGTCTCATCTCCACATCTAGTGCTTTCTTAATGGCTCATGCATTTTAATTAGATTTTTTCCACACGATGCAATTGTACTCTGAAATATCTAAAGTGGATGCAAATTATTTGTTCTGAAAATATATTTTTGTTTAGTTAGATCATCTACTGACTCCAGCTCCAATACTGTCAAATCCAGGCACCTTAGAATTTATGGCACCAGAGCTCTACACTGGGAATTACAATGAGCTTGTTGACGTATATGCTTTTGGGATGTGCATGCTTGAACTGGTGACCTGTGAATATCCTTATAGTGAATGTCAAGGGATGGGTCATATATTCAAGAACGTTTCAGAGGTAACCTCCTTTAGTATTATGGTAGAAAAAACAACTTTATTTATTTAATTGTCCAATTGTTACAATAGGGTAAGAAACCAGCTGCTCTCTACAAGGTTGGAGATGCAGAAGTAAGATCCTTCATAGAGAATTGTTTAGCTCCAGCGGCGAAAAGACTTTCTGCAAGTGAGCTCTTGAGGAGTTCTCTTCTCATGAAAGATGATTCTCTATCAGCGCCTCCAATTTCAGTCTCCTTAGTTGAGATCCAGAATGTGACTAGAGACGACAATCAGTTTGACAGTTTTGTATTTCGAAAGGGAGAATTTCTGCTGAAAGGAAATATGGAAGTTACTAACCCTGTCCATCTATGTCTAAGATTTCCTGATCCATATGGTAATTAAATCCTTGTCACTAAGAAAATAATCATTTAACTCTTGCATTATATATTCACGATCTATGAAATTCTTTCAGGTGGTTTCAAAACTGCCGAGTTCCCTTTGGACGTGGCTAAGGATACGGGCCTTTCTATTGCCATGGAAATGGCTGAGCAGGTTGAACTGCCACAAGGGAGCATAGAGATTATAACGGAGTTGGTTGGTGCATTCCTGCTCGTCCTGATTCGTCACTGGAGATCTTGCGTTACCACGCCATAATATAACCCTGCTTCCCCCCCAAGCGCTGTTACTGCTATCGATTGTAGTTTGCGCAAATGTATCTTTATCAATTTGTATCTTAGTATAGGAGTCCATGTTCAGCGGCTCAGCCCCTTGTGCGTAGGATTTTATAGTGCCTGCAAGATGTGCTGCTTAACATGGCATATTTAGTCGATGATGACGAAATTCAAAAGACAAAGTGACAGAAAAGAACAGGACATGAGTTGGAACGTGTTTGGCTAGACTTCTAGTCTAATCTTTCCTTTTCTTTTCATAATCTTTCTTTTTACAAAATCCAAAAGGGCTTGTTTAGTTCAAAAAGTTGGTGCCAAGTTGGTGAAAATTAGTGGCAAGTTGGTGTTTTCTGTGAGAATGACACGGTTGTCGGTGTGCTAAGTTGATGAAAAGTTGATGCACTAAACAACCCATCTCCCTTGGTCGTCGTGCCACATGTCATAATATGATTGCATTATTGGTTGGTTTGTTTGTTGCCCCCCACCTCATGTTCAGTCATGTATCTCCCACCACTTTCTTTTTATCTTGTATCTTCCACCACTAGAAATTGTTGGGTTCCAATTCCACTGTTCATGGAACAGTAGTAGCAGCCTCCACCACACAGGTTGAGCACTCACCAGTCACCACTGAGTTGAATGTGAGGGTGAGCGGCTTGTATATTCTCACTTCCGTACATTACCACTTCTGAGTCCGCATCTGGTTCTGTGGCCATACAGTTATCGTCATGCCTAATTTACGAGCTGCAAGAGAAAAAAATGTGACTTGACAATACGTGCTAATGAGATGAGAATTGAGATGTATGCAGAGTACCTAAACACCTTCATTTCTCGAGAGGTTTTACAATAGTAGAAAGGTACCAGACGATACCTTGTGATACTTCTTTACTTGTTAATGCTAGTCGCTGATATGAAAGTATTTAGCTAATATTTATTTTTTAATATAAAAAATATATTTAATTAGTATCTTCAAATATCTTTCTTTCGGACCACACTAAAACATCTCCCATTTCATTTTACCAACAATCACTCTCCACACTGCCCCTCAGCCCCTGTACGGCTGTACCAATTGATGAGCACGGCACTGCAGTCTGCACTCTGCAGGCAGTTACAAAAGTTGAAAAGAGAAGGGACCAGGGAGTCGCAAAAAGTTCAAATCCGTGCAATTGTCAGGGATCGATCAGGGGCTTGTCTTGCGAATGATTCCAACCCGATGGACTTTTTTTTTTATATATCAACCCAATGGACTTGTGAGAAAGCGAACAGGAATACGTACGTGTTAAGGAGCAGGAATTCTGTCACGCAAGGAACAGGAGAATCTTTTGATTCCGAGCTATTGGTGTTGATGATGGGCACACCACCGAGATGGCGAGATCGATGAGAAGGGATAGTTAGCAAAGATCAGGCCACAGGAACACCGAACAGGCGAACACGAGTCGGGTGTTGCTTTTGCTGGAGATGAGCTCGGGAGACCACAAGCAGTTCGTAAAAGTGAAAGGGAGCTTCAGAAAGCTCGGGCGGATTGGTCAAAAGATGCGAGGCTGATCATGATCGTGCTTCGTGCAGTAAGAAAGGCACAAGCGCTTGTTTCGTTGCGCATTTGCCTAATCGGGATGGATAGTGGGGGTTCACAGAGCATAACCATTCCTAAAGCAGGTAAAGATGATATAAGAGCGTACTTTCCCTATAATATAAAATTAGAGCTCTTTTACTGTGCCTTATACTACCATCTAGTAGTATAGAGTATAGATCAAATCTAACCATCCATTGATTAGGGTACCTTAGTAATCTTCCACCGGCAGTCCAGTAGTAGTATCGTTCCCCTGCAGCGGCCCACCAGCGGCCCAGTCTTTCCTCCTGTTTTGCTGCGTTCCGTTCCATGTTCACGGAATCACGGTGTCCTCCCTCCCAGCGACGGCGACTCTATGCCGGTGACAATCCGAGGCCGTGAATTCCCTCCTCTTCGTTTGTGATGATAGCCAACCGCCGTGGCTGCATGCAATCGTGATTCAGATGGCGTGCTATCCTCCAGTGGCATCCCCTGTCTGAGTCCCCTTGCCCATCAACGGCCCCTGCCTAACAGCACCAGAGCCTGTCCACGACCGTGATCCTTCCGAGCTCCGGCTTCGCTTGGTGATGATAGCTATGGGTCCACGACCCGGTGGGGGAGGGTGGCTCCCTGACAGCAGTGACAGATGGAGAGGGTCGCCAGCCCGGCCACAGCCCGGCCACGCGGCCGCCGGAAACCAATCTATGATAACTATAGTATTAACAAAATATTACAAAATTACCATTATAATTTTTTGTCTATAATGCCCCTATACTACCCATACTTATTGGGGCATACTACCTATGCTACCAGTCAAGTTTCTAGTAGTATATAATTATTCTGGGCCGTTAGATGCTTTCATACTAGTCCTTTTTCGATGGTAGTATGCCCCATTATAAGGCATCGTAAAAGAGCTCGATCTAAAATTATAGGTTTAACCGAAAGAGTAAGCATGAGGATAGGAACCTCCTAGAACTGAATCATATCCTAGCATTTAGATTATATTCTATAGAAAACAAATTACTATCAATATAATTCAATTTCCTTGTTTGTATGTACATAGAAATTGTTTCATAGAATTTTATTCTAAATTTTGTTTGGATGATTGGTAATATGGATGAGGGGCAACAGCTGGTATCCGCGACGTCGATGATGGATGGATGGCAACGAATGGTTGGATCTTTGCTCTGCCGAGATATATGGCTTAGCGATGGAGGCATAATTTGCTAAGAGTACACCTTTGCTATTATATAAAAGGCAAATTTGTGGTGCTGTTATTTTGCGAAATTGGCCAGACCACACCACGATCGACTTGTTGTTTGGATGATTGTTAATATGAATGAGGGGCAACAACTGGTATTCGCGACGTCGACGATTGATGGCAACGGATGGTTAGATCTTCACGGAGGAAAATTTGCTAAGAGTGTGCCTTTGCTATTATATAAAAGGCAAATTTTTGATGGGACACTTATTCGCGAAATTGGCCAAAACACACGTGATTCACGAAATTGGATGGGTACTATTATATCTCTAGTTCGAGGAGAGAGAAGGTGGTAAAAATGTCATTTTTGTCCACCATGGAGTGGGACTTGCATGTTAGCTCGTGCTCCTCTCCCACTCTCCCCTTCCTCTTTCTTCCCCTTGGTTTAGAGCCAAGCGCAGAGCAAAGAAGACCGCCCACCATCGTTCACACCCCTTCATTTCACCTCCCTCCTCCCTCCCTTTGCTCTCTAACAACTGCTACCATGATCTGGCTATTCCCAGGTGGAATCCGAGATGTTGCTTCCAGTATTGCCGCTTCAAGGCCGAGCTCTCCTCTCCGGTCCTTCTCGACCTCAACCGGTGCACTAGATCAAATCGACGAATCGGCTGGACCACGAGCGCGCGCTGCAACTGTACATCACGGCTCGCTGCTGGCCGCACCCTGACGCCAAAACAAGGGCTTGACCCCTCAAATGGATGTGTCTTGGGCTTATGAAGCTTCACGGGTCCTTATCTACCGTTTCCAGTTGTAATGCTGCGACGGTGGATGGAGGAAGACAACAATAAATGAGGTAGATGGAAAAGATACGCGGGTACTACTTTTATTAGGGTAAAAAAGACTTTGCACCCATTCTCCCTCCTCAAATCAGAAAACTAGTATTTTAGTGATTGTTGTTGTGTGTTCTAGCAAACTGACTCATTTTTAATGGTACCCATCCAATTTTATCGACGAACATGTGTTCTGGCCAATTTCACGAGCCCCACAACAAACTTTGCCTATATAACTTTATACTTTTATCGGAGAACACACATTTGCTATCTAGTAGACTTCTTCGACTATTAGGGTCGACAATGTGTTTCTCGATTTTAGGAATATATGTACATGTACGCTAAGTGAAAAACACACATATACGTTATTTGGAAAATGTTTTTCCGTGTTAGATCGTTTGGTGCATATTATGGAATTCTAATGTGTGTCTCCGATGAAATTCTGAGGGTATGAATATCAAGTTCGTGTTTGTGTGCGGCATTAGTGCCATGTGTATGTGTGTCGAATATTTTCTATCTACCAAACCATATGCGTGGTGTGTACATTTATTTTTATCTTTACAGGCTAATATGGTTGATATGGTTTTAAGAGTCATTCTTATCTTTAATAAAGAACTCTTTTGTTAGAAACACTTTTAGAAAAAAAAACTCTTTGGTTTTTTGAAAAAGTATAACCGTGTTTAGATAGAAAGATTTTTTAGACTAGACTATTCATCCCTCGTAGGAAACACGCTTCCCAGAAAAGTCCTCTTTTAATTTCTTTCAATTTTCCTATTCATCTCTCAAACATAACACGCTTCCAGAAAAAGATATTTTCTCACCCTCACCAACTAAACACGCCAACGTGGACGAAAAACTAAAATTATGTTACGGACGGAACAGAAACTCCAGGTTTGGCCGTTGTCGACCCGAACGAGGAAACCCCACGCCGATCACGCGGTCAGGCCTTGATCACCGTCCACCACTGGATCCAACGGCGCCCACGATCCAAGACCCCACACCTTGTCTCTATGCGCCGCCTTCTCCTTCGCTAATCCCCCGATAAAACCGCCATCGCGGAGCAGGACGCTAGTACGCCACCATTAATTTCCGCTCTATCTACTCTCTCTCCCCATCGTTTCGACTGCCCCTCGTGTTCTCTGAGTGTTCTCTCCACTCGGTCGTCGCCCCTTCTTCCTCCCCTGTTTATCGCCGAGGATAGAATGTGTGGGGAAGAGTGCGGGTTGGTTGGAGCCTTGGAGGTTTGGGGAGATAGGGTTTTATGACTTGGGTTCCTGCTTCCTGGGGTGTCCGTGCGATGTTTTTTCCGGAAGATTCCAGAGTTGGTAGGAGTCTGAGTGCCTAAGGCTGGGGCGCTGGGCTGTTCTTCGAGAAAATTGATCAGGGTAAAATGGTATGTTTCCCGTTTCTTCTCTCGCGGTTCTTTTTCCTGTCTTTATTGGTTCTTCCGGCTTTGATGCCTTGTTGGGCGTTGGTGCCAAGAAAGATTATTTCTTGGCGTGCGATTGTGCGACAGTTTGGCTGTTGGGTATTTGGGCTTTGTACCGGCCTTGATCTGGATGGTCCCCCACTGCGAATAAGATTGGGGGTGTTAATGTTATGAAGATAATTGCTGTGGTGTCCTATTCGTTTACTCTTGTATTCGTTTATCCGCATAGAAATTCAGCTCTGAATGTTTAATCCATTTCAACTGCTCGAGCAGAATATTCTCTTGCTGGGGTTGATTGAGAAGGACCACAGCAGCTTAAGCTGGTTTCTTGCCTACTCCAAATCCAAACCAGTCTAATGTGGGGGCTGAGGACTGCTCAATGGCTTCTGCGTTGAATGCTGCACAAACTGACCTCCACGGATTCGGCATAGGCACAGGGCTTGCGTTGGTAACCTACCAACCTTTGGCTTTCTAGATTATAACACATGCTTAACGCACGCTGAGCATGGAGACACACACCCGTCGATGCACTCTAGAGGGCACCAAGATTTTATTCATGAGCAACAGAGTATTATCCATGGCGCCCCTGCCCCCCACGGCACTTAGTGTGCAGAGGCTTGTTTGGTTCTTTAGGGTGTCATTTTGAATCCAACTTCCAAGTTCCAATGGAACTAAAAGTTGTGGTTTAGTTCTAACTTTTTTTGGGTGACCTGAATAACCTATTACAAAAATGTGTTACCACTACTGTTAGGTTGGGGTATCTAATACTTCTTTAACCCTAGTAAACCAAAATGAATGAAATTAATCACAACATGTTTTTTAAGTATGATTATAATATACTCCCTCTGGCCACAAATGTAAGCATTTCTTGCATAATCCATCCCTCCCCTCCCTCATTGTTAATTTAATCATAGTGCTTACCTTTGTGGACGCAGGAGGTGGGGAATGATATCATCCACAGCATGCAAAATTAGAGCTTAAAACCCAACTTGCATATGAAGAAACAAAAATGACAAGTTTTCATGGATTGTTTTGTCATTTTTAACTTTATGAGGCAGTGACACAATTCAACAGCACCAGTTAGAAACAGTGGCTCATTATCCATTCAGGATTCCTTGACAACTTGACTACTGAAGTTTGTGTTTATAACTAATAAAGATGGCTAAGGTGACCCTACTGGCATGGGACATGAACATGCCAATAACCTTTTATGTTCCGCCAATTAAAAAAAAAAACCTTTTATGTTCCGCTGGTCCAAGACTAAGTGTTTTTTTTTTCCCTTTTGCACATTGTCAGTGGGGCATATCATGATAATGTATTCGGTCAGGGAAGGGCACTTTTTGTACATGGTACAGCTGGGGTTTCAATTTGGAAATGTTAAGGATGCTGGCAGTTCTTGTAATGTACGGGAAGCACTGGCTGTTATGTGCAATGCATTTAAAGAAAGCAAACAGGAGGTGTAGTAAGGCGGGAGATGAGATGAACATATTGAGAGAAATATTAAGCCTTCTTTTACTTTAGCAGTGAGTCTAATATTTGATTAGGCAATAATTTAATGCCCAAACTTTGATAGCGTCTTAAAAAGTATGAGAGTGACAACAGATAGTTCTATGATTTTATCACGCAGCACTAATATAGTTGATATTTTGTATAACTAACTCCTTGTCGTTTCTGCAGAATATTGTTTGCGAAATGTGTGGCGATGCTGGTTACAAACATCTTCTGATGTGTTGCAGTGACTGCGAGGGATCTTTTACACACCAGTATGTTTCTTTAACCCTAAGGATGATTCCTTGCATACAAGAATATGTACAGATAATTACCTAATCCATCCTTTTTTTAAGTATGCAATTGTTACCTGGTCTAGAAAAGTCCAAGAATAGGAACAGATTATCACCTGGTTCATCGTTTTTTTAAGTACACAATTGTCAACTGGTCTAGAAAAGCTTTCGCTGCACCTTTGAATCTATTTTGTTGAATCCAGTTTTTTATCCTTTGCTTTGTAATGGGGATAGACCATGAATCCATGATATATTTATTCTCTTCTGATGTGCCCCCCTAGCCTCCCCCTAGTATTTTGGTGCTGTGTATTTAGTTTTCCTTTTATGATTTATCATTCGCGCAGATACTGCATGGATAAAGTTCTCTATGATGCATCATCAGTAGACTGGTTGTGCAATGAATGCCATCAAAGACATAGTGAAGATTCTCCCGAGAAGTCTCTAGGGAAGGTGTCAAGTGAAAGGCCTACAAGTCACCCTCATTTTGACACTACATCACGGCAGCCAATTACCAAGAGAGGGGAGTCATCCAGACTTACCAAGAGAGTGGAGTCAGCCAATCCTGGTTCAGTGCCTAGGCTCAACCGAACTGGCCAGAGTGATGACCGAAGTAACATAAGAAACCTTTTATTTCCTGTTAGCGAAGTGGCTGTAAACCAGGTATCAGGGTTGAAAGATGGCAGTGGTGCAATCTTGTCTTTCAAACACACCGATCAGGACAAGCAAACAGATCAACACGCTTCAGTTATCTGTAAAAATAGGAAAGACAAGTCTGGAAAGGTTTGTATAACGTGTTGTGCAATGAACAAGGACAAGCCTGGCACACACGGTGATAATGATAGCAATGTCATAGATAACTTGACATTAGAAAGAGAGAAGAAAGAGGTCAGGTTCCAGCTTGATCATGAGGCTAGCAATGGGTTGCAGGAGAGAAGCATGGTAGCTGCCAATGGACCACAGTATTCAATTCCACGAAATGATACTTTTGACAAAGCCATGACAGATTTATCCAATATGGGTGTGTTGCCAAAGGAAAACAGCTGTCTTCCGTCTGTGCCCATTAAAAATGATAATCTAAATGAAAACAGTGGACCATCAAAGCTATTGGATCGAGACAATTCAAGTTCACCCTTAGAGATATCTTCGGGAGCAATTGTTCTTGAGACTAGTGCTACAGAAGTAGAAATTTCTGATACTGTTGGAAACTTTCACAAGGACAACCCAAGAAAGCGTCGACGACTCATTCTTGACGATGACGATGAAGCTGAAGAAAAGATGGCTGAAGGTGTGCAGAAGGAAAATTTCAATCCTCAACCTCCTAATTTTGAACCAGTGGTGAAGCATATGTGTGTGGAGGAGGCTGTAGATACTGGTGAATTAAATGATGAAAATCTCATAAATTGTAGGCCTGTGAAAAGAAGAAGATACATAGCTGAAGATGAAGATGACAAGGATATTGTGGGTTCTGCTAATGCTGTGTGTGCTCTTAATGATGCTACAAATTGGTCTCTAAATACTGGGACAAATATGGTGCCTCAAACTTTAGTTGCAGCAGATCATTCCCAACAATCCAGTCCATCTCATTCAGAATCTGATGATCAGCAACATTACGTTTTCGCACAACCACTTGACGAGCTTGTTTGGAGGTATGATTGATGGTATTTTTCTTCTTTGGATCAAAGCAATATTCTTTTGTATAAATGGTGATGTATTCTATTTTTTTTGTGAACAGTGGAGTCTTTAAGATAGACACTGACGTGCTTTTGTTGGATGCCCACTTGTCCACGAAAGCATGTCCGAGAGTGCGGGAATTATCAACATCTTTGCGAACAGTAGTTGAAGTAAATAAGCTCCCTCGGTCACAAGTCTGGCCAAAGAGTTGGAATTCTTTTGGGCCTACAGATGAGAACATCGGGTTATTTTTCTTCCCACATAATTTGAGGTGTGTTTGTGGCCCTTATTGTTTGCTCTTCTCCTTCTTGATGTGATTCGATTGTACTGATCTTCTCATTGCATCCCAGGCAAAATGAAGTAACAAACACACTAGTTAACGACATTATCCAGAGTGACGGGGCCTTAAAGGTTACAGTTGGTATCGCAGATCTACTAATCTTCCCCTCGTCTTTATTGCCGGAACAATACCACTGTAAGTGTCCAGTTGGAAATTTTCTTCTTTTTCTGGATTCCTTGCCGTCCCGGACAATGCATACACCTATTTGTATGCTGAAACAGATTGTGTGCAACTATTATGATATTCTTCTACTTTAAAACCTTCCATGTGAGACAGTGTTGCTTTTGGTATTTATTCATGCGGGCATTGGGAGAGGAGGGGCCTTTCTGGCTGGCGTGCTCCTGTAGCTAGGGACCTCCAGAATTTGCTGGCAGGATAGTGTAGGAATTAGGATCTGTTGCCTTTTTGGTTGTTTCTTGCCTTTTCACTACCGAGTTAATGTTCTAGGAGTTGTTCACAGCTCTTGCATGTTTGGGAAGAATGTTGCTTTTGTACAGCCTTGCCTGTTATTATATCATAATATTTTCCCCACTTGTCCAGTTACTGATCAAATTGTCTTTACCTTCAGTTTTCCAGGGGAATCACTACCTGTGGGGAGTGTTCAAGCGAAGGAAAGATATGACTGCTCTCATAGAAGAGCAAGATGGTTCAGGGAAACATGACGCTGAGCAAGGGCAACAACAAGAACTGGATCATTTGGACCGAAGGGATGAAGCGTTATATGATTCATCAGACCAAGAAACACTTGCTGTGAAGCATGTTGTGCGTATTGAGAATCAGCTGCTGGGGTGCGACCACAATGGAAAAAGTGAGGCTGTGAATGCTGCCACAAGAGAAGGCACCACCTCACCTGGCAGCAGTTGGTCCTCTGCTAAGCTGAATTCTCCAAAAGTTGGATCAAACTGCTCAGTGGAGCTGAGGACAAGCAAACTGCCTGGAGACTTGGGCCAGCAAACCTCTTTGCCTGAGTGGAATACCTCAAGTACTGAACAATCATGTGACTCTGGCAGTACGAAGCTGGTCAAACCTGTTGAGCATTGTCATGGCCAACCCCACTCAGGCTCAGAACCGCCGTCATGCAATCTGTTTGGATTCGTCGCCGCCCGAACACCGAGATCTCAGCAACTCATCCAGGAGATGGTGAGTGAAGGTGCAATACTGTTCCCAGTGCCAGAACAGATTGTGACCACTGGTTCCGTCACAGGCAGCAGCGCTAGAGTTGTACCTTCTGAAATGAACCCTGATACTGAACGGCTGCATCTGAGTGAGCCTCCTCAGGCCTTGGGGTTCGTCCCCATTGGCCATGGTGAGTCCGGTGCAGATTCTGAAGCCTGCTTGGAGCTGTTCCCAGTGCGGCAGGAACGGATCGGATGGGCTCCCAGGGCGGAAGCTAGCAGGGAATTGGACCTGGACTTGAGCCTCGGCAAGCAGCCACGAGCGCCCTCTTCGCCACCGCTGTTCTGAAGCTTGCCGCGGAGTTCTTTGGCAGTACAGCAGGACTCCCGGACAGCACCTGCAAGTTTTGTAGTGCTGTTTCAGGGGGGTTTTCTTGCAATGAGTTAGTTTTCCGGTGCCGTGGATCCCATCAGTAGATGGTATATTTACATTTCAGAGCCTGTAATTAGGTCGATTCTGTTTGTTGTTGGGCATTTTGGTGAATACTGACCAATAGGAGCGGGGCCAGGGTTTTGAGCAAATGGTTTGTTTGATATAACTTTGTATGAAGAGGGAGGGATACGAATTTGCTTAGAGTTCTTGATGAGGTGGTGACATTGGTTCGTACGTCAGGCATGGGTTAACTGGCACTCGTGACGGATACAGTACAGGAGCATTGCGTTCGCCTCGGTAACTTTCGACGTATTGTCTCAGCCTCGCCATTTTCAGCCATGAAATAGAGGTAGAGCGAATTGAAGTTATAGAAAAAAAGAATTAAACCTCCTCAACAAAATTGTGGCTTGATTTACTTCTCCCAAACTATTGTTGTTAGTTCTACTCCCTAATGCCACATCCAAGTTGAGTTTTTAATTCAAATTTTGCAAGATAGTTTATACCATGATTTTCTATATTACAAAAATATATTATATTTTGATGATTAATTTTTATGTAATTTTGTATGCATAGAAACTACTCTCTTTGTCCCACAAAAAAGAGTAGTTCTCGCTTTCCGAGAAAATAACTTTTTACAACATTGACTAATTATATATAAAATAATATTAATATTTATAATTCATCATTAGTATCATTAGAAAGATCTTTGAATCTAGTTATTTAACAAATTTATTTAAAGATATAAATGTTGCAAGTTTTTTCTATAAATTGAGTCAAAGTTGAGAAAATAACACTGCACGTATCCTGTAACTACCTTTTTTTTTATTTTAGGACGGAAGGAGTATGTTGTATACGCTGTAATATCGGTAATCTATGTAAATAATCACGAAAAATTCTAGATATATTTCTTTAACATAAACTTTCTATCTACTTGAATTTAAAACTCAACTTATATAGAAGAAAAAAAAGATAAATATAATCAGAGAGCAGATTGGGCTAAGAGGACGGGTGAAAGTAGTAAAATGGATTTTTTTCTTAAAAAAAGACACGGAGTAACATTATTAAAGAAAAAGGCACCTGGGCCGAAGGCGGTTTCTGATGGTTTACTGAAACTGCCAAGGATCGTGGCAGGCCCCAACGATCTCTCTCTCCCCCCCACGCGTCCTAGTACACTGGTGTGGCGTGCGGTTTCCAAAACTCAGAACCCAAGGCTGTGGCGGCGTGGCCGGCGGCGGCGCCGCCTGCCGACTTGAAGGCTCGGTGAGGTAGCATTTCCGGAATTTCTCATCTCCGGCGAACTCAGTCTAGTGGTACGTCTCCCCCTTCCGTGAGGGAGATCGGGGAGAAGAAGAAGGGCCTCGTCTCCGTCGAAAGGAGGAGGACAAGAGCGGCATCGTCTCGCATTCGCGCTCGGGTTGGGGACTTGGGGTTTGATTGGTTTGCGTCGTTGAGGCCGAGGCGGTTCTTGTTTCTTGGACCGGACGTTGGTCGGCGTCAGGAATCAGAAGTAACATGGTATGCATTGTATCCAATCTTTCCCCCCGACCATCTCCTCTCCTGTTTGTTTCTGTGTGCGCGCGCGCATCTTGGGTGTTTATTCTTGGGGGCACGTTCTTGGTGGAAGCGATTTTGGCCGGGACGACTTAGCTTGGCAATGTGCTTAATTTCCAGATGATCTACGCGACCGATCGGTCGATCGTGTGTAGTGTGATTAGGGATGGAAGTTATATTTTTTGGGTCATTAGGTGGACTTAAATTCTTGACAAAAATAAACAAGCGTATGATAGCATTGTGTGTAATTAATTAAGGAGGAGAAATGGATGGTATGACATCGTAATTATTTAGTAGAAAACATTGTTGGGTACCAAATTGCAAGTGATTCATCTCCGTCCTTCATCTGGACTCCCGCACCTCTCAACAGGATTGGGGCATTACAACTGTGAGGCACATGGATTGTTGTGCCTGGTCACTTCAATTTTGGTGCTCGGTCAGCTAGTATTCTATCTGGATGAAATTTATGTTCGAGCAGTGCCTGCAATCCATTTCTAACCAATTGTCTCTATTTGCTACCGCGAAGTGATTCCCTAAAAGTCGAATGCGGAAGGCTTTCATGATCTGGGATCAGCATCTAATATAGGTTAGGTTTCCAACCCGATTTAGTGTGTGTTGGCATAAGTGTGACACACACTCACGTGGGTCTATGTGGCTGTGAGTATAGTGTATCGCAGTTATAATGGTTTATAAGCACCACTAGCTTTCATCAGGCGCAATGAGTTGGGATTACTAGTAAGAAAAGGAAATTACGATTCATATGAATACTAATTTGGCACTGCTGCAGTGCTGCTTGCCTTTGCCAGATTTGCCGTTAGCAGCCACCATCGCCGACCTAGTCTCCCAGTTGCCATCTCCTCCTACCTTGTCACGCCTGTTGCCTGGTCTGCAATAGCTCCTTGTTTACCAAATTAAACAACGTGCCTTTTGCCACCAATTATCAAACATCAGATCACAATATGACAATTTTCTAAACAGTTTGGTTGTCTAAAGGGCAATTTTATGCAGGGGACTGTGTGTGAAGTGTGTGGAGATATTGGATTCGAACATGTCATGCTATCTTGCAGTGATTGCAATGGATCTTCTATACACCGGTATGCTTTCTTTTCTCTCTAATGATTTTTTATTGTATTAAATATGTGATGGCAAAAATTGTAACAGTCAACTACCACAATGATGAGTTATCATTTGGCCTACAAAAACGTTGGCTACACCTGTGTCATATCTAGCTGTCTCTTATTCTCGTTATTTGGTACAGCCCAAACTAAATGTGTTTCCTTATAAAAAAATCTACCGCAAATCAAATAAAAAAAACTTGGCCAGTAGGGGGAAGACCATCCCCACGGTATTTCACTAAGAAGTATGCTGTCTTCACCAGTTTAGTTATTATGGTATGGACCTGTGTATCAACAATTATCATTTGGCATTGTGTAGATACTGTTTGGACAAAGTTCTCTTTGATGCATCGATAACAGACTGCTGGTTCTGTTATGAATGCCAACAAAGACATGGTGAAATTCCTTGCAGCGGATCCCTAGACAAGGTTTCTATTGAAAGGCAGCCAGATTATGCTCATTTTGGTTCTACAGAGAATCAGTCAATAACCAAAACATCAGGGTCAGCAAGGGGTGATGTAGTGGCAGGGAGAAATGGAAAAAGGAAACCGTTCAAGAAAAGATTAAAATCTATCAAAAAATTATATTCTCCAGAAAAGAATTCTCCACGGGACAAGTACACTAAAAAGAAGTCAACTGTACAACCGAAGGACAACTGCACCAATAGAAAAGGGCGCAATACTACAAGTATCACTTGTGCAAATGTGAAGGCGTTACAATCTTGTGAAACCATTGGGATAGAGATAGAGGCAGCTAAGAGCAACAATGGTGAGAACCGGCAAGTCAACAATGAAAACTCTGTTCACACATGGAACAATGTTAAGCCACCTAACCCTGTGATTGTGAATTGCTTGGGTTATAAATTAGGAGATATTGACCTCTTGAAAATAAGGAGAGGTCGCAAATCAAAGAAAACCTCTCAATCAGTAAAAGCACCACTCAAAGGATTTGTTCTGATGAAAAAGGATGCTATCCTAGGATTAAAGAATGTAGAGCCTTCATGTCCCACATCTGGAAGTGGAAAGGTTAATGAGAGAATTAGAGAAAAATCAAATTGCATGGGCAGTGGTGCGGGCTCTTTCAAACCCAGAGATCATGACGATCTGATAGATCACCCCACTCCAGTTGGATGCAAGAATACAAAAGTTAATGCTGTAGAGTATAATAGAGCCTCCGTTGGTGCACGGCAAAAGAACTATCAGGAAGCCGCATTGCTGACAAATAACAAATGTCAAGAGCATGGTGATAATAGCAATGCCACAGATGAATTGGCGCTGGAAAGAGAAGATGAAGAGGTCAGATTCGAACAGGATTGTAGGGCTAGCACTGAGTCACAGCAGAGAATCATCGCTGCCAACGTAACACAGCCTTCCAGTCTGCAAAATGATGATGTGGACAAAGCCATGCTGTATTTATCAAACAACCGAATGCCATCTGAGCACACTGAAATTGGAAATAAAATGGAATATCAGAGTGAGCCATCAAAGCTATTGGATCTGGCAAAATTTATTCTTGCAGATATTGCTACAGAAGAGGAAATTTCTGATGATGTTCAAAACTTTGTCAAGAACAACCCAAGGAAGAGAAGGAAACTCATTCTGTTGTATGACGATGACGATGATGAGAACAAAGAAGAGAAGGCTGTAGATATGCAGCCAGAACATATCAGTCCTCGATCTCTCAAGTATGATGGACCAATGAGGAAGTATATAGTGGACACTGAATATGATGAAGAAGCAACTGTACTGACTGGAAACTTAAGCAATCAAAATCGCAATAATGGTAGGCCTGCAAAGAAACGAAGATACATAGATGCAACAAATGATGAAGAGGACGAGGCTGTTGTAGGTGCTGCCAATTCTGATTTTGCTGTGAATAATGCTGCAAACTTAGCTCTAAATGATGACGCAAATTTGGTGTCAGGAACTGTTGTTGCGAATGGCCATTGCCTGCAATCCCGAACGATATCAAAGTCAGAATCTGCTGATCTGCATATTTTCTCGCAACCTGCTGTTGAAATTGTTTGGAGGTACGTTAGATGCTCTTTCCCTTCTGAGAAACAAAGTAACACTCCTTTGTATATAATGGTGATGTCTTCTATTTCTTTGTCAATAGTGGAGACCTTGTTAAGGTAAACAGTCACGTGTCAGTTAAGATGGACGCACACTTGTCAAACAGAGCTTCTCAGAAAGTATGGGAATTGTCAAAGTTATTGCAACCAGTACTTGAAGTAGAGAAGTTCCCTTGGTTGAAAGTCTGGCCAAAGAGATGGAAGTCTTCAGGACCTATTGATGACTGCATAGGATTGTTCTTCTTTCCACATAGTTTTAGGTATGTTTGCCTTTTTCTCATGTTTCTTTTTCTTCTGCTTGTTGGATTATAAAGGACTAATGTTCTTAATGCACTTCAGGCCGAACGAAGTATCAAAGGGACTAGTCAGTGAAATAATCGAGAGTGATAGTGCTTTAAAAGTTAGTGTTGGTATCGCTGATCTATTGATCTTCCCCTCTACCATATTGCCAGAACAAAATCGCTGTAAGTGTTCAGTTGGAATTCGTTTTCTCCCCTTCTTAGTTTCTGTGCAACACATGCAAAACACCTTGTCAGTACACCTACCAGATGCTCTGTTCAGCTGTGCATAGTATTATCAGTTTTTGTGGCCTACACAATGCTCAACATTTTTTGTCTGCTACAGGATCTTTCTTATGAACCAGAGTTGCCTTGTTCTATATTGTTTCAGCGTTTAGTAGATTCTGATCAAATCCGCTTATTCTTCAGTGTACCAGGGGAAACACTACCTTTGGGGAGCATTCAAGCGAAGGAAAGACATGTCTAACAAAGGTGTTCTAGATAGAGAACAAGATAGTTCAGCATGTGCAACAGAGGAATGTAAACAACAAGGGCAGTTTCTTTTGGAACAAGATGCTTCAACGTGTGGCTCGGAGGAAGGGGAAATACAAGAAGAACATCCTTTGAACCAACAGGATTTAGAACAGCGTAAGTCTACAGGAGAAGAAATTAATGTCATGAATGAAAGGAGAGCAAATGAGAATCTGCAGACGCTGGTGGAAAGCAACTCTGAGGCGCAAATGGAGGCTATGAAAGTTTCCATGACAGAAAGTTTAACCTTGTTTGGCTGTAGCTTGTCCTATGCTAAGCCAGACTCTCCGATTGTGGGATCAAACTGCTCAATGCAAGAAGGCATCACCTCTTCGCTGGAACTTAATGCCCCAAGTGCCGCCGAACCATCTGCTAAGGGTGATCAGGGACAATCCCACTCTGGCTCAGAACTTCCCACCACAAAAATGTATTGGATCCCTCGTGCCCCAGACTCCAAGAGCTCGGCAATTGTTCCAAGAGATGGCTAATGAGGGGCACTGGTATTCCCAGTGCAAGAAGAGACCCTGACTGCTGATTATACCAGAACATGCAACAGTGCTGGAGTTGGACCTGGACTGAACCCTGACTACCAGCATCTTCTTGAGCATTCTCAACCCTTCAATTTCATTTCGACGGGCCTCGATGAGCCTCCTCAGCCTGATGCGGTGGCTTCTGACGCTTGCCTAGAGCTTTTCCCATCTGGCCAGCAGACTGTACGGGCTCCCGGGACAGACACCAGCAGTAAGGAAGAAGTAGACCTTGAGCTGGGCCTTGCCATACCCTCGCGGCCGAGTCCCGTGTTACATTTACAGCTCTAAGGAATCTTTGCTCCAGGGTTTTTGTGGGCAAGTTGTTCATTGGTCCTGTAGTGTCCCTCTTCCATAGTTCCATGGTGAGATATGATAGGTTCTGTAGTGCTTCCTTTCCTGTGATTTTTCACGGGGACATCTGACGTGACGGATGAACATGTTTTGGTGGATCCTGTTAGATGTTTTGCTTGGCATTTTGATAGAGACCTAAACTGCAAAGTTTTCCTACGCTGAGATTAAGAAAAAAGGTGAATGGTCGTTTGGATCAGTCGAAGAACAAATGCATTTTTAGTTAAACATGGATTTTTAGGATTTTCTCCTTTAAACAACTTCAGTGATGAAAGGATTCCTCCTCGTATATATTCAACGAACCGTGCTCCTTCCTCCCTCGACCTAACATCTTCCTCCGTGTGAAGTCATTTGAACTTGAACGCTTGAAGAAACTTTACTCGAAACAAGAAATCGGAGAGGTGCTCCAGTGGCCCTATCAATAAAATCTTGTAGGGATCATAACATAACGAAGCAATTAAGCATTTCTAGTACATCACACACACACACACACACACGACTGAAAACAGAGAACATAGCATCACACATTCCGCTCAGGCTACAAACGGAGAACCGGAGCGGCGTTTGGTCGGTCTCCAGCTTTCCGTCCATTTCCGCCGTTCCGTTCCGTTGCTGCTGCAGCCCCTTCCGCGGCACGGCAACGGGCAACGGCCCCGCGGCTTGGCTATAAAACGAACCAAGGCTTCAGGCTGTGCCATTTGGGGTCTTGTTTTGTTTCCCTCCCCTCTCGCTCCGGCCTCAGCTCCGGGGGTTTTCTCCTCGCCCCGCTCCGCCGGATTTGGGGCTTCCGCCGCTCGGGGCTGCTAGGAGGGGCGGTTGGTCCTCGGTGCCTCTCCTTCGGCTCCTCTGCGTCGGCGTCGGGGGATGCTAAGGTGTGCTTTTCCACGCCCCTGTTGTTTCCTTGCTTGCGCACTTTACATGCTTTGGTTGATCGGGTTGATGTTTTGGTGCGGTTGGGTCGATGCTTGTATGAAATTTTGTCGGCCGATTGATGTGCGTTGTCTCGTGCTCTCCGCGGGGGGTCGATTCCTGGGCGGGGTTCAGCAGCCTTGGCTTTGTGCAGGATTGGGGTTTTCCCTTTTCCGCGATTGTGATGGAAATGGACATGATTTCGGTTCTTGAGGGAAAGAGGAGTTCTCGAGTTTCTGATTGGGTCGCAGAGCTCCTGGTGCCGTGGTTTTAGTATGGACATGGTTTGGTAAAATTTGTTCTTTTTCTTTAAAAAAATGATTCCTTGTAATTTTCAGCTTATTCGTGTGGATTGTATCAAGTGGGGGCTTTGGGTAGTTGCGTGCAGCTTTTGCTAGTGCCAGTTTTACGGCAATCTGGTTACTATGTCTTGGATTCTTGAGGGGCACGGTGAATTGGAAATTTGGAAGCCTCGTTCTCTGGTTCATGGAGCCGTAGGTGCAGATTGATTGATGTAGAGCAGAGAAGGCGACTATTTGACTATATAGGCCCCCCAGTCCCCAGAGGATGGCTCAAATGCCTCCTCTGCAGTGCTTATGTGGTTGGCATGCTGTTGCGACCGTAAACTCTTCTCCTGTTAAATCCATGGAACAGTGATCTCGTGTATATGGTGCCTCATGCCTTGTGCCATCAGCACATCCGTGGGTGGCATACTGCACTCTGCTAAGTGTGTACAACACATCATTAAATCAAGAAGATGGTACCTTGATGCATTTTCAGCTCTAGAGTTCCACTGAGATGGTTTTAACGAATTTGTAGAAGCCTAGAGGGTAGGCTAAAAATCTATTTGTAAATTGCTATTTTCTATAGATATATTGTTCACTGTAACTTTGCTTCTGCTAGCTTGCCAAAACCACCTTGGTTTATTTTTCTTTGGCATTTTAAAATGAATTCTCAATTCCTATGGTTACATTTCCTGTAATAATCTAAGGACCAACATATTCTTTCATAACCATGATTTTTTTTTTCTGTTCGTAGATATTGCTTGGATGCAATCATTTTGAACTGTGGATTTTTTTTTGACACCAACTGCTTGTAGTTGGGGCACATACTAAGTCATTGGAATTAAGATGAATAATCAAAGGCAATCGGGTCGTTCTGAGTTTGGCCCAAGACAGCACATGTCAAAGAGACTGAAGGTGGCAAATGGATTATCTTTGAGGAAATCAGAATGTAGGTTTAGATCCAAGCCGATGTTGAAAATTGTCAAAGACTGCCAAAAAAGTCGAGTAAATATGAAATATGTGAGTCAATGCAAGGGATATTGCAATGTCAGTGATCAACAAGCGAACTTTTTGCAAAAACGAGTCAAAAGTAATTGCGCAAGATTTTCTTCCAACCACGGTCTCCCTGATGAGTTTACAGAAACAAACTGCAATTTGGCTAATAGGCTCCAATTGGTTGGAGGCAATGGCAAAACCAATGATGAAAAGTGTGGGAGGAAACGTCCATCACTAGAAGACAATGAAGATGAAGAAAGTGATTGCAAAGGAGTTGAACGATTGTGGACTTATAAGTCAAATAAGAAATGGAGAAAAGGCATTGGAACAAACAAATATGAAGATGAGATGTGTGACCAGCATGAAGTGTGTGTTGAAGATGGTACCAATGAGTTGGCACAACCTGCCATTTCAAAGCATTGTGAGCAGCAATTCGATTCTTGCTCGAAGCCTATCGACAAGCCTGGATGGAGGTGCAATAGATATTGTGGATTTTTTTAGTACATTCTGAAATATTATTATGTTCTTCATAGCTAATGTTTCTACTGTTTCATGTGAACAGTGGAATATTTAAGATAGATGGTAAGGAACACATATCATTGGCTGGACACTTATCGACCAAATCATGCAAGAAAGTGTGGAACTTGTCAATGTCTTTGCCAAGTGTGGTTCAAGTGACAAAAGTTCCTAGAATGACAGCATGGCCCAAGATATGGGAGAAATCAAAACCCACTGGTGACAGCATTGGCTTGTTTTTCTTCCCTCATGAAATGAGGTGCCTTGCTTAGCCCTTTGCATTTCTTTCCATTGCCTGTACTTCCATTTCCATGTGAATAAGCATCTAATATTCTTGTATCTATCCGTAGTCATGATGATGAACTAGATCAACTAGTTAAGGAAGTCATGGACAAAGATCTGGTGTTGAGGGCTATTATTGATGAAGCTGAGATGCTGATATTCCCATCTGTTCTACTGCCTGAACGACATCAGAGTATGTGTGTGTTTTCCCCTTGATAATATGACCTCATCTTGTATATATAACTTATCTGGTGCACACGATTTCTTATTTCATGAACCATATTGAAAAGTAGCCAGTTATTAGAGTTATTGTGTACTGTTATCGAGAAATCTAACTCTTCCAAATCAACATTTGTTCAGAACAAAACATCCTTTACATTGTACTGTTTATATAATTGCAGCATTCCAAACAAAGCACTACCTATGGGCAGCATTCAAGGCCAAAGAGGATACAGGTGATGTAATTGTAGAACAGGAAGAAGATAAGGAAAAACATCATGTTTCAGGCCAGCTAGATGATGTACAATCTGAAGAGTCAGATCAAGAAACGTTTTTGATGAAATGTGCCAAACCTTTGGAGAAACAGCAGTTGCCTTCTAACAGCACTCAAAAAGACGAACCTTGCTGTGTTCAAAGGCCCACCAACATGCGGCTTGAGCGTGAAGCTCCTGAAGAAAGGAGACTGAGAGACTCATCGCATCAAGCTGTCAGCACCAGTGCATGTACTGCCGTTGCTACTGATGCCTCTAGAGTTGCTAATGCTACTATCGTTCACTCTGAAGCTACTTCATTTGCTACTGATACTGCTTCCCTTCCTGCAAATCGTGGACCGATCAATCCAAGCATGAAAGCTGGCCAATGCAGCAGCAGTGTCTTCTGTATTGTTGTCCGACAAACTCCAGAGCTTGAACCAAAACTCCAGCAATTTGCCCAGGAGATGGAACGCAATGGTGCACTGGTAGCTGTTATGCAGGGAGAGGAAATTGGTGCCGGGCAGTGGCCAGGCAATATGTCAGCCGCCATGCAGTAGCTGAAGGGAGTAGGGCGCATGCCATGAGCTGCTCAGTGCTCATGCAAATAATTTCTCTAGTAAGACATACCTGAGCGCCTGTTTTCTGAGTGGTTTCAATTTCCTTTAGAGACAACTGGACTTCTGTCATTCCCATGGTCATTTCCTGTAATTGCAGTTGTGTCTGCGTATCGTCTAGTTGCTTTCTTGCCTCTAATATTTTGTTGAAGCTATAAGATGTTTGACTGGTCAGCTTGTGTTGGGTTGTAATTGCTACTTGAAGGTGGCGGTTGTTGCTAAAAGGTTTCGGACGAAGATGGAGGTCACGTACAGTTTAGATGCTGTTGTTTCTTGTTTTGTAACTGGTGGTGAGTATATGATGTTTATGTTGCAGGTTCTCTCTGTTTCAGCATCTTTTACCTCACCTGAGCCATTTAGATCTCTAGAGTTTCACAATATTCAGTGCCAAATCCCTTGCCTTGAGGCTCCTGTATTTTGTTTTCGTGGATATGATTTTTCAGGTAGGGTCAGTGGCCACGAGGCCGGAACGACCCATATGCAGGGTAGCATTGTGGTACTGAACCCCGGCTCCTGTTCTGGTCAGTTTATTTTTTTAGTGATACCAGGGTCATTTGTTCAGCAGCGTTCCTTCTCTGGAATGCACGCCCCAATTTTCAGCCTCTTAACGTACCTAAAGAAAAAGAAACGAATATATACAATGTTCCAGGTTTAGATGGCGCTGTGATGTCCTCCTAATCGGAGTGTATTGGTTGGTACTGGTAGCTGTGTAAGCGGAGCCGAGAAAAGCCCACACTTCTGATCGGAGTAGTTTCGGTGTCATCATGCACTTCCATTCCAACGAGCCCTCGTCCACACTCCACAGTCTCAGTTGATGTTGTTTTCCACGTTGATCGATCCGCTCCATATCAACTGACAACTGTGTGATGACGTCGGCACCAACGCTACACTGTCGGCTTTCTTGTTGGGGGAATGGGAAACTAGCGTGTTTTGAAGCACGGTCACGTTTGGACAGTTGGGCTGCATCTGCACCTAATTGATGCTGGTTTATTTTTCACTTTTATAATTTATAGAATACTACTTACCAAGATACTAATTTTTGAAAAAGAAAAAACTTACCAAGATACTAAGTGATGGTGGTTTATTTTTCACTAACAATTAGTATCGACTGATCTTTACAGACACCAGGGGTGCCGTACGGATGAAAAATATCTTATAATCTTGCCTTGACATGATCTACTGTCAAGTAACAAAACATTACTGTATTATGCATGACGGGCAGAGTGCACGACGACAGTGTAACGGCTGTAGTACGTAGTCGTAGAGGCCAAGCATGCATATAGAAAGCGGCGCGTGTCGAATCTCTTCATACGAAACCTGAGCCAAGCTCGGTGACGTGAGCGAGCCACGTCGCCGGCTTTTCTCACCCGTCCGATCGGGCCGATCGACGGCTGAGATCGTGCTTTTCCCGATGAATTTGCAAAACACCCCTTAGCTTTTACGAAAATAGAACCCGCCGTCCTCTCCTCTCTCACAGGAAATTATGCGAAGAAGCCCCTACATTTCCTCAGAATCAACCCTCGGTCCACCCAAATCAGCATAGCCAGATTTTCAGAACCCCCTAAACTTTCTCAAAATCAACACTCTATCCTTTTTCTCCCCTAGAAATTTTCTCAGAAAAGCCCTCTAATTATACTTAAACCACATGACAGCCCGTTCTATTAGTTATTGCCATACAAATAACACTATATTTACAATTCGACCACCAAAACGCGTTCGAACCAAAATATGTCAAACATAGAATTTGCTTACAATTTCAAAACCTATAAATTTATTATCAAAAATATATTTCAAACTAAAACAAATTCTCTAAATATTTATATAGGATCGATCGTACCTACGATTCCGATAGGGGAACATTCTCAAATTAAAAAATTTTCTTCACAAAAAATAATCAAAATACGAAAACCTAAATCATTGGTATGCAACAAAATTTTAATTTTAAAGTGTTTCCATAATTCATTCCCAACAATGATTAACACACCAAAACATCTCCAGATTAAAAAAATGACCATGAAAAATGGGTCAACATTTAAAAATAAAAAACAAACTGTAGAAAAAAACTAAAAAAAATCAAACTCACTTTCTGTTCTCCCATTATAGCTAACATTCCACAGCAAAATTTTACATTCAAAATGTTCCAACCAATAATTCAAACACCAAAACATCTCCAAATTTTAAAAAAATTGACTATTAAAGCGGCTCAAAAATTTTAAATTAAAAACTATTGTACGCAAAACTAAAAAAACAATCGAACTCACTTTTCCAATATTACACCTAACATTCGACCACTGAAATGAATTTAAAAATCTAAATATATTGTGAAGCAAACTTAAAAAATCAAACTCACTTCTCCAATTTTTCTAAGATAGCTAACAAATCTGAACACCAAAATATTTGTAACTTAACACTTAAAATACTTTTGAATAAACAATTTTCCAACATAAAAATTCCTCTTAATACCAAAATCTACTACCAAAACCTACAAAATTAATACAAAAGATAAATTCAATGCTCCTTTTCAATTCTCTTGCATAACTTTTTATAATTTAACATAACATACGCTTCAAAGTAAAAGTTTATACAACGTTTCCATATAGGCTTTTACGGGTTCAACGTGCTCTACCATTTATTTTTTTTAAAAAAAATTATACGACCAAACATAAATGAGGAGAAAACCATTTTTCTAGAAGCTGAACCCATTATGATGTAAAAAAATGAGAACACATGAGAAGAGACCGCCTCCACCAAGACAATGGTCCGAACTAACAATTGAAGAGAAAACCATTCTTCTAAAAGCCGAACCCATTATGATGCATGTCACAATGATCTTTCGTGAAGGATGGTAAAATATAATTCATAATTACTTGTTCATTTAATATTGTTTTATAGTATGAAGTCAAGTTTCAATTGCTATTAAACAATGCAAAGAAAATCTGATGGAACCCTTGCTAACCCCACTTATGAGGATAATCTTGAAGAGCAAGATATTTAGAAAGGCAACTCATGGAAAAATGACACAACAATGAAATCGAGTTGAAAACAGTTAGAACTAACAAATGACAACATTGAGAACACATGAAAAGAGACCGCCTCCACCAAGATAACGACTCGAACTAACAGATGAGGAGAAAACCATTCTTCTTGAAGTTGAACCCATTATGATGCAAAAGATGAGAACACATGAGAAGAGACCACCTCCACCAAGACACTGGTTCGAACTAACAAATGAGGAGAAAACCATTCTTCTAGAAGTTGAACCCATTATGATGCATGTCAGAATGATCTTTCGTGAAGGATGATAAAATATTATTCACAATTACTTGTTCATTTAATGTTGCTTCATAGTATACAGCCAAGTTTCAATTCCTATTAAACAATGCGAAGAACAAGTGATTACAGTCTTTAAAATTTAATTTTGTTTGTTTCAATTTTCCAGTGATTATAGTCTTTGAAATTTAATTTTTATACATTTTAATTTTTTTAGTAACGGTATTAGATTTCACCCAGAACATAAAAAGTTTATCCAAGAGAAAGTCTATACAAGAACTGGATATAATATAACACCATTAAAATAATCTTTGTTTAATTCTAACTGCAATTCATTGAATGTATTCATGTACCCACGACACGGGCCATAAAAATATATCAAGTAAAGGACTCCTCTTTGACCCCCTTTAAAATATAAAAATACAATATTACAATAAACTAAAAACTAACAAATGCACCTTTCTAAAACTAAACTACACAATTAATTAATAAATATATTTTACCAATACTTCTATGGAACGCACTATGTTAAACTTTGTAACGTATGTTCCATCAACAAATGATTTATTTCAAAAAGTAAACCATTCAAATTCTGTAACTTGTATGAAAAGATTTAGTACCGACCGGCTCCATCTCCTCTGGATATATACCTTGGCACATGGGCTATTACCAAGCACCACAAACACACTCCAATGTTTCTCATTACACTACCACATATATAGTGACAACTCAATTACACGTAGCAAAATTGCTAACTAAAAACTAAGGGAACAAGTAACATTGACCATCAAGATATACACTGGCTCACACAAAGGTCATGATATACATATTAACTGTTTCTTGACATCTAACACCTACAAACAGGTACACTGGCCTATGAAAAAAGTTCAAAGCGCGGCAACGTGGCTCGTTGTTTCTAGTACACAATGAAACGTGCCCAGCTACTGCACGGTAAGTTGCCTTGCCCCACCACCCACCGCCGCGTGGCCAAGGCCCGGCCGCTCTGCCCGCCGCGAGGCGCACCAATCGCTCGGCTTCTACCCGTCCGTGAAATTTCGCCATCATCTCGCCATTCTCGCGCGTCCCTCCACAAACAACTCTGAAGGGATCGCGAATAAACGTGAGCTTGAGTTTGGAAACCAAACGGCTACGAGTCGGAGCCGAATCTCTCGCCGGACGCACCGCCTTCCATGCATTCCGCTGGCCGGTTTCCACGACAAATCCGCGAGCACACTCCAGTAGCAAAACTTCTAATCTACTCCTTCTGCGGCCAAAGCCCCTCCCCTCCCGCAAGGTCCGAGCCCGGGGTGCTTCTTGAAGGAAGCGACTTGATCTTGGGTTTCGGATTTCTCCTCTGCAGCTTGCTGTGCTGGGAAGCCGACCATAAGGTATGCGCGGCATCTCTTATCTACGTGTTTTTTCTTTTTTGCCCGGCATCTTCCTTGCTCCCGGGATGAGATCGACGAGCCCCCCATTTTGTTCTTGTACTTGTGATTGCTAGGACTGTGTGCCTGCTTGCTTGTGCTATTTCTGCTGCTGCATGGATTGATACTCGATTCCCTTAGGATTTATTAGCACATTGGTTTGGACTGGGTCAGTCGTCCGGGTTGATTGATTTCTCGGTGGGGATAGATCAGTCTCGTCTGTGCTTAGTCGCGGCAATCAGATGCTAGTTGCAAGATTGGGTCTTCGGATTGTGGTTCCTCTTGGCCGGAAGCAGTTTGGATTCCAATGGTGGATGAAGAGCAAAGAAGAGACCATCACTGGATGGATCTTGCCGGCTCATGCTCCCACCATTAAGAGGGGCAAGGTGCGCTACATCATCCATGTATCCGAGTCTGTGGGGTATATGTGCAGCACACATATCCCTGCTCACTGCCCAGGATTGTCGCTGCAGTATTAAGGGCTACTTTGGAAGTGCGTGCCAGATTAACCCGTGGAAGGGAAGCCCTCACGGGGATTTCACCGGCCACTCGGTTCCCTGGGCAGCATCGCCGCCTCCCCCGTCAATGTTTGGAAACTGAAGAGGTTAGCGGTGGCCAGGCCCTGTAGGGCGGCAACGGTGCCTGGATAGGAAGCATGAATGGTAGCGATGCTTGGACGAAGACGAGGCAGCGGCTTCCCTAGACGGAGATGGAGCAGACAGCCAGGCGGGAGGTGGAGCGGCAACGGCGGGCGCTCGTGCAGTCGCGAAGGGAATCGACGCTCGGACCCTTGAGGTGGGGAAGCATCGCCTGGGGAAAACGGGTGGATGGGGCACGACAACCTCGTGTCGTGGCCTTCCAAACGATAGGGTAAATTGCTCCGTGCCATATTTCCACGTGGGCTTCGTGCCCGGGGAAAGCGGCGGGATCCCCCCGTGGATCAGGCCTCCCAAACTAGCCCTAGGTGTGGAAGATGGTTGTTTGGTTCATTCTGATGGCTTCTATGTGAACTAAGCAAGTTATTGATGCATTTACGCTCGTGGGTTGGTAGTTATTCTCAAATCTCAAAGGATATTCATGAAGGGTATTTTGTTTGAGAGACTCCCGAACACTGCATGTGTGAGAAGCACACTCTACTAGTTGAATTTGTGGGCAGCACACCGGAAAAACTTGTTTTGTTCATGACACACCGCAAATAGTCCAAAGACCATATTGCCCCTCCAGTTTGCACTCTCCCATTTCGGCAACTTCCTCCCATCAAACTTCCTCCAGTGGCAACATTTTCCCCAAGCTCACAATAGGGGCGAGTTCCTTCTCCGCGAGCCTAGTGAACCGTATTCCCGTGCTGCCAGACCTCCCTCGTGGCCAGGCATAGTTTGTCGGAGTAGTGCACCATCTCCAGAGTTCAGTTGCTAGATCAATCTACCTTAGTCGATGACAGATAATATGGCCACCACCTCGAGCTTACCCTCACCAAGTGGCAACCAATTGTTGCTACCCCAGTGCCGAAGGAGCTCCACCACATGAAGCTCGAAGCGCTTGCATCCTCCCAATTTCAGTCGAGTTGCCTCAGTGAGATCACCCGTGTTAGACAAGCTTGCATCTCAGGCCCATCTAAACATCTTATTATGTTGCATTGTGGCCTCCAAATGTATACATGATGTTAGTGGTAGGTTTGCAATAACGTTCACAACTACCTTGCTCCTGAGTGATGGCATACACCGTATCCTTCTCGGAGCAAGAGGTACAACAACTTGGAAGGCAAGGTAGTTAGCCATCGTGTGTGTAGTGTTGTATGTGGTGGTTGTCAGGCGCCAGACCATCACTGGGTGTTATCAAGACTGTGTCGCTTCTCGAGTGTTCCTTATGTCCTTGATCTATGCTTGCTTTCGGTGTTTCTGCATCTCTTAGAGGGACATATTGTTCCTCCTTTATTTTAAGAGATAAAATAATTAGGCCTTTGTTGCCTTTGTAGACATTCACTGGATGCTATAATTTCGAACAATTGTTCTACGTTGCCACCGATCAAAATAGTTCAAGCTAACTTAAATCAGACGAAGTTATGGATAATCTAGGGCAACCTAGTGGCTCTAGTTTTGGACCAAAGTTGCACATATCAACTAGATGGAAGGCAACGAACGGATCCAAGAGGAAGGCCACAAATAGGTATAGATCAGAGCGCATGAAGGTGTGGAAATTGTCAAAATCATTGCCTCCGATGGTTAAAGTGGAAAAGGTTTCTAGGTCAATTGCCTGGACTAAGATATGGAAGGAGTCAAAACCTACCTCTGACAACATTGGCTTGTATTTCCTTCCTCAAAATATGAGGTGGTTTTTTCATAAGTTGTATCATTTCCATAACTTGCATCTCCATTCCTATTTGAAATAAAAATGTCTAATCATCTTGAATCTATCCTAGGTATGAGGAACTTGATCAACTTGTCAACGAAGTAAAGGAGAATGATCTGGTCTTGCGGGCTATTGTCAATGAAGCGGAGATGCTTATATTTTCTTCTGTTCTATTGCCTGAACGATACCGGAGTATGATGTTTCGTTTCTTAAAATATAATTTGCCTTCGTATCTTACTCCTACAGTACACCAGATTCCCTAAGTTCATCATTAATCAAAGTAAAGACTAGCCTATTATTTCTATGGGCCAATTTGCAATTTTTTGTAGATATATATGACACATAGATTTATTGTTTATACAAATAAAAAGTTCTTGTCAATTTAGTATATTCCCCCAAAATTTATTTCCAGCTTTATCCAAAACCCCAAATATCAACATAATCCCAACATACCGGTTGTTCTCTGAGCTCCGCTAATTTTTTTTCTCGAACACATAGGAGGGCTCTAGTACTTTTTTTATTTAATCGAAATAGCTTTATTCAACACTGGTTATGTTCTTGAGAAATCATTTTAATTCTTCCCAAACCAGTAATAGACCTTCATTTGCATCCATAATTTTTGGTTCACTAATTGTGTCATCATGTTCTCATACACTTGCAGCGTTTGAAGCGAAACACTACTTATGGGCAGTGTTCAAGCCCAAGAGAAGATGAAGGTGCGTGCTCTCAGAACCACTAAATGGTATATACTGGGCATGGAGCACAGGATGTGAGAGGATAAAGCGACATGTTTCAAACTAGCAAAGTGTGCCAACACGATGAAAAGTGACGTGCCTTGTGAAATGATTATGATGATCCCAGCCTTGAGGAGTTTCTGGTGTAGCATGCAGCAGCAAATGTTCTAGGCTTTTGAGATGGAAATAAATAAATAATGGAAGTGGCTTTGCATATCAGCCTTTCGGTAGTATGTGTCTGAATGACGACTGCTTGTAAGGTTTAATTAGGAGTTTGTTTCCCTGGTATTTTATCGTTGCTTAGTCTGGTTTAATGAAGGATTGGTCTTGTAAATATTTTTGTCTGAATGACTTCAGCGCACTGGTTGTCTGAATGCATGCATGTCCTTTCATAGCATCTGATTGCTTTCTCGTCTCTTAAAATTGCGTTCCACTTAACTGCACACAAGCAAGATGTCAGCTGGTTAATTGCATCCATGTTTGGCTTGAAGCGCTCGTGTGGTACTACTAGACTGCTAGGTGAAATTGCACTCTTGCATGGGATGTTCAATCAGATTTGCTAAGAAACTCCTGCAAATTGGTCGCCTGTGGTTGGTTTATTGCTGGCTATCGATATACTGGAAGGTTTGGCCAGATCGGTCTCGATCTCGCTCTCAACTTTTTGAACAACACGTCTCAATGTTTACCTTGTTTCCGTGGGTCTTTCTCCGTCCCTAGCGCTCAGCAACTGTAAGCATCATGGCATAGCACCGAGAAGTTGGAGTGGTGGATCGGAGTTGGTTGTGAATGGCGTTGCTCGTGCGACGTGTCCACCTTCAGCCAGCAGGGGAAAGGAACGGTACATGCGCGGACGGATGCGCCCGGCCCAGCAGCAGTCCGTCCCGTCTGGTCACGTCCTCGAGTACTCAAAAGGATCTGTGCAAGCCGTCTCGTCTACGTCTAGCCAAATTCAGAAATTCTTGAGAGCAGGCATGGCATGCGCTACAATTTCCGTCCAAGAAAATGGAATCTTAATCTGCATCCGAACATATCGCTGCCTTTCCGTTTGAACGTAATCGAAGGCACCGATCCGAGGCATCAAGCGTACGTGAGTGGAGGCGGCGGATTAATTAGCCGCTAGAGATCCTTCCGCTATCTCCACGCTCCGTTTCCAAATGCGCCGGTTGGGTTCCATCTCTGTACGACTCTACGTACGTGCGCCGCACGACTCGCCGAGAGTCTCGTCGGTTCCGTTGCCACGGTAGCCCAACCGCCTCAGGAGCCCCTATAAATACAGCGCCTAGCCCCGTGCTTATGCGTTCGTCTCTCTCGTCCCGGCCTCTGGACTCCTGTTTGTTGGTTTTCTGCTGATTCGCGTTTCCGGCGACTTCGGCTTTCTGGTTTCCTACTGTTTCGCCATGCTGTGTGGATTCATCTAGTATTCTCAGCTGTGTGGATTCATCTAGTATTTGTCATTCGTCTCTTGGATTAATTGCGGCAGCTCGCCCTAAGGTACGGCATCTTCTCCTCATGTTTTAACTACTATCCGCTTCACTCTGATAGTCTGATGGTCGCAATTGATTCTGGGAGAGGTGAGTTTTTTTAGTGTTTGGTGTTGATTTGTAATTGGTATATAATATGGGGATTAGTACTAGTTGTATGTGGATATTTGAAGGTAGACTTAATCATGGACCATCCGATGAATCTGCACTGCATGAGAACCTAGCATTAGTACCGGACGCAAAGCCAGTTTAGTACCGGTTATGCCCGGTACTGAGCTTCCGGTACTAAATGGACGGCCCCATTAGTTCCCATACTAAATGATTTTGAGCCAAAAAAATAAGGAAAAAATATAGACTCACTAGGAGGCTCGCACACGCGTAAATGCGAGTGTATGGTTCGTGGGATTCGAACTCGCAACCTCTAGCCTCGTGCGTAACCTCCTCTACCATCCTACCTATGCATCACTTCACTTGTGATTGAGTGGGATATGCTTTCCTTTTGAACTATACCCTGTGGACCCCATTTAGTACCGGCTGGTGTTACGAGCTGGTACTAAATGCACGGGGGCCTCGGGAACCCGCGGGACCATTTAGTACCGGATTTTAACACCAACCAGTACCGGTACTAAATGGTTCGAGGGCCCTTGGGAACCCCCAGGGACACGTTAGTATCGGGTTTTAAAACAATCTGTTACTAACGTTAGAGGGATGAATGCTCGATTCTCTACTAGTGCTGATCCGACTTGTACCGGGAGCAAAAATTCGGGTCGAACAAGGGCCTAATTTTAGCTCATAGGCCGACTTGATGGTTCAACTGAAAAAAAATAAAAATATGGTTAGATTGCTGACCCAATTGCTTAGCTTTTAGACCAACAAAAGCAGCCCACCATATAGACACCCAGTCCATGCTTACCCCCTCCACCCTCGCGCAAACCATAAGGTGTGTCTTTTCTTCCTAGGCCTCCCATCTTCCTGGATGCCTCCGTGCTTCGTCCACGTGAGCCGCCACCACCAAGTCCGCCTGCACCAATCGTTAATATTGCCATCAGGCACTCCTATATTCTCCTATGCCTGCATCACTGCTACTTATGCAATTTTCCCTTTTGATTAACTAGACTTTGTTAGCTGTGATATTATTTCTATTATTATATGTTCTATATTATGTACGATTGTGCTCACATCTAGAAATTTAGACTTTTGTTCAATATTTATGATAAATTAGGAAATTCTTGCAAGTCTTTTCGAGCTTGATTTTTTCATTTAAAGTGAGCTATCACTATTCCCCCTAATCATTTTATTTACCTCATCTTTAGTAGATATACATAGTAAATAGTAACGACAACTTCTCATTTCGTTATAAGCATGAATGTTATTTCAATCATTTCATATAGTATTTCTGGATATCTAGAGAAACAATGAAAGTGGTAATCACGGTATCCATTTGTAGATACGGGATCCATTTGTAGTTGTAAAGTAATCTAGAATTTTTCAATCAAGTATTATGGGAAATCGACGTATGTCAAAAGGCAAGGAGAAAAGTGCCATATTGAAAAAAAACCCAAAAGGATGTACAACTATACAAATTGCAAATGAATCTCATCACTTCGAGAGATAATGTGTCAGTGACTAAGGATGCTCGCAATGTGAAAAGTAAAGGCAATGTTTGGCGAACAAAAAATGTTCCTATATTGGCAAAAAGTGTTACTAAACCAGATCATCTGGTAGCAACTTCATCAAATGGTCTTAAGCAAAATACCATGAGTGTAAAATATTGCATGATTCCTTTGAAGAATACGAAGAATCCTAATTTTTTGAGGTTAACGGATGATTCAAATGAAGTGGGACGTCCAAAGCAAGGTATGGCTCAGTGTTCAAATCATATTGAAAATTCAGTGCAAGCTATCTTGAAGGTTATGACAGGAAAACTTCAGAATGAAAGTGCCATAAAGAATTGTTCATCATCAAAGTGGCAAACTAAACCTAATCAAGAAGAAGTCATCACCAGTAAAAGTGATAGTTACGAGAAATCAGAATTCGAATGGTGTAGTCATACGAAAGATGGCATTGTAAAGGTAACACAATATCATCATTGGATTCTACCAAATTCTTTCAAAAACACAAGACTAATTTACGGAAACCATATCCTCGTATATTTGGTACGGATATTTCAAATTTTCAGCTGCATGCGTCACAAATGGTAGATCACTATGGTGCAATATTGTCTCATAAGAATTTGTATCAAATAGAGTTTAAAGAAGCAAACTCGAAGGTGCACAATATGAAACAGTTGGCCAACAAGGATTGTGAAACTAGTAATGGGTCGAGAGGACCATTGATGGAAGGGAAGACTCAAGCAACTGGTGATATTCATATTGAAGGAGTGGTACAACTAGACAATCAAATATATAGGCCATTGAAGAAATCAATTGAAGATGAAGATGAGCAAGTTGAAGATAGATGCAGTGATAAGAATGTTGTGGATGGTGAAGATGATGCGGCTAGATCCACACCTCAAACAAGTATTTGGAAATATTCTCAAGGTGAAGTCCATGTGCCAAAGCCCATTGACAAACCTATCTGGAGGTATAGTAGATGCTTTTGATTTTGAACTTAAGTAGTCTTTTACTCTTCACCATGATAACACTTTGCTTTTCTTGTGCCAATAGTGGAATATTTAAGATAAATAGTATGCAATACATGTCACTGGTTGGACATTTATCACCCAAATCATTCGGGATTTCACGCAAATTATCAAGATCATTGCCACCAATAGTTGACATGACAAAGCTTTCTAGATTAGAGGTATGGCCTAAGGGATGGGAGGAATCAAAACTGAATGACGACAACATCAGCTTGTACTTTTTCCCTCATAAAATAAGGTATCTTGCTAAACCTAAACTTATGCATAAATGTTCACCCATTAGTTAAGCTTATACACTATGACTAATATTCTTGTCTCTATCACTAGGGTTGATGATGAACAAGATCAACTAGTTAATGAGCTCATGGAAAATGATTTGGCATTGCGTGCTATTATTAATGAAGTGGAAATGTTGATATTCACTTCTACTCTACTACCTCAACCTTACCATAGTAAGTGTGATGCTTTCTTTTTGCAAACAAGATCTCTTTTGGTCATGGTGCCTCTCATTGGCTCAATTGCTCATCTTGATACATTATTTTGCAGCATTTCAAACAAAAAAATATTTATGGGGTGTGTTCAAGCCTAATAAAGATAAAGGTACTGTAGTTGCAGACCCAATAACTACCACAACGTCTTGTGCAAAGGAGGTAGAGGAGCTACAGCCAATCTTGAACAAGTTAAATGAGGTTCCATTAGGAGAATTGGGTCAGCAAAGTATTTTCACGAACAATTCTATAGATTTGGAGAAGCAAATGTGGCCTAATAAGAGCGCTCAAGATGATAAAACTAGAAGTTTGCAAGGGCCCCAAAGCATGGACTTTGAATATCAGGAAGTGGGACAAGGAGATTCATTAGGTCACATGAGGCACACTACTGAAGCTAATACTATTGCAACTTGCTCTACAAGAATACAAATAGATGATGTGCAATTGGATCCAACCATTGGATTTTCCAAGAGTAGGATTTATGGTTTTGTTGCACCACAAACTCCAAGGTTTGAGGAACTAATTCGAGAGCTGGAACGTGAAGGTGCGGTATTATGGAAGGGGAGACAATAGACTCTAGATATTTGGCATGGAGTAATATGGACATAGTTTTAGTTACTTATCATAAATATGCCAGCCAAGGTCCATATCAGTAGAGGCCAAAGTTAGCATTGGCATGATTCCGAGCTAGTGGGTTATTTCCTAGTGAAGTAGTCGAGGACCATTTGTCTAGAGGGAATGAATTTTGATACGAAGCAATCAAGTTTTATCTTTCTTGTTGCATGCAGGGTCTATTATTTTCATCCTGAAAGTTTTAACACATGTTTTGTTCTTTCACAAATGCTTGCTTTGTTGTCCTTCTCAAAAGTAGTTTAATAACAAGAGACATGGCCCATCATTGTTTTTGTTTCTCTCCCTTACACTTCTAGTTGTTGTCTTTGGAGTTTGGACATGCTATACACTTGTGTACTTGTCTCCACTTAGCAAAGATGTTTTAGGTTACATTCTTGGATATTACATATCATCTTCTAATTTATGTCAAATATAAACAGCAAAGTCAACCCTATCCTAATAAGTTGCACTGGTCAGCTTCAAACTAAACGTTATGTTGGTGTTCACTTTCCCAATTATTCTTGTACCCTGCAGCCTGCGGCTGTTAAGATTGATGGAAACATGCTAAACAAAGGCACTACCCTCCCCTCCCCACTAAAAAAAGCCCCATTACATATATGATGTACGAGCCCACATTTTTAATGATTTTTTAGTTGCATGGCATCTTCAAGTTGAATTGTTTTCATTCTCTCTTCAAATGCCCCAGCTCCAGTTGGCAAACTAAAAAAACAAAATTGGAGGATAGGCTACTGCCACATTACCATAAAACCACTGAAGATAGATTATCGATCGAGGATTCGAGGGTCAGATCAAAACTCAAACATTAATACTGTATTCATAATTTGGGTGAAATCAAAATCAGACAAGCATGAAAAGTTGAGGTGAAATCATTTTATCCGAAAGAGGCAATGGATCAGTGTTATATGCCTTAATTTATGGCTGGCACTATCCATATTCGTTGAATCAGCAGGTGTAAAAACCTATCGTGAGAGGCAAATAAATGTTTTTTTAATCATACTGATTTGTCGAACAAAGTCCAGGCAATGCTGTTCGGCATGAATGGACTTATGGACAAGTAGCTAAGTATGAACCCGCATGCCATGCATACGAGTATTCACATGGAGCCCACACACCATTTGCAATATTAACACAGCGATGCATCTCTCAAGGCACCAAAATTACTTGTCTCAGTCCAAAATATAAGATGTTCCATGCTGTTAAAAGATTCTTCAAACCTTGTAATATATATCTATCTCATAATGTATTTTTTTTGTTTTACAGAAATATATAATTGGATTGACACGCTTAATCATACTTTCTTATAGTTATGACTTTGTTGTTACAAACATTAAGCCATAGGAGTAATTAAGAGCCAGAGACTAGTTTGAATATCGTGACTTAGGGTCTAGGGAGGGGTTGGTTGGTTATTACTAATACATGCATGACCATGTACATGCATGTGCAAGAATCAATCGGAACGCTGAAAACGTGTGTTTTCATGCATGAGATTTATGGGTAGCTGTACTGTATAGCCTCAGATGTATCGTTCATTTTTTTTTAGATAATGAGATGTATCGTTCATTCATGCAACAATGTGAATGGGATCGGCGCGCGATTGGTCGAAATTTCTTGTGCATCTTCTCTGAGTGACGCTAGCCGCTAGCTTCCTCCCGTCACCTTCCTCTCTTATCGTTCACACAAAACGACTCGTGCTGCCTGGTTAAATTTAATCACACAGGAACCTTAAGCCACTCGTAGCCCAGCTGCCCCCTGAAGTCCTCTGAAAATTTAACAAACCAAACGATCGAGGCGCGGTGTGCAACCGCGTGTGACGGTCTACCAACCACGTGTGGCACCCCGCTGTTTTCCAGCCGCCATAGCAGCATTCATGCATGCTCTATTCTACGGGGACTGCGTGCGTATCTAGTCAAGTCTCTTAGTCTATGCCACGAACAAAGACGAAATAATTAATCTCCTCTAGGCTCGTCTACAATATAGTTTCCAACTTGGAACACTGAATTAATCGGAGGCCACATTTAATTTCTTGCTAGAGGGGAGTGGGGACACAAGGAAGAAGACTTGTGCCGTGCGTGTGTCGTCATCACGGATCTAGCATACGAGCACGTCTCCTTTGATGACTCCATGGAACAGAAGTCCTCCAAAATTGAAGCCATGTATGACCGTTAGCGCTCAAGCATGTGTGTCATCTATGTGTTGGCAGACTGCTGACTAGTTCACCAAGCTATTCAATGTCGAGGTGAGTGTGTGAAACATTGGACGCAAAACTAGCTTCTTCCAGATGCAACGTGAGATGACTTATAAAATTGTACTATGTAGTAACATAATTCAAGTTGATCCATGTGTCAGTCGTATTACAAGTTGTCTTTTAGGAGGATATACTTTAGAGGGAGGATGATGTGAACAAAGACCATTATTGTCTTATCAAATAATCGTACGCCTCACAAGCTAAAAATAGCAGTACTTGCATGGCAACTGGCATATTTGCTACTATTTTTCTTGTATCAAACATTCAAACTATTCTTTTTTTCCCTTTTTTTTTCAGGTCAATCTGTCCATCCATATATAACACGTGGATGTGGTGCAACGTACAGTCGTGGTTGTACATGCCCGGACCCGTCATTGATATGGACCAGGCCCCTTCGAGAGGCCACATTATCTTTGACTCATCTGTCAAAGCACAGCTGCACACGTCAATATAATTCTCGGCATTTCAGTTTGGCTATGGAGCGTGCTTCCTCGAACAATCGATGTGTCCAATGTATCCCATATGCTAGCTGTTTATTCTCTATTCCTCTAAAATTCAACTTTGTACGATCCGATGGTACACACCACGTCACCACATCTTCTATCTCAAGCAAAAAAGGATGATGACTCCTCTAAATAAAAATATAAAGAATCATGCTGATTATAACATTTTAGTAAACAATATGATCTAAACATGTCGCTCTGCAACTGCAAGGATTGCAGTGCTTGGCTGCAGATAGTTGCCGTCTTGTATGCTTGCTCGATCGCATGCCATCAATGGCAACCAACGATTTACTACAGGTACCTAGAGAGGAGGTAGGCGCTGACGCAGGGCGACCCGCTCCACACGCCGGAGTGCAGCCTGAGCACGGCCGTGGCGGCCTCCTTCACGGCGGCATCGCAGTCCGCCTGCAGCACGCAGCAGAACTTCCCGACGGCGCCGACGCGCGCCATCTCACGGAGCACCTCCGGCGACGCCGCCCGTCCTCCGACGGCCGCCAGCACGCGCACCGCGCAGGCGTCGGTCGCCGCGGACACCCGCAGCAGCCTGCGCGCCACCACGGCGACCCCCGCCGGGTGCGCCGCCACCGCCGCGCGCCCGTCCGCGCACGCACACAGCTCCGCCAGCACCGCCATGCCCAGCTCCGTCTCCCTCCTTCCGCCGCTCGCCGTGGTAGAGGACGACGGTGGCGCGTCGAGCTCCAGCTCGATGGCCTCGTGGGCCGCGCCGGCCTCCACGGCCAGGGCCCGGTTCCGGCCCACGGGGCACGCGTGGAGGAGCACGCGCAGCGCGGAACGCGTCGCGCTCGGGGAGACGCGGTCGCGCACCACCGCCGTGACGGCGGCGAAGAGCTCCGGCCGGAGACGCTCCATGATCGGCGCACCGGCGACCTCCGTCACGGAATCCAGCAGCTTCACAGCGGTTGCTCTGGCCGGATCGCCGGCGCCGGGCTCGACGAGGGCCACGAGCACGTCCGTGAGCGCGTCGACGAGCTCGTGCACGTGGTGATCGGCGACCAGTAGCGGCCGGAGCTCGTCGCCGGAGACGGCGAGCGCGCGGACGAGGTCGAGGCACGACTCCACGTTTTGTAGGCTGCTCTTGGTCTTGGCGCACGACACGGCGAGGTGGAGCACGCGCCGGAGCACGCCGGCGTCCACCATGGACCGCCTCGCCACGTCGCTCCGCGACGCGGCGTCCGCGGCCTCGCGGATCACGTCGATCGGCGGGGAAGAAGACGACGACGCGCACAGCAGCTTCTTGGCGACGACGTCGGCGGCGACACCATCTGGCCGGTGCTCGACGACACTCACGGGCGTGGAACGCGGTCGCCATGACTGGATGAGCCTGTGGAGCGTGTGGTTGGGGGTGAGGTCGGCGAGGGCGAGGGGCTGGCCGGTGACAGGGCAGGTGGCGTGGCCGGCGGCGAGCCAGCGTTCGATGGCGCGGCGGTCGTAGGTGATGCCGGTGGGGGCCGTGACGGGATCCTGCATGGGCTGCAGCGAGATGGGGCACATCAGGTGGTGACGCATGCCGCCCATGTCCTCTTCCATTGTGTCTATCACCAGCAACCTTGACTGACTTGAAACTGAACACATACGATGATCTTGGGCCTCGCTGCTGGTTGCTTTGTATATATAGGTGGTGAAGCCGCCTGCTGCATACCAGGGGTTTGTTTGACCTTTTATTGTGAAAAAACAGTAACCGTTGAATTCTTTACTGTCACACGGTATGCTGAAAACGATTTTCAGCCGACCTTGCATGGGAAAGGGAATACTGGTAGGTAGCCCGCCAAATTATTTTCAGTCAAAATATAGTGAAATCCATTTTAAAATTATAAGGGCAACTGAATACAAATATTGCTAGTCCAAACGATTTGTCTGAATAAAAATGCTGCTTCTGTTGATACCCATCGTCTAATCCTAAATTTCTAATTCCATGAAAAATTTTAAACTCAAGCAGGTGTCCTATCTACCCTGAAAAAATGATAAGCATGTGCGTAACGCACCTAAACACATGGGTCACTGTCCCTCAAGAGTGACCAGCCGGCTAATCCGAATCAGTGTCCACATACAAAGCAGCAATGAAAGCCTCTATATGAGCAAGATTGCGATGGCTTGAAATCATCTGAACCTCTCGCTGTCGGGTGATGGATCATTCTCGCACGATTTCGGCAAATACTCGACCCTGTTTCAGGTCTGGAAGATGCGAAGATAGATTGCACGGTTTAGGCGATATCCTTGTTGTCAAAGTCGTGACGTACGTGGACGCATTGAAGGGACATGAGAACCAACCTCTTTTAATGATGTGCGCGTTCTTTGACCGGGCAAGGCATTGCTGTTTTGACGGGGCATTTAGGCGGTTGACCACCGGTGGCCGGAGTCGAGCCGCTCTGCACTGCAACTCTGCGATATCACATTCTCACGTCGTCCGTCTGGGGGCAACGAACGGCAAGACCGCAGGCAAGGCGGCTTAGCGGTCGTCGCACGTACACCTCTTGTCCGTATCAGGCCCAGGCACGGTGGAGACTGGAGTGCTCTCCTGGCTCCCGTCTCCAACACAGCACGTCCGTCCACATGGAGGCTTGCGATGATCACCTGCCCTATAAACATTCAGTTGTGTTCAGATTTCAAAGTATTCATTGTAGCTTTAGATAAATACACTGTAGCAAGTCCTAGGAAGCGTGTTTTGTGAGTGGAAGGAATAGTATGAATAGCGTAAAGTTGGAATGAATAGTGTTTAGTTGGAAATCTGAACACACCCTCAGGTTTTTATTCAGCATTCTACAGTTTCCGCCAGTGCTAGCTAGCTAGCTGTAAAATCCTCCACAGTAATATTTCAAGAAAGAATAAACTAGTGTAAATGTCTAGGAGTACCTTATGTTGGCAACCTATGTAACTTAGGGTGTGTTTAGTTACCAAAATTCCCCAAAAAACACTATTCCTCTAACTTTTCCCTATTCATCTCATCTCTCTCACTCACAGAACACTATACATCTACAATATTTTTTTGATGAACAGTGTATTTCGGGAAATCTTTCCCCAGTCTAAACACACCTCAATTACTGATGATGTGAAGAGAGGATTTTTTTTAAAGGCCGGACAATATCTTTTGAAGAGGAAAAGCGGCCTTTGCTGATAGATAGGACTAGCTATTAGTGTATGGTATGTCTATATGAACACAAAATGGAGAACCAATGTAGCGAGCGTACCAGTCAAGATGACTAGCCAAAGATGCAGTTTCTTCAGTGTTAAGGCCTTAAGGATAATGCATAGATTGCTTTGCAATTGCAAACATTGGTTCACCTTCATGGAATGACTATAACAATTCCATGACCTGAATAATCAAAAATAGATAGATGAACAATAACTTTTCAGTAAAAAACAATAAAATATGCCAATCAAGTATTGGTTCTTAGCAAGAAAATAGTAGGTCGAAGAATAATAAAGATAACTAAGTATGGGTATTAATAGTATTTATGCATTGCACTCTATAAAAATAAAATTGACCCACCCAATTCAAGAAATAGCAAACCTGGAGTATAAGTATTTGTCTTATGAAATAATTCCATTGCTCACAATTCAATTAAAACTAATCAATAATATAGGAAAAACTAAAAACAACAACTAAAATGAGTTAGTGTTGCAGCTACTACAAGCTATATGGGTTACCCACTTGGGCACTTGTGTGATATTAAGTTGAAGAACCATTATTGTATGGCCGGCGGCACAAGTAAATTTGACGACAATATAACACGACCAGTAGCCACATTAAGTTTTCGGGTGGAGGTGGTTGGGCGGAGTGTCTAAGGTTGGAGGAAAGAGGTGGCAGAGGCGAAGATAGGTTCCGATTTGGTGACCGGAGAGGTGTGGACTTGGTGGTGGGATGGATGGGTAGTTGGGGAAGCAATGGGGTTATGGGGGTACATGTACTTGTCTTATGAAATAACTCCACGGCCCACAACCCAATCAAAACTAATTAATAATCGAGAAAACAATAAAGACAATAGCTTAAACTACAAGTCATATATATGGGTTACCCACTTGTGTCAATGTGTGGTACTAAGATGAAGATGAGAAATACCAATCTTGTTCGGTGATAATAAGTCAATTTGACGACAAAGTGATGAGGCAAATAACCACGTGAAGTTTGAGGGTGGGGGTGGTGGGGCAGAGTGGCTAAGGTTAAGGGAAAGAGGCGACGGAGTTGAAGAAGAGGTGCGGATTTGTGGCCGGAGGGGTGGGTACAACAAGAGAATGGATGGGGAAGCGGAGACAAGGTGTGGACTTGGTGATGGGATGGATGGATAGCCAGGGAATGAGGGAAGTAATGGGTGGTGGCGATGAGATGCGGATTTGGCCAACTCAAGAAATAGTATAAATTAGATATAAGTATGTGGCTTATGAAATAATTCCACGGGCCACAACCCAATTAAAACTAATAATAATATTAGAGGAAAAACAAAAACAACAACTGGAATGGATTGGTTGTCATAGATACTACAAGTCGGTTACACACTTGTGTGGTACTAAGATGAAGATGAGAAATATCATTCTTGTTAGGCGATATGAGTAAAATTGATGGTGGAGTGGCTATGATTGGGGGAAAGAGATGACGGAGACGGATATGATGCGTGGTGACCGGAGGAGTAGGTAGCAATTGAAAGGATGTGCAAGCAACGAAGAGGTGTGGACTTGGTGATGGGATGGATGGATGGATAGCTGGGGAAGCAATGGGGCAGTGGCAGATTTAGCCATGACTCAATAAACACTGTAAATTAGAGTATAAGTAGTTGGCTTATGGAATCATTCTACGCCCCCAATGGATTGCTTGTTGCAGCTACTACCACACATATGGGTTACCCACTTGTATGGTACTGACATGAAGATGAGAAACACCATTCCTGTTTGGCAATATGATTAAAGGACGAAAACATGACGAGACCAAACTTGAGGGTGGGGTGTTGGGGTGAAGTGGTTAAGTTTGGGGGAAAGAGGCGGTGGAGACGGAGATGAGGTGTGGATTTGGTAACTCTGAGGTGTGGATGGCAAGAGAAGCGATGGGAATCAGAAGCAACAATGAGGCGAGAACTTCATGATGGGGTAGATGGATAGCTAGAGAAGTAATAGGGTGGCAGCGATGTGGTGCGGATTTGGCTACAACTCAAGAAATAGTATAAGTACTTGGCTTATGAAATAATTCCACGACCCACAGCCCAACTAAAACTAATCAATAATAGAAAAAAAAAAATAAAACAACTAAAATGCGTTGATCGTTGCAGCTACTACAAGCCATAAGAGTTACCCACTTTGTGGTACCAAAGATGAATATGCATTCTTGTGTGAGGATAGTTTGGCATGGCCGGCTTCAAGGACTTGTCGAAGCCCTCCGAGGCTCCGACCAAAGTTGATTAACCTCCAGTCAGAACAACGAGTTTAAATGACGAGATGGAGTATTTTATAAGAATTTTTTCAGGTAAAAAAACGTTAATAAAATTAGTTATCTTTCTTTTAATGACAGGTATTCCACTTGCCACAGCTTGAATAGATGTCCTTTTCTTTGCAACAAAAATCATGGATAGCCTCATAGCCATTGGATTAATTAGAAAAAATATGTATACAGCATAACAATACTAGCAGTGACCACTGACCACTGACCACTCTAGCAAGGACAGAAAAGTGTGTAGTGTACTGACCACTTCACCTGAAAAAATGTGGGTGCAACATAGCTTTGCTAGAATAATAATCACTCCACTAGAAAAGAAAAATCTGAATAACATAACCTTGCTAGCAGTGACTATTTTCAACACGCTGGCAGTTGCGCAACTCAGCGATCCAATACGCTCAAAAAAAAAACTCAGCGATCCAATAAACCATCAGTGATTATTTTCAACACGCTAGCAGTTACGCAACTCAGCGCTCCAATAAACCAAGCATAGAGCAAGCGCAAGCAAGCACACAGGCACATGGCAACACGAACGATTAAGCGGAAGGGGAAGAAGAATGAAGATGTGGGTGGTACACTCCATTAAGCATCCATCTGGGTGCACGGATGGTGTAGTGACGGAGTCGAAGATGGGGGCATTCAACGAGCGCGCCAGAGGACCAGGCACTCAGCTTCACTCTGTTCTCTCACATAAACAAGTCAAGATCTATGCACTATGCTTAAGTGAAGAGGCATCCAACAACATGAATAACGGAAGAACATGTTGGTTGATGTAATCAGTAGATCACTTGTAACTCGTAATGCATATCGGACCAGCCATTTCTGAAGCTAGCACATCGATAGTAGTCATCTTCCGCTCCAAAAACAAAACTCTACTTTTCTATAACAAGATGCTTGTTTCCATTCCATACAAGCAAGTGAATAACATATTTACATCTGCTACATCAACTAGCTTGGGTAAAGGCTATATTGTTGTTGTACATCAATTAGCAAATTCCAAAAATGGAGAGAGAAACCTACTTCTGCTGTTGCAAGGTTGATGCCTACGGCCTAGGTAGGAGGTTCAACAAAACATCCGCATACAACAATCAGTTGAAGGAATACAACAAGATATTAACAGCAATGGTACTGCGTCTTCAGAAATTTCTTTCACCACCAAATTGCGATGGTGGCTGAACTGTGGTATATGCTGAATATTCCTGTCACAGTTCACAAGTATACTAAAATTACTAAAGTTATAAAAGTTTGAAGAGTTGGAGCAACTATGCTGAGACGAGTACAAAACAGATACAGAAATAAAGGTCAATCCCCCAACTGAAGAAGTGAGGAAGCAGAAAAGGACATAACAACTAAACGAAGGTAGCCTACAGAAACACCAAAAATAAACCTGTTACCATATGTCCAACCTTATTGTCATCATGATAATTATTTAGAAATAGGTTTTCTGCATGTTTTGGAAGTTTGAAAAAAGAGGAAAAGAATATGCTAATAAAAAAATCGACCTGCTTGGGGTAAGACAGCCTCCGGGCATTTTGCTAAGAAAGAAGACCTTCTCACGCAGGTCGAGAAAACCCCCGAACCCCTACCCCACCCTTCCATATTGGCAAAAAAAAATATGCTAATATGCAAGGTTAGCTTATTACATGTATTCATTTTCTTAATCTTAAAATGATCAGGTTAATAATATTCCCCAGAATGCTTTGAGCTACCAATCGTGTCTATTTTTGTACTTCATAAATACAACACACCCTCAATTTATGATAAGATCTATACTAAAAGGCTCATTTAAATACCTGTGGTGCACATTGAGGCACCGATTGCATATTTGTATGCCCCTGAATCTGACTTGTTGAAACACCGGTAGTAGGATATCCCTAAAAGGCATAAAAGGTGCATGATCCAGTAAATTGGAAGCAGTTAATAAAACAATATTCATAAAGAAACACGGTAGGATCACTACCTGGTAGAAAAAAGGTCTACCAATAGATGAGTTTGATGCAATATCTTCTGCTGCATAATATTGATCTTGATTTGGTGGATTGACAAAAACCGAACCAGTTGGCTGGGGCAAAACCACTTGTTTTACATTTCCTAGAAAAACAGTTTTACAAAATCAAACTTAATCGTCGCACGAGAAGGATTAAATGCAGAGTAAAAGAGGACATACTTGAAAGTTTATCTTGCTTAGTTGATTTTTTCTTCCTTTTTTCAACCCTACTTCCATCTTTCTCTTTTCCCAAGGGATGCATATGCAATCTTTTCAGTTCACACACATGTTCCAGTGATTTTTCTCCTCTTTCAAGCATATCCAGAATTAGTTTTCTTGTATTTTGATGACTTTTGCTCTTCATCAAGAGATCATAAACAAACCTCATAGCTGTGATGCGATACATAAACGCAGAACTGGGATCTTGTTCTGCAGATCCATCAACTGGAAATGGATATGTTCCTCTTCTGACATATTTTGTCCATCGCTTTAAAATATACCTTTCAGGAATCTTATCGACATTCTTGAGACCAAGTGCACTTAGAGCATGTGAACAAAGTACACCCATGGTCTCATATTTTTTGCAACTACAGCTCAATTCCAGGTCTGAGGTGTTATTAAGGAAAACTACCCAAACTTTTGGACCACTTCTTTGCAAAATGAACTCAAACCTATACAGTGTTTCATTACACTGGACTTCCTGGTACGAAGTTGCACCGCATCCATCTAGAAAATCTCTTTCAATAGACTTATAGACCTTGTGTGTGTAAACCTCAGCGGCGTGTTGCAAAATTCTGCTATGCTTAACTGTACACTCTGGAGCAGCCTGGTTGCACTGAATGTCCTCTAGAGACTCATTTTTACGCCAAGTTCCTACAAGTTTATCCAGCTCATGAACAAAGGTGGCGAGGGAAGTTGATTCATCATCAATGCTGCTTAGAACAATTTCTGAACCATCACTCCTATCCAGTGATTCAATCCCACCATCAAATGCGTCCTTATGAAGAGCTGTGCACCATTTATGCCGCTGCTGATACAGATCGCTGAGCCACTGGTGTTCTTGCATGTTATATTCATGGTGTATAATTGCCCATGCTTCATCAAACTCTGCCTCTGACTCACATTCTCTCATGCACTTTGAAAGCATGCTATGAAATGTTCCAGGATCATTGATAGTGCCTAGATGGGACTGTAGATTCTTTACAATAAACTGTTGACAAAGACAATGACGTGTCCTAGGAAGAACCTCTTCAATTGCCTTGGAGATTGATTCATTCTGATCAGTAAAGATTGTTTTAGGAGAACGACCACCCATTGACTCCAAGAATGACTTGAACAACCATTCATAGGATGTTGGTGATTCATCCAACAAAAATGCACAGCCAAACATGACATTTTGCCAGTGGTGGTTAACACCAATAAATGGGGCACATATCATATTATACTTGTTGATTCGATGTGATGTATCAAGCATCACGACGTCTCCAAAACTGTCATAGTCGACCCGGCTTCTCCCATCCCTCCAAAAGAAATTAGTCATTCTGCCTTCTTGATCTACTTCTACATCCCAATAGAACATACCTTGTTCATTTGCTCTACGCTTGAAATATCCAACAAGGGCCTCACAGTCCTCTGGTCCAAGCAGTGCGTAACTACGGATGCTAAGGTGGCTATGACATTCTGTACCATCCTCATTTATATGCAAACTGTCATGCATTGCTTGGATTTCAGCATTCACCATAGCATTGAGCACACCAGGTTTTGGAACTGAACGGGTTCTCACTGATCTCAATAAGTGTATCTCTTCTGGCCTAACCAACTCATGATTGTGTTCAGGAATTATCTGAATAACTCGCCATTGACCTTCAGAATCAACTCTAAAACGGACCATCGCTTTGCAATTAGTTCTGGTCTCTGGCTTATTAAAGTTTGCCTCAGTAAGCTGCTCGTCATCCTTCAAACCTTCTTTTGAGCAGTAATAATCTTTTGTACGGATGGTTTTGGTTCCTGTAAAATAGTACTGCTTTCCTTTTCGAACACTAAAGCCCATACGGTGCCCATAGTCGCAGTATAGCCTGTAAGCTTCTTCCTCACTATATGCAACTTTATTCCTCAATTCTTCAGTCAACTCTTCACGGCTTGGGATTAAAGAACTATGCTCCCCATCCTCTTCATTTCCTGTGGGATCTTCCTCCCTTCCCTGTTCTTGGTTGGCGAAGGCCACTTGCTCCCCATTTTCAGCACTGTACATTATTTTATGTGTCTCTTCATTCTCCTGAGCTTCTTGTTCATCATCTCCGACACCATCAAGACAGATGGCCTCGCCATCAATCTCAATAGCAATGCTAGTACCTTCCATCCCTGCATCACGAAAGGCAATGTATTGGTCCAAATGCCAAGAAAGTGTGAGAGTAGACCTACCAAACAATACAAAAGCACAACGGATGCAACAAGACAGATACAGTAGTTTCTATAGGAGCAGTCAGTCCACAAAACGAGTAAACCTGATGCTAATTTGGTATTAACTGTTTTACGACAACAATGGATACCAAAGTAAATGGCAGAACCAGGACTTTAACATGAGGTAGTCCTAGCCACATTTTATGACATCAAATTCAGTGATATGATATAGATTACGGTAAACAAGTACACAAAAATGCCAATGAATTCGGTAATCAATTTTCGCTCATGGTTCTTTATGTCTCAACTATCAGGCAACAGTAGCAGAAAATGGCATATGAGGCACAATTGAGGCACACCTTTTTAGAGTTCAATTGAGGCACACATGCATGGAAATTAAATAAACTTTGGTCGAATTACATGAAGCGTAGGTAAACTGAGCAAGAGACGTGAAATGGTATCCAGTACGAAGTATATAGCATGGCATTGTAAGGAATTGAACTCTACTTCACTGAGATTCATAAAATTGGTAACGTTGCAGGAATTTGAGAGAGCGGAAATTCGAGCTGACCACCGAATGATACGAGCTAGGATGGTGGTGCAGAGGGGGTCGACGGAGGTGAGCAACCCGAGGCGAGCCGGTCGGAGACGGCGAATCGACCGGGGGGCGACTTGCCTGGGCCCAACCCTAGCTGCAGCGCGCCAGGTGCCAGCGAGCGGTGGCTGGGGAGTGGGCGCGGCGCAAGCCCTCAGCAGGCGCGGGGCGCCGTCGGAGGCCGAAGCAGGAGCACGTCACGGCGGGCGGCGAGCCGGCGGTGGAGCCCAGGAGGAGGCACGGCTTCAGTCGCGCTCGCGCAGTCGCGGCGGGCGTCGACCGTCGGAGAGGGAAGGAGGAACCGGCGGCGGCGCGGCCTGCTGGACTGGAGTGTGTTTGGGCCTTCTTTTCGTTTATTGATTTGGGCCGATGCATTACTGAAAGTTTGTTTGGGCCATATCCAGGTTAGTCCTGGCTGGGCCTACCTACTTGGACAACCAACCTATCTCTCAAAAAAAAAAACACTTCGGATTGGATCTAAACAATGTGACCTCAACACTCGCCAGGCAGAAGGCAAGCACACTGAAGTTTTTGTCATTTTGTGGTGAGACTCGAATAAAGTTTTTGTCATTTCAGAATAAGTTTCTGTGCCCTGGCCCCTGGGCAGAGAAAGGTTGATGGGACAGGTGAGCTCATAAGAGTCTGTCTCTGTGTGCCCATTTGACTTTCTTTTCCTTTAATTTCTGCTCAAAGGAGATCGATAAGAAGCATGCCATGGTAATGTTCATGGAAAAATTCTAGTGTAAACATGTGGTGGACATCGGAGATTCCAACTTCAAGGCTGGTGGTAAATTGCTTTGGAACAGGAAGAGGGGACATGTCTTTGTGACAGGATGTGGCAGCTTTGGTTCTTTTTTAGCTTTGGTTCTTTTTTAGTAATGGCAGCTTTTGTAAGCTTCACTCTGTCATTGGGGAATAAATACTCGCTGACGCAATGTGCCAATGTCAGATGAATACACGCCTTTTATATTTCATGATTTTTGGATGATATCCAGGTCACTAGGTCAACCCGAGAAACCTCTTGATGTACTATAGATAGGTACGGGAGAATTTTCGAGGGGAAAGAAATCGAACCTTGTAATTTGGTAAATAACCACACGGGAATACGAAAAAAAAAAAGAACAGAGATTTTGACATTTTGAGTCTGTGTCAGAACAAGGCCTACAAATTAACTCAGAATTTCCATTCACTTGAAGAACACAAAATTCACCAAGATTAAACAGCAACTAAAAAACAAAAGCATCAGCGATAAACAGAAACTAAGATTATACAGCCAAAACATCGATTGCCTAATGATCGATCATCTGCCGAACCAAGCTATCCTTAGGTCTACTGTTAGGCTTTCTGAATGCACACTGCAGGGACCAGACGCTGCATGACTCAAGATTCCAGCTCATCATGTGTTGAAAATGCTAGTCATGGCAGGAGTTAACCTCCCGCTCTTAGCATTTCAAAGATGCCTCTGGTAATATTTGTGCTCGCTCGCTCACTCACCTAAGATGCCCTGTCGCTGGTATAACAGGATATTGCACAACTCCAAGAGGCATTTTTAAGTTGTTAGGGTTCTCTCCTGCTCCACCGCCATCACAGCTAGGTTCCAGCAAGCGCATTAGGGAGAGGAAGATTTCCATTCTGGTCACGTCCCTGTTGGCCTGCATAAACATGATCAGATAAGAACTACTGCTAAAGGCAGATATCAAAGGAAATAACAGGAAATTAAATCCATGAAAAAAAATGCAACTGTAGGGAAGTTATTCTTGGCTTCTGAGTTCTCAGCCAATCTAGCAACCTCCTGAACTGCTTACCTCAACAGTGAACCGTGCCCAGATTTTATTTTTTCGTGCTTCCATCACGCCCCTCAAAATGGTTAATCCTAGTCCTTTGATAAAGTCAGCTATCTCCAAGAAGATACCCCTATCCTCACAAAGCATCTGCAGAGACACCAAAGTCAGCAATTGAAAGAACAATCAACAACGACAGAATAGAAATAACTTGCAATAGCAGGATCATTTACCTCCACAAGCATCTGTCGAGGCCGGTCAAGATCTTCAACAATGATAGGGCATGTCATTGATTGACTACCAACATCAAAGGCCCAAGTTGCACCACCTTCGAAGTAGTCTTTAAGCGGACCGTTCTCAGTACCAAGTATCTGTTTGAAGTTTATTGGTGCCATCACAAAAGACTCATGAGTCACAGGCAGCCAGTACTATCATATGAAATAGGCTGCCCATAGAGGACCATAGGTATATGCAGTACCTTAGAATCATTAGAGTCCTTGAGATTGTCTGCATGCTTTGTCACGCTTTGCAAGAAAAGCATGTGCTTAATGGTCTTCTCTAACAATGCATCAATGCTACACTGTTGACAGCAAATAACATGAGAATAACAGTGATTACACTACATACATGAAAAGTTTGAACCAAGTGCAATGAAAACCTTAAATAATCATAACAGCCTAACAGGTATTTAAAACATGCACATCAACAAAGATGGTACCTTTGCCCCATTAGGTACAAGTTCCCGGAGCTCCTTTATACGGTCCTGAATAAGCTGGCGGTCCTTTGGTCGTGGCTTAGGATTCGCTCCTGGTCGAGATCTCTTTCGACTTGCCTTGCTTGACGTATCAATGCCCTTGCTGTTTGATGCTGAGGCACTTTCACATTTCATGTTCTGCCCACTCTCAATCCAAAGGCGTATCTGAGATTTCTGCATTCCATTATTCTGGGAAAGACAGCCATCCTCTGACTTTTCTTGCAAAGATGGCTGTTTAGCCAAATTTGAAACAGCCAAGTCGTTCTTGATTAGCAAAGGAGGAGCACCAGATGATTCACAGTGCTTTGGTTCTTTTGAGCGACAATATGAACTGCTAGGAATATCTGTCACTGAAGTTTTGCACGAGGCACTGTCACCAGAGATCTGCTTGCCACCAGGATTGACATTGGAGATAACCGCATCCAATAGTTGGTCAGTATCAGTTAGGGAGAAGATCCCAGAATAAGGGAACTCATCATCCACTGAATTGCAGGCTGGAGATGCATCAACATGAACAGAGGATTGAGGTGCATTTCTATTTGAGCTCTCAGGTTTTGCAGCTTTCCAGGTAAGATCATTATCCACATTGCGGCACAAGTGATGGAACTCAGAACCAAACATGTCAAACAAATCACTTTCTGAAGTAGGATCCATAAGGAGAGATGGTGCCCTCTCATTAGAGATGTCTGGGAGCTTGCGTCGATCCATATTCTTGACAGCTTGAACAATTACATCAGCAGGGTCCTGTACTTCATTAGCCTTCTTTGGGCCAACATGGTCCAAGCTACTGGTCTGCTTCTCTTGAGAAACAGTTGTTTTCACGCCACTAGAGGCTTGAATATTAGAGCCAGACGACACAGTTGCAGAAGGATTCTCCATTTTCATAACAAATTGGGTAGACTCGGGCATTTTATAAGCAATAGCTGCTTTGTGCCCCGTCATCCCAGAAGTAGAATGGCATCTTTGGTCTAAAATTTGATTTGCTGTGCTGGCATATAGGTTACCTTTGACTACCCTAGTACCTTCTGGAAGAAAATCAAAACCCCCATGACCATTAACAAAATCTGGAACCTGGCCTCTGCCATGCAACAGAGTCATGTTTGTGTTTTCATGAAATAGAGGATTCCGGCATACAAGAGACTTCAAGAGAACATTTCTTGGATCTGATGGCTCTCCCATGTTACCTTGTTCTAACTGTCGACTGTTAGTCATCGACAATGGATGTTTTTCCATTGACATTGAGATAGACGAGATAAAACCAGAGCTGACAACACCACTTCGGGTATTACTTTCAACAATCCTGTCACAGTAAGGGTTTTGGGGTCTAAACCTCATGTCAGGAGCATATAGAATGTGCTCCTTAACCATTTGACCATTATTTTGTGCAACCATAAGCATCGAAGCATTACTGCTTGTGTTTACCAATGTACTACTAGACACAGTTGTGGCATCAGGGCCAAAGCACTGTTGATGTGTCATTGGGGATCCACTGAAAAATTTTGAGCGTACATCTGCATGGTAGATACCTAGGGGGGCATTCAAAGGCCGTGACTGGACCTTCTGGTTCAACTCATTTTTGACAGATGATGATGAAGCCATATTTGATCGATTGTTTAGCTGAGAACACAGCTTCTTATGCTGGAGCACAAGGTTGGTATCTTCCGCTACCTGCCAGAACGTAAGTACTTGTAAGCTCTAACATGTCGAAAGAATGGTTAGCAGAGTTTACACAATCACAAAACATAGTAGGATAATTATCAAATTTCCCTTGACAGCTCACTAAGAATGTTTTTTTTTTCCCTTCACAACAATCCTAAGTGCTAAAAACCACAAGTTGTTCTTCTTTTGGGGTTTCCAATACCGTTCACAAGAAGGTTTTGTCCTCCTCGTATCTCACCACAATATAGTTTATACAGATATCAAGAGAACAGAACATTTGACTGGTCAACAATGTAGCATAGTCATAAAGTAGTAGTACGTCATGGCGCATATAGTAATGGCAGAAAACAACTTCAAGACATGTAGAATGATATATTGTAATCCCAATTGCTAAAGATTGGATATCTTACCACATTTGTAGAGCCTAGCTGCAGTACACCACGTGGTAAGACAGGAATAATTGCAATAGTCTGCACAGCAACAATAACTTAATAAGGGTTCAGAAGCAAACATTTGTGTCAGTGAATAATCTACCATGCAAGGGATCAATCATACTAACCTGAATACCAGCTCCAAACTGATGATTCATCTCAGCAGCAACCTATCATCATGAGAAGAAACTAATTAGGTTTCTGCTACATTACAGAAGCTTAGATTACAATACAAAATCCCAAAAACAACCAAAGAAAACATTTCCGGTTAGGCAATAAGTAAGCAAGAGGCCAAAGATGATGAGGAAATCCTCATCAAACATGTGTGGTAAGGGGGAAAGAACAACAGAGTTGACTTCAGCTCTTGGGCAAACCATACAAACAAGAACCTCAAAGGATGTTTCTACTTATTTTGCATGTCTATTTGTGTGCTTTTGCAGCTAACTTATCACAATGACCACTAGTTCATAGAATAATAGACAAATTTCACTACATGCCAAAATTTCAAGACGTAGAACAAATACTTGAGGACAAAATAACCCCACAAGGACTTCTGCAGTGGCATAAATCCCTTGGCCTCACGCTTTAAATAAGGTGGCAGCAAAGTGGACCACGGAAAACTGAAATTGGGCAACATTAATATCAGTTCACAAGGGAAATGGAGGAATTGTACCTCGGATCTGAGACTGTGATCATTGGCAGGATCGTGGATGATCCATAGATGATTTCCGGTGAAAGCAGCACGGCCAATGGTACTGACGAAAACAAACACAGCAGGCATACATCAGCACAACTTGAACTTCTCCAACTGCCCCGTCAATACAGAGCACTTAGCTAAGAACAAATGCAATTCTTGCTTACCCTTCGCCGACAACATGAATTTGCGATGCCATAACCTTCCTAACAAGCGTGCACACGCTACTGCCTGGCTCGCACCCGGCATCAGGAGCCTCAGATCCAGCCGAGCACGACGCGTGACCGCAAAAGCCGTCCTCCCACACCAAATGCCTGCACATCACCAAGGCGAAGACTCTGAATCAGCAAAGGAAAAGCTGAATTCGTGCGCCAAGCACATCATGAAGCTAAAACGCACGGCACAATAGCATTACACATGTAGGAGCATTTCGCGCATTCACGCCCTTGCACACCCCATGAACTAAAACACATTCGCGCCAAACTATTTGGGTGGTAAATTTGCAGCACCGCCAAAAAAAAAAAGTTTCAGACTCCAACGACAGAAGTCCCTTATTAGGAAGGATGCCTAGGAATATCCCCACCCGAATCTTCCCCACGAGCGCTTTCATTTGTCTAGGAAGCAAATCTTGCCGAAATGGAATGTGCAACAAAACTCCAGAGCCCAAAACCCGGCATACAAACGCTCCAGAAAAAATGAGGATGGGATTTGCTGCAAGATCGAGCTGTAGGAGAAGCTTAAGATCCAAAGAGAAATGACACGGGGGAAGAAAGATAAGGACGGAGGGAAAGGCTTACACAGGGTCGGCGGCGCCGATGGCCTTCCAGAAGACGGCGTAGGACCAGCCGACCTCCTCGCAGAGGCGCCGCAGCGCGTCGCCCACCGCCATCCCCGCGACGCGGAGAGAGAAGAACCCTAACGAACCCTAGCTCCTCGGGAGGCCGCCGCCTCCAGCGCCTCTGTGAACCGGACGAACAGGACGGATGGACGAACGGGACCGCCTCCCCTCTCTCTAGGCGCCGCGGCAGCTGGCGCGCCCGGCCTGCTTCGCGCGGAGCCCGCCGGCCCTCGTCGTCCTGACGCTTCCCCTCGCCGCCGGCGCGCAAGCGCCCATCAGGGGGGCGGGCCCACTCCCAGCCTCCCAGCAGGCGCGGGTCCCAGCGTCCGCGTCAGCCTGGGCCCGCTTCGCTTCACGGGGCGCGGTAGCCGGTGGCGCGGCGGCGAGCCTTGCCTCCGGGCTGGGACTCAGGCTGGATTGCTGCTGGCTGCTGCGGCGGCGGCTCGTCAATGTCTTCCTCCTCGCTTTGGCTTTGGCCTCTTTGGGTTCTCACTTGGCTTGCTGCTGCTCTGCTCTTGCTTGGGTGATGTCTAGTGTGTCTTGGCTTTCTCTTTCTTGCTGCTTTGCTGTGCTCGCCCTTTTGCATTCTTTCTTTTCCTTCTCTTTTTTTTCTCTCTCTTCTCTCCTTCGCGGCTCCCGAGGCAGGCATCATTCCCTCCACGAGGGGCAAAATCGGGATGCTGATGCTACTTACACTGTGTGCTCTTCCTAGTATGTTTAGGCTGCAATCATGTGAGGACTGGTTAGTACCATGTGATAGAGATGAAAGTTTTGCTGAGGACAAAGTTAGCATTTAGCAATGTGGGGATTGTCTCGCTTCTCCCGCTAAATTCAGCTCTAGCTTGGAATAGTTCTCAAACTTGTTCGCATTTGTGTTTAAAAGAGATCATTTTTTCACAAAAAAAAAGAGACCATTAATTCCCTCTGCTTACAACTTATTAAGTTTTTCTCTGACTGCAATTTAAAGTACGGAGGAATTGTACAAAGCCAGGGCTTACGTTACCATGAATATGACCATGATTAACAACTTTGTTTATTGTTCTGCTAAGCTAAAAGCAAATGATATAGCTGAGCTTTCCTTTCGTCACATTGTGCCAAGTAGCAATTCCTTTTGAAAGCTTTACGTATAGTATATTCGGAACTCCTAAACAAGACAAACAGGATAATGTAAGCTAATCCAACAAATGGAATGTTGTGTGCCAGATTTATTTTCAATTACAGATATGCCCTCGGGGTTGCTGGACAATTAGCGGCCATGCCAATATGGGCCTTCAAAAGGTGGGCATGGAGTACAATTATGTGGTCGTGTATTCTTTTCAGGAAGTGGTGGGGTAATTATAAATTAACAAGCATATTAAAAAAATTTACAGAGGGAGCAAAAGACAGAGCCTAAACAATCAGATGGCAGAGCCTGTCCTCTTAGCCTAATTGAAACATTTTCCAAAGGCTGTGATTAGCTGCAATGTAGTAGCAGTGTCAGCAAATGCTGTGATTAAAATACCATTACTAGCTTCTTTCACTTTCATAGTTGACGTGTCCCCAACAGGCACTGGTGACTGGTGGGTGGGCCTGAAATATTCTGTCTGCACTAGGACCCATTCTCAGTTGCCATGGCTCCATCAGCTGTGTATACCTAGCGGCTTGTTTTGTTGTTTGTTGCTACCTTTTTGCGGGGGGGGGGGGGGGGGGGGGGCATTTCATAATGAGGTGCTTTGTGAGATCTTAGTTGTTTTTGAATGGAAATCTGACTGAACCTGCTTTTTGTTAGAAAGATATGCTATTATATCACAGTTGTTTGATCTTGGCTTTTCCTTCTGAGAAAATGATTTGACCTTACCTGTTTGATTTTGAGATCTTATAGCTGTTCTCCCATTGATAATCCGAGTATCTATATATTTTCCATTCATCTGTTACAGATGGTCCTTGTTGTTAAACATGGCGAAGGGACGGAATATTTTCGGAATTATTGACCAAGATTGGTCTTACAATCATTCTCCCAGAAAAAAATTTCCATGAAGACAACTCAAAAGAAAAATCTCAGTTCCTCGAAAAGAAAAAAGAAAAATCTCCATGAAGACATTCCTGTATTCGAGACTAGTATGTCCATTCAGAGTTTCAGACTGAACGCGGGTCTGGAAAAACAAGAAAAAGTTCCATACAGAGTTCTAGCGCTGTCCGTGCTAGAGTTCACAGCTACAACAGTGTTGCTCGAGCCCCGGACCAAGTTTGTTGCTTGTCCATTTCACAGTCAGAATGACAAAAGCCCCAGGACAAAAAAACAACCAGCTTTTAAACTGCCAAAATAGTAATAACCTAAGTCCAGTATTAAAAAAATAACATAAGTCCCATTTCACACTCTTTTTTAACAGCTTCGAAGCCTCAAAACCAAAGCCCTTTAACACCTATACATCCTTTTCTACAACCGAAACTGAATATATCCATCCTTGAACGTGTGGCATCCATTGCATTTGTTTATTGAGAGGTGGCCAAATCCAAGAGATAATCGAAGCATTAATCCAAAGACTTTGCTGACTCATTAGTGGAGGCTTGCAGACTAATCCTACTACTCTTCTTGATGTGGATATATGGATGAATGTGTCGCTTCTAGAAGTGCTCCACTAGCACTAGAGCACAAACAGGGACGTTTATTTGAGTTAAAGTCACATCAATGAAAACAGGCCAAAGCAGCTTTGGCTGAATGGCTCAGTTTCATACGTGACAGTTTATCATTCAGTTGGATCCAAGGTAGAGCCAAATTAGATGGTCACTTCGTTCTCGTTGTCATGAAGTTGGGAACCATAAATAGGATACTCAGCAACTCATTAAGGTGATGGCAGCTGCCAAAAAAGCTCATTAAGGTGATGGCAGTGGATGATTAGCGGTAAGAGATGACATCACGAGACAAATACCTAATTGAAGGTAAAAACCATGGAACCAGTGATGCATATTTGATATCCGAGAAAAGTATTGCTCTTATGTGACCTGAAAAAACGTATCCTATGTACAGTATCTTACATCTGAATCGAACTAAGGTCTTGCTTGGATACACAGATGTTAGGTGTGGACATATTCCCTTTAAATTGACAGCTAAATTAGCACAAACATCCCTACCATTTAAAACAAAAATATTGTTCACAAGTAGTTATGAAAGCAACAAATACAATACTACTTTGGTAGGGCAAGGCCTGTGCAGGAGGGATTTGGAGTGAGATGAGCAATAGAGAAAGGCACCAACCCACTACAGGACACAATCTGTATGAGAATCTTGACCTTGGCCGCTTGCAATTGATACCACTTGTAAGAACCCTAGGCGAGAGGGCAACAGTTCCTTTGATTTGAAGCCTGCCTTGTTTGCTTTGCCCCACACTTAATCTGATTGTGCTCTTAGCATGGGTATTGGGCCCCAGGAAAGGAGCACACATGGATCAGCAGTGGTATGGTATCAGCCTATCAGGGAAATTTGGTCCTCAGTTGTCTGTTTTTTTTTTCTCCTCTTTTCTAAGTACCATGTTTGCCTATTTATATCAAGTTGTCATGTGTGTTAATTGCAACGGTTCTGCACATTTTGTCATGGGTATGCACTGCCCCAACTCAAAAATATCACCAAAAAACTGCCATATGATATATGAGGTCGTTTATTAACTATGAGTAATGATAAATTGATAAGGCTTATGCAAATGATAGCAAAACCTAGGTAAGTCTAGGATGAAAAGAAACGTAAACGATGGAGCAATAAGAGTAAGAAAGCAAGAACGAACATACAGTTACTGGGCATGGCAAATCCATGTGGCATGTGCCCACATAGCCAGTGTGGTCTCTGTGGTGCTGGTGATGGCGATTGTGATGTGTCCCCTCTTTGTTTTTGTTTGCTACCCTCTTCGATTAAAGCCCCTAATCATGGACGGCAAGAAAGGTGGTCATGACACAAAGGCGGGTGAAAGACAAGAGTGAAGGGGGGCAGCAGCCAGCAGGCATTGCGTTGTTGCAGGCTCGCAGCTTGTTGTAGGTACCACCACCGTACCAGCTACTAGTATTTACGTTCCCCAATCAAGCATAACTCCACAGTTCTGCTCCTCTGCAACATTTTTCTACCTTCATGTCTTCTGGTCCTTTCCCTTTTCGTTCTACTTTATTTGTCACTGATTTCATATCCATAGTTTCTCTCAAGGAGAAGTAGCACTGACAATCTATGTGCAAAAATATATAGATATAATATGCTACGATGTTTCCAACAAAAACATACCGATTGCAGTGTATGCATAGACATAATATTGCTCAGATAATCAGGTAATCTTCAAACAATGCTCGGGAACTAACCAATTCCTGGTAACTTTCCTAAGAGGTACATACTACCGTACTCAACAAGAAAGACATCAGTTAAAGTTTACAAGACGGCATATATTTTTGGGACCGACCTATGTGCGGCGTGATCTTTCACTCTCCAAAAGCTAAATACTTGTAACACGCATTTTAAAAGACGAGCTGAAAGCATTTGTTACCAAGACAGCCATGTAGGAGTGAGTACACGTTAAGCTCCCAAATCCAAAGTAGATCTCACTGTAAAATGCACGCAATCAATCTTTGAAAACTCTCTCCCACTAATACCGAAAATATTATACGTGTCACATCGAGACGATTTCATTTCGGTAGATATATCCTCCCACGCAGCTACGATTTCTTGGTCGGTAACTTTTTCCTGCAAAGTAGAGTAGAATTATACAATCAGTGGCGGTGGTATATAAAACCAGCAAGTGTGCATGCCGATCGAACAGAGCATGATCTCATCGGCGGCCTACAGAGTACATGCGACGATCGAGTGATGGAGTGATGAATCAAAGCGCGCCGATCGTCATCTCCGGCAGATCTCTGCGCCTGGAAAGCGAGATCACTCGGCACAGCCCACCTGTCGGTAGTTGCGCGCAGCAGTAAACAAGTAGCCACCATCGGCCGGCGTATAGGTCTGTCTGAAAAGGCCAGCGCGATCGACTCGCAAGAATGTCCGACGCCATTGGCCGCTTCCGCCTAGTTTTAATTTGGCGATGCAGCGCACCCCACTCCTCTGGCTGCCTCTCTATCATGGCATGGGCTAGTAGATCATGAGAGGCGTCGTGTCGTGTCGTGTCGTGTCGTGTCGTGTCGTGTCGCCACCGCGGCGGCGAGGTCGCTAACTGTGCGTGAGAGATGGAAGGGCGAGAGCGCGCGAGAGAGACAAATTTGCACTCCAGACACTCGATTGGAGGATCTCGGTGGCTATTCGTTGCAGCCAGCAACGCATTTAATGCTGGTATAAGAACCTTTTTTTAGCATACTCCTCCCTGCCCGCTGCAATTTGATACTTTTTCCAGAAAGAGAAAGGATTTACTCAATTCCATGGATGGGCTGTGGATAATGGTCCCTCGCGAAAGCAGCAGCGAGAAGAGACAAGAGAGAGGGGGACAGACCAAGAGGCCCACGTGGATAGGGCTGGGAATTGGGAAATAAAAAGGTTACCGTGGTGGAGCAGGCCTCCACTACTGTCAAATGTCAACTGGCCCATGAACATTCCGTGAGATCTGCTAGTACACTACTACTATTCCACCACGTTCCAACTAACTCCTCCTCCCTCCATTTTTCATTATCGGGCTGAGCCGGAGGACTTGTAACCTATTATTCAATGTGCCAGAAAATGGAATAGACAATACGCGTATCGACACCAAGGTGTGTAAACCTCTTTGCGTTTTTTTTTTGGGGGAAGAAACCTCTTTGCGTTAGGGTAGGGTGCACTGTGTGGTACCATGTTTTCTGGCACTTTTTTCCTCCGGGCCGGAGGATAGGGGGGTACAGGCCGAATCGGCCCACGTAGGGCCCACATCAGAAGGGACTGGATAAAGGCCTCCACTACTGTCCACTGGCCCATGGTCCATGGAAAGTTTTGTACGTACATCTGCGCATGGTTTACGCGTTCACAGTTCACACCACGAATCCATGATCTCTCTCGTCCCATAATATTTGTACTTCTAAACTTCAAATTTTGTCTCAAAACACTTTATCTGTTCCTAACGAGCAATTATTACAACATGATAGGGTAGGTGCTATTTATGTGGGACTCACATACTGTTTAGGTGGGACCCGCGTAACGATTAGGCAGGATTCACGTGGGACGCACGTACTGTTTAGGCGGGACCCACATATAGTTTAGGCAGGACCCAAGTATGTTTAGGTGGAATCCATATACTATTTAGATAAGAGACAATTTTGTAATTTTACACATACATTGGTTCCCGTGGCCGATCCTAAAAATATAATTATTTTAGAACGGAAGGAGTCCTACACTATTCCACATTCCAAAGCCCTGCCTCTCTATACTACTTCAACATAGGCAGGACAGCATGCACCAAAAACTCTGTCCGCACAAGGCGTACTATAGGTGGGTACTGGTTTCCTGTGCTTCGTAAATAAAAGGCATCCAGAAAACAAGTGTCAGGTCACACTAGCTAATTTCAGAAATGTCTGATATCCCTGGATGGTTCGATGTCACCTCCTCCACTGAATAGTATAGTAATCCCTAATCCCGTATCCGAAACGGAACGTGTTGGGTGCCTGAAACCAATGACTTCCGCTCTTCTGCAGGTTAATCCAATCTCCATTGCCCATTGCTACATTGCTAGTACGCTGATCCACACGTACACTATTGGCACTGCAGACTGGGTGTGTTTAGATTGGTAAAGATTATAAAAAAAAACACTGTAGACCTAAAAATACACTGTAGATGAATAATATTTTATGAGTGTGAGGGATGGAATGAATAGAAAAAAGTTAGTTTTTTTTTTAACTAAACGCACCAGCCTGGACGAATGCAGTGCAGACGCCGGGATGCGACGCCGTCGAGGACGGCGGTGCATGCACGAGGCGGCACGACAAGGCGTAGGTCGGGTACTTCTGAAAATTGCACGATCTCGCACTCTGTCCGGCTGTCCGCGGCCTGCCTGATCACGGAGGGACCGACCCAACAGAAACAAACAAGCACGCACGGCCCAAGATACGAATTGAAGCATGGAATGGAACAGATCGATGGGGCTTGCCAACGGATGGCTAGTTCGTGGTACCTGCGGCAGCTTGTTTGGTTGCATTTCTAGCCACTACACAAGAGCATACAAAAGAAGTTAAATTTCATCGTCTAAGTGTCGGCTGATCGAATGGAATTACCGTAGTGTACATGTCGAACTGCTTTGAAACCACTGGCATGTGGATGTAGTCCAAAGTTTGAAGTAAGATTCTGCACAGATCTCCTGTACACTTGGTTGATTGGGTCCTGACACGACAGAAACCACCGGGATTTCAACCGGCTAGCTCAGCACGTTGCGTTGCTAACGGATCTGCCGTCCACAAGTGCGAATGCATACGCCGCATCTCACACGCCTAGAGTACTCGTATTCCCCCTCACTGCAAGAGGACACAGCCAGCCTGTGATACACCTCGTGCCTGACTGACCAACATGAACGCACCGTTGCCACTGGCTGCGTGCAGAACTGACGAGGACGACGACGATGGCCGGCGTTGCAGTAGAGCCGGGCGCTGCGCAACGCACGCAGCGGCGAAGCAGTCGGACGGGAGGATGGATGGTGCTCTGCCTCCTGCATGCTCTCGGCCCTGAAATGGCCCTGCCGCGGCAGCAATGCAGAGCTGACGAGGGGGGCGTTTGCAGAGACACGAACGGCCAAGTTACGATGAAGCACTGTGCTAACGTGATTCTTTTCTCAAGGATCATCCGTGGGAGAAGATACTCTCGCTAAAAGGTAGTGGGGAATTATTGTAGGATATTAAAACAACTACACCTTTTTTTTGCTAGCTTCGGCGGATCCCTCTCGAAAAAGCTACGACTGAGACTATGGAGATATGTCCAAGAGGTGAACATGCAAGTTTAGGCTTCGGATTTCGCGTATTGTCAACACTCGGTACTTTTTAGATTAGTTTCAAACTATAAACTACTAAGATGGTACTAAACCTGACATATTAAAACACTTTGAGCAAAATCTAAAAGATTGAATGGTATAATTACATTTGCGACGAAGACACAGATCTATATTACCTCAAATTTGTAAAGCTAGGGGCAGATTCGGATGGACGGGGTGAGTAGGATATTGAGAACTAATTTGAGTGTAGAGAAAATCAAATCATATGAATTATTTTAATATCATTTGATTGTGGAGCAGGGATTCAAGGCCAGATATGGAACTGATGGGTTGATTACTGGTAGCTAAATGTTTGCCAGATCCTTTCAATTATGGGGATATATGCATGACCTGGTATATATTTATGACAGGAGAAAATTTTGGCCCCACCAATAGAAATGCTGCTGTTAATTCATTAGCTACAACATTAATTAGACCCCTTTATTTATGGGGATAGATGTAGGTGCCTTGAATTAGATGGACTTTAACAAAGATATGGGGAGTGTCCCTAGCTACAATATTAATTAGATCATTTGTTTTTATTATGGGAGGACTTGTGTAGGATCTTGAGCATCGAATCAAGAGGGATGGTACAATAATAATGGTGTGGCTTACGAAGGAGGAACATAATTTGGCTGCTTGTTTAAAAACAGGTGCAATTCCAATCCACAATCATTAATGTCTTTTTTTCTTCATATCTTTGAAGGGTGGTTTACAAGCCCGATAAGATTAAAAAAAATGTTTTATGGCCAAACTGGATTTTTCTCTACTTTTTTCCAAATGGAGAAGAGGAAAGCCATGTAACCTCTAAAGGTCAAGTACTTTGAAACAAACGGAGAATCGGTTAAGCTGGAGAAAGTACCGACTCCACGTTCCTACTAAAAGTTGAAGTGGTTTCGATAGCACTTCAAAGTAACCAGAGTATTATTGCACAACGGTACGATAAGTTAATAACTTCAACCCTTTTTGCTAACTCCGACAAGTTCCTCTGGAAACGGCATAACCAAGACTCCATAATGGCAAAGATATATGTCCTAGAGACAAACTTACCTAGTTTGGCTCCGTATATTGCGCATTAGTTGGCATCTCAAAGCAATTTTTTGGTTGAATGGATTTTGTCTTTCTTATATATTTTTCCTTTTTTCCTCTCCCTGAAAACGTATACATAAGTGCAAAGTCACACATTAAGAGCAGTGCAATAAGTCACTTTGAAACGGACGGAGACTTTGCTGCCAGAGGGCTTACTGATACCATTGATTTTAGTGATCCCGCTAAAAAAAAGTGCCTTCCAAGCACTTCAAAACACGTAAGGATACGATGATACGCGATGGAGTATTATTGCATGCCAGACAATAATTGTAGTCGTTTCTTGCTAACTTTGGTGGGTATCACTTCAAAAGGTATGACTATGAGGACATCAGAGTGCCTGAGCGATGTCCCAGCGACGAACATGTCGGGTTAAGCTTCGTATTTTGTGCATTTGTAAACATGTCTCACTCTCAAAGCATATTAGTGTCTGAATTGATGTCATTTCATATACATTTCCCTTTCTTTCCCCATTCCCATCTTTTCCATATTACACTTCAAAGTTCCTACACACTATGAGCAGTGCAATAAAGCACAAATATATAATTGCCAATGGACACATGTTTCCCCTTAAAGGGCGAATAATTTAGAATGAACGAAGCCTTGGCTGAGCCTAAGGACTTGCTGGCTCCATCTCACCACTCCATTTAAAGGCGAAGGGCCTTTCAAAGCACTTAAAAATGTGTAGATGATTAAGTGACACGTTGGAGTACTATTGTACGACAGACAATAACTGTAACCGTTTCTAGCTAATTCCTGCTGTGTTCACTCTAAAGCGAGTGGCACATAAATGCCCTAGTGTTGAACAAGTCTGGTTAGACTCCGTCTTTTGCTCACTTGACGACACCTGTCAGAACCATTTATATGTCTCAATTGACGTTGCATGCCAAGCCATTTTCCTTTTTATTTCGATGCTCACCCTTTTCATCTTGTGCATATCATTTTGTTCTAAATTGGGTATCTATGCCACTATCACGAAAGTAGACCCATGTCTTTCTTAAAATGGTGAAGACATTGAAAACGATCAGCGTCTTGGCACTGTCTCGGCACTCACTTTAAAAAGGCAAAGTGTTGTAAAGCACTTGAAAACGTGTAGAATTGTAGATGATAGATTGATGTGTTAGAGTACTATTGTACTTCAGACAATAACTGTAACCGTTTCTTGCTAACTACGGCAGCTTTCACTCAAAAGCGAGTGTCAGTTAAATGCCCTAGTAGCGGTCACGCGTAGTTAGAGCTCCTCATTTTGCTCGCTAGTCGACACCTCTCAAAACCGTTCCTAAGTCTCAATTAACACCGCAACCCATTTTCCCTTTTTATTTTGATGCCCACCCTTTTCATCTTATACATATCCTTTTGTTCTAAATTTGAGTATCTACGCCACCATCCTAAAGTGGACCCATGTTATTTCCGAAACGGACCCATGTCTCTATCTAAAAGGCAAAGACTTTGCAATGAATAGGGACTTGGCTAAGCCGAAGGACTTGCTGGCTTATCTTAGTGCCCCCGCTAAATGGCAAAGTGACTTTTGAAGCACTTGAAAACGCGTAGACGACAGAAAGACGCGTTAGAGTATTATTGTACGACAGACAATAACAGTAGCCGTTTCTTGCTAACTATGTGGCGGTGTTCGCTCAAAAGCGAATGACAAATAAATGTCGTAGCGATGAATATGGCTGGTTAGACTCCGCGTTTTGCTCGCTAGTCGACACCTCACAAAGACGTTTCTAAGCCTCACTTGACGCCGCATTCCAGGCACATTTTCGTTTTTGATTTCGATACCCGCCTTTTTCATCTTGTACATATCTTTTTAGGTCTAAATTTGAGTACCTATGCCCCCATCCTCATCTTCTAGCTACGTAGTAGTCCTCCGATCTAATTAGAGCATACTCCACGATCTTCACGTTCACACTTCACGCGCTAAATTTCTATTTATGAACAAAGATGCTTCACGGGTGAGGAAAAAACCCTCGTGTAGTCGTGTCCCGGCCAACAAAATGCGTGCTTTCTTTGCCTCTGTCACGCTCCAAATATAGCCGCCGCGCGCTCCATAATTCACCACGGAATCCATGGCGCACCCGCTAAATCCTTCCACCGCACATTGCCAGGACACAGGAGAAACGAAACAAACCTGCTAGTTTTAAACGCTGTCATTGCCAATCACGGCCTCGATAAGTAAAGAGGCAGCCCTCGGCACGAAAGGTCCCACAAACAAAGGGCATGTTTGGTTTGTGCCTATGTTTGCCCAGCCAAAAATTGGTCATGACCAAATCATGGGCAATGCCAAAATTTAGGTGTAGTAATGTTTGGATTGTGACCTTACCAATAGTTGCCAAATGTTGTGTATCATGTGAGTATGACACATGGGTCCTACGTGTCATGAATTGTTTTTGCCTCCAAATATAGTCAACTAAGATCTTGTTTTGTAGATTTAATTGTAATATGAATTATTATGTAAACATATTGTAAATTAGATTAACCGTTTAGGAGATAAACCATTTAAAGTAGGCTAAATCTTATTTATGGGTATTTGTGCAGCCAATATGCTATTACCACCTAGCTCTTGGAGCTCCCTTTGGCTGCCAAAAAATTGGCGAGCAATTTGGCCACCCTTGTTTGTGCCCACATTTGTTCTCCACTCCAACTAACTAGAAATTGGCAACCAATTATTAGCAATAAACCAAACACTAACCAAATCACAAGGGCACACCAATTTTTTGAAAGGAGTGCAATTGGTAACCAACCAAACATGCCCAAACAGCTTCTTGCTCCCAACAAAACCATCCTCTTTCCTTCCCTTCGAGTGGCCATTGGCCTAGGCCTAATCAAAGGGCAAAGTGGGGAAGACAAGAATTGAGGCCTGGTAATAAAATAAAACGGCCGAGAACCCGCTCCCCATCTCCGGTTTCACACAGCGCAAGTCTCGCGAAATCCCCGTGTTGCCCCTGCACGCAACCACGACGCGAGAGGACACCGCCCTCCCCGCAGCCCGGGCCCACGCCGGCCGCTTCCACCTCCCCCACGCCTACAAGAACCCCACCGGGGGCCCTCCGCTGCTTCACCCGGCCCACCCTCTCCTCCTCGTCTCTCGCTCCTCCTCTCTCGTCGCCTGCGCCGACCAGCCCCCCCTGGCGGCGTTTGCTCCCATGGCGGACTGCTTCCCACCCGAGGCCGACGACCTCCACCGCCGCTGGCTGCCGCGTGAGATCTTCGCCGACATTGGCATCGTCGACACCGACGCCGTCGTCCCTGACGCCACGCCCGACGCCGCCGTCGTCGTCGGCGTGGAGGAGCTCGCGGCGCAGCTCGCCGGCATCCTCGGCGGCGGGTCCAAGGCGTGCCAGCTTGCTCCGCCGCGGAAGCCCACCCCGCCGCCGGCCGTCGCCGCCCCGCGCCACGGCGCGCAGGTCAGTCAGTGGTGGTTTTTTGCTCCTCGGGAGCCCGCCGCTCCCCACCGGCGTTTTCTTGCCGTGCTGGCCTTGACAAAGACGGCGCTGTGGTTGCAGGTGTGCGGGCTCGAAAGGAGCGTCGTGGCGGCCTGCGGCGGGACCAATGCCGCCGGCGCCGCCGGAGCGGTGGCGTGGCCGTTCGTGCCCTACCCGCCGATGCAGTGGCAGGTGAGAAACGGACCTGCGGGTTCTACAGCCGCCGCCTTTCCCTCCCCTTTCTTGTTTCTTTCTGATTTTATTTCTTTCGTGGTTGTGTTTTCCTTTGCGATTTCCTTTTCAAAAACCCTCGCCGTTTCGGATGTGGGATTCCGATCGCCGCTGCCCCCTTTTGGTTTGAGTTTGAATTTGGAAGATTGCTAGCCACACGCATGTCCCATGCAGTCTCCGCGGTCGCGGCCCCTGTTGAATCTGTTTTCACTTTGGAAAATAATGATCCGTGTCATTGGTTAATCATGAGCCTCCCATGCTGAGAGTTGAAACATGCCTGTTTCGCATTTCTGTCGTACGGAATTCGGTTCTAAATAAAGAAGAAAAATTAAAGGAACTAAAGGGTGTATTTGGATCCTGGTTTGCCAGATGGTTTGTACTGTAAACCGTATCATGATCTAATTAGCCTTAATTCGTCTCGCGAATCAGCGACTCCTATTAATATCGAAAGCGTCCGATTGGACATGTGCATCCAAACACCCCCTTAAAACAATCATTTGTTGTTGATGCTGATATGATCCTTGGCGCAGGGTGGGAGCAACCTGGTGAACCTGGGCGGCGTGCTGGACTACTGCTACTCGTCGTCGGCGTTCCCCCTGGCGACGTACTGCGCCGTCCCGCTCCCGCAGCCGGCGAACATCCGCGGTGGCACCGGCGTGTTCATCCCGCGCACCGCGTGCAATTCTCCCCCGGCCAAAGGTAAAACGCCCGCCGCCGCATCCCCAACTCGTGTTTCCATCACTCGTTTCGAGAAAAGAAAAAACTCGTGTTTCCATCACGCGTGGTGCGCCGTGCCATATGGATGGATCATCATATCCATGGTTCACACGCCTCGGTTCTTGCTTATGAAAAAAAAAATCAAACAAAATGCATGGATTTTTCGCTGCATATCATGAGATCATATTCATATCCATGGTCCATCAATGAAATTGTCGCTCCGGGTCGGGTGCAAGTGAGTGGTAGCCGAGCTTCCCGAGATTTTGCGTGCGTTCTTGAGCAGTGCGAGGCGTTAATGGCAGCAACAACCAGACAGATCGTGCCCTGTTTTCGTGAACATGTAGTAGTACTGTACGTGCACTGCTGGCTTGGTGTTGGTGATGCCAGCCCTGATGGTGCTTTTTGCTGTGATTTGTTGGTTGCATTGCATTTCAGCCAGAGCCGGCAGGAGTTGATTAATGATTAACTACCTGATGATAGCGTGGGGGCCCTGTACTTTCTGATTCCATGCCTGCCAGTGGGACCGCGGTGCATGCCATGCCATGCAAAGCTGCAAACTGTTCCATTAGATGCTATGGATGACGTCGCCGTAGCGTGTCTACTTTTCGTTGGGAGGGAGGGCAGGGTTTTAACACGAAGCAATTAGGCGTTGGGAGGGAGGGCAGGGTTTTAACAGGAAGCAATTAGGAAAGGGAATCTGTTTTGTTGGATGACTTTGGAACTCTTGTAACTGCAATGCTATAACTTTAGAGAAATATAGTTGACCTTATTTCAATTTATCATATCTATTGGATACTAGTGCTGGAGTGTATTGGTGCCATAAAAATGCCAGCTACGGGGTAGCACTTGGAGTTATACATATCATTTGCATTTATCACTACCGAAACAAATGAATTACGATATGTAAACGTTGAGCAGCAGAGGTTTACTGATGATGCTGGACGTTGTTGTTTATTGTACGCAGGTGGGATAGCGACGAGGGCTTGGTCTGGCAGGCCGGCAACGGGGAGGAAGCAGGAGTGGCAGCAGAGCGATGGCATGAAGCCGGCGCTGGGGGAGAAGGCGCCGCACGCCTGCCCGCGCCCGGAGCTTGCGCTGCTGCCCCAGGATTGGAGCTATCGCTGAATCATCTCGATGCGTGCGTGCGTCGGTCCGTGCATGCATGGATGGGCCCCCAAGATAATGGCGAACAAGAAAGAAGGATTCGTTGTAGGTGTTAGTGGCAGTAGCCAGGAATGAAAAAGAATAACAATAATGTAGAGCTGGGTGATAAGATCACAAGACAACAGGGGTTAGCAAATGCAAATGGGCCAGTGTGTTAGTCTTGTTAGGGCGTCTCTAATGGTCTATCTATTTGGACGGCTATTTAGAGGAGAGAGGTAGGAGGTGCAGGTGATTGGGAGGAGAGCTCGTGAGATAGAGCTGTATCGGAAAGCGTGCGAGCTAGCTAGGAAGCAAGAGCTAGTGAGCACTGTATAACAACTGTTTATTGATTAGAAAAAAGCAAATAGCTAGTCAAATAAATAGCTAGTCAAATAGACAGCCATTGGAGCAGCCCTTACAGTTGTGGCAAAGTCATGTGGGATCCATGCATGCCGTCTGCTCTGTTGTTGCTGGGTAATACTAGAGGAACCAAAATAAGTTATGTACTCCGGCTAGTATTTGAAAGAATAAAGTAAAGATAATTATGTAGTAATAAGTCTACATGGTTGTGTTCACGTTCAGGAAAAGTAATTCTCCAACAAGTTTGTTCTATTCATCCCATTCACAGAATATGTTTCTCAGTACACTATTCATCTAGGAAAAACACTTTTTACTTTCGATCTGAACACAGCCCATGTTCTTGTGCTGCAAACGTACTGTGTGTAGTTGGAAGAAGTAAAAGTACATTTACCACGGGGCAGTAACGTGACAGGGGGCCACTGTACACTTGTACTGACGATGCAAAGTACTTTTACACGGTACAAATTTTTACCGTGGCCGTAGTCGAGATGTGTGAAGGCTGGTACTGGCAGGCAGCAATATGGGTCGATGGAATGCAGTCGCAGAGAGAGTGTTGCACGGAAGAGGGGACTGTAGCAGCATTGAATCCTCGTTGCTGCAAAGCTGCTTTGCTTTGCCGCAGGACGAATGGCGATGGCCATGCACTCATCACTCCCCTCACCTGCCTGCCTCCAGACAGGTGGGCCGGGCGGGAGGAATTCGGGCGGTCAAAAGCTCTAGGCAGGGCACGCAGCCGATTTCTTTTGGCTCGTTTCCGGGCGTCCCTGTCCCGGGGGCCCTGGCCTGCCTGGGACAAGACGACACAGCAGCAGTAGTTGAAGCACTGTGGTGCCCTATCACTAATTTCCGCCAACTTATTTTAATAACTTATCACATCGAATGTTTAGACACTAATTATGAGTAGTGGACATAGATGTAAAAAAACTAATTACATAGATGGACTCCACATCGTGGGATGAATCTATTAAGCTTAATTAATTCATCATTAGACACTGGCATGATACTGTAACCCGTCATTAAAAATACGCTAGCGATGACACGTATTAGGCTTAATAGATTCGTCTTGCGATGTAGAGTCTATCTGTGTAATTAATTTTATAATTAGTCTATATTTATTACTACTAATTAGTGTCAAAAGAATGAATGTAACATTCCGTAAATTTTTACTAACTTTACACCATCTATCTAAACAAGGCCCTGGTACAAACGTGCAGGGAGGGCCGGAGGGGCGTTGGGACACCTCCCGTGCTCCGAGGTCACCGAGCGAGCCGGTTTGTTTATTCCGGGGAGGCATGGGCACCGTCGCACGGATGCTGCAGCGGCAGCCGGAGTGGATGGAATGGAGCAACCCGCTTGTTTATGTTTAAGGCAGGATCGGGATAGGGGCATGTTCCCAGAATCTAAGCTCTTGTCGAGTATCAAGTGAACAATCAGTGGTGGATTAAACAACAACCACGGCTACTAGTAGCAATCCGGCATTCAGTATGGCTGCGCGCAGGCACGCACCACGCGCACAAGTCAGCTCGTCCTCGTCGCGCGACTTGTACCTTTCGACACCTGCTACCTCGTCGCGCTTGTCCTCCCCTGCCCAGCTGCCCTCCTCCGTCCGTGAATGATCCGTCCATCAATGTATCCAATGCCGTCGCGCAGGAAAGGAAACCGTCCGTCGACGAGACAAAAGGTGAGATGCATGGCCGGCTTTGTACGGTACTTGTGCTCCACTGACCCCACCGCGGTAGTTGCTGCTGCCCCTGCAGACAGACGGCTGCATTCGAGCTCGTCGTACAGCCAGGTCGCCAGGTTTTGGCGCTACACGGAGGCCGCGTGGGCGGGCGGAGGACTGTGGAATTTCAGGCCGACCGGACCGGACCGTCCCCACGGAGGGAGAGGACGATGATCCGTGAGCAGGGACCCGAAAACAGGCTCAGGACTGTTCAGGACATTGTGCTGTGTTCAGATTAAGAAAAAAAATACTCCTCTAACAAATTTTTTCTATTCACCACGCTCACAGAATAGGTTTCCTAGTGCACTATTCATCTAAAACTACCTTTTACTTCTTTCAATCTGAACACAGCCTGGGTGTTTTCTTATCATGGAAGTTTAGCAATTGTTACGCTAAAAAAAGTTTAGCAATTGTCAATAGAGAATTTGGCTGTTAATTAAGACAACGGAGTATGAGCCAATTATATAATTAATTGGAGAAGCTCTCTGGGCTAATTCGCGTAACGAATCTAAAAATTTAACTGATCCATCATTAGCACACATTTATTATAGCATCGCACTGTCAAATTGTCGCTTAATTAAGCTTAATATATTTGTATTGTACATTAGCCTTCGTCCATGTAATTAGTTTGATAACTATTTTATGTTTATTCTCCTAATTACAATGTGAGGGTTTGTTGTGACTGAGACTAGCGGGAGGATCCAAACACCCCCCGGTCCCTTGGATGTTTATGGTAGTGTCCTTTAGTACAGTGTGCGAAGACGGGCATTTCGCAAGGCCTCACCGCCCAACATTTCATCCGTTTGATGATCCTCGCCTCCGGCTGGATGGTGTGTGTCATCTCTCTGCCGCTTGGGCCTGTGCGTAGTGAAAGCTGACGTGGAGTGACTGCCGTGCGTGCTCGGCGAGCGCCACTGCCACACCACGTTGCGTCCAGTCCGCCGCAGGCCGCACCACATGGCCCCTCTCGCTCTCGTCGTGGGTTTCGTGGGCAACCGGGCCGCATTGCTTCTGACATGCAGTATTGTAGCCCCGCTCACGGCTCACGAGCGTCGTCTACTCTAGTACTCTACCATCTGCTGTCTGCACCTGTGATCCTCCTGATCCTGAAGGGAAGGCGATGCGCGTGCGTTCGGTGCTCGTGACATCGCTGCACAAGTCTCGACCGACACGCAACAAAGGACAACCAAACATGATCACCATCAAACAGACACAAATGATTCCTGACTGTAGCCCAAGCTGCTCGTAACATCGCTGCCAAGTACTTACACGAGGGAAAAACAAAAACACACACGGGCGAACCCAACTTGCAACATATATCAGCTGTTCTGCTGTTGAACGGACGGTGATCGCCGTGGAGACAGACGCACGGAGAGGGTACGCCCGAGAAGCAGACCACGTCACCGCAAATTGGCAACCACGGACACCAACGCAAGAACAACCACCACGTAGACGCCCGCGCCGGCGCAGCTGCTCCGCCGACTCGCCGCGGCCGTGAAGAAGTAGTAGTAGTTGCTCGGCCGATCTCCCTTCCCCTGCCCCGGCGGCGACGAGTACCCTCCGCCGCCGCCGCTCTTCGGCGGTGGCGGTGGCGTGACGCTGTTGTCGCCCGCGCTCGACGACGGTGGAGCCGGGGGCGGCGACGAGCACACCGTCGGACACGTGCCGCACTTGCTCACGCACAGCACGTTCGTGTCCGGCCCAGGCGTCGCCGTCGCCGCCGGCTGCCGGACGCTCACGGCGGCCTCGCCGCTGGACCACACCGACACGATCGCGGCGGACGCCATCAGCGCCAGGCACAGCGCTCTCCTTCCCTCCATCGCGGGGCACACGAGATGGTTGTTTGCTTGAGGCGACGAGAATGAGATTCCTGCACCATGTCTCTGTGTGTGTGCAGAGGTTGCGGTTTATAAAGCAGGGCGAACGGAACCAGTGCACAGCCGATGTGCCAAGCTTCAAGATGAAGCTCCCAGGGAATATGTATATGAGCTGCGGGAGTGGGATGGTTGCATAAGGTGGCTGTAAAGGGAGATGCTTCGATTCCTCTTGCTGCAAAGGATTGCTGATTAGTTTGCATCTGGAAAATTCGGTTCATTTTTTGGCGTAATGTATTGGGGCTTGATCGATGATCTGGTGCCACGGCCGCATGCATCTGCCCTTGCGTTCCTGTGTGCAAGCCAGGTAAGGGATCATATCCACGGGCCACTCACTCTGCCTATGCGACACCCTCTGCTTTGAACACTCGCCGTCATTTTGTGAAATTTTGACCATATTTTGCTGCTGTTTTAGATAACTTATTTGTTTAAGAACACCCTGTTCTAGATTTTTTTTTTTTTGAGATGAACACCCTGTTCTAGATTTTTTTTTTTTGAGATGAACACCCTGTTCTAGATACCTGGTAAGAAAACAAGAGAGTATGCTGCATTTTTTTTCTTAAAAAAAAGATGTTTTGGGCCTGACAAAAACGAGGTTGATTTGCTTTCCAAAAGCACACGGACTTCTTAGTGGACTGAAAACTACCGAGAGGCTTTCCCTTATTTGAGATCTAGCCCACAGACATCATCATCCCCCAGAACCAACTTGGTTGGACGGCCCAAATGTGACCCAGCCGTTCGTGCGCCAAACGCGATGACCTGCACGAATCGCACAGCGGCCGTCACGCTCGCTCCCCACGGCTCCTTCCTCTTCCTCCACGGCGAAACAACCCCGCCACACCACACCGCCCGGTGACATCTCCGGTCCACCGCCACCTCTCCGCATTGCGTCACCTCGCAGTCCTGTCCTTCCAGATTCTTCTAGAATTGCCTCCACGACTTCCCTCCTCGGCTCCTCGCAGAGCGTGACGGCGCACCCCCTCCGCTGGAGAGGGGGGGGGGGGGGAGGGAGGGATGAAGCGGACGGGACCGGGGCTGCCGGAGGGGATGGAGGCGTTGTCGCGGCAGGCGCGCGCGCTGCGGGACGCGCTGGAGCGGAGCGAGGAGAACACGCAGAGCATGGTCGCCGCCCTTGGCTCCTTCGACCGCCGCGTCTCCGCGATCGACGCCTCCGTTCGCCCCGCTCAGGTTCGGCCGCCCTCCCTGCTATTCCAGTTTGGCGATGGCGACGACGGCGAGAGATGAGTCGTGTCTTACTCGGCTGTGTCGCAGGTGACGAACCAGTCCATCGCGACGGCGCACGAGAACATCGACAGGACCATCGAGCACGCCGAGGCCGTCCTCGCACAGTTCGACATCATCAGGCGGGTGAGTGAGCGTCTGCTCGAGTTGGTGATGTTCCCATTGTGGTACTGGATGACTTTGGAAGGGATTCACGGCGCCAAAGTTTGTATTCAATGCTCACGAACTAGTTTTGGGGTGCATGCCTATAAAATTTGGAAGGTATCGAAGGTTCGTATACGGGTTGCTAGTTTTCGTAGTTGTAATTGAAATTGGTTGTTATAATGTCATATTACAATCAATGATTAGCTCATTTACTCTTGTTTGTGCAGTGCTTCATCGATTTTTTCCTGAAAATGCTATAAACATTATCTTAGGCAGTATTAGATCACTAGAGGGTTCACCGCGTAATAGCGCCCTTTGTTGTATCAAGTGTATCAAGTCATCTCCCCTAGATGACTTGAAAAACTATTATGTAAAAAGTCTTCCCTTCTTCTTAATGAAATACGTGCCAAGGCAAGGTCGCTAAAAAAAGATCACTAGAGGGTTGTGAATGCTGCTTTGTTTTCTTGTTGCAAGATTAACATCGATAACTATTGATCAGCTTATGTACTTTTGCTATCTTAGTGCTTCATCAATTTTTTTAGGAGATGTTAATGGGTATCCTACACACTTTAAGATCCGTATAGGATTTATCTGTATTGGTGTGGTTGGAACGCAAGCTTTGTTTCTTGGCAAGACTAGCATGATTAATTATTGACTAGCTGCTGCACTTTTGCCAGTTCAGTGCTCCATCACATTCTTCAGCTGATGTTACTGATGCTATAGTACCTTTGGCACTGTTTGATTATTAAAGGATCTATTACCATTTCTTCAATATACTTCTATTTTAGATGTTTTTATTAGGATTAAATATTTTTAACTGTGTCTGTTTGTTGGCTTGTATGTCAGGACTCAGTACGGTTTAAGCACACGGTGTGATCTGTTCACTTAATTATTGTTTTTTTCAAAGAATCACTTAACTAATGTGAGGGTTGTCTTTTTGAGCTTTAGGCTGAAGCTGTGACATTGAAGGGCCCACATGAGAATCTGGAGGGCTTCTTGGAAGCTGTGGATCTGCTGAAAGGCGTTGTCCACTTCTTTTCCTCGAACAAAAACTTTAAGTGCTGTGATGGGATTCTGAATCAAGTCAACAACCTTCTAACCAAGTCTGCGCTGAATATTGAGGAGGAATTCAGGCAGTTGATGGGTACATACAGGTAAATTTACCTTTGCGTCTGCTTCCGAGTCCTTATAATTTGTAGAGCATTAGGTCCTGTATTTGCTCTTCCAATAGTAATTTATCAATTATTTAAGACGGTTCCTCAAATGTAAATTGTCGCATCTGTTTTCAGCAAACCTATTGAGCCCGATCGTCTATTTGATTGCATTACAATGCCTCTGCTGGCATATAAAGGCGACTCTGAGTCAGTTGGAGAGCAACCATCTGAAAGCTTTGAAACTGCTACATACAGGAATCCAGCATTAGTTCCTTCAGGAATAATACCTCTTCTGCATGATATAGCTCATCAGTTGGTTCAGGATGGAAATCAGAAGTCGTGCTATAGAATTTACAGGTAAGTTTTAGATTTGGATGTATCTTCTAGCTGTTCTGATTATTGACACAGATTACAATTTGATAATATGTTCAGGTTGTGTGTGGATTCAAGGCCAATGAGTATCAATATTGAGAATAATTGAGTCATTGGAAACACGCCAGTGTCAACTAAATATGCAAGCAATGAGGCACACCTAGACAGGTCTTGGTCAGTTTGCAGTGTATGACCAGAAATTGTTGGAGCTTGGAAACCGCCTTAGCTACTGAGTAACTTAATTTACAGCAGTTGGAGCATCCTTGATTTGGAAACATTTATTGGCAGTGTAAACTAGTCATATGTCACTTGCCATGCAGTATGAACGATCCATACTTTTTCGTCCCAATTTCTGTGAGCACTATTTCTTGATTTTTAACTCCACGATCTACAAATTAAGATTGGGTTTGTTTCTTTCAACAGAGATGTTCGTGGCTCAACATTAGAACTGCGCCTTCGAAAACTGGGCATAGAAAAGCTAAGTAAAATTGATGTAGAAAGGATGGAGTGGGTGGCCTTAAAGGTTCATGTTGAAACCTGGACTCAATTTATGCAAATCACGGTAAGGATCCTTCTTAAAGTTGTGTTATATGTGTTTAGACATCAAACTAATAGACTACTGAAATCAGGTTAGAGTATTACTGGCTGGAGAAAGAAAAAATTGTGATCAGATTTTTGATGGTATTACTTTCAACAAGGATCGATGCTTTGCTGAACTGGCAAGAAGCAGTGTTATGGCTCTTCTCAGCTTTGGTGATACTTTTGCTAAAAGTAAAAGGCCACATGAAAATTTGTTTCCACTGCTAGAGATGTATGGAGTAATGCATGAACTTCAGCCTGAGGTATGTGGAATAAATGCATTCAGCACTTCGCAACACAAAGATCATATGTGTGTGTACAGTCCATTGTCAAGTTTTGGCCAGAGGTTCTGATGGTTATGGCTGGCCATATATAACTGTGTGTTACTTATGATTACTTACATTTTTGTTGTTCTGATTGGCTTTGTTGTCGATTTGGCAGGTTGACAATGTTGATTGTTAGAACTAGAAAAGTTAACTGTTATTTTTGTTTCAACTTGTTATCAGATCGAAGTAATTTTTCAAGGAAAGTTTTGCTCTGAGATGTGGGATGCTGCATTGAACCTGACTAGGAGCTTGGCACAGATTGCCCATGAAACTTTGGTTGATTTTGAGGAGGCAGTTGAAAAGGATAGTTCAAAGATTATAATGCAGAATGGAACTGTCCATCCTTCTACAATCAAAGTGATTAATTATGTTAAATCCCTGTTTGAGTAAGTAGCCCTTTCGATCTTGTTATTACCTTTCTGGACAAATGAGTATCATCTCTTATCTTATAGAGATATTTATAATTCCATCTCCGTTAATTTTTTATGGCTTTGGGTTTGCCTTTTTCTTCCATCTCAAAAACTCAAACTAATCCTTACTTACATTTTGAAAGGGCGTGAGGACTGTGATACTTGTTGAAGCTGAGGTGGTTCGTGCATTTGAAAAAATTAGTCAATTTTTTGTCATATTTTTTTATTCTATCAATGGTCCCCAAGCATTAGCGAATCTGTTGGCTGTCTAGCACAATTTCATTAGTCTCAACCTGCGAGTAAGAGTGTTTTGCCAGTTGGTTTACTCCTTGATTGACTGACTGCACGTGTGATGTTTGAGGTAGCATGTGTTCTGCTTTTAATATTTGTTTGATCTGTGAGTTATCTTTCTCCTAGCCATTTTTCTAATTGCATGCTAACCTATATTTGCTCTGACTTGTACAGTTACAGATCAAAACTGAAAATACTATTTCAGCAATCTGAAACTGGCAGTGAGACTAAATCTCAACTTGCAGATGTTATCATGAAGATTATGCAGTCCCTTCAGAATAATCTGAATGAGAAATCTAAGCAGTACAAGGATCCTGCATTGTCTCACATATTTCTTATGAACAACCTTCACTATATGGTTATGTTTGTTCGCAGGTATGTGTTTTGGATCTTCAGATCACCATCCTCAGGTGTCTTGGCAGTGTGCCTGTTCAATAATTTGTTTTGTCTCACCGCAGGTCACAAGCCAAGGATATACTTGGCGATGACTGGATTCAGAGGCACCGTAAGATTGTACAGCAAAATGCGAGTCAGTACAAGAGAGTAGCATGGGCAGGGGTAAGTGTATCATCAGCAATGACATGTATTTATGCTACTTTTTTATTTTACTACTTGGTGTTAACACCTTTTTACAGTGCTGTTATATTTTGTTATAGAATGGAATTATATCTTTTTGAGATCTCTTTGGCATTTGTCAACAGAAGTGATGATTTGCCTGCTGCACCCTAGTGGTAGGGTGATGAAAATTTTAGTTGGTTGTATTTCTGATAGAATGCATTTGGAGCCAAGTTTAGAATACGGAGATTATCTCTAAATTGGATTCCCAGTTTTACAAGAAACTTGCGATCTTCCATCACGAGTTTAGCTCCATTTCTAGAGTAAACCCTGTGATGAACTGCAGAAGACGATACTTTTTAGTGTACATTTTCTTATATAACCTTTACCCCTTGCTTAGCAAGCTTTACTTTCAAGTCCATTTGGTCAAGATTCCCATTCTCCTATGTTTGCGTGATTGGTAATATTGTACAGAATCGTTTCTTATTATAACTACTTCACTTCTCCTGCATGTTCTCGGAAGAAAAATAACTACTTCACTTCTATTGTTCTAGATTCTTCAGACACTCACCATTCAAACCACAGGTGGCCCTGGTTCGCCAACACCGCCCGTTGTTATCACCAGTGGAGTTTCAAGAAATAGAATCAAAGAACGGTCTGTACTATGACAGAATGATTCATTCTCTGTACCTTGGTAGCACGTTTTATTCATTTTTTTAATGAAATAAATCTAAGAGATCAGGAAATCGTATGCTCCATTGGCAGCTTTAAATCCTTCAATATACAATTTGAAGAACTTCATGCAAAGCAATCTCAATGGGCTATACCTGATCAGGAATTGCGAGATAATCTGAGGCTTGCTGTCGCTGAAGTTCTCTTGCCAGCTTATAGGTCTTTCGTTAACCGTTTTGGGTATGTCAAATTGTTAATTAGTATTTTCATTGATCCTCCCAGGATCTGCCCCCAGTTTCTCCATTCAATTTTCATTAGCCACTGGCTTTCTTGGCCAGTGCAATCATCTCGTGTTGTTTTGACTCTAGTACTGTTTTTTAACTTTCAGGAGTCTTGTTCAACGTGGGAAGAACCCACATAAGTATATCAAACACCCGCCAGAAGCTTTGGACCAGTTGTTGGGTCAGTTCTTTCAAGGACTGCAAGTTGGTGATCATAAGCGGTAGTGCTTTGTAGCACAGCTTATGTCAAATATGTTTCATAGAAGTAACTACTAGCTGTTTGTTTTGCATCGTCCTAGCTGTTTGTTTTGCATCGTCCTTTACTCCTTTAAATGGTAGTGAACTACTGATGTAGCTGAACTGTGACTCCTCTGCAAACCTATATCCCATAGATCTCACATTCTTTTGGTTACGTGGCTGGGCAACTGCAGAATCTTTTCCCGGATTTCACTCTGTGATACATGTGCAATTATAATCGTCTGTCTTGTTTTGCTGTTGATCCTCGTATATATAATCTCGTTTTGGTTTCTGGCAACTTTTTCTCTACTAGATTAAGATGTTAAAACTGTGTAAGTTTTCGGTCCTTCCCTGCTCAACAGAAGTGGCAAGTGGCAACTGCAACGTCTGTCTGTGTCCTGCTTTTTGTTGAGCTGAAAGCATAACCCGGGTGCTTTTGTGGTTTCTTTCATCCCTAGTAAATATAACTACATAGTGGGAATTGGTAGGTGTGGTGTGTTAATCATTGCCTGACCGTCAAATGCCGGCGTTACTAAACAGTTGTGTCCGGCACGTCCTGGCTGTGCTGCTTGTTCAATTGTAGCTGCATGCTTGTTGGTGCTGCCACCTGAAAGTTTTGTTGGCACTGCATGAGAGCCTCAAATGATTGGTTTGATCCTGCACCTGCGTGGGGTATTGTGCCAGAATGAACTGGAGCATCGTCCGTTTTCCTGGGTTTGGTCGGCGTTCTGAGACGGCGAGTGGGGGCGATTGATTTTGTTTTGTTTATTTCTCTCCTTGCACTAAAAACATGTACAGACGATTGTCGCCACTTGAGCATCCTTGCATCATGCTGTGTTGTTACCAATTGCAAGCTGGGAGCCTAGAACGTGCTGTGGTAGGCGCGTCCTTGCCACGGATGACAGGTGGGAGCATGAGGCAGCAGCACTGATGATGATAAACATGACGGAATTTGAGGTCATGGCTGGTAGTAGGTGGGTAGTCAATTTGGAGGAGGAAGATATGGTGGTCTTCCGCGTGGGTCCCAGCTAGGAGGCTTATCAGAATCTGCCTCCTGCTTTGAGAACTGAATTCCTGTGGCTGTTTCCGTTGGGTGGACTGGTGGTAGAGAGGAATGATGGTGGTGCCCGTGGGCTGTGGCCATGATCTGAGGCGTGGAGGAGTTGGAAGCAGAGACTGCAACGATTGGCTTCTCCCTAGCTGCTGATCGTGCTGCAGCTAGCATACTGTATGAATATGATAACAACAGGGATACGTACTATCTGAGGTTAGTGCAGAGCTATCAGCATAGTTTATGGCCGTTTTGCGATAATACTGGTCTCGTGGTGCAGCGTTTAGGTCGGACATTACTGTCCTTGAACCACCAGGAAGCTGGTTCTTTATGCTAGCGTTTGGAGTCACTTTCGCTCGGGCATCCTTCTCCACTCCACTAAATGCAGTGTTGCTTTCATCGTCTCCGCTTTTCTCTGCAAAGGTGCGCTATTACTGACGAAAAAGCCGATTAAGGAAGGAAGAAAGGGCGCTTTGCGAGCAGAGAGAGCTTTTTCCTGCTGCACCATGCTTTACCCATATCTTAGAGCATGCCCAACGCGGTGGTTTTATTGATAGCTCCGTCAGCCCACCTAGGCTCGGATACCATGTGGCATACAAGCAGGTGTTCTGCCCATAATAGTGTGACCTGCAGAAGCCACTATTGCCACAGGAGAGAAGAGAGAGAAGGAGACGAAGATAAGAAAAGGAGATAGAAAAAGCAAGGGACCCTGCGACGCTGTATCGGAATAGATGGGCACCTGCCTTGGGAAGAGAACTGCCTGGACACATTCACACTACGTGGATATTTGAAGCCACTCCTTTTTGCGTTTCGCGTTGGGCTTGCCCTTATATCTCCGCATGAAAGGCAGCCAGGCAGTCCTGAACCGGCGCACTCGCTCGTATCGTTGATGGCAACTATTCTCTCACGACTTGTGACCAGAAAATCGTGGTGCCAAGTTGATGGAACCTCGCGCTGGAAGGAACAAGCGCATGACCACGCACGGACGCGTAACGCTGCGGAGTGGTGGCGTAGTGATGGATCGGATCGTGCCGTGACGCGCTGGGTTGCCGTGTGCTGATTGCACGGGGGCACGCACAGTACAGCTGCAGCGCACGGAGGCCGTGACGGATAGGCCGCGGTGAATCGGATTCTGTTTGCGTCTGTCTAGGCGCAGAGGAAGGAAAGCGGCCGGGAATTCCCCTGTCCCCAACACCCTCTCGATGGATCTCTTTTCGACCAGGATTCCTGCATGCTCCCGCTTTCGCCCAACCGTAAAGCCGCTTTTGGTACACAATAGACTGACTACTCGACGATTTCAAAAGATGCTGGCACTGATTTTTCTTTTTTTAAAAAAAAAACTCCGGACGATAGCTTGTGCGGGATGTCTCTGGTTCTTTTAAGGGGAAAAAGAAGGAAAGAAAAGTTACAGTGTGACCGAGATGGTGAAAAGGACGCGTCAATATGGTTATTTGGGAATAGGCTCGACGCTGATTGAAGGCCTGAAGGCGTCGGCCACTCGATCGGCTCCACCCACCTAGGATCACATACTGCTGCCTACTGGTGCTGCCCTGCTGGTTGTGTGGTGCGCCAACATGCTGCATGCGGGTGTACGAGGAGCGCCAGCATATGCATAGCTCATAGTACAGTACTTTGGTTTCGTTTGTGCCCCGATCCCAAAGCAAGTACGAACCTACGTCCCGAGTGGCGCTCACGATGCAGGTACGTATAAATACTACGTGGATCCGATCTGGCGGCGCGGGCGCGGCGTGCAATATCCGATCGATCACGGTGCGGTGGCGTGGAGTCCGGGCACGTATCGGCTGGCTCTGCTTTTCGGGAGCGTGCCGCGCGCGCAAGCCTCTCCCTTCCCTTGCTAGCCCTACAACACGCGCTGCCTGCAAGCATTTGGTTCACTTGATCACTCACTAGCACGCGGCCAGTGGTGGCCCGCCCTGCAGAGACCGACCCGGTAAAAGCACGACGCGTCCGTCGGGTCCCGAGTAGTGGATGATTTGCCACACGGGTGGGTCGTTGTGGGCCAGTCCACGGAGTAGTACGTGTCGACGCGGCGCGTCCGCATGCACATGGCGCTCGCCGCGTCGGGACAAGGGACAATACACTTCCGTCGTCGGTGCCCTTGAGATGAGATAGATACTACTGTAGTAGGCAACAAGAAAGAAGAGAAGAAGCTTCTTGTTTTCGGACGCGTCCGGCCAAGTTCCCAGAATCAGAGCCACATGCGCATGTGATGTTATCCTTGGCTGGGATGATGAATGATCGATGATTGTGGACACGCATACTGTCTGTACCTTGCATCGGCGGCTTGGCGGGCAAATTGCCAGGGCAACGCAAGCGGGCGCCGTTCCGTGCCAACGTAGAGCACCGTCGATCGCTCTATGATATACTGTACTATAGCTGGGTGCACACGGAATCCCTCCATTATCGGCCCTCTTCAATTATCAGTCATTGGCAAATCAAAATTCGGCGCCGCCTTTTTCTTTACATCGGCCGCCTGTTCTGCGGACTGCTCGGTCCCAACCCAAGCGGCCCGTGTATGTCTCTCGCTCGAGGAGTGGAGTCAGGTGCGCCTGCTTGCCCTCTCTGCTCTTCTGTTGTTGTACTAGCCAAAACCAACTGCTACTAGTACGCAGTAGGCGAAGCTGCTGGTAAAATCCAACTGCTTCCAACCACTGGAGGTATCATCGATCGACTTGACAAGCCTTGGCCGATACTTTCGAACGCAAAAGAGTAGTAACACGAGCCTAGTATAGGCCTCGGTCGCCTGCCCGAGATGCATATGCGCTAACTAATAAAGCACCATATCTCATGGGCCTGTTGATCGATCAAGGCAAGCCTCCTAATTACTAATCCTAACCGCGGCCAATATAATTGAGTAGCCTACCTACCTACCTACCTACCGGATTTGTATTGTATGTATATAGTCACTGCTCTGCACAAGTCAGCAGAGAGTGAAGGAACAACGACGACGACTGTCACTCCACCTAACAAACCAGAGTCGACGCCACTCGAGAGAAGCTTAGCTAGGCTAGACACACGTTTTGTTTTCCGCACAGCCAAAAGCTTAATTTTGCACCCCGGAGCGAGCGAGCTTTCACTTGGAACCTTCCTTCCATCCATCTCTCCCCACTCCACACCACACCATCGTCTCGTCATCATCTCTGTAGCAATTTGGCATCCTTGCCTTTGCTAGCCTGCCTATTAATTGACCCATAACGCCCACTTTACTCACCTTCACAAACACACTCCCCTCCAGCCTCTCCTCTGCTCTGTGCTCTCTCTTCTTCCTTCCATTCCATCCCCTTCCTCCTCAGCTTTCCATCTCCATCCCACCGATCGATCCCAGGCAGAGGCATCCCACCACAGAATTGAACCACCCACATCACCCCACCAAGGAGGAGGAAGAAGAAACAAGCCGCCGCCGCCGCCGCCGCCATGAGCAAGGACTGCGGCAACCACGGCGAGGACGACCTCCGCCGCTCGTGCCGGCGGCTGCTGGGCTGCCTCCTGTTCCTGGCCTTCCTCGTCGCCATCATCGCGCTCATCGTCTACCTCGTCCTCCGCCCGACCCACCCGCGCTTCTACCTCCAGGACGCCTCCCTCCGCCAGCTCGACCTCTCCAACGGCTCCTCCAACCTCCTCTCCACCACGCTCCAGGTGACCGTCGCCTCCCGCAACCCCAACGACCGCGTCGGCGTCTACTACGACCGCCTCGACGTCTACGCCTCCTACAAGTACCAGCAGATCACCGTCGCCGCCTCGCTCCCGCCGGTCTACCAGGGCCACGGCGACGTCGACGTCTGGTCCCCCGTCCTCGCCGGACCCAACGTCCCCTTCGCGCCCTACCTCGCCGACGCGCTCCAGCAGGACTGCCAGGCCGGGTACCTCATCCTACAGGTCAAGATCGACGGCCGCGTCAGGTGGAAGGTCGGGAGCTGGATCTCCGGTCACTACCACCTCTTCGTCACTTGCCCGGCGTTCCTCGTCACCACCGGCGGCAACGGCGCGCCAGGGGCCAGTGGATTCAAGTTCCAGACCACCACCACCTGCCACGTCGAGGTCTAGTGCCTGCCGGCGACGGCGAGGTAGGTGAGGTCCGTCCTTAAATTGTGTCTGACTCTCTGCCTGCCTGCCTGCCTGAATGCTGCTTCTTCGATCTCTGTCATAGCGGCTAGCGAAACAGAGATCTTGATTCAGGTCCGGACCTGGTGGTGGTAATAATCGATGAATACTGCTACGTAGTAGGTGTGATTTCCGTTGCAGTGATGCGGGAAATGTAAAGGAGGGTAATTTTTTTTCTTTCTTTTTCTTTCGATAGTAGGCTTGATTTGAACTAGTAGTACGATCGATCTATCAATGGTCATATATATGCTGCACGCCTTTTTTGCATTTTCATCCAGTTAATTAGCTGGCTCGTATAATTATTACTCTTTGTTGAAGGAAGCTTAATTGTTAATAAAAACCTTTTTGATGCGTAATTAAAGGGGTTACCATAATTGCCATGGCCGCGCGTTTTTTACTTGCTTGCTTGCATTTCCTCCCCTTTGGGGAATTTCCTTGCTTTTTTCCACTGGAAATTAAAAAAAAATAGTAATGTTCCTCTTGGTCTTGAGCGACCAAATTAAATCATGTTGGTGATGCTATCAGCAATGTTTCCATTCGATCATGCATGGGGACCGGACCGAAATGCAGGTGCGTGATCTGTGCTTTGGAATTTTGCCGGGTGGGGGGCAAGGAGTTTGGTTGGTGGCAACCACCAGATCCGAGGCACCTCTCGTAGTAGCTGATCCGAGTCGAGTTGAAGCCTGAGATTTGGTGTGGGGAAACCCAAAGTACACATGGGGACTACTACTAGTCTTTCTTCGTCGTCATCCAAATTAAGCGTCAAACCGGTGGTTGATCACTCGCTACTCTCAAGTCTCAGCACTCACATGGGAAATGGGATGGGCCCCTGATCTTCACTTCACCGTTAAGAAACCGTGGGACTCGACTTTGGGGGATAGACTAATCGCACGAGCACAAAGCAGTGAGGAGTGGGCATGTGGTGGCAGCCGTTTTGCTTCTCTTACTCTTGTACAGTTGTTGGTTGTAATAGTATACTGCTGCGGCAGTTGCCGATACATGGATCTGGTCATCTGGCATGTGGAAGCATCTATTCTGGCAATGAAAATCACTGCATGGTAATGGTCATTTGGGGACTTTGACCTTGGAATCTGTTCCTACCGGTAGTTTAATCAGAGCAGCAGTGAAGCTAACTTTGGTTGCTACTCAAAAGTTTTGGTTTCTTTTGCCCTTTAGCACCTCCCTGTCTAGTAGTATTCTTTGTGCCGTTTCTTTTCTTTCCCTCAACTTTGCGCAAAAGCTTTTTTTTTGGAAGAAAAGGGAAATAAAAGCATCTTACTATTACTAATTGGAGGCTCCTTTTGAGGCCTCCACGTAAAGCCACCTAGGATTCTAGGTGGACACTCTAAAAAAATAGAGAAATCCTAGAAAATCTCACAAAAAGAGAAACATCCGGCCATCAATCCAACAACTCTAATCATAATAGCCATTGGATCTATGATATTTTCTAATAAATTACCCACCTTGCCATTACGAAAATAGACTAAAGTAACCCCCTAAACATGTGCCTAAATTACCCACCTCTGCCATTATAAAAATAATTTAAATAACACCCTAATTTTGATGTAAATTATATAGTTGTACCATCATAAAAATAATATCAAATATCTCTCCTAAAAATAATACAAATAACTCCCTAAAAATAATACCGATTATGTCGTTATTAAAAGTTAAATAACCACTAAATCTGAATCTAAATTATATAAAATTATTTTTTGCTAAATAAAAATATATCAATATAAAATTCTAAATTAATTTTTTTTATAGTTTTTAACATATTATTTTTGTTATTATTTATATAAAAAATATGATAATATGTGTCACCATCCATTCACGTTTGAGGGTTTGGAAGAGATAAAATAAATTTTTATATTTACATAGCTCAAATAAAATGTTCAATTAAGTAAATATCAAACAATGTGATGTAATGGAAAACAAATGTTAGTGACTAAATTCAAGACAAACATATAATGATAAATGTATATTAGAGTATTATTAGAATATTTAACACTGATGAAAGAGAGCCTCACATAGATATATAACTGTAACTATTTCTAATTAGCCCGTGCAATAGCACGGGTTGATAGACTAGTTATTAGTAAAACGATGAACGGGCACCGTTGGAAATGGAGTAATCGTGGATGGGAATGGGATGCAGCTCGCTACAGGCCTCTGCGTTCGTGCCAACAATTGTCCCGTGTGTCTGTGTAGGTGGCCCGTCCAGCCATGGCTGCAGCGGCCGGACGGGACGCTCCTTGTGTCAGGCAACGGACCACGTACGGTCGTACGCTCTGCGACGGCCAACGCGGCATGCAGCATCCGTTGAAGCGAGAGAAAATGAATCCGCATGACTGCATGAGAAGTAGGAAAAATCCCCGCGTGCGTTGCATGTGCAGCGTTGAGTTGGCGCGTCGCTCTCCGGCCGTGTCCTCTGCTTGCTTTGCTTCCTTCCCGTTGCGTGCCTGCGTTTGGCTATACATAACGCTACAGCAGACTTACCGAGGGTGTGTTTAGATTATAGGAAAAAATACTGTAGCATAAGAAAAACACTGTAGCATTCGCTAGGAAACGTGTTTTGTGAGGGAGGAATAGTAAAAAGTTAGAATGAATAGTGAAAAGTTGAAATGAATAGTGAAAAGTTGGAAATCTGAGCATGGCCAAAAAAGCAAGACGGGTGTGGCCGGCCGGTCACTCGCCTCCTCGCCTCTGTTGTGTCCAGTGCAGTTGTTTGTTGCACGACGCCACCATTGGATGGGACGCGGGGTGGCGCGGTGCCTTCCCGTGTACGCACGCACACCCCATGCTCTATGCTCGGTACGGAGTATGGAATGGAAGAGGACGACGTGGCACCCGCCGTGATGCCAACTGGTCATCATCTCGGTTTGGTTACTTAATTTGTCCCTCAGCTCCGATCCCTAGGCTTTTAGTAGACGCATGACACGATCGAGGCAGTTGCCTTTAATTCGTCGTCGTTTGATCACTAGCTGTAGCTGGTGGTGGTGGGCAAGCCCGGTCGATCGGATCGACCACCCGATCGACTACTTAACTACTAGCTAGGGGGGCAGAGGGGCCAACCGCTCCGTTAATGGCCACGGCCGTGAAGAAAACGATCATCTTTCTGTGTAGCCTGCCTGATGGCATGCATGGCGTCGAGATCAGTCTTCAAAGTAGTATGACACTATCACTTGCTGATACTACTATACAAGCTGTTGGTTCGATCGATGTAGGTTTTGCTGCAGGAGAGAGTACGTATACCATCCAGAAGCAGCACACGCACCGTGCTCCCTTCGTTGCATGGCCTATCGACCGATATTGTTGGGGCCGACTGACGTCGTCGGAGGATCAGTAGGAGACATGCAGACGCTGAATTAGATGGCTGGGTCTCTTCTTTTGTTCTACATTGTCTGCCATCGAGATAGCCCGCGGCAAAAAGTCGAATAAAGTCGCGGAAATACTAATAATACGCAAATATAATGAGCGGCGCACGATTGGAAAAAGAAAAGAAAAGGCAAATAAAGAGCCCGGTGGACAATGGAGGACAGGGCAACCAAAGGCTTCTTTAGCTGACTGAGGTGAGGACTGAGGATGGACTTGTCACTATATATCTCCACGGCATCCATCGGAGGGGTCGAGGGGACCTAATAGCTACGGGAGGGAAGGATGCCCATGACCCATCTATAGTACTTAGCCAACCCATGTTCGTCCCTCGTCGCAAGATCGAGTAGAGTAGCTACCTGCTGTGTGACCTGTTTGTTGATTTGGCCTCGCCAATATATCCATGCGTGTGTGTGTGTGTGTGTGTGTGTGTGTGTGTGTAACCAATGATACGTACCCGTTTGCTCGAGACGAGGAAAGCATGCTAATATAACCAGTCTGGCCGGTGGCCTTTTCCTATCGCCGATTGATATATGGGTGTCAACTGCACATCTTTTTTTTTTAACAAAAAAGGTGACGTCGAAAAATTGACCGGTGTAAAGACTAAAGAGGCAGGCAGGCCGGCAAGATATGGAGGGCCCGTTAGTTGTTTCCAAACTCGACGCGACGGGGCACTGGCTTTCGAAAGCGCTCTTTCTTCTTCTTCTTCTCCTTTCATTATTTGTTTGTGTCAGTGCACCAATCCATCTGCTGGAATCGGAATGGAAATGGTCCTGCCGAGCACGCTTTTTTTACTTTTTTTTTGGCTGAAGACTTTCTGCTTTTTTGTTTAGCAAATGAAGGCTTTTCTGCTTTTTTTTTAGCATGATGAAGGCTTTTCTGCTGGAATCGGAATGGAATGGAGTAGTATGTGATAACAGGGCCCACACCGAGCATTTTGTTTGTACTCTGGTTTTTGGATGGGCCAGCGAAGTGCAAACCAAGGAATGGCCTCAATACATTGGATCGCGGGCCTAACTTGGAGGCCCAATAGTTAACCGGACGGAAGAAATGAAAGGATTTCACACCGACCGACCATGAGGAGAGGAACATGGCGGCATTGCCGCGACGACGACCGGCAAGAGCGTGAAGCTCTCGTGGCCTCACACACACACACACACACACACGCTCACCAATCCAACTGCTTTCTCCGGCCTACATATATACATCTCGAGAGAGCACAGCATAACCACATCCACCACAAACAGAGCAAACCACTGTACGTGATCACAAGGAAAAAAAAATGGCGAACAAGAAGATGGTGGTTCTCGTGGCGGCGCTGCTGCTCGTCGCCGTCGCGCTGGAGTCCGCCCCCGCGGCGAGCGCCATGGACTGCAAGGCCGGGTGCTCCGAGCTCAAGGCCTCCCCGCTGGGCACCGCCGACTGCGAGAAGAAATGCGCCGAGCTCTCCAAAGGACAGGACCCCTTCAAGGCGGCCAAGTGGGACATCCCGTAAACACGAAGACGACGACGTTCTTGACCACCAGCCCCGCTCTGCAACCACACACATTTGATGTCTGACTTTTCTTTTTAATTTTATGCTAATGATAAGTCGTATCCACTGATGGATTGACGATCAATCGATCGATCGATATGCTGCTTTCCAATATATGTCCCTCAAGATATATGCTTGTCCAATTCGTATTCGATTCGACAAATAAACTTACAATGCCGATGGAGATAGGAGTACATGTTTGGGATTTGTGGGTTATACGTCATTTATGTGGCTCCACTGTGAGTCTGTGATGCTGTTTTGCCGCACCAGTACGTGTCACCATGCAAGCTCCTTGTCGACGACGGGCACTGTCACCGTCGGCAGAGGACAATCTTGCCGGCGACCTTATTAGCCGGATGAGCGTACCGCCTGTGTCCTTGGCGTCGCTCGATTATTGGAGCCGTGCCCGCGGCGACGCCTGCATCGGCTCGGCGATGAGAGAGAGATGGTACGAGGACGAAGGTGAAGCGGGCCCCGTACTCGAACGCACGATGGCGACGATGGCTCTGGATGGATGGCGCCGCTCGCCGGTGTTAAGCGAGGCCGCGTTATTGCAGATATGGAAAGTTTACATATTAGCCCCTAGTTTGGATCGCGATTAATAGTCGCGGAGAGTTTTGGAAAAAAACGGAGGTCTAATATTTTACATAAACCCCTACTTTGGATCGCGATCAATAGTCGCGATCCGATTATTTACATAAAGCTCTCTATTATTTTACACAAGAGCCCTCTTCCTCCTCCGTCTGGATTGTTGCTCGAGATCTGCCGGCGGCGACGGCTGCGCACCTCCCGCCCGCACAGTGCGACTCCGAGCGGCCGAGCGCGATGCCCTACCCAACCCTTCCGCCTTAAACCTAGACGTATCTCCTCGCTCGTTCGCCCATCAGGAGGCACACTGGATGCTGTGCGGCGGGACGGAACCCCGCGATTATTCGCCGGCCGCCGCCCATCGTCAATCCGCCGCGACTGCTAGGCCAATCGGGGCGAACCGACAGTGTGGGTCTCTCTCTGCAGCTCTGCTCTTTCAACTCAACTGCTGGCAGTCTGGTTGTGACCAATTCGGCATCTCGCGAATGGTTTGCCCGATGAACGCAGTGACGAGCTCCCAGCATGTTGTTCTTCAGTTCAGGCATGTGTATGTGTGATGGCCGTTCATGCGGCCATGCCCAACCCACGAAGCTATCTGAACCAGCTCAGCAGCGGAGAGGCTGTGAATATCATCATGTTCTATTTCATCCATTTATTTAGATTAAATTCAACAGAAAATTGCTAATATGTGCGATATTCCAACATCGAAACTTGCATAAGAATCCTTTACTTTCCTTATTGCTTGACTGCATCATCACTCAAGGAATAAACAAAGACCAAAAGTGCCGCGCCAAAGGGCAAGATCAAAGACAGAGGAGCACAATCGGTGCGTCATGCAACTCCACCAATAAACTGTTGTTACCATGGATCATGGTTAATATAACGGTCTCATGAAGGCCAAGCCTACATACATTTCAGCCTACTACTATGCCCCAAATCTCCTGTATGTCAAAGGCCATTTTGTGGATTATATTTCTACAGAATATTCTCGTGTAAAAAGCCTACAAATTCAGATAATGAACGTGCATGGTTGTGCACCGCTGGCATTCCTTGAAACAAGTGCATAGAATGTTCCAAACCCTGATCATTAGCTTGGTACTAATTCCCCATCTCCAAATCTCCAATACAAATAGCAGCCCAAACAACGAAAATGCTACAAGCTAGCGCCCTCCTCCCTCATCATCGACCGACCAGCAAGCTCCCGTCCGTCCATTCATGGCCAACGTTGGGGGCGGCGTCGTGGGGAAGTGCTGCTGCAGCTGCTGCGGCTTCGTCTTCGCCATCGGCTTCATCGTGCTCATCTACTGGGCCATCTTCCAGCCCCACCACATCCGCGCCACCGTCGAATCCGCCACCCTCGCCAACCTCGCCGTCATCTCCACCAACGCCTCCTCCTCCGCCGCCACCGCGGCGGTCTCCTACAGCCTCGCCGTAAGGCTCGGCCTCTACAATCCTAGCCTCCGCGTGATCATCTACTACGACACCCTCGACGCCGAGCTCCGATTCCGCGACGACGCCGTCATCGGACCGGTAGCCAACAACACCTCCTCGTCCGTATTCTTCCAGCGCGGCAGGACCGGCGACGAAGTGAAGCTGGAGTTCGAGTACGGGAGGCCCGGCGTCTCCGTCGCCGGCGATGTCGCCGGTGAGCTGGAGAAGGAGATGAAGAGAGGGGGACCGGTGAGGTTGGAGCTGCACGTGGACGCGCGCGTGAGGTACGTGTTCAGGATGTTCAAGCTAAGGCAGAAGCCGAGGATACGGTGCTCGCTGAGAATCCCGGTCAGGGCGGAGGGCCGGCGCTCCGGCGTCGTCGGCGGCGATCTGAGCTCCGGCGACCGGTGCAGGGTCAAGTACTGATGATGAATGTTGGATGCAGTACTTTTGCGCTTTATTTCTTGCTTGCTTGGAGATAGGTGAGGCATTCTCAGTTTAATTCGTACGAGTATGTTCTTGCTGTTTCTTCTGCTTCTGTTTGTGGATTAACATCCATAGAAATACGATGTAACTTCAAGATCAGTATATCATAGTAGTTACATACGGCGCAATGAACATCACGAACGAGTATGCATATTCTTACTCTTTTCTCTTGCTTCTGAATTGAATGGACAATAATATACAACATTAATTTGATCTATCACAGTAGTTGCATAAAACAAAGAAGAGACGATGCATAGAGCATATGCACATGTTTAGGTCTCCCAGAGAATAATTAATAAACTTTTGTTTTGTCGAATGTGAAGGAAGACTGCGCATTAATATATTGGGTAGAAGAAATGGATTTACACAATGCATGTTCACTGTACCGTGCGCTCCATGGTCGACCTCAATCTGTTTGGTTACATTGTTTTTTAATATGCATTAGTTTTGATGTGTACTATAAAGATCGAAAACTTTAAACAAAAAACAACCCAAAAAAATCAGCCTCCTTAAATACCTGGCTTCACCCGCCAATTGGTGAAAAACACATGATGAAAAAAAACTACCAAATTTAAAAAAGTGGACGTCAAGGTGGAGGTCAAGCCTCGTTTTCTATCGGCGCCTGCGAGTCCCGTTTTCCATTGGCACCGAAAAAATAACAAAAGTCCAGTCCTTCACGTTCATCACTTCAACATCTATAATATACGGTGAAATTAAAATTCGCAGCTATATAATCTATTCTAATCTGCTTAATGCATTGCTCGTTTCAACGTCGTCAACAACAATTGTCTGACTTATTCGAGAACACGTGAGGCTAACGCTCCGCTCCAATGAAGATGGGGTCTGACACTGTGCTCATCTCAATTTTCTTTGTACCACGTACGTGTCGCAAGTGCATTTTTACTAGTTTAATGGAGGAACAATAATAATTGTAAACAAGCTTGCTATATATTGGGCTGATGCATCATTCCAAATTAATTGCATGCTATGAAGACAACCTTAAGTGTGTGGTTCCCGTTGCTATCGTATCCATAGCTCCACCTCCTGCCTGACCTTTGCGAGAACTAGGTGCACCTGCCTTGGGTTGTTATGGAACACACATGCATTGTACACCTTCCGTTCCAAAATACCATTCTTTTTTGCATACATAGCTTTTTATATACATCTATATATACTTGTGTCTACGTACATAACAAAAATTACATATATATATTTAAAAAAGTCAAATGGATACTATTTTAAAATAGAGGGAGTTTATAACAATGTGGGATGTGTGTAGAACAATCATCTATTAAATGTAATCAATCATGAGTTGTTTGAAATCCTAATTTTGACCAAAGTTCATAGAGAAGAACATACACTAACAACTAATATCTCCATTCCAAATCATAAGTCATTCCAACTTTCTTAGAGAGTCAAACCATTTTATTTTTAACCAAAATTATATAGGGGATCACAAAGGTATATGGCAGTATAGATATGTTATGAAAATACCCCTTTCGTTCTAAATTATTAGTCATATTTGGTGCAATTTGAAGTGTCTAAATTCATGGCATCTTCAATGAATTTAGACACTTAAAATTGCACCTAGGATGACTCATAATTTGGAACGGAGGGAGTACATTTGATGAGGAAATTTATGATACTTATTTGTATGATGAATGCTAGTACTTAATTTGTCGTATAAATTTGGTCAAGCTTAATATGCTTTGACTATCCAAAAGACTTAGAATGGCTTATAATCATAAACAGAGAGAGTACCATTTAAAAATGAATTATGAAAACGTACTTCTCAAACTGGCCTAAAGATGCTAGTCTGACATAATAAATATTACTATATAATCTTACTAGTCAAACTAAGATTATTGGACTTAGATTCAAATATTTATTGTGGACGAATGTCTGAATATTCATTAAATGGGCATATATAGTAATACCGTGCATGTGTGCACGTACGCTTCTGACCACTAGCATTTCTTTGGACGTGTCTCTAGTATATATTCGAAACCCTGGCGGCCTGATCATACGCTTTGGCATCGGTTCCCTGTAGAGTAGGATGTATCTCCAAATCGTAGCTCAACAGTTGACACACGCCAAGTATAGTATAGTAGCCACTCCTTCCATTATATATACTAGTAGTATTAAGCAGCTGCATGCAGTGACCAGCAGCGCCATCGATCTATCAACAGCTAGCTCTCCGATAGATCCTCCTGTCGTACGTCCACCATGCCGGGCGGCGGCGGCAGCAGCAACAACAACTTGTGCGTGCTACTCCTCACCGTCACCGGCGTGCTCTTCTACTGGGCCACTACGACGACGACTTCGCCGCCGCCCCTCCAGATGCTCCAGATACGTGCCGCTGTGGACTCCGCCACCCTGTCTAGGCTCACCGTCCCCAACAAGTACAACGACTCGTACCACCTAGCCGTCAAGCTCAGCCTCTACAACGACGACCCCACCACCACCAGCGTCGTCGACGCCGAGCTCATCCGCTTCTGCGCCACTGCCGTCACCGGCACCACCAGCGACACCTCCGCGCCGGAGTTCTTCTTCCGCCAGCAGGGCAGCAGCATGACCAGCACCGCCGAGGTGACGCTGGTGTTCGACTACGGGCGGCGGGGCGACGTCGCTGCGGACGAGCTGGTGAAGAAGGAGATGGCCAAGAGTAGTGGGCGGAGGGACGGTGAGGTTGGAGTTGGAGCTGGACGTGCGCATGCACGCGGGTCACGTTGGGGAAGGAAATGTTAACGAAGGTGCTGCAGAACCTGAGGGTAAGGTGTTGGATGAAGCCAGAGGGCCCGGGGGGTGCTTCTCTTGCTGCCTCCGGCGACAGGTGCAGGGTCAAGTACCCATGAATCTTAATTAAAGATGCTTGTGCTAGCTCTCGACCGGTGTTGGGTTCGGTTATCTTGCTCTGCTAGACAGAGTAATTAGCAAGCGTGTGTGTGAGTACTATACTGACGAGTAGCGTTGTTTGTGTAGAGTTTGATTAGAGAGGGCATGCGTGGTCTCTTCATGCATGTGCACACACGTTGTCTGGCCTGGACATACGCCATGGTTTGCAAGTGTGGTACTCCAGGTAAACCCTTATAGTAAGCATGTTTATTTAGGTGTGTTGAAGAGAAAAAAATAAAGTGAAAATGTTAGTTTGTGATTTTGTGTTGTGTATGTAGAAAATAAAAATACAACTGTGTGTACCTCCGGAGAAAAAAAAATATTATTATCGAATGGATGCTTTTGGCATGGTTGTCAACTTGTCGTTGTTGTTTATAGGCCTTACATGCAAAACACGCCCGCGACATCTTTGTTCTGGTGCGGGCCAATGTATTTTCGGCCCAAATCAAAACACGTTTGGGCCGGCTTTCTTCTCTGCACCAGGTCACTCAAGCCGTCCCAAACGTGATCCAGTAAATCACTCGCCAAAGCGGTTTTCTATCGGGAAAAAAAAATCATTTTTACAACCTTCAACTCCTGTACTCATCCAAGTTTCAATCTCGATGTTCAAACAAAAAATCTTTCAACCTTAAACATACTTTGTAGTTTAAAGATTTCTGGTTTGGGGCATCAAAATTAAAAATCGGACGAGCACAATATTATTAATTTTGAACATCAAAGTTGAAAATCGGACAAACGCAGTTGAACTTTTTTTCATTTTCTACTTTCCCATCCAGCATTTAAAAAAAAAACTAGCTTTGCGGGCCTTTGTATCATTGGTACACCGATGAACCTGACAGGTGACAGCTAGCGACACTGGAGCAATACACAAGTTTAAGACCCGAGAGCGCCCAGGTCTCTCAAATCAAATCGATTGTACAAGGTCGAGGAGGAGAGCTGACCTCGTTAGCGTGCGCGCACACACACGACGGTTACGAAGCAGCCATGAAGAACACGTCTCGGACGATAAACAACGACCCAATGGTGCCAATGGTTTGGTCAAGGTCGATCAGTTCGTAATAAGTTATGTATTGGATGGATGATGGATCCAATCCAGCGAGCAAGATGCAGCTAAAAGGGAGCTGCAACTCCCAAATGATAAACCAAGCGTGTCGTGAAATCGCCGATCGATAAATATAAGCACCACGCAAACAAATAGCCCTGCTCCGTCCCGTCCTGCCTCCATCCCCCGTTGACCAAGCAGGTAGCAGCGAGGCAAGCTCCTCCTCCGCTCTGTTCACCATTGGCACACCATGTCGTCCAGGAACGGCTGCGGCTGCTGCTGCGCATGCATCTGCAGCTGCATTGGCTCCCTCATCGGCGTCGCCTTCATCGTGCTCATCTACTGGGCCATCTTCCAGCCCCACCACATCCGCGCCACCGTCGAGTCCGCCACCCTCACCAACCTCACCGTCGTCTCCTCCAACGCCGCCGCCGTCTCCTACAACCTCACCGTCACCCTGAGCTTCTACAACCCGAGCCTCCGCGTGAACATCTACTACGACGCCATGGCCGCCGAGCTCCGGTTCCGCGACGCCGTCCTCGGCCCGGCCGCCAACTCCACCTCCCCGTCCTCCGAGTTCCTCCAGCGCAGGAAGACCAGCGACGACGTCAGGCTCCAGTTCGGCTACGGCGGCGGCGTCGCCGTCGCCGGAGACGTCGCCGGGGAGCTCGAGAAGGAGATCAAGGCCGGGGGACCGGTCGGGCTGGAGCTCGACGTTGACCTCCGGGTGAGGTACGTGCTCAGGGTCTTCAAGGTGAGGCAGAAGCCGAGGGTCTGGTGCCAGCTCAGCATCCCCGTCAAGACGGAGGGCCCCGGCCCCGGCGTCGGCGGCGCTGTGGCCCCCGGCGACCGGTGCACGGTCAAGTACTGAAACAAAGACGAATGCTGCTCTGCTTTGCGAGCAAATGATGGTCGTCGTGCGCGTTTGTGGTTTCATTCGTGATGGATATTAAGATTGCTATTGTACGGGAGCAAGCATGAGAGTCTATTGTTGTCGGCTTGTTATTCGTTGATTTGGGAGCTTGTGTATGAAACAGAGTTTGCTTCTGAATTTCGTGCCGTCGCTTCATATATGATATCAAATTATCAACTGCCTGGTCGGCGTTGCGGTCAGTACGGGACATGCCAGTGCGGCGCATGCATGTATCCGGCCGGCGACTCGCCGCGGCTCCCCTTCCCCGCACGTTCCGGACGGCCACCGCGGCAGGACCGGGCGAGAGGGGATTTTCGCGCCAGTTTACTTTGCAGTCCGACGCGCACCCTCCTATAGCGTCAACGCGTCTCCACTGGTTGGTTTTTTGGGTGCTTGCTGCCCACGCGGTTTTTCCTTGTGTCACGTCGACCCAGAAGAAACCTGAATGGTACCATGGGTTGTCGGTCAAGGTCAATGGATAATTTTGTACAACTCATATTGATCCAAAATATATTGAACCAGCAAAGTTGTAGCTAGTATTTCTGTTTTCTTAAATTATCACTACTTTCACGCTCGCATCATATAAAAGGACAAGAATGGATGTTTTCCTTTTTTTCGATATGGTGAAGTCTAAGTGAATTCTTAAGTCCAAAACATTTGTACTTTTTTTTAATATAGGAGAGTACATGCCTACTGCTGAGGAAGTGAGGATGCAGTCTTAAGATCAAATATACAAACATAAATACAACTTCTCTTAACATGTGAAGTCACCTACATTCCTTATTATACACCATATTATCCACTAGCCGTGCTCGTGCATGTTGCAATACATCTCTGAAACTTCTGTTAACAAGAAGGTTATAATTGGAAACCAAAAACTGTCGCATTAAACACAATTTTTTATCAAGCTTCATGTGGCGGTCGCTAGCTTTACATCATATTATTTCAAAATGTTTTTTTGAGCTGAAAACACGTTAATGCGTGCACACGCTTTCTCAATCAACAAAAAAACAACTCTTACTAATTGCCGGGCAACTTAGATAAATAGGCCAAGTCATCATCCGTAGGCTAGCGCACCAACAGACCAACAAACAGAGGGCCCAATCACAGCGAGCACGAGCTCACATCCCCCCCTCTCCTCCTTCCTCCCGTTGACCAAGACCTCGAACGAGCGCCAGCGAGGCAGCCAGCCGCAGCAAGCTCGTCGTCCTCCTGCCCGCCATGTCCGGCGGTAGCAGCAACACCCCCCACAGGACGTGCTGCGGCGGCTGCTGCACCCTGCTCATCTCCCTGGGCTTCGTCATCCTCATCTACTGGGCCATCTTCCAGCCGCACCAGATCCGCGCCACCGTCGACTACGCCGAGCTCTCCAACCTCACCGTCTCCAACGCCTCCTCCCCTGTCACGGCCACCTACCACGTCGCCTTCAACCTGAGCCTCTACAACCCCAGCAAGCGCGTCAACATCTACTACGACACCCTCGACGCCGAGCTCCTCTTCCGCGGCGCCGTCCTCAGCCCGGCCGCCGCCGCCGCGTCCCCCACCGAGTTCTACCAGCGGAGGAGGACGTCCCAGGCGGTGCACCTCGAGTTCGACGCCGGCAAGGGCGTCGCCGTCCCCGGCGACGTCGCGCCGCTGCTGGAGGCCGAGGTCAAGGCCGCGGCGGCGCTGGGCCTCGAGCTCAGCGTCGATGTGCGGGTCAGGTACGTGTTCGGGAGCATCAAGATTCGGCAGAAGCCCAAGGTGTGGTGCGCGGTGAGCATCCCGGTGCCGTCGTCGCCCGGCGGCCTCGGGGTTGCTGGCTCCGGCGGCCCGTGCTGGGTCAAGTACTGATGAGTTGATGATTGGAGTTGAGCTCGATCCCTTCTTCTATTGGTGGTGGTGGTTAATTTCGTCCTGGTTGGAGATTAGTGGGCGGTTTGGTTTGATTCGTTGGATGATAGCTACTGTTTGGCTTGGGTTGATTGTTTCTGCATTTGTATCTAGTATGCTTCAATTTTACTGCACTATATGTCTATATGAATATGATGGCATTCGCTGTTATCTCTGGCTATTATATTGCTACTGCTTCATCTCTGCTTGAAATACCAGTGATAGGTTTCTGAGAACGCTCAGAAAAAAAAAAGATACCTCAGTTTCTAAACTTCCATCTTTTTTTTATGCCCAAAACACCTCATTTCTTTCTAATACCTAGGCATTTTATAAAATCATGGTATTTCACTAAAACTATAAAAATACTTTATATCCAAACAGACCCTTAATCTTAACTGGAGCCCAAAGTAACTTGCGTATGCGGATGCTTATCCTAAACAACTTGCTATGCGTAATGCTTGTTCTAAACAACTTGCTCGCAGAAACAAAATGATAACTAGTGTATGATGCAGATGCCACAAATCCTGGGCATATGAAACATAGTAAGCCATTAAAATTCCCAAAACACTCAGCTGACAAGGTCCATAAGTTTGATGAATAGTTGAAAGTTGTTGATGAAGAGTAAAAACTGAAACAATTTAAGCGCACCTTTATTTAAAAAGAAAATAACAAACGGCACACCATCGCACCATGATTTTGCTTTGCTGGCATCTCTACGCAAAAGAAAGATGCAGGGGATTATTTTGGTCAGATTCTCATATATCATGCTCTGCTGCCAATTTTACCAAAATGCTCGCCCGTTTTAAAGTTTCTGTTTATTATTGATCGGTCGACTGGAGAAGCGGAGATTCACGACCACTTGACAGTTGACACTGTTGTCGTTTTTATTTCTGGAAACCTTTTTTTTTAGGGAATGGAAACCTGTTATTGGATGCGTCACACGCATCATTTGGGCTTTCATAATTCGGCCCACTCCCTCTCCACCTTTAACTGGGCCAAACTCAAAGAAAATTAGTACACAGTTGTCGATCTGCAGAAACGCTGTGTTTCGTTTGTTTTTGAGTGGACTGAGTGGTTAGGCCCAGCAGGATTATGCTCATAATCTTTAAAGCCCATCAGGGCCAACTTTGCCCCGTTTCGTTGGATGTTTTGGCAGATTTTCCAGTGACATATACCATCATCTCGGGTTCGGGCCCACCCAACAATGCAAGTCATGCATGTTAAGTTCTTCTTTTTTTGTTTTAGTTCATTATATTATGGTTTTATATATGAGATTTGTTATGGTGCTTGGGGGAACAGCTGGTTCCTACCCATCTAATTATTCTTAACCGTTGATGTTAAATGGAGAAGTTTTACCAACTAGGATAGACGATATATCTAGACTAACCAATGATTGTTATTATTTCCATGCACTGTAAAATGTCTCTTTATATATGCATTGGACACTTTGAATGATCAGATTCGACCTTTTAAAAATCCTATGGCTATATATCGTATGGCGAAGCTACATAATATATTAGAAATACTATCCTGTACAATACAATCAACATTTATAAAATATCGTATTCAATGATTCATAAATCATAGTTCAACATTTTGCAAACACTAGTTTAATATTTTTATGCAAAATGTTCATATTATTTATTACCAATGTTGAATTTTTTAATACATAAAAATACTAGCATTGGAGCTCATTTTGTTCGATAAATTCAATACCATGCTCCAGACACTTTTCAAAATACAAAAACAATTCAGTAGATAAAAGTGTTTGAATATGAAGATCAAACTTTAATTCACTGACAACACCAGCTTGTCTGACCCAATGTCTTGTCGCCATGTGGACAGCAACTGGTGCTCCCGCTACTCTGTTGTAGCTAAGATAAGTCCTTGTGGAAGATGAACAGAAACTAGAAAAGTCCGCGGCGTTGCCGCGCATGGTAAGTGGATGTGTCAATGGCCGTAACAATATTTTTTAAATAAATTTTCAAAGCACATTGAATTTAAATGTTTTCTTTGTAGAAATGTTTCATATTTTAAAAGATGGAGTATTTTTTTTGCTTTTAAAGTGTATCTTTTGTTGAAATGTGAACATTTGTACAAGGGACATAGCAAGGACCTTTGAATTTTAGAATTTTCTATCTGTAAAAATGTTTTTGGAATTTGAAAACATTTATATTGAAAAGTTTTTAATTTGAAAGTATTTTGATGTTCGAAGGCTTCATATATCGGGCAAATTAGAAATTGTTTTGGTTTTAAAGTGCGATCTATAGCAAATTATAGGTTTTGAAGTTTTGAACTAGTTTAGAATTCAATATTTTTAAATTTAAATGTGTTTTAGTGTTTAGATGTTAGGTTTAACGGGAAATTAGAAAGATCTTTGGATTTAAAGTGTGATCTGTAAAAAAATATATATTTTAAAGTTTTGAGGTATTTTAAAATTTAATATTTTTTAATTTTTCAAAGATGTTTTAGTGTCCGAATTGTAAGGGCAACGGACCGCATATAAACATTATGCGAACGAATTAAACGCTTAGAATATTTGTTATTTAATGAACTTCAGGTTTTCAAATTTTAAGCTATTATTTTATTAAATAATTTTTAATGATATCAAATTATATATATATATATATATATATATATATATATATATATATATATATATATAGGATGAGGTTTTTCTACTCCCAGGTGTAGCTACTCCCATCTGTGTATCTCACAAATCAGAAGGTATTATTTCATACTTGAGGTTTCTAAAAAAAGTATATACACATACTTGATTTTTAAAAGTGCTATGTGAAAATAATTTTTTTATATATGAAGTATATGGACATACTTATTTTTCTATACAGGAAATGTAACATATCACAAGGTGCAAAAAAAATGAGTTCCACTCAGAAATTTTCAAGGTTATCATTTTAAAAAATCAAGTATGTATACATACTTTTTTTAGAAACCTTAAGTATGAAAAGATACTCTCTAATGTGTGAGATATAGACGTGGGAGTAGCTACACTTGGGAGTAGAAAGGATTTTCCCTATATATATATATATATATATATATATATATATATATATATATATATATAGTTTTTCCTACTTCCAGGTGTAACTACTCCCTCCAGGTTAACGGGTTAGTGGATCGACTAATTAATTAATATCAGGGTTTTAATTAAAAGTAAAATAATTGTTTATCCACAGCCACCAGCCTTCCACGGTGGGCAGTTGTGCATGCATACATGCACGACAGTTGTTTTTCTTTCATCCGTTACTTAAACACAAACTGGTATATGCATGCATACATGCACGACAATGCTTTTTTATATATATTATTGAGTTTGGATAGAGAGTATGCATGCGGACACTTTTTTAGGACTACATATACATATTTTTTTACGAATATTTTCTTTCCTGACTAGAGTATGCGAACATACTTTTTGATCAGAAACATTAGTATGTGAACATACGTCTTGATCGGAAATTTGGGTATGCGTACATACTTTTTATATACAGCATGCGTGTGTAGGTACTTGCCAATCTGGCATTATATATATGCATTACAAATGCCTACTGTACGTGTAGTAAATGCTAGAAGGATCGTATAACTTTTTTGACAAATGAGTATATGTTCATACCTTTTTTTTTACTATCAGTACATACACGGTAGCAGAATCGTATGGGTATATATAGATATACACGGTAACAGCACATACACTCATGATCAGAAAGTGCATCAATTGATAATACATCCGAGAGGAAGTACGAAGAGGTACCCCAATTTCTGAAAAAATAAAGTATTAAGTGATACTTATATTCTGGAAAAAGAATCAGACGATACTATAATAAAAAGAGAGAGTATCTACGCAATATGCAATATGCGTGTGTATCAGATGAAGAAGGCCGCATCTGCATGCGAAATTGTCAAAGGTCAGTTCGGCCAGATCCAAATAAATAGGAATATATATTTCAGAATATTTAAATAAATAATTTATTAGTTGACGTGGGGTTTGTTGCACCAGACCCGTTAGCGCAGTTACACCCATTCGTTCCACACATACAGTCAATAAGCAGATAAGAGTAGCTACACCTGGGAGTAGAAAGGATTTTCCATATATATATATATGAAGGATCACATATAAACATTTGTGAGAATGGCTTATACATAGCAAATTTCAAAATTCAAAGCTCCTTTCAAATTTTCTTGCACATATTTCTATATTTTAATAAAAAATATATTTCAAAAGGAAAAACATACTAAACCTAAAACCTTTCCATAGAGATAATTCTTAAATTCCATGTGCTTTGATAATTCTTTTATGAAGATTATTTACAACACCATGTCTATAATAAGTTATATGTTCTAGATTTTGGTATTTTAACTAAATTTGCTATTGAACGGCTTTTAATAAAGTTATATATTTTAAAATGTTGCAATTACATTGTTGACACCATCCCTAAAAATGTTATTCATATTTTTTTTAAAAAATAAAAGATAGTAACGGTAATAATCGTATTAGATCAGTCAAAAATTTATTCAAAATGATATTAGATCATTCAAAATTATGCTCGTTTAAATAAACAAATTCAGAAATAATTCAAACAAATAGTATGATGTTATATTGAACAAACAAAATAAGAACTACTATAAACAACAATGTAGAAAAATATTTAAATATTTTTAAACAACTAAGTTGGGTCTCGCATATAATGGTTTAGTGGGACCCACAGACGGTGGGAGCCACTTGTGGGCCCGTGGGCCCATAGCGGGCCCACTGTGGGACCCACATCACGCGGGTCCCGTGGGCCTGGGGCCCACTTGTGGGACCCACATCACGCGGGTCCCGTAGGACCCACAACGGGGCCCACTTGTGGGACCCACACCAGCGGGTCCCACGTGTGGGGTCGCGTGCCCTAGGATTGCTCGGGCAGATCTAAACCGTCGACGTGGTCGATCCGACGGCCGAGACAATGCGGGCGATGTGGCGCAATGAGGTTGCACGGTTTGGGTCCAGGATTCCTATTATAGAGATTCCGCCAGAGCATAGGAGGATTGGAAGATGAAGGAGTGTTCTTTATGGCTATGGTTCAGTTGATAAATGGAGTACCTGCACAATAGGAATTGATGTGGCTGCCGGCTGCGTGCAAGAGAGGTGAGTGTAGACAAAATTTCCACTCGGCCAGCCTTCGAGGATAAGGAAAGAACAAGCCAGCCCTTTTGCTTTACTTCATCAAAGTGAGGGCTAAAGTCCTGGCGTGCAGTGCATGCGGCTGTGCTCTGCTGTGTGGATCTCACTCTCATGCATACGACAGATGGAGTAACTGACCGATGGATTGATCGATCGATCAGGTGCCATGCAAGTTGAACGCTTTTGCTAGCATCGATCCTGTCGTTTTCCCCTCTGGGTGTGACACACTCCACTATCTGGGTACCATACAGCAGGTGACCGTGCACGGTGCATCTATCCCTTGCAATTGTACGGACGCAGTGTGCTAGCTACGGCTAGCTATGATAAGAATAAACCAACTAAGCAGCACGTAGAGCTATATATCATACACTACATATATACTGGGTTTCAGGCTGCTGCTAGCTTTATCATCCTTTCGATGCACATCTTCTTCTTTCACACTGACAGATGCCTGCAGCATCGCTCGGTTAACCTATCAATAATAGGCAAGCGCAGTTGCGGAAGAACAGACGCGCGGAGACAATATAGTGAGATGGTATTGGATTTTAAGAATATATGCACATTCAAAGTCTGAATCAAATATAAAAATTATCACGTATACTCATATATGAGTGTTATTTAACAAGCAAGAACCACGTACGCCTACTAGATACATATATATGTGCATATAACAGATCATCAGCTTGGTATGACATCGTCTTGTTGGCACACGTCACAATCTTGCTGTTATTATTGATGACGGACTATTCTAGCTGACATGCAAATATGTCATTATATTCAAGTGTTTTAATTAGGTAGAGCCCAGTTAATCAAGTCTAGAAAATTAATTAGTGCACGTTCTAGTAAGAGACTAGTTGTAAGTGAATGAATTCGCTTGTTGCTAAGGTTTACAAGGAAAAAGAAAGGTGAGCTAATTTGCCAACAGCACTTGTATAGAGTTTGCATACAAAGTTGGGAACACTTTTCAAAAGAAGGGGATTGGAATAGCAAAGCTTCACGCCATTATCCCCAAACACCAGTCTATTGTCTACATCCTAATAACTGTGTACAATAATGTCATTATGTCTGGTTATATACTTACCCCCCCCCCTTCTCAAAATAGATCAAGTTTTTTTTACTTTTAGATATTATGTTTGACTATTCATCTTATTCAATTTTTTTGGATAAATACTAAAACAACCATGCAATGATGAAAGTATAGTTAATAATAAAACAAGTGATAAATAAATAAATAATATTCGCTTAAATTTTTTGAACAAGATGAATAGTCAAATATGATGTCGGAAAGTCACACACGTCATCTATTTTGGGAGAGAGGAAGTATATAGGTGTTCTCATGCATTCCTTGTATGAGATGAATCCCATCTTCAATTTATCAAGCAATGAAAAAAGAATTGTGTTTGTCATTTGATACTACTAAAATTCTTCGTGTGAAGTGTGAACGTTATTTAAACCTTTTTTTTATTTCAGTACATGTGATGGTTGGGCGACTATCTACACAACAACAACAACATAGCCTTTAGTCTCAAACAAGTTGGGGTAGGCTAGAGATGAAACCCAAGAAACAAAGTTGGGCGACTATACACAATGATTCAAAAAAAATTGTTGGTGACGGTTATAACACTACCGAATTTGTAGAATTCTCCTAGTGGTTTTGAGTAACACTACCAAAACACTTGGAATGCTAAACACTTAGAATGCTAAAACACTGGGAGAATCTCACCCGAGTGTAAATCGTTTGCTTGAGGCTCTAAACGAATTCAAATTAAAAAGTTATCAAATACAAAGTTTCATAACTTTTCGAGATATACAACTTTCATATTGATAGTTTCTCCATCCAAGATCGTTTACAAAATTTGAATTTCAAATTTGAACTGTTTCAAACTTAGTTTTCGTCGATTAGATGATTTTAAATAAAAAAACTTATTAACTATAAAGTTTCGTAAATTTTCAATATCAACAACTCTTATTTTCTTATTTTCTCCATCCGAGGTCGTTCAAAAAAATTCAAATTTTAAATTTGATAAATCTAGTGCTTGATTTTTAATAACGGACGTAGTGACGTCAGCATCTCACCGTCATTGAAAATGGTTTGTAATAATGGAAGTATGACGTCACCTCTCGTTTGTGCATTTTTAGTAACGTACGCGTGACGTCACCTCTATAGTTAGCCCTAGCCTCGATTTTAACAATGGACGGTGATGACATCAGCCGCATCCGTTATTAAAGATTGTATTTGTAATAACGGACAATGATGATGTCAGCAGTAATACCGTTATTAAAGATGGTATTTGTAATAACGGACAATGATGATGTCAGCGTTGTCTGTTATTATTGTGAACCATCCATTTGTAATAACGGATGCGATGATGATGTCATGGTTGCCCGTTATTGTAGTGGTCACAGCAATGACGCTACACCGATGACATAAGCAACAATGCACTGCAATGACGTTTTTTCGGGTGCCCGTTATTACTGGAAAAAGAGAAGGGTCATTACAAATGATTTGTGTAGTAGTGTTTGTGGGGAAAGTTTATACAAAACTTTGAGTATTAAAACACTGAGAATTACCACATCAATAGGAGAAGTTTCAAATTCTGGTGGTGTAATTCCATGTCTTGGTGGAGAAAGTGTAAATACGACCTACACATAAATCAATAAAAGGAACATGCAAGTATAACTCCCCGCGGTGCAAGTGTACTGCTGAATAATGTGTAAACGTGTAAAAGATCATATTTAAAACATGATGTAAAATCGTATATACATGTAGAGAGAAGATAGCGTACGTTTGCCACTTCCTTTGAAGAAGAAAGTAGTATGGGGCTTCTCCTCTTTTGAGATAGAACAAAAAGTTGAGGTAAAAACACAAAAGCATAATATGGAGATACACACAATCGACTATACAGACTACAAAGCTTGTGGAAAGAATAGATCGTCATGGGGACACGAGAGGGACGCACACAATACACAGAGGCTCTTAGATTTCAACACATGTCGTCAATTTTTACCTCTGAAAAGTAGAAAACAACAAGTGCCCTACTTACACCTGGTTTGCGTATTTTAGTGATCCATCATCAGATGTTGGGTAAGGGTACTACTGAGGGGAGATTAAATATATCTTTCTAAGATTCTAAAGCATCAAACTTTAGTGCTTAATGACCAGGGCGAGATGCCTATCATCTTTGATCTCTTGCTTGCTTTCCTCCGGTCTAAGCTTTTTCACACCCACTGCTTAAAGATGGCAATGTGGATTTGGAGATCTAAAGCACGAAAAGGAGGATACTTTTTTTTTTCTTTTTCTCAAACGGCATCACCATACTACGCACTAAAAGCATATGCCTTTTGGTCATCTCTACTGAATGAAAGATTTCAGCTCGCTGCCTTGTAAAGTGCCGCCTCCTTTCTACAAACCCGAAGTCTTTAATCATATTAGGACAACATATCGATACCAAGAAATACGCAATGATCACTGCTCCAAGTACCGAAATATTATTGTGTTTACAAATCTATACTACACACTGATCGATTCCAAGAGAAATGTAAAACCACTTAGTGCTATACTGGACATCTCATTGCAGTTCTTAGTATATTATGACATTCAGGAGAAGCAATAGTTCATTTTTTAACAAATTAGATTGTCCTAAACGTCATATATATTCAAGGACAGCGAGCATACAACTTTGAGGTCCATGCATGCTAGAGAGAAACCCCTTCTCCGGCTACCTCATTCAACACAAATCTGAAAGACAATTCAATAGGATATTACTAGCTCTCGCTCGTACAAGTAGTTGGGAAAACTTAGCTCATGATTCATGAATGCCACGAGCATGCTGCGTTGTTTCCATGAACCACGAAATTGAACTAGTTTTGTATAAAGACCAAATGTAATTAAGTTGATGCTTTCTAGAGCGAATGAACGCGATATTGTTTGAACTTTGACTTATAAAATCTTTGTTAATATTTAAGTTGACCATATAAAATGTTATATCTACACTTTTTGTACTCTTGTACACAATGGAAAAACAAAGGTGCCGCATGTACACATGTGTACCATGTTTTTTTTTTTGCATGACCTCCAGATAAGTTATAGCGGGTCATCACGGAAATCTGTATTATATATATGGATTTGGTTGAATATTTTTTGCTGAAAATAGTGTCAGCGTACGTCGTCGGCAACAGAAGTTTACTGTGGCTGTACGGTTAGATGATGCCATTTTTTTTCGGATGGATATCATCATGCATGGCTCCTGGTCCTTGGAGTTTGACATCACAATGCAAAGTTCATTAGTACTACAAGATGCATAGTTTTACTATGTTTTCTTGAAAAAAATATATTCAAGGCGCCAGAAAAAATAATAGAGCATGGAACAGCAACAGGACAAATTAATTGTTATAAAATGAAGCAAAGCTAATCACACTATTTCTCAGTTAATATTGGAAGAAGAAAACGCCATCCACAGCATTAAGGATCCTCATGTCATTAGGCAAAGTACTCGTCCCTTCCTCCTCTTCTTCGTCTATGGTGGCGGCGCAGGCGTTCAAATCCAAGCCGAAACGTGCCGCATCTCCTTTCTCCGCGGCGGCATCATCTTCCACCTTGCTGCTGTCGACGTCATCGCCCATGACACGTTGCTTCACCGGCCGAGGAGAGGAAACCCTAGAACACGTCCCCAACACTTGACAGCAGGAGATCACTACAATGGCGTCCTCCAAGCTGACCACATCACCATTGCATCCTCTCACGGTTCCAGTTGCCATGGCATTCTCCATAGCTCCGGCTTCTGATGAGTCGTGGTCGACGACGCTGTCGATCATCACGACACGGTGAGGGTTCTGCCGGATCGCCTCGTAGAACCTCTGCATGTAGCCGTGCTCGTCGTTGTCCGGCGACCTCTGCCGCCGCCTCTTGAGGCTGATGCAGTCGCCGGAGTTGGAGCCGGAGGGTGCCAGGGTTAGCTCTGGTGCGGCAGTAGTAGTCATGATGCAGGTAAACTCGGAGCACGAGCCAAACACAAGCCTGGCGAGCTCTCGTGCCATGTCCGTCTTGCCATCGTTGTCCCTCCCATAGAAGATCAACCACGTCGCCGATGAGCTCGGCCGCGTCGTCCTCGTCACGCCGGAGCGGCGCTGGAGCACGGCGCTGGCGATGGCCGGAGCTATGTCTCTGTGGCGAGGGACGCGTTTCTCGAGAGCGCTGCAGAGGATCTTGAGATTCGCGGCGGTGAGCTCGGTGAACTTCTTCGGACAGCGGTGGCGAGCTGCGGCGGCAGGCTCCGTTGTGGCGGCGTCCGATGAGTTAGATTTGGACACCGAGTTAGAAGAGGATCCTGCAGGATTATTAGGGTTGGCGAGCATCAATTGCTGATCATAGCATGACTCGGCCATTATTGGAAGAACGTCGTGCCCGTGGTTCGGCTGCGGCTGGCGCCGGTCGATGGTGATGAGATGATCATGCTGCCATGGCTCGCAGCTCATCATGTTGGCGTCGTAATGATGGGTAAAGCCGTACATGGAAGAAGAGGCCGGCGCCAGAGAGAAGCTGAGTGTGAGCTCCGATCCGGTGAGGACCGGACCTTGTGGTTGTGGCTGGCAGCGGCGAATCCATGATGGCACGCTCGCCGTAGTCGCCACGACCATGTCGGCGCCGCCGCAGTGTGTGATCTCACTGAAAGAAGAATGCTCCTTCAGTGTCAGTGTACTACTTAAAATCGTTGAAAACACGTTGGTGACTAGCCGAACCCAAAAGAAAAAATAAAAAACTGGGTGGTCCATCGACACGCGGAATTGAAGGATGAATCAAGCTAGTCGTGTACCTGTGTTCGCCCCCGAGGCTCAATGACGCGAGGCTGCAGCCCTCCGGCACGACGATGGGGTGTAGTTCCAAGATCGTCTCCAGAGACGGGTGACCCAACCTGCAGCTCGCATAGGACGCGTAACCTCCGAACCCCAACAGCCAGAACATGCCATGGCCGCCGCTGCGCACGAGGCTGCTCAGCTCCAAGACGGCGTGCTCGACGGGGCAGAAGCGGCCGTGGCCATGATGCCTCGACGACGCGGTGGCGGCCCAGGCCTCGGCGGCGTAGCTGAGGTCCTCGAGCACGAGCACGACGCCTTTCCCGGCGGCGCGGCCCTCACGCACGAGCGCGCGCAGGTCGCCGGACCTGGCCACCACCTCCTCCCTCGTCAAGCTCTGGAACGATGCGGCCGAGAAGGGCACCAGCTGGGCGTTCTTGAGGCACTCGTGTTTGAGCAGCAGCTCCCCCTTGCTCACCTTGTCCATCACCGCCTTCACGACCCCCTCCGCGGCGGCGGCGCTCTCGCCGACAACCACCACGGACCGGTGGCTCCTCCCGCTCGCCATGGCGTCCATCACGCGCGCGGCGTCGCCGGCGACGTGGTGGACGACCTTGGCTTTGGGTTTAGGAGGATTTGGCGAGGCGGCGGCGCTGGTGCTGCTCGCCGCCGTGTTTGTCGACGACTGCTCCGGCGACGACGAGACGGTCTTCTCGACGTTGGCCTTGACCTCCGCGCTGGAGAAGCCGGCCTCGCGCATGACGCGGCTCACGCTGGGGTCGTCGAGGATGGAGATGACGAGCTGCTCGAGCTCGACCCTGGCGCCGGCGGCGGCGACCTGCGGCTGGCCCTCCGCACCGCCGCCGCCGCCGCCACGGCGCTGGTTGGCCTGCGCGCGCTTGAACGCGGCGGCGAGCGCGTTGGAGAGCGCCGGCGGGCGCGGGTGGTGGAACTGGTGGTGGAACATGGACGCCGCCGGGGACCCCGCCGTGGCGAGGCGGTTGAGGGCGACGTTGAAGCAGAGCTCGAGGGCCTTGCACTGGAGCGGGTGGGAGCTCAAACGCGACCGAAGGCAGGCGGCGCGGAGGAGGCCCGCGTCGGCGGCGAGCAAGGCGGTGGCGACGTGCAGCGGCGTCACCTGCGCGTGGCCACGGCGGCGCGCCAGGCTCACCGCCTGCCGCATCACGGCCGCCGCCTCCACCGCTAGCTCCTGCTGCACCGCGCACCCGCCGCTCCTCATCTCTTGGTCGATGATCTTCTTCTTCCTCACGATCGATCTCTCGGAGATCCTACTACAGGCTAGAGACGACGACGTACGATACGATGGCGGCCTGACGAATCCTTTGCCCCGGCTGCTACAGCGGCTCGATATGATCTTCTGGTAGTGGTGCAGGTGCAGCTCTGCGGTGGTACGTGTGCAGATGGACGCATGCTTCGAGGTCTAGCTGGTATATGTCGCCATGAAACGGGGCAGGGGGAGTACTGGGTGGAGCAGTAATGGAGCTGCGATGAGTGTGTCGTCTTGCCTGCCTGCCTCTCATAGTTGCAGAGACGGCGACGACGACTGTGCTTGAGAGACTGACAGGGAGGACGGCTCATGAGATTCGCTTGATTGTGGCTGTCGGCATGTATCATTCATTCATATTCATTTCTTGTCGTGATATACACAAGCCCCATATATAACATGAAATGCTATTTTTCAGTCGCCTGAGGTTGATTTTCATGTGTGTTTTCAACAACTAAGCACCCCATGATACTAGACCGCCGGTTCAAATACTGCAATCCTGACGAACTAGTACCTTTGAAACACAATTATATATATACATTCACAGATATTTGTCCAAGATTATTGTTTTTTTAAAAAAAAACTTTGAACATCATTATAAATTGACAACACAAGACTGATGTTAGCATATTTATTACGGAAAACACTTGTAATATATAAATTTTTTTAAGAGGCAACCTTTTATTATTCAAGATACTATACTAGTCAAAACTCCATAATGATGAGCTAATGGTTTCTGCTGGGAAGTACATGGACATCAGGATATACACCAGTTGGTGCAGCTAGCTTATAAGTACAATTGGCCTCGCTAAGTACGGGTCTGAAGTCACTGCTTCAACACAAAATAGGTGAAGCTAATCAACTCTCTAGTACTTACAGGTCAATACGCAGCTGCCGGGATGGGGTCCCGAAACTGTTGGACACGCACGGTTGACCCAAGCTGAATCCCTCCCTAATCGATAGTGCTCCATATATTTATGTCATGTGTACATGGTAGGTTCCCATCTAACTTTGTGATTTGATTGCAGCAAATTAAATCGTGGTTATTCCGCCTTCCTGTTGCACGCATGCGAGCCCACAAACACCTGACATTTAGTTAGTTTAACGTTTGGAGTGCAAATTCTAAGGCCTGGACACGATTACCTAGAGTGCCACATCATCTAAAAATGTTTAAAACTAGTATGAAACAACACACTCTCAATGCATAGTTTCATCTATTGTTGTTCCCCAGGTTACATGCGAGACACAAGGTGTCTAGGTAACTGTGTAGGGAAAGTTTCATCACCATGAAACTCATTTCACCTCTCTCTTCATTAATTCACTGCAACATCACTAAAACTGTCTATGTGACACTCTATTTACTGCTCATAAAACTCCTACTGAGACTGGCCTAATGTGTACTGCCACACAAATTTAATGCTTCGAATGCAGTGTGAGCGAGAGGAATCTGATAAACTAATAATATAATAATAAAAATAAAAGTGCCCTGACTTTTTTTTTGTACGGCCTTGATGCATGCTAATCTCATTCACATGAGACATGCTACAAAAATAGATAAAATTACAAATCTAAGAGGTGGAATGCAAGGAATAGCTAATAAGAGGCGTTTACGCGTGGAATATATGCATGTTTTCTGGCCAAGGATTTGAAGCAGTGTATGGAAATGGACAAAATAGACGCCAAAAGCAGAGTATACGTCGACCAGGTATTAGGTACACGGTACACCGGAGGAGAGGAGACATATGAGCGAGCCGGCCGGTGCAAATTGATTATGGCCTCGCCTCGCGTAGTTTCAGGATTTGGCACCTGCCTCAAAGATCCTTGCGTACGTGCGTGCTGCCTGGCCTGTCTGTACATGACATCACTATGCTCTGCTAGCCTGTCTATATGTGTTGCGTGATGTACGCGTATTTTAAATTGCATATATATAATACTCCCTCCGTTAAGAAATGTAAGTCGTATTAGGATCAGCTAAAAGTCAAACTTCACAAATTTTGACCAACAATTAGTTAAAATATAAATACATTTAGTACATAAATTTTACATCAATATATTTGTACTTAAAGCTATTTTGAGATAACATTAAGTCTTTACCAATTGATATTATACTATAAGAGAAATTAAGAGTCAAAATCTTGACTTTTCCCCAACTCTTATACGACTTAGATTTATGGACGGAGGGAGTACAAGGGGAAAGTCCGAATTACACCATTCAGCTATAATAAAAGTCTGATTTTCAACATGCAACTACAAAACCAGACACAAATGACCCTCCAATTATCAAAACCGTGCAAATTTGGCCCTTTGAGTGGTTTCAAAGGTTGTTTTCCATTTTATGAAAAATAAGTAATTGTGTTTAAACTAAAAAAATCATGACGATTTCATTTTAAATAAAAAATACAAAACAGATGCCAAAAGATTTCTAAAAGTGCAACCTACCTATTGATATGCCATGTAAAGTTATTTGGGTATTATTTGTTATGTTCGTAGTGTTTTATTATTTTTTTAAATAATACTAGGTATAGAAATAAATAAAATGCAAATAACTTCAAGTGTTGTACCAATGTACTATAGTTTATATTTTTCGAACACAGTTGGCACAAGTTTCGTATCTTTTTTACTTAAAATAAATTACTTATGAATTTTTAGATTAAATTATTTTCAATAATTTTCTAAAACAAAAAACCGCCTTTGAAACCACTCAAAGGGCTAAATTTGTACCGTTTTGATAGTTGGATGGTCTTTTGTGTCCGGTTTCGTAGTTGCGAGTTGAAAATCAGACTTTTGCTATATTTGGATGGTGAAACCAGACTTTCCCATAATATAATGCGCGAGGGCATGGTGGTTGTGCGTAATTGATTATTGATTTGATTTGGCCGGTGACATGAAATAATAATGTAACTCGATCGTTAGCTACTCAAAGGGGTGGAGACACAATCCGCTGCATGCAGGTCGCCTCTGATATACTACAATCTGATCGAAGAGGCGCATGTTTTGCTGACAGTTGCTGAACGAATTTGTGCCCCAGGTCCGCGGCTAGATTCGCTACTACGGCTTACTATGCAGGACGTACTACGCTGCAACTGTTGCATTTCATTTCAATACAGTACATACTGAGAAGGAAATGCGCGCACACACACACTGCGTTTTGCGTACGACTGATCATCAGAAACAATGATACCATCACGTACATATATATGCATGGCAGGAGGCGCCTGGCATATACGTACGTGCGCTGTAGCACGCTGCGTATACGACGCACCGCATCGGTGTGGGATCGGGTCCCCCGACCGTTGACATGCGCGGCGCAGCCACTGTGGCGAGGAAATACACGCGTGGCACACGCCTTGCATGCGTTGGTGCCCGTCCGTACACAACAATCACAGAGCCTAGCATATATAGCATCCTGCCGTGCACAGTGGGATCTGCACGCCGCAGGTCCCCGCCACGGCGGTGTGTGCGCGCGCGTGTGCAGTAGTGGCCTGTTCCTGTGTGCGCGATCGGATCCTGTAGCTAGCTGCTTGCTGTGGGCTCAGGCTGTTGCACGTACGCACGGCACACGTACTGCACAGGCAGCCTTTACCTGGCAAGTGGTAGAGTAGAGGCACCTCCGTCCCCTTTTATTTGTCGCAGTTGGTGTACGTGCCATAAGTTTGACTAGATTTGTAGAAAATACGTGCAACATTTAAATGTCCAAATATTTTTTATAAAAAACTAGATCTAAATATCTATCTAATGATATTTATATTATATCATACATTTTAACATATATTTTTATATAATTGACCGCATTGTTTTCTCGGGAAGGGAGAAAGACAGATATTTAGGAACGGATGGAGTAGACGCCTACGACGACCACGGCGCCACGGCGATATATATTGTGGTGTTTGTATCCCCTATCTAAAATTTAATCACCATATTATTCAAAAAAAAATTAATCTCCATCGCATTGAATTTTTGGACGTTGATTTGGAGAATTATCGTACTGACGGTCGCGAATTAGCTCATGCTTCTCTCCTACAGTCTATTAGAGGCCGGAGCCCCTGGTGGTGGGGTGGGGTTGTCGGAGCGTACGGGTGCGCTGCCCAGGTGGCAGCAGGCAGGTGGTGAGTGAAGTCGAGATCTCCCGTCCCGTCGACGGTCGGTGGTCACGCAGGCAACAAGGGCAGGGGAACTGGCGACATGCGGCCACGGCATGTGCTAGCTGTGTGTGGGCTACCAGTGTACATAGCCCTGCACTGCACTGCCCTGCCCTGCTGCCGACTCTCCTAACTTTCTGCGTTTAGATTGGAAGTAAAAAATATTTTTTCTAGATAAATAGTGCACTAGGAAGCGTGTTCTGTGAGTGTGATGAATAGTAAAAACTTGTTGGAGAAATACTTTTTCCTGAATCTGAACACAGCCAGTCTCTGGCTGTGCGTACTAGGAGTATAACCATCCAAAACCATTTTTTTCCCAGGACATTGATATCTATATGAAACACACAAATGCAAGAAAAATAATAAAGGGACATAATTAAGAAGCTTGACCTAATTAACCCCCTCGAAAATTGAACTACAAAACCTTAATTGAAGTATTCCTAATAGTAAGGTCAGTCTCAATGGGAGGTTTCATGGGAGTTTTATGGGCATTAAATACACTGCCACATTATCAGTTTTGCTGACATTGCAGGGTAATTAAGAAGGGGAGTTTCATAGGATGTAAGGGGAGTTTCATCACCATGAAACCTTTGTGGTACAGTTACCTAGTTTCCAGTCTAGGTAACTGTGTCTATGAAACCCCACTGAGACTGGCATAAGAACCTCAGGTAGTTTCCCTTGACCTTGCACATTACTACGTGTGTAGTGATGTCAACATATCAAGCGACTCATCGAGCTAGTGCGGTCTTAGTCAAAGAAAGAGAGAAAATGGCCTAAATGGGTACGTACTAGCTGCCTGCCTTCTTCTAGGTGTTATTGCATTGCCTCCATATACAACGCCATAGTGTCTCATATCATGTCATATCATATCATATATATATATATATATATATATACCTAATACCAAAATCAGATCGATGTTTTTTTGTGCTGGTACGTAGATGCCCGGCCGGTACAGCCATATAAAAAAAAACTTGTTTGTCAACCATCATGAGCTAGAGCTAGCAAACACATATACAAGGATAAAAAAATTTCAAGTACCTATGATATATACAGATATAGCGAACTGAGTTCTAGCTCAGCTGGCAAGGTTCCTTGTGGTGGAACTAGCCTACCAGGATTCGAGTCATCGACTCGGTACTAGTGCTCGCATTTTTCTGGATTTATTCCATGATTTAACCGGCGCTGTTCTTTCAGTGGTAGGCGACGTGCCCGTCGATAGCGAGGCGCCTATGGTGACTTCGTCAATTTGGAGGATTTGCCGGCCCAGTCTTTCGGAGGTGCTCATAAGGGTAGGGTTGCGTGCGTATGTTTGTAGGGGTAAATGTGCGTGCGTGTATGTGAGCGTCTGCGTCTGTACTGTGTGATTCGAAAAAAAAAAGATATATACAGATATAGCGTGGTCAATTCATGTGACGATATGTACGGTGTCACTACCATGCGTGGCTATGGACCTGGCGATTAGAAATCGAGGAGACATGTGATCGAGCTACGACGAGTACGCGACGACACTACGTCTGCCTTCAATCAAATATATGCACTGTCTGAAATCCGTCGCCCTGGACCCAACCCGATCGAATATATGTACCCGACCGTTCTGCCGCTGCCGCCATCATATCGATCTCATTTCGATATACATAGACGTAGTAATATAATATACATAGACGTAGTAATATCACTATTATGTATATCGATCTCATTTCGATATACATAGACGTAGTAATATCACTATTATTATTTCAGTTAGTATTTCATTATCGTTTTGTCGGTGCCTGATTTGGTCGCACCGGCACCGACGAGTGATTGCGGTGCTAACCACTCGTTTTCCCGATGGCGAGAGTGAGAGACGAGGTTTTATCCTGGTTCCGGCCACGGGGCCGTACGTCCAGCAGGGGTGCGATGCACCTGGTTACGTGTTGCTTGTAGTAGGGGTTTACAAGCAAGGTGGGAGAAGGAGATAAGCTCCTAAGTCCCAGGCTATGGTGTGTGGGTGCGTATGAGACTTGTGTTCTCTGCGTGTCTTCGTGGTCCTCCCCTTTCCGTTCCCCCCTCTTCTCGTGGGCTTCCCTTCCCCTTTTATAGACCAAGGGGAGCAGGGTGCGAGTACATGTGTTTGTCGGTAAGTGCACTGTTCGTCCATGCCGCGTACTGTGCGCGAGCGGGAATCGCGCCTTCCAACTCCGCTGACGACATGGCAGGGGCTGACGTATCGTCCTTCCTTCTCGTGACAGTTCACGGCGTCGAGGGTAGGTAACTTGCGTACGGGGTCCAATTCGAGCCTCCGTGGCCTCCTTCGAGGTTGCCTTCGAGGGTGGCAGCGTGTCCGGCGGGGGGTAAAGTCAAAGGAGTGGTTGGCACAGTGCTGCTGGCAGGGTCAGGTCTGGCGCGCAGCATGGCGCTCAGAATCCACTGTTGCGAGTGGATTTGACCGATGTCCTCTCCGGGAGTAGGTGATGGCGTGGAGCAGTGATCCCTGCTTTTTGACCGCGTCATGATGTCTCTGATGGGTTGCAGAGCGTTGGGCGTTGTTCCCGGCGAGGCCGGCTCGAGCTTGGGTCGCAAGCTCGAGCTCGCCGAACCTCGAGCGAGACGGAAACCACCCGCTCGAGGGTCGGGGTTGCCCTCGAGGGCGCTGAGCCTCGAGCGAGACGGAAACCACCCGCTCGAGGGTCGGGGTTGCCCTCGAGGGCGCTGAGCCTCGAGCGAGACGGAAACCACCCGCTCGAGGGTCGGGGTCGCCCTCGAGGCCGCTGAGCCTCGAACGAGACGGAAACTCCGCTCGAGGGTAATCGTTTACCTCGAGCTGGATGGGACCGAGGTAGCGATGGCGGGCCTTTGCTGGGCTGTTGAGCCAGGTCAATGTCGTCGTGGGCCTTGATGCCAAGTAGTTTTGGCCCTAGATTGGGGTACCCCTTTTGTAGGTACCCGACAGTAGCCCCCGAGCCTTCGCAGGGATGAAGTTTAATCCCGCGAAGGCTGGTGTTCGTCGAGGCTTTCGAGGCCTTCGTTTCTTCGTGGGTTCCGAGAATCCGTGGGGGCGCGCCAGCGCACCCGCGGGTGTAGCCCCCGAGGCCTTGGGAGAGTGGTTGTTACTCTCCCAAGGTCTCAACCTGATGTGCAGAGCATTTACTGCTTCCTCAGGTGTGGGTTCGTCCACCGCGCCTGAGGTAGGGGGGATTTCGAGCTTTCTTCGTGCCTCGCGCTCCCTGTTCGAGGGTGCTGAGGAGGAGGCGACCCGTGCTTCCCTCGGTGGGATCGAGCCACGGATGCCTGGTTGAGCTGTTAACGGGTGGTTCGAGTGGACGTCCATGCCCCGTTCGATAAGGGTAGGCTCGTGGTCACAGGACACGTCCATAAAAGCCTTCCGCGAAAGTATGCTAGACAGGACTCGACCTCGTTCGATAGAGGTCGAGGGCTCGATGCTCCCCCTCGAGGGGTCCCTCGATCTAGGCACTTTGCCCGGCCTCGAACATAATCGGTTGGTTTCCTCGAGCGTTCGAGCTTCGAGGGTACCGTTGATTATCCCTGACTCGGTTGATCTGGGGCCCTTGTCGAAACCCTTCGAAGGCCCAAGGTTCGAACCCCTGATCAGTAGAACAATGACTTCCTCCCTTCGAGGGGGAAGCCTTGAGCGTTCTCTCCGCATGTTCCGCTCCGCGCGGTGTGGCCGATGTGAGGAGGAACACGGTCGTGTGGGTTTGTCCACAGCACTAGGAGCCCCCGAGCCTCGTTTGGCTCGAGATGTCCCAAATTTTTCTTCGTTCCTCGGGATCCCTTTCGAGGGACTAAGGAGGGGGCGATCCATGCTTCCCACGATTGGGATCGAGCCATGGATGCCTAGGTGAGCTGATAGCGGGTAGTTCGAGCGGACGTCCATGCCCCGTTCGATGAGGGTAGGCTCGTGGTCATAGGACACGCCCGTAAAAGCTTTTCGCAAAAGTATGCTAGATGGGACTCGACCTCGTTCGATAGAGGTCGAGGGCTCGATGCTCCCCCTCGAGGGGTCCCTCGATCTAGGCACTTTGCCTGGCCTCGAACATAATCGATTGGCTTCCTCGAGCGCTCGAGCTTCGAGGGTACCGTCGATTATCCCTGACTCGGTTGATCTGGGGCCCTTGTCGAAACCCTTCGAAGGCCCAAGGTTCGAACCCCTGATCAGTAGAATGAAGGCCGCCCTTTCAAGGGTTGGTGTGTTGAATGTACCTTCCACCTCTTCGTGCGGGGTCATGATGACCGTTAGGGCAGTTACTGCGACTTCGTGGGGGAGTGCGCGCGCCTTTTCAGGCGTGGCGTGGGCGAAGTGACCGCACGACTGCCCTGACGGTGGAAGAGCGTCCTTTCCCGGGCGAAGATGGCGGCGGCTGGGATGACCTTGATGGTTGAAGCGGACCCTGAAAGCCTCGGGACATCGAGCCCGAGTATAAATAGTCGATTAGAGACTTGCGTTTCCTGATGTAAGAACAATTCGTTTGTTTTCATACATCCTACTTATTTTCGTTAAACATCGTTTGTATCGTTAAACGAGTTTTATTTTCATGCGACATCTCTGCGATGCACGTCGTGTCGAATGCATGCGCCTCGAAAGGAAGTCACCACTAGGATCGATCGTACGTGAATGACTTAGGCGGAGGGAAGTGAGGTGCTGCCGTAGCCTCGAGGCGTAGGCGAGCACTCGACTCAGGCGACCCTGCCCTTGTCCGTTTCACGCCTAGTGTCTTCCCTTCGAGGGTTGCAAAAGAGCACTTGGCGATACGCTCGAGATATCACAAGAATTTCGAAAAAGTATTGACCTTTTTTTTTTGTTAGGGGGTTCGTCCCCATTACGGCCCCCGAGGGAGGGATGGTCCTAGCGAGGGTAGGACCAACCCTCGCTCAAGTATGAGTGGACTCGAGTCCGCCTGATTCGTTCACACTTGCGAGAGCTAAGCCAAATACTTAAACAAGAGTTTGTACAATCGAAAGTATGTACAAAAGGGTTCGAGGGGCTGAAGCCGCTCTAGGGGTATAAGCAACTTAGCTGTTGGATGTCGCAGGCGTTCGCGAGGATTTCCGTCGGCGGTGGGTCGTCCCACGTTGAAGAACACGCCATCGGCATCAAAGACTCTCCTTCACACGGAAGGCCTCGAGGCCCCTTGTGGCGGGGGTCCACTACGGGGACTTCGTTCACCGCTGTTGCCTTTCTCGCGAGGGGTTCGATACTTCTTCCCCTTATTGCCTTGATTTTACTTCCTCGAGGGCTTCCTTGGCTTGCTGCCCTCCGCGGGCGTCTCTTCGGGGCGCTTTCCCTTCTTGCCGTTGAAGATGGCGTTCGCCGCCTCCTCCCCTGAAGCGTATTTGGAGGCTACCTCGAATAGCCGGTTCGCGTCGGGGGGAGGGTCCCTCCCCAACTTGCATATTAGGTTGTAGCTAGTGGTGCTCTCGAGGAAGAAGTGGATGATCTGATGGTCGGTGATGTTGGGCAGCTCGGTGCAGCGCTTGGAGAAGCGCCGGATGAAGTCCCTCAGAGATTCACCGGGTTTTTGCCTGCACCCTCGAAGGTCCCACGTGTTCCCAGGGCGCACGTAGGTGCCCTGGAAATTTCCCACGAAGGTCTCGACCAGGTCGTCCCAGTCGCGGATCCGGTTCGGGGGCAGCTGCTCGAGCCATGTCCGCGCGGAATCCGCCAGGTGGAGTGGCAGATTGCGGATGATCATGGCGTCGTCTGTGGCGCCGCCGAGCTGGCACGCTAGGCGGTAGTCGTTGAGCCATACCCTGGGGTCAGTTTCCCCAGAGTACTTGGTGATGGTGGTAGGCTGTCGGAAACGAGGGGGAATCGGAGCGGTGCGGATGTTACGACTGAACACGCGCGTTCCCGCCGGTTCCGAGACCGCATCCCGGTTCCACCGAACGTCGGTCCGCCCGCGTTGGTGGGCCCAGGCTCCCTCTCGCTGCCTTATATGATTAAGGGTGTTGCGAGCATCGCCATCGCCGACCGCGCCTCGGGTGTCCCGGAGGCGTGACCTCGCGGGCACCCTCGCCGGAAGCGTTCGTGCTTCGGGCGTACGTGGTTCGTTGGCGTGGCGCCGCGCCGAGTCACGGCAGGAGTCGCCGCAGGACTGGGCTCGCGCCCTGCCGTTAGGCCGGGGTGAGCGTACCGAGGGTTCCTCTCCCCGTTCGCCCTTCGAGGCTGAAGGGCGTCGAAGGCGGGAGGCTGAGCTCTCGGCCTGTTGTCGGGCGGCATGCTCGACCAGCTTTCGGGCCTCGAGGTGCAGCTTCCGCCCTTCGGGGGTGGCTGCCTCGGGCATGGCTCGGAGCAGCGCGGCCGCCGCGATGAGCTTCTGGCTCGTTCTGGGAGCGAGCTCGTCATCTTTGCCTTCGGCAAGGATGCGGGCCTGAGCCACTCGCCCCGCGTGTCGTGGGTTCGTGGCGTGCTCGTCGCCTCGCTTGCCCGGCTCGCGGTCGGAGCGCGCCGGTGGCGAGACGTCACCGCTAACTCGTGGCAGGTGGCGCGGATCTCGCTTGTCCTCGGAGGGAGAGTGATCCGATGGGTCCGATGGCTGCGCGCCTATCGGATCCATGCCATCGTCGTTCCCCTGGTCGTCACCTCCGCCGTCGTCGTCCGACGTCGACCCCTTGCTGGCTTGTCCGTCGTTGATGACGAAACACTCCCTGGTTGGGTCATACTCATCATCGGAAAACTCGAAGCAGTAATCCGCCGCTGTTTGAAAGGCAATAAAGGCCTCTGGGTCGCGGAGGCCCGAGTAGTCCCAACCGGGGTGTCTACGCATAAACGCGTGTCCATCATCGGACTCCGTGCGAGAATCGCCGGGCAATGGATCGGCGAAGTATTGCTTGGAGACTGGGTGACAACCAGGTTGGTTGCCGTTCGCACTCATGGCAGTGCGGATGAAGGAGGCGGACGCATCCACGGAGGTGCGTAGCCCGTAGGGATAGGAGTGCGCCGTCGTAGCGCGTGGCGCAGCCATGGGCCCCGGGAGGAAGGGAGCAGCCCTCTCCTGTGACCCTGACCACAGGATGCCTCCTTCCCTTGTGGGATGGGGGTCGCCGACGTCGGCGGCGCGCCTCGCAGCGCGCGTTCGTCGTGCGCGTGGTCCGGGACGACTCCGCCGTCGCGGTGTCGCCGGAGGCTGATGGTGAGGCTCCGGTTGGTTGCTGGGATCCTTCTGGAGGATGCGCATATGGTAATCGTCGCCACATGTTTGGAACCGCAAGCTCCCGAACCGGATCTCCTGCCCCGCTGGGAGCAGACTGCTCTCGCCCAGCGGAGGCCGTCCTTCGCCGAAGTTCGTCATCGGGAATGAGAGTAACGCAGCGCTGGTCCCCTACCTGGCGCGCCAACTGTCGGTGCCTGATTTGGTCGCACCGGCACCGACGAGTGATTGCGGTGCTAACCACTCGTTTTCCCGATGGCGAGAGTGAGAGACGAGGTTTTATCCTGGTTCCGGCCACGGGGCCGTACGTCCAGCAGGGGTGCGATGCACCTGGTTACGTGTTGCTTGTAGTAGGGGTTTACAAGCAAGGTGGGAGAAGGAGATAAGCTCCTAAGTCCCAGGCTATGGTGTGTGGGTGCGTATGAGACTTGTGTTCTCTGCGTGTCTTCGTGGTCCTCCCCTTTCCGTTCCCCCCTCTTCTCGTGGGCTTCCCTTCCCCTTTTATAGACCAAGGGGAGCAGGGTGCGAGTACATGTGTTTGTCGGTAAGTGCACTGTTCGTCCATGCCGCGTACTGTGCGCGAGCGGGAATCGCGCCTTCCAACTCCGCTGACGACATAGCAGGGGCTGACGTATCGTCCTTCCTTCTCGTGACAGTTCACGGCGTCGAGGGTAGGTAACTTGCGTACGGGGTCCAATTCGAGCCTCCGTGGCCTCCTTCGAGGTTGCCTTCGAGGGTGGCAGCGTGTCCGGCGGGGGGTAAAGTCAAAGGAGTGGTTGGCACAGTGCTGCTGGCAGGGTCAGGTCTGGCGCGCAGCATGGCGCTCAGAATCCACTGTTGCGAGTGGATTTGACCGATGTCCTCTCCGGGAGTAGGTGATGGCGTGGAGCAGTGATCCCTGCTTTTTGACCGCGTCATGATGTCTCTGATGGGGTTGCAGAGCGTTGGGCGTTGTTCCCGGCGAGGCCGGCTCGAGCTTGGGTCGCAAGCTCGAGCTCGCCGAACCTCGAGCGAGACGGAAACCACCCGCTCGAGGGTCGGGGTTGCCCTCGAGGGCGCTGAGCCTCGAGCGAGACGGAAACCACCCGCTCGAGGGTCGGGGTTGCCCTCGAGGGCGCTGAGCCTCGAGCGAGACGGAAACCACCCGCTCGAGGGTCGGGGTCGCCCTCGAGGCCGCTGAGCCTCGAACGAGACGGAAACTCCGCTCGAGGGTAATCGTTTACCTCGATCTGGATGGGACCGAGGTAGCGATGGCGGGCCTTTGCTGGGCTGTTGAGCCAGGTCAATGTCGTCGTGGGCCTTGATGCCAAGTAGTTTTGGCCCTAGATTGGGGTACCCCTTTTGTAGGTACCCGACACGTTTGTTTCTAAAAAAAGGTGAAAATAAGCAAAACAACTGCAAGGCTACTGCTGCCCAAGCAGGTGGTAGCTGCATTGCATGCGTTCGATCGCGCAGGACCCGCCGGCGAAGCTAAACATATACGCGCGCTTCCCGATGAGGAGCTAGCCACCAAAATAAATTGCATGCATTTCACCGGCGATTTGATGCTGTCTGGGGATCAGAGCAGCAGGGGGTACTGCAATAAATATAACCGTGGTGCATGCATATTATTAATTACTAATTTGCTGGAATGCTGGTGTCAAGTAACGGCGCCACTAAATTCCAGGGATGGCATAGTATTGGCTTTTCCATTTTTCGATCAAAATGCGACATGCTGACTCAAAACACATGAAATCAAAACTCACACGAAAACGTTAGTTACAACTTTTGTGCTGGCGGGCCAATTAAATCGTTTCTGGCCTAGTGTTGGCTGTTCTGTGCATCAATCTGGCTGGTGACACCACGACGCAAAACCTGGAAAAACGAGCTAGGGAGGAAAATCATTCCGTGGCCGCCTTTATTTCGAGCTAGTAATAATTCGTTTCTTGGTTGCGATGGCTTAGCTTTAGTGCAGTGACTTTGATATACTAGCATATGCGTAGCGTAGAGAGCTTTTCATAAAGTAAAGAAAGACCGGCCACCAAAAGCCCATGTATGGCATTTTCTGACCAAAAGCTAGTCTATCGCAATACGTTATTAGTTGCTGAGAATCTCTTTTGCTTGTTTCAGGCACGGCCTTTCTGAGAGCCAAGCACAATGCCATTAAACTACGCCTCCTTTCGGGGCGAAAAGGGATGCTCGCCAAATCACCATTTCCTTCTCTGGAAAAACTCAACAAAGCCAGCATAATCGCCTTTCATTTTTCTTTATTCTTTCTTTCTTTCTTTTATACGAAACAGTCTTACTATTAATCCCCCTATATATATACGCCTTTAATTGTGTCTGTAATAACAAAAAGTCAATCCGAAAGGTAATATTCCCCAGCCATAACATATCTGAAAAAGGAAGAACACTAACACCAGGGGAAAAGGAGGAAAAAAGAATTAGATATGGTGTGCCTGGAAATGTACCCGGGACAGTATATTGCATTTCTTTAAGTACTATACACTTTTTTTTTTCTGATGAGATGGAAGGGTACTTTCCATTAAATATTAAATATAGGCAGGTCGACGTAATGTCGTCCGTGGCACAAGGTAAATTATATCGTTCGGACCACGGTCAGGCCCAGAGTAAGGTCGTGAGCCTCTCCGCACTGCTACCCCTTATCTCATCCCTCTAAAAAAAATATTTTATCCTAGTCATCAAGATTCTTCGCTTTATATCAATTTCTCCCGCATCCATCACTCCTTTATATTCTTCCTCTATCCCAACTATCATATATTTTATTCAACCATCCCAATTACCATCTCCTCTCTCTCATCACTTTCTTTTCCTTTTCTTTTCCTATTGTCGGCGAATTATGCTGACAACGTTCTCGAGGGGGTGCCCCGTGAGAAGGGTTTAGGGAGAAGTCGTCAAGAATCTAGAGCCGAAGGTGACAAGAGACGATTTAGACAGGTTCGGGTCGCCGGAGCGTAATACCCTACGTCCTGTATGGTGTATCTTGTATTGATGAGATGTTGCAATGCCTAGCGGCGTTGCCCCATGGTCTAATCTAGGGACCCCTGCCCTCCTTTATATATCCCAGGGGGCGAGGTTTACATGGTAAGTCTCCTAGTCAGTTACAATTAAAGAGTCCTAGTAGGACAAGGTGTCCTAGTAGGAGTCTAGCTTGATTAGGGAACCTGGGGTTTCTATACCCAACAAGCCCCCGAGCGCTTCATTGCCTGAAGTACAACCCTGTTGTGAGTCTTGGAATATTGTTGAGTTGTTTGCCAACTCAAGTTCTTCTGAAGTCATCCGAGTTCTCTCAGCTTGGTTGTATGAAGACTTTGAGGTGCTCAAAAACTTCTTGGAGATTCTCATTGGTGCGCACCGTAAAGGTGCGCCCAATTGGGCAGCCCCCGAGCCTCGTTTTGCTTTGAAGAAGGAATTCGAGGGTCTTCAATGAATATTTCCCGAAGAGTTTCAATTTCCGAAGAATCCGAGTTCTTTTGAACCCTAGCGTTGCCTCCGAGATTCGGTATTAACCGAAAAATTCCGAAGAATCTTTGATGACGTACCCGCAGCCCCCGAGCCTTGATCCGATTTAATAAATCGGATTAAGGATCTGGACTCCAGGATTTGTAGAAGATCTGATGTAACTCCGATGGAGCGAAGATGTCCGAGTACTTTGCTGAAAACGTACTCGGCGAGCATCATGGTCCGAGTTCTTTGTTGAAAAAAGAACCCGGCTGGCGTGGTGGTCCGAGTTCTTTATGGAAAAAGAACTCAGCTGGTGTAGTGGTCCGAGTTCTTTGTTGAAAAAAGAACCCGACTTGCATCAGCCCCCTAGCACAAAAGTGCGCGGAACTGCGATGGTGTGCCGAAGCTTAGTCTGCAAAAATAAAAATATTATGTAGCAAATGTTGAAGAATATTTGAAAAACTGAAATTTATTCAGTCTTGTCGACGAATCGACAAGATATTGTGCATTGCGCAAAGATATTGTCCCCACGGACGGCGCCAAAGTGTCGGCGAATTATGCTGACAACGTTCTCGAGGGGGTGCCCCGAGAGAAGGGTTTAGGGAGAAGTCGTCGAGAATCTTGAGCCGAAGGTGACAAGAGACGATTTAGACAGGTTCGGGTCGCCGGAGCGTAATACCCTACGTCCTGTATGGTGTATCTTGTATTGATGAGATGTTGCAATGCCTGGCGGCGTTGCCCCATGATCTAATCTAGGGACCCCTGCCCTCCTTTATATATCCTAGGGGGCGAGGTTTACATGGTAAGTCTCCTAGTCAGTTACAATTGAAGAGTCCTAGTAGGACAAGGTGTCCTAGTAGGAGTCTAACTTGATTAGGGAACCTGGGGTTTCTATACCTAACACCTATCTTCTCCAATCTTTTTCTTTCTCCTTTTTCTTTTTTTTCTCCCTATTTCCTGTTGGAACTGATAAAATGACCAGCGACTCTCACGCACTCTCTCAGCTCACGAACTTTCTAAACACGAGCACTGTTGGTTAGCTTCTCACAGGTCTCTCTTGGTGGATGAAGGATGCAAGCTAGAAGATGAACACACATACACAATGAAGAGGATTTTTCACGGCACTGCACACCAGCACCAACACTTGCACTTTTTTTCACTTCACACACCAAAGAACACAGCACAGACTCATGGCTAAATAGCCGAACGGCACCAGCTCACACAGCTCGCCACCGATCCGGAACTCACGCCACTAACCCAACTAACCAGACGTGTATACATCACCTACTGACCAAGTCTACATGCAGCTAAGGCACTTGACTCCTATTAGCACGCAGATGCACAACACACTCCACGCGTGGCCGCACTATCCGGCCAGGCACTCATCTCTCTGGATTAGATGCAGACCACTTTCATTTGCATGTCACTAAACCTAAGCATACAGATCACCACTCCTCCATGCTCAGGCTCCTCCAATTGACTCGGCGCTCTCCAAACCAAAAGGCACTCTGCATGTAAGCATCTACATGCAGATCACATCCTGCACTCCTAACACACATGCCACACACACACTTGACACGACTGATAACACACACATATATTAAAACAACAAGATTAATTCTAACAATCACCCCATAATCTTGTTGGCTTTATTTTACACCTTCACATTGAGCTTCACAGGAGAGTCGGCTCATCATCGGCATCAGCGATGGCAAGCTGCGCCACACCTTTCACCACTTTCTTCACAGCGGGACACTCATCAGTGAAGTGTCCGAACTCACCACACTTGCGGCAGACGATCTTGGACTTGTCGAACTTGCCACGGTACTTCCTCTCACCGGCGCCGCCGCTGCTGGAGCCACCTCCGCTCTTCCTCTCTTCAGCAACCTTGGCCTCCCACTCGGCACGTGTGAGCCGTGGCTCGTCGTCCACGAACAACAGTTGCGGTCCACCCTCCTTGTCACGACGCCGCCCCTTTGATGACTCCTCGAACGCCCTCAAGCGCCCGATCGTCTCCGTCACTGTCATCTCCGACACATCCCTCCATTGCTCGATGGTGCTGATGAGGGGTCGGAACTTGTCGGGGACTGAATGCAAGAGCTTCTCCACGACGACGGTCTCCTCCACTTTCGTACCGAGAAAGCGAATCTCGTTCACGATTGTGGTAACCTTCAAAGCAAAATCATTAATTTTCTCAGAATCACCCATGTACATACCATCAAGCTCCCTCTTGAGGGTTTGCACTCGGGCCTTCTTCGCGCGCTCTTCACCGATGTTCATCTCCTCCAGATCATCCCACGCCTCCTTGGTCGTCTCCTTCTCAGAGATGGCCATCACCACGGCCTCTGGCACAGCTTGGACAATGGCGGCGAGAGCCATTTGGTCCATCTTCTCATCAACATCTTTCTTGTTCACCACGGCAGCCCACACGCCGTAGTTGTTCTCCAAAAGCATGGGCTAACGTAGTGTCACCCCCGCCTCCTTCACGAGTTGCACCATCAGCTTGTTGTCGTCGTCGTCGCCACCGGTAGCAGGAGACTTGCTGCCGTCGCCGACCTTCCCCATCTCTCGAACGAGGCTCTGAATACCACTTGATGGAAAGGCTCACTCTCAATCACGCACGAGAACTCTCTGCTAGCACTCACACGTTGTTTGGCGCTGGATGAGGAAACACAGTCACACACACAAAGGTTGGCGCACTGCACACCAGTGCTTTTCTCTATCTCTCCACCCCACCTTCACACTAGTTACATGCTCTCGTATTTAAACACACACACTAGTAGCCAGATGACCTCCTGTTCAGCGACATGCTCAACCACGTACTGCACGCAGGAACCGGTCAAGAAGCTAAGCTAATCCCTACACTAATGCATCACACATGCAAACACTATCAGCTCGTACACGTCCAACGGCCACCAGAATACGCATGTACCGCTTCCAGCTCCTGGACGTGCGCCACGACCACGACTCAGCCAAGCACCTGACCGAGAACTTCTCCACGGCTCTGACTTCGGATCACCTCTGTGCACTGCCACCTGGTTGCCGATCCGCTCACTTCGCACTACCGATTCGGCCACGACACCCTGCAGTACAGTCACACCACTCACTAGCACAACGCTCACACGACTAATAACACACAAATATTAAAACAACAAGATTAATTCTAACATTTCCTTCCTTCCCCACGGCCTGCAACTTCCTGTCTCTCGTCTCGATCTTTCTCATCCGTTTCTCCCCTTCTCTCTCTTCCTCTCAATCTCCGATGGCAGCGAGATGAAGCGCAACGCCCACCGCCCACCGCCCACGCCACCTCCTCCCTGCTACTCGATCCAAGCAAGAGGATGTCGTGCCATGGCTGCTCTATCTCTCTCTCCGCGAGCTGCTGCAGCTCATCGTCCCCAAGCTTCATGGCGGTCCCTGCGGAGTCGAGCTCAATGGGGCAGCGAGGATCGAGCTCGACGATGTTGCGTGGAGGTCCGGCTGAGGTGGGATCCTGGCGTCTCTCCCTCTGCTCTCTCTCCGTGGCGCAGGCGCGGGCGGCGGCGCAGCAGCAGGCGCGGACGGCGGCGTGCGCAGGATCTCCGGCGAGCTCTCGCGAGAACCTGGATTTGGATTTATTTTTCTTCGATTCGACCTCCATTGTTGTCGATTTAGCCGTGTTGGAGCTTGATTTGGTCTTGTTGGAGTCGATTTGGCCTTTGCATCGAGGATTTGGGGATTTGGTTGGCGATTTATCGCTTTCTCTCTCGGCAGATTGTGGTGGTCGGCGGCGACTTTCGAGCTCCTCGTCGCAGACCTCCTCCGAGCGGTTGGGGCGACGGGCGCAAGCGCGGGGTGGGGCGTGGGGCCCGCGCCACATCGGCCCGTAGAGGGGCTCCTCTACCTCCGCTTGGTGTAGCGGTGTCAGAAGCCTCCGCTTGGATAGCGGGGCGGTAGCGGGATACCGCTGCAGGTGTTTTTCACTGTAGCGGTTCCTTTGAGGGAGCTTTGCAGTAGACCACTGCGGACAGCCTTATAATGTGCTGATTGCTGAACCAATCAACACTTTGAGCTAATTGCGGGGGTGTTTAGTTGGTAAAGATTGGTGGAGATTTACTGTAGCAGATATACACTATACGCTGTAGTAATGAATAGTGAGGAAGGATGGAAAATGATGTGATGGATGTGATAGGAGAAATAGTAAATCTCTAGCATCTAAACAACTCCTGCATCTGACTTCAGTTACACCGCTGTCATCCCAGAGCATCCGAAGCATATAGTATAGGAGTATAGCTCAGAGCCACAGCTTGAGCCTGTAAAGTATCAGCAAATGCCCAAGTTTCTTCGGCTCCTGACCGTACCCCATCACTGCACCCCAGAGATAATCTTCCATTCATCCGTATCCCCCCTGAGATCATTGATCTGCTCAAAGATGAAGCATCAGCAATGTGGTGGGCCGGTATAGGTGTGACATGAACTTGGCCCATGATGTGCATCAGGGAAAGCATATGGGCTGCACCAGAAAGGTTGGTGGTGACCTGGAGTCCAAGTTTTGAGCCCACTACTTTTTGGGTCGGGCCATGATGCATGCATGCCACGAGCAGCTTTTAAGATGCTACTAGAGCCTGGGTCCATTCTACGCCCAGCAGCATTCTGATTTCGTCGGCCCATTCTCGCGGTGCCACGCGCGTGACGCGCCAAGCAGCCCCCGGGTTCAAGCTGAAATTTTGCCCTAGAATTTTTTATCGGGATGGCGGCGGGGTGCACATCGGCTAAACCTACGAGAAACCATGGCCCACCTGCTGCCTTCACTAACCACTGAAATGTGGACCCGTCACTCGTGGTCCACGTGTCATCCCCGTACTGCTTGTACTACTAGGTTCCCGCGTTCACCCGCGCGAAGTTTCGGCCCGTCGTGCGCTGGCGTCAACCAATCAGGGTGCTCGCGCCAAAACCAAGCGGCGGGAGCCGGGACGCGGGCGAGCCGGGCGTGTGGTCCACCTGTCAGCGTGACGGGATGTGGTGTCGCGCCACGAGGCGCGTGGCGGGAAAATAAAAGCGCGCGCACTGGGCACTTGGCCACGGGATTCGTGACCCCACCACAGCTGGGCCTAGGCAGTTTCCGCCGCTCACGCTCTTTGCTTTCTCGCCCGCCCATGGATGGCTTTCCGTTCCTTTCCTTTCTGCCCAATCGCCCCTAGTTCATCAGGCCATGTTCAATGTTCAAATTCCCAACTATTTCCTATTCATTCTAACTTTTCACTATTTATTCTAACTTTTTACTATTCCTCCCTCACAAAACACGTTTCCCAACAAATACTACAGTGTTTTTCTTATCCTACAATGTTTTTTCCTACAATCTAAACACACCCTCAGTCAGTATTTGCAGGATTGCTCAGGCGCAGTACAGCTTACGTGGTGGTGATCAGGCACAAAACATATATCTTACTTTTGAACATCCAATCCTTTATGGTAAAATTAGAAGAAATAGTACTGTGGCCGCTTCCCAAATTCATCACTCAAAACTAAACTGTGTAAGTATACCTGATAATCGCAGCCATTTCTTAGTAGTACCAAACATGGTAACATGGTAGGATTAGAGGAAATAGTACCGTCTACCTTGAGGTACGTGCGGGTGTTCCACATTTTAGAAATCTAAACTCTACTAGTGTTTGCTATATGTAAGTGGATAGATATAATCGCAAGATTCTTTTTTTAAAAAAAATACACTGTGCTGTTTAATTTATGAAGGATCTTCATTGAAAATTCTAAAAACAAAAAGGAAACAAGTTTCTAAAAAGGAATTTCCATTTTACAATTGCCCCTACACTCTCTGGTGGTAGAGAGGCAGTCCACACCATAAACTGGCAAAGGCAAAACAACCCTCACTGAAAACTCCAATTTCCCTCGCTTCTCCCACCCGCTTTTCCCTCGTTTGCTTCCCTCCCTTACGCCGCGCAAACCCTCGCCCCCCGCCGCCGTCCGCAGATCCCAGCTCCCAAACCCCGGCTCCCCCCCCCCCCCCCCGCGCGCGCCGCTCCTCCGATCCACGCGTGCCCCGATCCCCATGGCGGCGGCAGCCGGCGGCGGGCCCAGCGAGGCCATGGCGCGGGCGCTGCTGCAGCGGCACCAGCCCTTCGCTCCGTCACCCGGCGAGTACCACAGCTTCGCCGCGCCAGCGGCCCCCGGCGAGGAGATGGTGGAGGCCATCGTCCTCAGGACGCCAGTGAGTTTCCGGGGGAACTGGTGGTGGGGCCCTTGTGCTGAAATTCCCAGTTGTTTGGTCAAAACGCTAGAGCGCGGGCGGTGCTGATGCCCCCTCCCGCCAACGGCGAGGGGGGGTTGGGGCAGATCGTGTAAGCTGGTGGACTGAATCGGGTTAAGGTTTTAGCAATGCTGTGGCGCGTCGCCTTGGTTTTGGCGACGAGCGAGCTGGTGTGGATTGAGATGTGTGTGGATTTTGGTGTTAGCAAGACGGATTCGCTCAATTTTGCAACCTGCTGTGGAATTCGCTCCGAATTCTGCACAAATTCCGCGTTAGTATCTGCGTTCTGTCGTTCCTGGGAAAGGTGACCAGAACCAGGTGGATAGTTTGCTGTGGTTTAGGTGAATGCTGCTAGGATGTAGTACGAGAATGTACTAAACTACTAATCTGGAGAAATTTGACAATTGTGACATTTGGGGGAATGGAGTATGCCTTTTGACTTGGGCCGTACTCATATTACGACACACCAATCAGTGAAGCAATCCACACATGGATGCTTCAATTTCTATAAATAAAACAGAGACATTTTTTTGTGTGCACATCGTTGGCAAGAGTGATATAGTTCATGATGGTAGTGTTTGGTGATTCTTGTGCTGATGAATTGGCATGCTGTGTGCTGGTTTATCTGGCCTTCCCTTTTTTGCGTGTCATTGTCAGACTACATAACCAATTGATGTCTAAATTTGACAAACACTTGTTAAGCCTACACATCTTGTATGATGCAGTTTTCTAAAAGCATGTTGGTGGTAGCTTCAAAACCCAAATTAATGGTCCGCAGCTCTAGAAATTGAGTGGGAACTATGTTACACAGCTCTTGAAATTGAGTCGGAACTATGTTATGGACAGGTAGAACATAGACGATCGCAAACTTCATATGATGCATTGTGAAAACCGGGCAGGATTTCAGTTTACTGAAACATCTGTAAATATTACAAGCCTCTATTAAACTGTGTGCTTTTGCACCCAAAATAATATGTCACTATTTTGCAAATTATAATACTATTGTCTTAGTGCTCCAAATAATCAGTCTGGCTTAAATTTATTACCATCTTAAAAATGCTCCCAGGAGGTTCTACACTTGTCTGCCTGTGGAGACTATTAGGATGACATTACATTTTTGTCGTACTAATGTAACACTTTTCATCAACCTTTGTTTGTTTGTAAAGCTTTTATTTTTATTGAAAAATATAATGACGTATTTCCATGCAACTCTTTATTTAGCTCTGGTTCTAACAAGAATGATCCTCTTGTAGTTGAAACGGAAACGTAACAGAGAAGTAAATGAAGCTGCTGAATCAAATGACTGGATGACGAGCCCTGGATATGCTAATGCTGGCAGCAGTCCAATTCCTACACCACCTTCAGGGAAAGGGTTAAAACCCTCTGCCAAGCCCAAGGCTACGAAGGGCCAGAAACCTTGCCCTCAGACCCCCTTGAATTTTGGTGAGTGATGCACATTCAATCTCCCATGAATCATCTTCATCTCAGGCAACTCAATCCTAGAGCATACTTTATTCGCAGGTTCTCCAGGCAATCCGTCTACTCCTGCTGGAGGCTGCCGCTATGATAGCTCCCTAGGTGAGAAGAATCTGTTATCGATTTTTCCTGTTTTGGAAGTTGTCATTGCCATTGTATCTTGATCTCATATTTCCTTTCTTTTTCATTGTTTCCTATTTAGGTCTCTTGACAAAGTTCTTTTTCATTGTTTCCTATTTAGGTCTCTTGACAAAGAAGTTCCTGAACTTGCTGAAAGGCGCACCTGGTGGCATAGTTGATCTTAATAATGCTGCAGAATCCCTAGAGGTTGGTACTTCCTTGGTGTTATCTCATTCTAAGCACCACGTTTTTGTTAAACATATGCATGCCAAACTTGATTTGCAGGTACAGAAAAGGCGTATCTACGACATTACTAACGTTCTCGAGGGGATAGGTCTTATAGAAAAGAAGCTTAAGAACAATATCCGTTGGAAGTAATTATTCTCAATACCTGTATTGGTTATTGCTTTCTGGGCATTACTTACTTCATATGTTCTTTTGCAGAGGAATCGATGACTCACGGCCAGGAGAAGTTAGTGATGATATGTCGATTTTACAGGTACTATGCTTCATTTCTTCCTATTTATTTTTTTGCTGTAATTGTTCTTACAGATTCTTAAGTAATTGTTCTTGTCCTCTAAGAATATTTATTCTATTGGTCATCCACAGGCAGATATTGAAGCTCTCACACTGCAAGACAACAATTTGGATGGACGGATAAAGTTAGTCACCACTCACCAGCTATTTAGAAGCTCTTGTTATTTTTATAATTTCGGTTTCGCTAAGCATGCTCCTCCAATGTTTCTTGCAGTGACATGAGAGACAGATTAAGGGAGCTCACTGAAGATGAAAATAATCAAAAGTAACCATCTTTTTCCCCGTGTGACTTGATTAAAGCCTCATGTCCACGTTTTGGACCTGATTTATGAATCTCTCTACCCGCAGGTGGCTTTATGTCACGGAAGATGATATCAAATCTTTGCCATGCTTTCAGGTATCTTTCTTTTCTAACTCCTGTAACTGTTCAGAATGATCAAACAATAGTAGGTATAGATGCAAAAATTAACTGGTTGTTCACTACAACTTGCAGAATCAGACTTTAATTGCTATAAAAGCACCTCATGGTACAACTTTGGAAGTCCCTGATCCTGATGAGGTGAGCTTCAAAACCATCCTTGTTTGTCACATGCCAAGGTCATACAGGGATGTTTCATTTTGAATTCTGATAGTGGAGTAACTTCCTTATGCAGGTCAATGATTATCCTCAAAGGAGATACAGAATTGTCCTAAGAAGCACTATGGGTCCTATAGACGTGTACCTAGTCAGGTATATACTCATTACCAGGCTCTCCCCCAACACCCACACACCCACACGACCACCACCATTTATGGCATGTTTAGGCCAAACACCATAAATTAAGAATATATGTCTTCGGCTTAACATGAAGCCTGACATTGTTGTGTTGATTGATCGTAGCCAATTTGAGGAGATGAGTGGCATGGGGACTCCTCCAAGGCCTACACGAGCAATAAGCATGGATTCTCTAGAGAATCCTAGGACTCCTTTGCCTGCAGAATGCAGCAAAGCTGCAGGGACAGAACCTAATATTCAAGAAGGGTTTACACTTCCTCCTGATGCTCCTAGCAGTTCACAGGACATTGGAGGGATGATGAAGATTGTCCCTTCAGAGCTTGATGTAAGTTCACTTCCATGTGAAACCATTCAACAGGATGTGCAAACGAAGGCAATTTGTCTATGGTTGTGTTCTTAATGTTCAATCACATAGTTTTTCTTCCTCTTGATGCATCGGTCACATTTGGTTTTTGCTTCGATTCATTTAGTAAATAGTAATCTCTTTGCTCTGCTCCAGTAATAACAACTTTTTTACATCACTTGATGATGAGCCTATTTGTTCTTGATCGATTATCACCATACTGATTCCTAATACTGGAATTTGTTGTAAACATTCTGTTTGGGACACATCTGACATCTGAATTCAACAGTATTTTTGCTATTTTGTAATGCAAGCACTTTATAAGGCATTAACTCCCTTTTTTCTTTCTTTGCAGACTGATGCAGACTACTGGCTCTTATCGGACACAGGAGCTAGCATCACGGACATGTGGATGTCAGCACGTATCCTTCTAACGGTCTATCACTTTAATCTAAGTTTCTCATGTAGTATTGGACATACTGCATTTTGATGTGAAACCAGGAAACCCTTAACTCGACAACGCAGCACAGGTGCAGTGGGACGAAATTGAGAAATTCAACGCGGAGGATTTCCTGGAAGTCAGCACGCCCCGGCAGCAGGATAAACCTGCCGAAGTCGTGGATGGCCCCTCCTGTGTAAGCTGAAAACCGCTGAATCACGGCAGGGAACACCATTTGTATTTTAGTGGCCGATCCGATCAACCCCTGCAGGCTGAGTGATGTACAGATGCTAGCGCAGAAATATCTTACAGTGACCTTCTGGATCATGCCATCATCCGCAAATGCCGATCATAGACCCGAACGTGTAATGTGGGTGGCTAAGGCTTGTCTTCACAGGAAGAAACCATGTTTGCCGAGCCTGGAAGTTGCATGCTGTGTGGGCATCGCACATAATTAGGATGGTACAATTAGAAATAGGTTTGTGTGTGCCAATGATGCTGGCAGAGATCCATTTGTAAAATAGTTGTTATTATTTATTATTATTTGTATGATACTGATTCATGTCTTAGGGGGAAAAAAGGAAAATCATGTGAATGGTGCCATCTTGGCATGGATGGACGGATGCTCTGTAGTCTCTGCAAGCGACCTGTCGTCGGCCTTTTGAGTAATCTCGTTAGACGATCTCTCGCCATCACCGGACACGCCTATCTCCCTGTGCTGATGGGTGCATGTGCATCGTGATCTCTGCTACCATTTGATTACTCTTGCTGCTAAACTTGAGCATCACCGGAGGCTACTCCACTTGTCCGTCTCCTTTTCTTGCTTGTCACATCCGGCATCCGGTTGACTGGTATTTTCTTTCCATGGCCGCCGTTGATGCGGTTTATTTTTGTATCATGGTCACATGGTGTCACGGAGTCACCGTCGGTGTCGAACATCCTCTCCTGACTCCTGTATGTGTGAGCAGATGTAGATGGGACATACTAGATCAGTGCCCCGTCAAAGGTTAATCTACTTCATCTTTTGCTTGCCTAGGGGTATGATGTGGTTTGCTGGTTCTGGTTATGTCCTTCCACTTGGCGCCTATTACTGTTCAAAGTCAAAATCATTTGCTTTAGAAAAGAAAAAGACAAATCCAGAGTCCAAACTCTCAAGTAATTACGGTTAGTATAACCTTCTGTGCATGGGGTTATTAGCAAAGCTGAGTGCCTAGTTAATTACCTGAATTTATGACTTGTTCATTTGAGAATTACATTATGAATTTCACATAGGGGAATTACATATTCCTACGTTTTGAGAATATTTGTGAGCCTTTGGCAGAGAGAGGACAAAACACTGTCCAGGTTCTCCTGCGGCAGAGCAGGTTCGGTTTCAACAAAAAAGACACCAGACGCACAGGAATGTCCTTAATGCAATGTATTGTGTACGTTTAGGTGAGTTCTGCACCGAGTTATACACCATCATCCACCTTTTCGAAATGAAATTGAGTGTGCCACACGTTGTGCCGATGGAAAATGGGACTTTCACAAGTCGCAGCGCACCGAACATGATCCTCATTTTTGCCTCTAATCCAGTCTGTACAGCGTGGCTGCCGTACGCTGTGCGTTCGATCACGGCGGACCTGCGCCTGCCGCGACGACAACTTCCGATCCGCCCTCTCCGTCGTCGTGTGATCCCTCCCAGGTCCTCGACGCACACACAATTGCCAGACTCCGGCGAGTAAGAGGCGGCGGCAATGGTGGGCCCCGAGTTCGGCGACGTGAGCGAGGGCATGCACGACGGAAGGTGTTGTGCATCCGGCGCCTTGGGCAATCCCTTGGTCATGATGTCGGCGATCTGTTGGCGCGTCGGAACATGTCGAAAAGGTGAACATCAAGGTAGAGGAGCGTTGCCTTGTCGACCTTGGCATGAAGCTCGCCAAGAAAGTGATGCAACCAGCAGCACTCGACGGCGGCGTTGACCACTCCTCTGTACTCGACCACCGCACTAGACCGGGAGACGACGGATTGATGCTTGGAAGACCACGACACCAAGGAATCACCGAGGAAGATCAGTTGTTGAGGCAGTGCGGACGATGTCCTCGACGTATAACAGCAGGTGCGCCTCAGCCGAGCCATGGCGTTTCGTCTTTTTTTTCATTGCTCTTCACCCCCTGCATCTAGGGGCAACTGATTCCCTTCACGAGATCGACGAGCCATCGCATCTGATGTTTCATGTTCTCTATAGATGAATTGGTTCCATTTGGAACTATTGTGTGTTGGAACCTTTTCACCACACGTTAGCTGTGTTATAACGATGGACTGATGCCTCTTCGAAAGAGGAAGTCGAAACGGGCCTTTTTTTTTTCTGTTATTATCTAAAACCAAGTGTGTTACGTAGAAGACCATAGATGGAGGGAAATACAACAACCATCTTGACTTCACCTTTTGTTGCATTACTCTTAGTCTCTCACCCTGTCGATATTCGATGCAGGCAGACATTTCCTTAAGATGGAAATTCACGCAGACCTTGATTGGGTGGGAGTGCTTGCTGGAGTGCTACCCAATAAACAATGGCAAGATGAAATTCCGACGGAACGTGCGCCAACTATGGCCTAGATTTCATCCTTTTTTTAGCGACAGGTTGTGGAAACTATGTAGTAAGTCTTACTCCAGAAGAGGTCACCAATCAATCCCACTGATTAGTATATTTAGTTTTCTTTCCAAATTATGAAGGTATTAATATAGGCAACTGATTCCAGTTTTTTTCCTCTCTTTTTTTAACCCAACTGATTACAACTTGTCCGAAAACAAAAGGGGCCTTTATGCATTCTGGTCCACCTCGCCCATCCACAGATGTTCGATTCTGAAAATGCAAGTGTTGGAATGGAGTGCTGACTCTGGAGTAAAGTGAGTTTTCCGGCTTACTGCACTGAGGTGCAAAATGCAAGTAAGATCCCACCTTGAAATGTTGACATGGACCGATAATGACTCGCTGATTACTTTGATTTAAAGCATGTGTATCGTGCGTGTCCAATCGAAACAAGCAGTACAAGAGTTTGAAAAAAAAAACGGTAGAAGCAGTCTGCTAGGGAAAGAAAAAACTTCCATAGTTCTGCCTGATCTGATGTGATGATCGAAACAGGTCGCCCAAAGGAAATTCAACAACTGTCTTGACTGAACTTAATTTGATGCGATTCTATATCAGCTTCATCCAATGGTCTTCAGGTACCAACACTTCTGAATTTAGCACGTTATTTAAAAAAAAAACTAAAAAATCATCTTCCAATCCGGATAGGAAAAGAGGAGAATCCGCATCCTGGTCCACTTGCCCAAGCTAGCTAGCTCATCCTGAATCGTGACAGACAGACACATATGCCACAAATTTGGAGAGAATATATCCCAAGCAAGTGCGCAATGTTGACTGTTGAGCATAAACACTCCAACGTGTGCCACGAATCTAACGGAAAGCGTATTGCTGAGTCGGACTGATCCCGGCCGGGCCCGCATGCGGCAACTGGGACGACAAAGGAAGGCATGAGCGAAATGCGGCAAAATTAGGGCCACATCTCCAACGGCGCTACAGCTTTCGTTCTCGTCGAATTGGTGCCACTGCATTGCTGTGCTGGGGCCATTAGGTAGCCTCCTATCCTGGCCATTCGATTTTATCAAGAGGAGTAGGTAATTGCTGCTGCTAATTCTCATCCTTTGTTTTGAAATGTTCTTTGTAGTGGCCCCAAGCTTGTGATAGTGATGTCTTTGTTGTTATCCACATGCTACTCTTCCTTGCCGTGGAGATTTTGCAGTCGTGAACACATGACCATGCATTATCCTTTTTTTAAGTAAAAGATCTCGATGTCCTTTTTATTTTTGATTGGTTGACTTCTTACATTGTTCATGATTTTTTTGTTATTATTATGCACCGATCGACCGTGATTACCTTATGTTTGTTTCTAAAGGCAAACGCTTCGCAGTGATAAAATGTAGTTAGAATGCTCATAATGGTCACATCAGATGAAAATACCAATAGAATACAAATCCGTTTATCTTTCAAGACACAAACAGCTTGTTAAAATAAAGCAATGATCAACAGTGGGTTCTATGAATTATGGTAACAAAACCTGATGCAATCTTAGAAGACAAAAAAACCTTAATTAGGCTGGTAATATTTTTGCGATAGTCCACTCTGAAATTGACTACTAGTGTTAAGTAGTATGATGCGACATCACCTTTATGTTTTAGGGTCGCGACATCACATTATGCCTGATCTATCTTAATAATTTCAAAATGATTCCTATGCTAGTGAGTTGAGAATGTTTGTGAGACGCTAGGTACGAGCTAGTACGTTTTACAAATGCACTGTTTGTGTTTTTAAAAGTCAAACTTTGGTTAGCGTAGTAGCAGAACATGAGGACAGATGAAAACCAGTCAGGTGGATTTCCAAGTTGGAAGAGTCAATTCCTCGAGAAAGTATCTAGGATTTGTAAATTGCTCCAAACTATTCTAAAAGAAATCAGGAGTACACTACAGCCTGAACCTGAGACGCTGGAAAACAAAACCATGGGAGGGAGAGGGAGGAAGACGAACGCCGTAGTCAGCCGCGTGCTGACGTGGATCTCAATAATTTGTGTGGGCCCCACCCGCCACCCGGAGGCGCTCGCCCCGCGCGGTCTGACAAGCCGTTTCAGGTTCACTAGCCCCCAAAATTCCATTCCCGTCCACATCCCTTCCTCAAATTCACACCCGTACTCATCTCCCGAACAATTTCCCATTCCATGACATGTGGGCCAGTTTCTGCTATTTCTCAGCTTTTTTAGTGTGTGCTATATATCACACCCGTGCAAAATGAATTCTTCTTCTCCTCCTCCCACTCATCTCTGCCTCGAGCAAGTCGTCGTCGCCTCCTCCCGAGGCCCGAGCTTGCTGATTGATTGATTGATTCGATTCCTTCCACCAATCCACAAGCCGATCGCTTCTGCTATGCCGTCGGCGCCAGCCGTCGTGCCGACGGAGTCCCCGAAGCTTTCACCGACGTCGCAGCAGGGCCTCCGCCGGCCACTCACCAACGGCTCTGCCGCCGGCGACTTCGAGCTGCGGCACTGGCGCACGCCCAAGAAGCGCGCGGCGGCGCCGTCCCCGCCGCCGTTGATCGATATCCCCAACGGCGGCGCCGGGAGCGACGACGAAAGCAACAGCAGCGGCGGCGGCGGCGGTGGGGGCCACGGGTACACCAGCCTCCGGGACATCCTGTCGTCGCCGGAGTACGCCGCGACGGCGGGCGGTGGGTCACCCGCGGCCTGCGGCATCACAATCGGCGGAGGCTGCGGGAGCTGCGGGGACATCCACATGATCCGGCACCCGCTGGTGAAGCACGCGGCGTACGCGTACCTGCAGATGACGCCGTCGGCGAGGGAGGATCCCGGCCGCCGGGGACGCCGCTGGCGGGGCCCGCTCTGCCGCCTCCTGCTCGGCTGCCTCAGCTTCATCGGGGCGCTCTTCCGGCCCTGACTCCACCGGCGACACCGTGCTTCCGGTTCTTGCTTGCAATTTCTTCTTTTTCGTACCTTACTCTATCGGTTCTTGTGTGACTAGAATTTTTCTTAGCATTCTCTCTCTCTCTCTGTTTCGCGAGGATTTTCTTAGAATTTTCATGCTTTGCTTCAAGTGTAATTTGTGTAAATAATTTGCTAGGATTAGGCACAATTGGAGATGAGATTACAGCAGGAAGAGAAATGATTAATCGCGCACAAACAGCATCTCATTAGTTCGCTTGATTATATGTCTTGATTTTTTTAGTGGTCATGATCTAATGATTCGCGCAATGAATATGGTAGCAATAAAATGAGAAACCAAGCAATGAAGCAGATTGAAATTCAGTCCATCGCAGGAAAGACTGACACGTACTGATGGATGGAAAAAAAAATAACGATTTCGATCATATCATTTGAACCATTCTTGATACACATCTATCCATCCGTTCTACACAATGGTGAATGGTCAATGGGTTGTTGATTTTGCTATGTACTCTCCCTTTTTTCTGTGCCTTTCTTTGATTCGTTCATTCATTCTATGTACAACAGGAATCATCCCCTAAAGTTTCTGTTAAGAGTCTCTTGATTTCCTCTAGTAATGCTTGCCGTTGGGCGATCGCCGGGGCTTGGCGCCAATGGTGGCGCGTAGGGCCTCGGCCACCACGGCGGCGTCGGGGTTGCTGTCGAAGATGGACTCCTGCGGCGGTGGCGACGGCGGCCGGCGCTTGGTGGCGAAGGGACTCCAGCCGGACTTCTTGTTCCTCTGCTGCACGTTAAAACGAAAACGAAACCAACCGTTAGTCCGTTACCACAGCGTCTGCTATGAGTATTAAAAAGAGAAGAAAAAAAAAACTGCCCCCAGTCAGCGTTTCCCAATCAGTTGGCCGTGATTCGTGCACGTGGACGCACATGTCTGTTTGGTGGATACGAATACGACGCTGCCTTGCTGTACAGCTGAACATTTCTACAGGACGGCGTGTACCGACCAAGCAACAACCAGTCGACACGATGTCTGCTGAGGGATTTCAACACTACTACCAGTGGCCCGGCTAATCTGGGCCAATACATGAGTTTCGATTTCTGTAGTTTAACATACCCAAAAGACTTTACCAGGTCAGATCAGAAAAGAAGTGAGCAAATCACCAGAGCAGATCAGGGATCAAGGGAGCTTCGGACGATGCAGGGAGGGAGAAGACAACGTTGCAAGAGCTGACGGGAATGCAGGATCGGTTTGTGAAAGGCCAGAAAGGGATGAAAGAACAGTCAGGCTGTACTGGCCCTTTGGCTCTTGTGTAGACAAGTGCCCACGTTCTCCGCGCGGGATGCTGCTGCTTTCCCAGTTGCTGCTAGACCAGAGCCGGTTGCGCGTCACTGTCCGGCGGGCCAGGATTGAATGGGAGCGGCGAGAGGCTGACAGGTGACAGCATCAGGCGGGGCCGCATGGGCGATCAGCCATGGCCTCAGTTTGAGGTCGCCGAGGGGGGGCAGCCGAGTCCCCTGGCAGTTGGCAGGCACTGGGCATGGACACATTGGTGGATAATGTTGTTGTCTGCTTGTCAAAGTGGGGCGGTGAGAGGGAAACCAAGATGGAGTGACTTGGCTGGGTTGGGGGGTGGGCTTTCTTTGTTGGCAACAGTTTGTTTGATGCCGGTTGGAGTTTCTACGGATGTGCCAAACAGGAGGTGTCATGGTACGTCCGGAAGAAAAAAGTTGGCTCCCAAGAAAAGTGGGAATTTGTTGATGAGATTTTGGTAGAATGTAAACAAAAGGCAGGCAAACCTCTTTAGAATAGTAAAGAACTTTCGCTGGTACAATTAAAACTGCAAGTTAGTTTCTTATTGTGATAATTTGTTTGGATGGCATTCAAGGGAACTGCAGTTTTTTTTTATTGTAGGATACTAGGATAGCTATAATCAATGGTGCTAAATTTGATCACTAAGAAAATATAATGAATATATATGGAAGATAACGGTATAAAATTTTTAGTAACAATACTGCAGGTCCTTCAGACTCTATCGATTCGTGCATGAACACTTTTTAAGAAACTCATGGTTAGTTGTTTTCAGTAAAACTATAGCCTATGTAATTTTAAAACTGATATGATGCCAAGAACAAATTTAGTGTAAAAAACCTGAACCCGCACACAGAAATTTAGTCAAGAATGGAACATGTCATGTTAGAGCAAGTAGCAAATTCTGAATATAGTTCATGCTATGCTGAGTAGGTCTGAAGGAGAAATTGTCATTACCTCTGCATTGGATCCTTCAGGTTTCTCAGATACAACATAGCGGAGGACATCCATGAAGAAGGCCGTTCCTTTGTCTGCAAAATTCTTCACGTAGAAGCTAAGCAGTTGTCCAGATTTTGCCCTCAGAAGCAGTAGCCTCTGCTCGATGTTTGGTTCATATTGCATCACTATGGGACGCAGAAAGGTGTCATATACAACATCACTTCCCTGTAAATGCAGTAAAATTAAAGCTGATTTCAACCCAAACAAAGGTATGATTTGCTGAAGAAGGTAAAAGCTGAACGAACAAATGTGCTTTCTTACCTTTGTTTTGGGGTACCAGAGGTAGACAAAGAAAGCTAACTTCATTTCTGAATACATTGGCATCCTGGCATGGTACAATAGATATGCATACGTAAGTGATATGCTTGAAAATATGAAGGAAACAGTAGGCAACGGGAATTGAACTGACCAAGAGATCACACTCTCAAAGGCTATAACCATGGCCACAATAATCCTGAAACATTCACAAACAGGTCAGTTTACAAGGATATGTCAGCCTATCTGATAGGATGGTTCTTTTGCACAATTTGAAGACCACTAATTTTGTCCTATAAAAACAAAACAAGCAATATTGAGCTTATATGTAGGTGCAACACTGGTAGTCCATGCAATAAGAAACATGACGTGATCATTTTTAGCCATAGGTCGTACCAATCACAAAGTTATTTCTTTACAGAATTTGTAATTTGTTTTGTGTGTAAGGGTAACATAGATTTCCTGAATAATGTCCCCGGTACTCAGTCGTCTAGTAAAACCCCAATGGTACACTCAGTTCCCAACAAATAAAGCATAGGATAAAACCTTACGGTTACTCTATAATTCTTAACACGTGTCAGCAAAAAGTAATGTAACATAACCATGGCTGCTCACATGGGTACCAGAGGCAAAACATCTGTTGAACCTATAGTTGAAGTAAATACTGCCCAAAGTATGATCATTTGCTTTGCTCAGGTGCTAATTAATAAAACCATTGTGGTGAATAAATTATGTCCTGCTATATCTTCCATTAGCGGAAAATGTTCTTATGTTCAAGTAAAAGTCCCCTTCAAAATTTTCCCCCATTCTAGTATATGGAGGTTTCATATTTAAATAGAAAACAAACGTTATTCGATTTCAATGCTATGTCAGCACATGAGGATGCTGATTTTACAACCCCAACTGGCACATATTCTACAGAAAACTAGATTATGAAATTCATTCCCTGACTTGTTTTCTGACAACAAAAAGGAACTGCACATACCTATATAGATCATAAACATTTCTCATCCCAACTGACAAAGCCATGCAACAACAAACAGGACAGCAGAACTCTTGTCCAATCCAATAAAAGAAAATAAGAAATAACTACAAATACCAGCTTAGTGGAATTTTAGCGAAATCATCACTATCTAGACAAGGGGAAAACTCGTATGGACACATGATGCATTTCGCGTGCATAACAGGTTTTCTTTTTTGTCTTTTTAGATGCCAGTCTTGTAATCCACATGAAGCTTCTTATCTCTTTCTTTGAGAGATTCATGCTGAAGTCAAACGAAGGTTAGGTAAAACCTAGTTTTGCAAACTTTTATGGGAAGACTTTGAATTGGTCTCCGGCTGGTCAATTGAGTAGATTAAAGTGAATATGGTGGTCATAGAGCCTTCCATTTGTTGGATGGCCAATGACCAAGTCTAGTGATGCTCAACTCTGCTTAACATTTCAGGAAACATTCGACTTGCAGATGGATCAATCTTCTTATATCAGAGATAATGAAACAAATGACTATACACAGAATCAAATTGGCATTGTTAAGATGGAAAAATAGTTGACGAGCTTATACTCTATTTATTCGGGGGAAAAAAATGTGTTGGTCTCTAGACTAGTTAGTGAACTAATACCATATGTCCCTGTCTTGGCAATGTTGAATGCAAAAGCAAACAAGTTTATTGAATTTATGTGAGGCTAATGTTTTGAAAACTTTACTATCCAAGGATAAGTGAAATTATTCTTTTTCCCATCAATCTCTAAAGATTGAAGAAAGCATTCCATGAAGGGACATTAGTACTTCCTGTCACTCATGTCTTAATCTGCAATAAAGCAACAGCAGCCACAAGTTCCATTTACTACTAAAAGTAAGAATTGCCAAATTAAGCATGTATCTAAATCGAGTTCATACAAGAAAATGCCAAAAAGAAACCTGGTATTAGAACAAAATTGTGTAGTCCCAGTGGAACAACTGAAATGCCTCAGACTCACAGTAGATATTAGACAAAAGGGACATGAAATCAGTGTCTTCAATTACATTTTAAATTTTTAATAAGCATGCCATTATTGCAGCTTATTAAATTGTGAACATGTACCACTCAATTTGTGAGCATGCCATTATTGCGCCAATTATGATCCTCCAAAGCATATTGGATGGTCCCGATCATGCACCACTTCATCTATCTTACGTTTGACATGGAGCAGCAAACCAAACTCTGTTTGAGCTGAGGCTTATACACAAGATGCAGAACCAGTGCAGCAGAATGTGTCCCCCCTGCTCTAGTCCAGAGCATCAACCAGAAATCGCCAAACATTTCTAATGTTAAAAAAGTTTTCCTTTCCACGTCTATTTTTAGCTGGCAGAAGAAGGTACAAGCTGATACTGCAACACAACTTGCCCCATCGTATCAATCCTAAAATAGCATAGAGCCGGCAACCATTAACAATAATGCTGAGGGGTGGGTAAAAACCCTGTGATTGGCATTGCTTTCTCCCGTGGAATGCAGGATTGAGGTGTCATGATCCAGCCGTCCACCTAACATCCAACTATTAACGCACCATAACAAACTTAATAGTGGTTTGTAATTGAAAAACTAAAGGGAGGCAGAAATAAAGCCGGAACAATCATTTCACATGAACTTTTGCCTATAAACAAACATTTAAAAAAACACTCCATGTTCTGGTAGCAAGGGAGCAAAAGGTTAAAGGTGAGCTAGATAAAGTCAGCATCATGATACAACAACATAAATAAAACCACGTTATCCAAGTACTGAATCTCACGCTACATGGCAAAAGGGCAAAAGAGAAAGCACGCAATCACGGTTGGCAATGGTAACACACAAGTCAAGCAGCAGGCCGACGGATGTGGAATTGCTAACACTGCAACGGCAAACGTAGGATGGCCGATCGATGGAAACAAAATTGAAATCCGAGGGAAGGTTGCGGCTGACAGAGGGCGAGGAGGGGACAGGGGAGGGAGGGACGTACCAGTACTGACACCAGAAGCGGAGCATGCGGGCGTCGTTGGGGCGCGTCTCGACCGTCTTGAAGCACTCGAACGCCGGCATCGCGTACCCGAAGAGCAGCCTGCGAGCAGGCCGGCGTCGGCGAAACCAGGTTCGAAATCAGCCCGAAGTGATAGCACATGAGTTGGGCGGGAACGGAGTAAATTCCTCGGGGGCGGGCACTTACAGCAGGATCTTCGACAGGAGCTCCCCCAACATCTCGCCGGACAGGAAATGCCCGCGCGCGCGGCGCCTGTGCCTGCGGGAGCGGAGTAGTTCCCCACAGCACTGGCCTCTCTCCGGTCCCGCCCGCGCGAAATCCCCGGGGTCCTTGCCTGCGGCGGCTCGCGGAGCAGAATGGGGAGACGCGCTTGGAGCGGCTGTGGCGGAATGGGAGCGGGGAGGCCGAGGAAGGCAGAGGAGAGGAGAAGAGAGAAGGAAGCGGTTGCGTTGGTTGCCGTTGCGTTGCCGAGCCGTCGGACGTGGTGGGGTTGGACCCGTCCCGTCCCAGCCGACTGGGCCTGGGCCTGGGCCCTGGCTGCGCGGCGTGGGCCCACCGGAGCGGTATCTCCCGTCACGCTCTCTCCGTAGTCCCGTCCCGTCCCGTCCATAGGAGGAGTACAATGGACGAGGAGTTTGCTTTACGGCACACCTGTGTGTGTCTATGATTGGGTGGGGCCGGTGGTGTGGGTGCGCGGATGGGTGGCTTTTCGAATGGCTATGGTTTCCGTGTCGCCGATGCTTCTGTGGCCCCCCGTGTTGCTCCCCAAAACTTCTACCGAAGCTTCACTTGCCAAGAAGACATCGGCGACTTTTGGCGTACCATGTGCCTGGACGTTGTCTCGCTGCATACATACGACTTGTTCGTCCGTGACGAACGCGTAGGCACGCCACGTACGAAAGTGGATGTAAATACAAGACCTACTACTAGTTGAAAACAAAAAGGAAACTGTCATGGAATGATCATCAATAGGGTGGAGTACTGCCTGGTGTTGACCTTGGGTCTACCTACGTTCCTCATTACACCACACGTCCCATTGGTTCATATGTATAATGCCGCGTCACCATTGGTTACGTCTTGCTTGTGCTACAATAATTGCAATCCCGATCGAGCAATAACTCATATGCTTGCATTTTCCTTGTACACGCATTGCCAATTCTATCTCGATGCGGTTTAGTTGCTACTTAAGCTCATCCGCGCTCACGTTCACATGTAGTGGAAACAAAATTAATGCATGCTATTTCAGAGCTCACAACAAAAATGGCACCGTATTTTTAGTACCGCAGGAGATCCAGGACGACCTTTTGGGACAATAGCTCGGTGATCACGAGAACGGCTGATCGATCATAATATTAATTCCCGGGTGATCACTCCGTTAGTTTTCCGCAAATGGACCGGACGTGCCGGCCGGAGATAGCACGCAAAAGCGGAGAAGATTCCATGCGGCATCTCTACGCGTGCCGGCTCGTGACGACGACCCATTGCAATGCAATGCAAAGCCAACCCCAACATTCCAAAATTCCAACAACAACCCGCATGGACCCGTAGCAATTGATGAAATCTCGGTCCAACCAATCCACCGCGGGAGCGGCAAGAATTCAGGACCGGGTCAACCACACATGCTGATGACAAGCTTGATGATGCATTTACGTATCTCACCTCGACCTGTGACGCCCTGGTTAATTTTGACTTTTTTTTGGCGATTAAAAATCTTAACTTGACAATCGCCACCAAGTCCATCGTCAAAGTCTCTAGCTTTGTGTGTTTTCCTGCCATGAATTTCCCAATGCCTTCCCTCTGTGTCTCTCATTTCCCATTCAGATGACATCCCCTGGCGATTAATTTTCCTGCACGGCTTATCCATTCGTGTCGTATCTGCTAGAGCCTACATATTGGAGTACGCAACTGACGCATGCACACTTCTTCCCTTTCTTTCCCCCCTTGATTCATCGTGAATACTCACAGGATCAGTGCCGTGCCCCGTGCATTGCGTTGCTCGATCGTCTCACCCGTCATTATCCGATACGGGTCACAACACTCCGCTCTCGTTGTTCCGACACGGGTAACGGGTAGTTGGGAAGGAATCGGTTTACCAACCACAGTGTAAAGTCCGTTATAGGTTAGTTGGGTTTAGGCATCGTCGTTAGGTGCTTTATCAGCTCACCAGTTCAATCAATCGATGCAAGTTCAGTGCATCGATCCTCTATTGATCCGTTGCTGATTTGAACCTGCACATGCCGTGTCCATTATCCTATGGGGTGTTCAGATTCAGAAAAAAGTATTCTTCAATAAATTTTTTCTATTCATCCCACTCACATAACACGCTTCACAGTACACTATTTATCTAGAAAAAGTATTTTTTACTTTAAATCTGAACACAGCCATGATTTATCGAAATGACCCGTTAGGGCAGCTCCTGAGTGCGTAAAAAGCAAACCGTGGTTCGATTTTATCGAACCGTCAACATAGTGAGCACCGAACGCTGGTTGTCAGAAACAAAATCGAACTCTCACGAGAAGCCAAACCGTGCCTACGGCAGCTGAATAAAATAAGCGAGCCATGCTCCTATCCCTTCTCACAACAAGGCGCCAGCACATGCATTTGAGAATCTTTTTCTCTGGTACGTAGGCCCCGCAAGTTGGTGTTAACACTGACAGCACCGAACGCTCGCTTGGTTCGAATTTTGGTGTCAGATGCGTCCGAAGTCCTGGAGCTGCCCTTGTCCTATTCGAGAAGGTCGTACTGTTATCATCTCCAAAGCACCCGTCGCCATCTTCCACGAGACTGCCGCTGCACTTGGAAACTGCGCGCCACGCATCCAGCTCCAGGCGTGAGATGCTCACTTGACTTGCTCAGCTGTCAGCTCCCTCCTCTCGTCGTCAGTCAACTGGCTGGCTACTCGTTCTATGGGCCGTCATCTTCCCGGATTGAACCGAAGCAGCCCATATCACAGAGGAGAGAGGTCAGCCCAACAGCCCGAATAGCCAGCCATGTGAGTGTGACCACCAGAGCGGATGTGACCAGCCCAACAGCCCACATGGTCTAAACTAGCCAGCCCATGTTCTACATGGCCAGGCCTCCTGAGTGAACTGAAGTACTTTTTTTTTTTGAAAAAAATTGTGAACTAAAGTACTGAACGCGCTTGTCGTCCATGCTTCTTCCATGCTTGCACTGATAAATTTCATGTGCCACAGCCTCCCAATAGTTTGCACTTGCATGCAGGCAGCCCCCAGCACAGAGGGGACATTGGTCGATGCCGTCACTGCGCTCCAACCCAATGCATGCGAATGCGAGGCTCCTCCGCTCCCTGCTGCCCCGCATCGAATCCAAGTAAGTAGCCAAGCCAAGGCCAGGAGTAGTAAACTCGTGAGGTCGCATCGGCATGGCGACGCCGTGAATCCAGGCGGTGCCAAATAAAGCCCGGCCTGCCACGCATTGGTTGCCGCCGCGCTGCCAAGCAATTATTCACGGCGTCACCAGGAGTCTAGCTAGAGTCCGTCCGCGACCGTGCGGTAGTGTAGACCGGCCATGGATGGGTTCACGGCTCCGGCGTGAAGCACAGTAATTTCGTCTCCTCTCTTCTTGAGTGCAGCAATTGATGCGCATCTTGAGAAATTACTATGGAGCACAACGTAGTACTCCGTACTAGCCTTCAGCAGCAGCAGCCCAGAACTGGACAAGACAAGACTTGAAGATTGCAATGAAGAAGAGACAAGTAATTGCTGAGTACAGCTGGGACGCATCAAATTTCACTGCACAGTCACTCGGGGTGGGTAGATGAGGGTGGTGAAATGCGCTCACTCCCTCATCAGCACAAAGGTAGCCCAGTGGCACACAGTAGAAACGCTCTGTATTCTGAAGATGCAGGCATGCAGCAAATGCTGGTGCAGAGAGCCGATCTCTCCTGCTGGCAATCTGGCATCTTCATGGCGGGCTGGCCGGCCCAAGGCCGGGAGACGAGTCGGATCTTTTGAGAAACTTTTACTACAGCCCAAACCTGAACTCCTTTTCGGCTGCAATGCATGCAGCGAGCAAGCAGGCAGCGGCGCATCGCACGCTCACCTGAGTGAGTCAAGCCCCGGGAACGTCATGATTTCCGGCTCACGTGCCCAGGCCGGGCCGCTGCCTTGTGCTGCCTACTTGTATGTTGTCACAAGTGTAAATGTTTTGTCCTTTTAGATGGGGGCAGCTGGTCAGTTCAGATTCAATTCAATGTCTCGAGTCTGAAGAGGACGAGCCGTGCGAACCTCGAGCCATTGCCAGTGACTCGGCCCGTTTCATGGTGCAAGACCGAAGTGAATCGTGTGTGGGGGAACGTTCAGTACGCGGGATCGGTTGGAGAGGATTTTACAGTTCAAATTTTTAGAGACGAGAGCAGCCCCGAAGCATGCACATCACAGCAGCCACATATTCGGGGCTCTCGTCTCTAACTCGCTCATACGAGTATACGACCATACGTATATCATGGTGATTGCCCATAAGCTAACTGATGAGGACATGAATCGTTAGCAAAGGAGCTTCTGCAAGCTGGGCAAGCTGTCGCCTCGCCGGGGCGACGATGGCTGGAGCACAGGCGCACCGACGCACACGCAAGCGAGGCGAGGCCTGTCACAGTTTCCGGCACGCCCAACGGCCCAACCTTTCTTGTTGCTACTGTTCTGGGGACACGCATGCGGCGTCGTCATCCGGAGGAGATCTCGATCCATTGGTGGCTTGCATTGGCTGTTGCCGGCCGGGTCTGATGAAAAGCTGCGGCTTTTGTTGGAACGCTCGCCGACGACGCAGTGACATGATGATCTAGAGAGGAGGCCCGGACTCAGATTGGGTGGCTTGCCTTCAGCAAGTCACCATGTAACTGGCGGCACAAAATCCACCGTCCAGCATTGATCCAACGAACGAAACAAGTCTGTCATTCTTTTTCCAGGAAACGCACGTGAGCAGCTGCCACGCGTGAACGGAGCAGCCTGGGTGCGCAGCGTGCTTTCTCCCGGGCCGCACTGCGCCTCCTCCGCCACCCGCAGCGCCGCCGCCACCCGCGCGCGTAGACACGGCTGTTGCGAGGTCACCTCCGTTTCGCGCGGCAGCAGTCCTTGGTGCGTGCCGCCGCAGCCCCGTCGCAGTATGTATCTGCCTATTGGTTCTTCGAATCAGACTGCGATGTGAAAAGAAATCCCAGAAAGATTGGGAGATCAGATTGAGAGGAAACTAGATGAGATCGAAATTAAATCGAAGAGACAACCAACAATGGAGATCGGATTGAGAGGAAACTAGATGAAATAGAAATTTAATTCCAAATGAAATAAAGAAAAGGCACCTCAGATTGGGAGGAAAAGAGATGGTAATCGGAATATGAATCCAATTGAAATTGAAACTTCTGCGGGAGGTACGGCGGCGGCGCTGAAGCGGCGCGATGCAGGCGGCGGCGCGGGACAAAGCCGCCCAGGCTGCTCCGTCCTCTGTCCACGCGGGCGTCGCGATAAGCCAAATTCACGTCCTAGGTGAAAAAAAGAATAAACCAGTTCCATCCGTTGGATCAGCGCTGGACGGTGGATTTTGTGCCACCAGTTACATGGTGACTTGCTGAAGGCAAGTCACCCAATCTGAGTCCGGCGCAACACGGGATATGCTCCCCATCTGGAATGCAGCCAAGTGTACATAGAGTCTACTGTACTGGAGCTTGGTCCATATGGACAATAGACTGAAACTAACGCGAATGATCGCTGTGTGTGTGTGCATGGACATGTGCTGGCAAGGAATCGCATACTAGAACGACCCATCATTCCCAAACCTGCTGATTAGCGTGGACTGGCGGAGCTGCCTCTCGTCTCTCACAGCCCCGGCAGTGGCAAGTGAGCTTTGTAGACAAGAACCGAACCAAACAGTTACAATCGAAGACCCACAAAAAAAAGGATAATGGTCGGTGGCTCTGACCATCAGTAATTTTAAAGGTATATTCCTATGTGTAAAAGTTACTCTTCAATATATACTTTTGTACTGCGTATCAGAGAAGAAAATACTAGTCGAGTTACACAAGCAAAAGGCCGTGAAAAAGTTGCATATTTTTGGAGAAAAAAACTAACCTTTGTACACACGGTTGTGTTTGACGCATGATATAGACATGTAGTACACGTGAGCGTTGAGACCATGACTCAGAATATCACAGTTTTCTGTGTGTTGGTGACGGTGTTTGCAACCTTTGGGCAGTGAGCACTGACAGCATGAAGATGGAGCCCTCTCATCATAATAAACTGCACGCTCGTCCATTCCATTCCGGACTGCGCAGGGACTCGATCGATCGGAACGAAAAGGTTTTAACGGTTAACCCCTTCGATGATTGCAGCGAACATCAAACTGAACGCGGTGGTCATTGTGTCTTTAGGCAGGCAGGCAGGCAGGCATCCTCGACTCCACGGCGAAGAAAGCATGCATGATTCGTGGACTAGGGTGCCGGCATAAACGCTGCCACAGAGCACCGACCATCCGTGACTTTTGTTATCCCTGCTTTGGAGAGTCGATCATGAGACGACTGCAAATGCAAAAGGCGACCTCAACTGCACGACGACATCTTTGCGCTGGCACGTTACTCGTGAGTCGCCATGATGAGGTTGGATGCTTGGGCTCGCAGTTGCAGAGGAGGTTGCCCTGCAGATACTAGTAGCAGAGCGCTAATTTTGCGCTTTGCAGCAGGAGCTAACAAAGCAGCCACTGCATGCTCGGGAGCTGCCCGGAAGGGAAGGCGAAGGCGGACGCGCCGCAATGATTGGTCGTAGGAGCACGAGCACTGCACGAGCGTGCCCAAAAAGAAGGCGCCTAGAGAAAGAAAGAGTCCCCGAGCCGGGCGGCATGGCACGCGAGCGCGCTACAAGCTCCTTTCCATGGCGCACGGTGGCGTCTGCGCAGTGCGCGCCGGCGCCGGCATGGACGGGATCGAACGAAAGCTGTACTAGGCGAACGAGCGGGACCACCGGCTAGAGGTAGATTCGATTCCACCCTCCGGCTCTCGCGCGCGCCACCGGATCCCGATGAAGCTCGCCTCGTTTCGTTACAACCCAGCTGGTCAAGCAAGTTACATGAGTTCTTGACCAGCTGGGTTGTAACTCGTAGTGTAGGTACTAATACCTGTAACACGATCATGATTATAACATTTTAGTAAAGAATAGATATGATATAAACTCAGCGGTCTGCTCTCATGCTGCCACACCCGCCCCTGACAGTAGAGATGAGAAATTGGATGCCATGCCACGTACTCCACATGACCGTATGTTTTGGTAACCTCTGCCCTGCGGTACTCATCATGTCACGTACTCCCGATCCCCCATCCAGTATTTTGTTCGGCAGGCCAGCCGTACCCGTACACGCCGCAGCGTAGCATGCATGCTGCATCATGCAAACATTGCGCTGGCCACTGGCGAGGACAGTCAAAGTCAACACCATCGACAAAAGCCGCAGGGGAACGGAATGATGAGCGAGCCCCAACCCAACTCCCTCACACCAAGGACAGAAACGCATCACGTGGCCCCACTCATTTGACCCCACAAGTTTAACCTCCCCCTGGCCCCACCTCCCTCCTGACCGGGGCTGTCCCACACCCCAGCCGTTCCCGTTCGTCTCACCCAGATCCCTCGCGGATATATAAAACGGCGGCGGCCAAGTCCTCGTCGCTTCACCGCCGTCCGTCTCCTCCGTCACGGCGCAAAGAGCAAAACCACATGCGCAGTAGAGCTAGCTAGGCCAAGGCTAGCCAGGCACTCGCCGCGTACGTACGTGATGTCGTCGTCGTCGTCGGCCAGGGCGCGGCGGGGCAGCGGGAGCCTGCAGTTCCCGGTGGGGCGGTGGCGCCACGTGGCGGTGGTGGACACCGGGTGCGGCTGCCGCCCGCGCAAGGCCACCTCGCGCCTCCTCAGCCAGCTGCCCTCCTTCCTCCGCCCTTCGCCCAAGCCGCCGCAGCAGCCGCCGCGGAGCAGCTCCCGCTCCTCCTCGGGCTTCTTCCCCTCCTCCGCCTCCACCGCCTCCTCCTCCGCCGCCACCTTCACCACCACCCACTCCTCCGCCTACTCCTCCTCCTACTCGGGCACCCTCGCCTCCACCGCCCCCAAGAAGCGCCACGAGCCGCCGCCGCCGCCGGCGGCGGCCAGGAGGAGGCAGCAGGGCAGGAGGAAGAAGAGGTACGAGAAGCAGACGATGGGCGCCGCCGCCGCAGAAGAAGAAGACGACGACGTGGGCGTGGCGGTGGAGAAGGAGTCGTCGGACCCGCGCGCCGACTTCCGGGAGAGCATGGTGCAGATGGTGGTGGAGATGGGGCTGTGCGGCTGGGACGACCTCCGCTGCATGCTCCGCCGCCTGCTCGCCCTCAACGCGCCGCGCCACCACGCCGCCATCCTCGCCGCCTTCGCCGAGGTCTGCGCCCAGCTCACCGCGCCGCCGCCGCCGCCGGTCCCGCACCCGGCCTACCACGCCTACGACTACCACTACCACTACTGATCGATGTGACATGAGACCAGCTAGCTCATGTCGTGAGCTGCTTGCTGGTCAGCAGCGACCTCCTCCCCTTCTGTTGTGTCCCGGGTAGGATAGGAGGTCTCGAGATCCTGGTACCACCCGTGTGCTGCAGCAGATCACCGGGTGGTGATAGGATCTCGTAGTAGTTTCGTCAGAATTACCAGAGTCGTCGTTTTCTGCAGTAATCCGTCAGGTAGTAGATCTTCTGCTCGGTGTGTTTGTGCTTTTGTTAGCTACTCGTAGCTTGGAATAGCTCTAGCTGGCTTTGATTGGTGTTGCATGGTGTGCTTGGTTCAGTGTGTTCGCCTGTTCGGGTGGCCTTTGGTTTTGGATGAAGGTCTCTGAAGAAATGTACTAGTAGTAATTTAGCAGCAGATTTATTAGTTGTTGGGGTTAAATGTATGTAACTTGGTATGAAATGTTTGAGGTGTTTATGCTTAACGCATGACGCCTGATTTCCAGTGAAGCCTTTGTAAAATGATTTCACATTTGGTATCTTTGTGGAGTAGCCATAAATTCAAAGAGATGGCGTACTACCTTCCAAGTTACCATGATTCAACGGTACCCTTTGGTGGTAAAAGGTTTTGACTGCACCCTTGGTTAACAACAGGCTGGAAGTAATAAATTATGGTGTCCTGGCGTCTGCCTGATGCAGCGACGTGTAGTTACTAGCCTGAAACCATCTGAATGTGCATTCACAACAGTATTATGGGTGGCTAAAAGCGGGTGAGATGTGATGTGGAAGAAAGAGAAAGTATGACAGAGAAGGAAGCGAGCCGTTCGCGAAACGCCGGCTGCGAGCAGCCGCATGCACTTTTTCACAGCATTTCTCAATCCCGCTAGCCGGCGAGATTATTGCCATTGCTCTCATCGCTGAAACAGATCGCAGAGCCCGTGGCATCGGTACATCTCCATCAGGAGAGTTGGGGACGTGCAGCGCTGAGGCGGACGACATGAGGCGCCCGCACCTCGTTCACGCGCTCTGTTTGATTTTACGACAACTTTACGCAGTAGTACGTATTTCTTTGCCTTTTGGAACGTATATAGTGGACAGTACTTATGTTAATTGTGGAACTGTTTCAGGCACTTGCCTCGCATCAATGCATCATTTCAGTTGTTTGAGCTGGTACCCGTGGGCTGTGGGCTGTGGCTGTGGCAATGGACCAATCCAACCGAGCAAGAAATGTGTCCCTATGGCTGTGTTCAGATGGAGTGTGGAAATTTTTTTTTTTCTGAGATACGTGTTATGTGAGGGACATGAATATGAAATGTGAAAAAGGAATTTTAGAGATGCTTGTTCTGTGAGGGAGATGAATAGAAAGTAAAAAGTATTTTTGGAACCTCAACACAGCTTAAAAAAAAAGACACTTCAAATCCTGCCATTCTTGTTGCGGTAAAAAGGGCGAATCATGCCACTTTCGTGGAGTATTTCTCATGAACCAACGACCACGGCTAGCTCCATACTGTACGTAGTACTGCTGTACTGGTGTGTTCTAGTAGTAGTAGGAGTACATACTCCTGGTCAGCGCGGCTACGACTTTGGGTAAGCTACTTTTTGTGATGGTTCTTTCTTTTTTCTGGAAGGAGGTGCCTGCGTGCGGGAGCTCGTGTCCTTGTGCTTTGAGCCACGGGCGGGAGGAGCTTTTCAGGCGACGAGCGTTGGGTTCCATCTTCCATCCGCTTCCTTCGATCCTGGCCTCCTGGGCATGCACATAGCAAACACACACAAGTACACAACACGCACGCAGAAAAGGGTAGCACGCATGATGATGTGTCCGCGAGTTGGGCAGGATGATGAGCTTTGCCTGCCGTGCACCTGCGCCTCTTTCTCATGATATTCTGGGCCGGACGGAGTTGTGGAGTTGTAAGCCCAGCTATCTCTTCTGGGCCTTCCCTTTGAGTCCGTCGGCTCGCGCCCCAGCGTTTGGAGCCCAAACTGGGAACGGAACAGCTAGGTCGGCAGCAGCCAGCACAGACGAGGAGACGCACGGATCGGATAAGCGGCGAGAGCAGCGCGACGCCATTGGTCGGTTGCGTTGACCCTTCTTCTGAGCGCGACGCTCTTGAATGCGCGCGCTCCGGGCTCGATGCAAGCAAGCTCTTCCGCGGGAGGAGGACTAGGAATAGGAGGTCCACCAAAAATTCAGCTCAGCACCAAGTCCTCCCCTGCGCTGCTCGCTGCTGCACTCTCAAGCAGCGGTAGTACTCCTAACACTGTCGCGTTCCATAAACCTGATGCAACTATGACACAAGGGTGGTGCTCTTGCTCTTCTGCTGTTAATTACTGACAACGGGGTACCATGCCAATACAATCACCAGTAGCCCAGTACGACACCATTATCGTTATAAACTGGAACGGGTGAGGGCTCGAGGTCGAGGTGCTTGCTTACTGAATGCGGACACCATTAGCCAAAAAAAAAAATGACATATAACTGAGCCTTAATTCTTGGGTTCGGAACTTCGGATGGGTGCCTTCAAACGAGGGAAAAGCAAGTCCTGCACTGTGCACTGAGGATCAACGCAACGGATGGTAGTGAGGTCCAAAAGGGTTATGCGGATCGAGGGCGATCGAAGCTGCCTGCGTCTGCGTCTGCATGGCTCCCCGTGCCACGAGCCGGCTGGAAAAAGGGCACTCGGCGTTCCTGGTTTCAGAAGCTTCTCCTGCGGGCATGTCCAAGTGTATGCTATGCGATCGTCCCGGCGGCTTCCACGGGAGAATCGTCGTTTTCCGGCCCGTTGCACGGCGCACCAGAACGAGACAGCCGCGGCTTGTTGTTGGTTATTAGGTCAACAGATTTACGGTAACAATAGTTTGTTTGGTGGCCACTTGATCTGTCGGGTTCTGTAGTACTACTCACTGTAGTAGTAGCTACTAGTAATTTAAGCCGGGGACATGCAATGCCCCGTCCAAAAACGGCTTGGGGCTTTTGAGGACGATCGACATGTGTGGCTAGGTTAAACAATACCGTAGAGCTCAAAATCTTAGGCTAGCCAGCCACGGATCAGTGGAGCAAAAATCCATTGACGATGGATTAGTGGCACGCGCCAGGCCACACACGGGCACTGTTCACGCTTTAATGGAGATCACAGAGAGGGGGGTCCGATCGGCTGTCCGAGCGCCCGATCGGTCTGGAGCGCACGGGAGCGGGGCCTCACACAGCTCGCCGGTCATCATCGGCCGCGACGACGGCGACGAGCAGACGACGGCGACCGTGACGTGTCAGGAAGGCAGCTAGCGCGCAACCAATAATCAATCAGGGCTTTCTACTGTGCCTGCGCGCGCGGCCGCCCCTACCAGCCAGCTACGTACTGTCCGTGTACCGCTACTACTACGACATGTCTACTTGTATGATGTACGCACGCACATAAATACGGGCACATGCATGCGGCCCCTCCGCCCACTAGGTGACCGTATTAAATGGGGGTATGCCTGCCCCACCTACCGGTCGGTGCATACTGACTGTATCATCATCGAAACAAAGCAAAGCAAGTAGCTCGGATCAACGTAAACGACGACATGGCCGGTGAGTAGCGATATGAGGATAAACCAGATTACTGTAAAACCATGCTCCAAGGATTGTTCCTGAAGCTAAGCTGCTCTTGCCGTATTGAATTATTGTCAGCAATGAGCTTGCTTAATTCTCTACTACCCATGCAATTAATACTATATCATACACATTGCATTGGATCCTTCCTACGATCCCCCACCTACTACAGCTAAATAAAATAGAAGAACTGAAAAACCTACTCCGATTAATCATCCTGTCGTTAATTTGCTTGGTTAATCATCAAAACACTAATAGCCAGCACCAGCACGAAGGCATATCGGGATTGCTGGTGGGTGATCGATTACGGCACGCGCAGTGGAGCACTAGCGGGCGGCGGTGGCACGATCGTCACCGGTGGCCGCCGCACTACTGGGCCTTCTCCTCCTCCTCTTCCGCCACGTCATCCTGGACGACGTCGTGCTCGGCGGCGCACGACGAGGACGAGGAGCAGCAGCAGGCGACGCCTTCGTCTCCAACGCCACATTGCTCCGCCGCTGCTGCGGTGGCGGTAGCGGCGCTGGAGGAGGTGGTGGCGGCCGTGCTCGAGCTGGTACTGGTGCTGGTAGTGCAGCGGCTGCCGGCGCAAGCACTGCCATTGCTGCTGGAGCTGCTCGTGGCGGTGGCGTCGGAGGGGGAGGAGGAGGCGAGGCCGAGGAGCAGGTCGATGAAGGCGCCGACGATGAGGTGGTGGTGGTGCTTGCCGTTGATCCGGAGGTAGCAGGCCAGGAGCTCCTCCAGCGCCGCCCAGTCGCGGAGGCCATGCGCGGCGACCATCTCCTCCATGGACGCCCGGAAGTCTCCGTACGGGTCGCCTGAGTCCACCGCCACCGCCACGCTCCCCTCCGCCAGCGATTTACACGGCTGCTGCTGCGTTTCATCCTCGTCGCCGCCGCCGTCGTCTGGGTCGTCGGGCGGCGTCTCTTCATCAGCAACCTCTGTCTCCGTCGTCCTCGCTTTCGCCTCCGCAACAAGGGGCGCTGCTGGTGGCTTCGTCGGCGGCGAGGGGGTGGAGGATGTGGCGAGGATGGAGTTGGACGCCGGCAGTGGGCCGGCGTCGAAGAAGAAGCGGTCGGTGGACGTCCGGCCGAGGCTGCGGATCACGGCCTCCGACCACTCCTCGGACGCGGTGGTGGTCGAGAAACTGTCGACGTCGTCGTCCGGCAACTCACCCTCCTCCGTCTCGTCACCGGCGAGGGAGAAGAGGTCGACGTCCGCGGCGGAGTCGTCGACGTAGACCGAGTTGACCGTCTTGTACATTTCGCCGGGCGCCATCAGCTTGGTGTTCCCGGCCGTCGTCGCGGCAGGCGGGCACCGGGTGGCACAGCCTGCTGCCGTCGTCGTCGTCGGCGCGCAGCAGGGCTCGTCGCCGGCGCGGAAGGAGGCGGTCTGCGGGCTGGTCCCGCAGGGCGGCCAGGGCCACGGCGGGGTCGCCGGCGGGCCGGCCGCGGGGGAGGAGGAGTCGACGACGAGCCTGGAGAAGATGGAGACCAATCCTTTCTTGCCCATCTTTTTTTTCCGGTGCGGTGGTTCGATCGACGGAATGCAGCAGTGGGGAGGACGACGGATCGATTGAAGTTAATGCTGCCGAGCTCCAAGGAGAGGGAGACGGGGAGGGAACGGGGAATTGAGGAGCTAGCTCTTCAAAGTGGTTGAGGAGACGGAACGGGAAGAGAGAAGAGAGGAGCTCGGCGGCACACGAGAGAGAGAGGGTGAGCGCTGGCTGACTGGCTGGCTGCAATTAAGGGAGGACGCTACTGTAGTGTAGAGAAGAGAAGAACATGGGGATGGGCCCGTGGCTCATGCATGTGCCCGTACTTGCCCTGTTGGTTCGTTAGATGCACGGAAGAGACGACGACCGTGCCATGCATTCTTTTGTTTGGTACACGATACTAGCCAGTAGGTGTCGTAGCACATGATAGCTTAGCTAGGTCAAAATCTCGGCATGTCAAAATATATGGTCACTAATAGGGCTCGTTTGGTTTCTGCCAAATAGGGCCACGCCAACAGATGGCTCGCCAAAAAATTGGTGGAGGTTTTGGCCGCCTGCACTTTGCCGATGATTGGCGTCCAATTTGAACTAGGTTTTGTTCTGCGGCATGGGCACGCCAAAATTTGGCCACCATCCAAACGAGCAGCGTATATGTAGTCAACGACCAAAGTTTTGGTAGGGCACGTATGGGCAGCAAACCAAACGCCCCTAAAAAAAGCACATTGCTCTCTCGCTCCAATTCTAACCACCAAGTGTGAGTTCCACTTGAGTGGCACTGTACATCCATAACACATGCTGATGGCTCTGTTTGTTTCCTTCGAAATCACGCCTCTCTGTGTTTTTACTTTTCTGTTTATTTCCATTTTCTTTATCCAGTGGCCAACGTGGCCGATCTTTGAAACGACCTTAATTGTGCTATTGAACTGAACTTGAACGAACTGAGTAGGAACACTACCGGAAAATCCTAATATGCCGAGAGCTACAATGTTTGCCGTGAGCCAAACGTCGGGCTCTCGGCAAATCAGACGTTCGCCGTGAGCCAAGCCCCTAGACTCTCGGCAAAAGAACAACCGTCGGCAACAACTACGTTTCCCGTGAGCCTTTAAGGTCGGGCTCTCGGCAAAGTTTGCACTCTCGACGAACGCGAACTTCGCCGAGAGCTTGAGCAAAGACACTCTCGGCAAACTCGGACCTCTCGGCATACGTGATCACGTGCCATGTTCGTGCTCCCGCCGCCAGAGACGGCGTGTGGGGCGGCTAACGGCCGTCAACCTCTTTGCCGTGAGCCTACATGGTGCTCACGGCAAAGGGTGCTTTGCCGAGAGCAGCGGACGTCCTCTCGGGAAAACTGGACAAGTGGCACGGCATCCGTCAGGTCGGCATGGCCACGTGGCAGCCTCTTTGCCGAGAGTTTTGCCTAAGGTCACGGCAAAGACAAGGTTTGCCGAGAGCTTACCAAAGCCTCACGGCGAAAGCATGCTTTGCCGAGAGCTTCCTAGCGGCTCTCAGCAAACGTGTCCCACATTTTTCACATTTCAACGCCCAAACAAATTTTCTTAGTTCACACATCCTACAAAATACAACATGTGAGCATTTGACTATTTTACCAATTTGTTTGCTATTTTTAATTTCTTTGTATCGATATGTTTGATTTATGGAATAATTCTAAGTTGAATAGAGAAAAGATTTGAAAAATGGTAAAAAATAAATTAACTAATGAGATTCATGTAAATAAGTGTGATGTGAAGCCTTACCAACAAAATAAGAGTATATTTTGATGAAAACATGAAAAAGACCACGTGGATTAATAGTTTTGCAATTATTAAAAATAGCAAATGGAGTCCGAAAATCATGATTTTTGTAGACATCCAATGATTTGGTGTACTAAGAGTGTGGAAAAAGTTAGACGAGGTTTCGGGCAATTTTGTGTCAAACCATGCACAAATCCGAACATCTCCGTAGAAGTTTCGTAAACATCACATGTGATCTCTAGAATTTGAACTCAAAGGGAACTTTAAATTTGAGTTTGCATGCAAAACTTTGTGCACATGTTATAGACACTATAATATGGTCTATGTCAAAATTTGGTATTTTTTCATAATAATTTGATATATATTTCTACTTCATATATACATGAAATAATAAAAATTTACTAAAATACATATGCAATAATGAAATAATATGCAAACAAATAGGACTTCATGATTTTACTCATCATATGAAATAAGATCAGTATCACCAACACTTTAGAAAAAAGAAATGGAGAGCACAATAAAATAAAAACTAATAGGGAAACAACTCTTTGCCGAGAGCCACAAGGCGCGCTCACGGCAAACAGGGTGTTTGCCGTGAGCTCGGCCTTGTGGTCACGGCACAGAGTTGTTTGCCAAGAGCTTGCAAAGGGGCTCACGGCAAACTGCGTTAAATTTTTTCCAACTGAAAATTCAATCTTTGCCGTGAGCTCGGCTTTGTGCTCACGGCACAGAGTTGTTTGCCGAGAGCTTGCAAAGGGGCTCACGGCAAACTGCATTGAATTTTTTCCAACTGAAAATTCAATCTTTGCCGTGAGCTTCGATCTGGCTCTCGGCAAAGGCTATGTTTGCCGTGAGCTAGATCCAGGCTCTCGGCAAAGGCAGTGTTTGCCGTGAGCCTCGATCTGGCTCTCGGTAAAGGCTATGTTTGCCGTGAGCTAGATCCAGGCTCACGGCAAACCTCCTACACTTAACCGTTCCCTGTCTCCTTCCTCCACTGACTTGGCCATTCATTTTCCACCGCGCGCTTCACTGCTCTCACCGCCACCCTCCGCTCCTCCACCCCTGCGCCACCGCCCTTCGCTCCTCCACTCCCGGGGCGCCGCCTCGGGTCATCGCCGCCGTCCACGTCGGCCGCCCGTGTGCGCGCCGCCTAGGCCGCTCGTCGGCCGTCCGTGCGTCGGCCGGCCCCACGCGCCGCACGCCTGAACCGGCGCCGCCCGTCCCCGTCGCCGGCGCCGTCCTCGCCGCGCGCCTGAACCGGCACCGCGACGGACTCAGAGGTCAAGGGCGGTGGCGGCGCGAGGCTGCGAGGGTGGAGACGCCATGCGCATCTCCGGCCAGCAGCCGGCAGCACGGGTCGACGGCCGGCTGCGGCGGCTACGGAGCGGGCGAGGAAGACGGATCCCGACGGCTGCTCCACCCGACGGCGACCCCTCCCGACGACGGCGGTTCAGGTCGGCAGCGACGGCCTGCTCTTCTCCCGTCAAGCACTCATCCCCTGGGCACGTGGTCGTCTCTCGCCGGTGAGTTTCCCATCCCCTCCCTTCACCTCTTCGATCTCTCTCGTTCATGCTAGGGTTCTTGATGCATCTGGATATCGAATAGTGGGGGTTCTTGATGCGTGAAATCCAGACGCTGTTAGATAAAATCAAAGCTTCTGCTACTCCTTTGAAATTAAATCAACATAGATTTAACTTAACCGTATTCAATAAGCAAACAACACTTGTCTAGATTATATGAATGTGTAGGAAATTTGGATTCATGTGTACAAATGAGTTAATTCATAAGTAAATGTTGTTCATAACTAATGGCTAGATTGAAACATTGCATTTTTTTAGTTGATGAGATGGAATTGTAAATTTGTGGCTGTATATGGTTGTATGAATGTGTTTGTGCTTGATGAGACAAAATTGTGGATTTGTGGTTGTATAAGGTTGCATGAATGTGAATGTGATTGTATGTGATTAAATTGATGATGATAGTGGGGCTTTAGAAACCTCATTGTGTAGGGGAATTGCTGCCGAATTTTTTCATTAAAATTGTTATGTTATTTTTTCAGGAGAGGAGTCGACGCTCGCCTTCCTCGTGCCGACGCTAGCCCATCCTCGACTCGACGCTCACCGTCATCGATGCTAGCCGGATAGCAAGGTGAGACATAAACACACTTGTCTTTTCGTTTCATGTTTTAGGTCACGTAACCTAGTTAGGCGTCTCCTGTTCGAAAGAGATACATTTTGAGATATGCAGTTCTCTGCATACGTAAAACTGTATCTGTTTCGAATTGTCCACGTTTATTGGACAGCCCGAGGATGCGACGATGTCGTTAGTTTCCATGTTCTACTTCTATCCGAGACAGAGTTTCGGCAGCATCTCCCTGTTGTTCTTCAGATGCACACTCTCCTTTCAAGGATGTGTATCTGGAGAACAGCGGAGAGATGCTGCCGAAATTCTGTCTCGGATAGGAGTAGAGTATGGAAACTAACGTCATTGCCGCATCATCGGGTGGGATTAGGACCTATCTTTACCTAGTAGAAAGTATAAGGAGCGTGTAGATACTTAAGATATCTATATCCCTCGTTGAAATGTGAAAGGATGGCTGACCGTGAGTGGATGTACACGGGCCGCCCGAGTCCGCGTCAGTTTACAAAAGGCGATATAACCATCAGGTAGTTGATGGACGTTGGTGTTTGAACTATCTGTGGTTGAACTTGTGGTCGAACTTGTATGTTATGTGCATGAACTTGTGATATAACTTGTCGTTGAACTTGTGGTCGAAACACTATGTTATGTGCATGTGTTTGTGTAATGGTTATATTAATTGCCTGTGATGTATTTGAGATGTATGTGTGATATATGAGCAAATAAAAAATAAAAAAGGCCTCAGCCCAGGGGTTTGCCGAGAGCACGTGGTCAGGCTCTCGGCAAAGGTGCCATTTTTTGCCGTGAGCACGGGGCCAGGCTCTCGGCAAAGGTGCCATTTTTTGCCGTGAGCACGGGGCCAGGCTCTCGGTAAAGGTGCCATTTTTTGCCGTCAGCCTTGGACGGCGCTCTCGACAAAGCCCTGTGCAGAGGCCCCGCGCCTACCCCCCGGTGTGGGCCCCATGGACTCTTTGCCGAGAGCCTGGCACGTGGCTCTCGGCAAACCTTGAGTTCTTTGCAGAGAGCCTGGCACGTGGCTCTCGGCAAACCCAGCTGCGGGCCCCACAGAGACGGCGCACCGCCGTCTCACCGGCGTTAGGGCCAGGTCTTTGCCGAGAGGCTACATGCTCTCGGCAAATACCTCTGGTGCACACGGCAAAGGCTTTGCCGTGAGCCTGACAGAAAGCTCTCGGCAAAGAGAGCTTCGCCGAGAAAAACTTTGCCGAGTCAGCTTTGCCGAGAGACGGCTCTCGGCAAAGGCTTTGCCGAGAGGATGATTCTCTTTGCCGAGAGTGCCAGGCTTACGGCAAAGAGCCTGGATCCGGTTGTGGAATCTGAAAGGGACCCTGTCACCCTGCACGAATGGCACGGCAAGTGATGTACCCAGGTTGCAAACGGGGGTACAGCACCGTTGCACTAGTAGGTACCAGCAGCTCCGGATCTGGGTGTGGGATCGATTTCATTGCCGGATTGCACTTGCACGGCGAGAGAGTAAATTCTGGTTGGTACAGCGATCGATCCAGCGAGTTACTTGGCGCCGCTGTAGCAGCTGCCGCATGCAGTAGCGACCGGCCCGGGGCGGCAACGTTTCATTCCGAGCCGACTGCTCACAGTACTGTGCACGGCCGGGGGCAGGCAATCTTTGCGTGCAGTGGGCGGCGGACTGCGGCGAGCCATGCCCTGGACTGCCAACGGCAAGAACCGCGGGAAAATGCAGCATGCTATACTCTGTTAGGATGCAGTGCTTCGAAATAGCAATCTCTTTTGTTTGAACTTTATTTCATGTCCTGCCGCGGAGATTTCGTCGTCGATCTCATATCTCCGTCCATGCACTGCGCGATACTGATCATGCTTATCGCCGGTCACCGTCGATCCAGGTGCCTGGTTTGGTTTTTGTAGCATTCGATCGAATCGACAGGCATTGATGCGCATATATAATTGATGCACGGTGCAGTTTCGTCCACACAAATAAAAATTTTGAAATATTTTTGAAGGGAGTGATTAAATAGTACTCATCTGGCCCAAAAAGACCGTTGTTGCAGGATCGGACACGCAAACCAATGCTATGTGTGAAATTACAAAATTACCTCTGGTCTGTGAGAAACATCTAGAATATACACAAAGGGCCTGTTCGGCTGGCTGCTGGTGGGAGGCTGATGGGTGGGTCCGGCCCCACCCGTCAGCCAACGCTGGCTGCAGAGCAGCCAGCCGAACAGGTCCACCTGAATAATGTGTGGGTCCCATCTAAACAATACGTGTGCCCACCTAGGTTTCGCCAAACATTGGGTGGGTCCCATGTGACTTTCTACAACTACGGTCTTTTTGAACAAAATTTGAATCCTATAACAACGATCTTTTTGGACGGTGGGAGTAACACCCTATTAGTAAGCACATGTTCTGTTAAGGGCAAGGCCGATGGTCGTTGTCCAAATGTACCTTAAGCTTGGACCCACATGTAAGAAAATTTTGCTTAAGGCGTTTTTCCACAGTGGCTAAGGTGGAAAACTGTGCTGAAACATTTACAAGTTTTGTTAGATCCCATCATTTCGTTCCGTCTCTCTTCTTTTTTCTACTCCTGCCGCATGCAATATTCAAGGGCTCGAAGCTCTGTTGTTCTATGGTTCCGTCAGCCGTGGATGCGGAATAAGCGGAGACAAGGGATAGTGCCGCAGGCTGCCTACAACGTATATGAACAAAGATAGAATGGAAGATTCTCAATGCATGCTTGAATTCGTGGCCATGCGCGCCCACGGCTTCGTTGTTTTCTTCGACTCTGTGCTTAGCATCACCTCGAGTCTTGATCAATTCTCTTTTTTTTCCCCAATCTAAATCAGCGAATGAAGGGTCGTATACAAATATACAATGAGGATTTTAAATGGCATCCACGTTTTCAGGAACTGGAATTTGGACGGGAACGAAGGATCGTATGAGGCTATCATTGAAGGAAGACATCAGGCAAAGAAAGCCAGGTAGTGCACAATTAGCTATCTGCTGCCAAACGTGACGGTGATCATACGCAGAGAATCGAAAGCGGGGTGTACCAGGAAAATCACGCAGGAGAGCTGACGCGCTGTCGTCCGCTGGTCATGCAATCCCCATGAAATTCTGGCAACAACGAGCCCAGACTTATTGGTGTGTTTAGATTGGGGAAAGAATCCCCGAAAATACACTGTTCACCAAATAAACACTGTATATGAATAGTGTTCTGTAAGTAGAAGTGGTGGGATGAATAGGGAAAAGTTGGATGAATAGTGGTTTTTTGAGGAACTTTTTTGAATCTAAATGGTTTCTTAAGAACGGTTTGACGACGCTGCACGCACGCAACCCACGTTCTTGGCGTCTTCCGCGCCCGCCGCTGTTGCTGATGTATACCATTACGTCCAATGTATACGAGTCGTCTCCATCCAGCTACTGCAAATAGCTGCAGTATCCATCATCGATCGATTGTTGCCTGAATGCAGGTGTGCAATGGAATGCATGCGGTGCTTAGGGATCCGGAGGAGTTCCTGTCTGAATGACTGTCAGTTTTTCACACGAGCCGGCGGTAATAGGTATAATCGCCGGGCTATATTAAAAACCGGTGACAAAGGGGGGTCTCGGACCCAAAATTGAGGGCCCAGTGGTGATGGGATATCTCGTTAGTCATTACTGCCAAATTGGATACAACGGATCCATAAGACCAATAGACCATAACCCGTGGTGATGGGGTTTTGGAGCCGGCGACCGAGGAGGACATTTTTCAGATAGACTGAATGCCTGTTCGTCTTGTACACAGCCAGTCTCAGTTTGACCGAGGGTATGAGATAATGTGATCGTGAGGATCATTATAACAAAGCTAATTACTGATGCCTGCACACCAACCGTGGATGGTCACGCTTTAACTAGGCACGTGATCATCACATGGGTACGTGGTTGACTGCTCGAACAAAACATATATCCTAGTGTATGTTCAGTGTGATGCCAAGCTCCTCAGAGTTCAGAGAGGAGATTCAGAATTGTCGGCGCAGCCGCGCATATATGCAGCCTGCTGGCATATCCTACTGACAGTCTGACGCGGACTACTAGTAGTTGTCTGTCGATGGCGCTGCCAAGTATAGCCGTGGATTATACTGATGATGAGATCGCCAAGATCTCAAGATCCTTCTTCGCCTCGCCAGTGCGGCGAGCGTGCTATTATTGGAACTAGCTAGTTCATAATTGTTGGCACAACACATGGATGTATGCATGATTCGATCCCAACGCAACGAGCTATTAGCTACCTAATGTGCATGCGCACCACATTTTCTCCGTGGATGTATGCGTACGGCTGCATACGGCCGATGCCCAACCAACACAGCTGTGAGTAGAGAGAAGAGATTCCAAATGTTCAAATGGCCAATGACTAGAGATACACTAGGAACTACAACCCCAATGGATATATTCATTTTTTCTTACAAATCATAGTATGATAAAAAAAACTCTCACATACATACTCTGTATAGTTATGTTTCTGAATCATTAGGTCACGTATGCATTTTCACCAACAGTAAGTGCATGCATACCACCAATCCAATTGTGTGCTGGTATGACAACAGTGGCTCTGTACAAGTAGCGGCCAGCCGGCTGGGCAGTCACCGTCGAACCAGGCCTACCGATACTGCTGGCCACAGTAGCTGCCAACCCAGCACACGTACACTAGCTAGTGTTGTACGTACGTGTGCCGAGCTATACTATTCGGCTCGAATTGTAGTTTTCATGCACTGCTGCGCCGGTGGACGTCACCTATATATCGTTAGATTAGAGATCTAAAATGATTTGTAGGGTCTTGGATGCCCGCACACCGTCGTCGTCTGTGCTTGGAGGCAGCGTGACCCTGCACATGTGTAGGCGATTAGCGGTGACGAGGACGGCACACACCTCTTTTTTTTTTAGAAACCGGACGGCACACACCTGGAGCTGTGTTGTAAAGAGAGATGAAACTAATTAAATTACTTTTTTTTTGTCGCCATAGTTTCTGCAGAGAATCCTTCTTGGTTAAGGTGATCAAAGACAATGCTTGTTTGGATCACTACCAATATCTGCCAAACCAATTATTTGGTAGTTGACCTTGTTGGCTGTGAATGTTTGGATGGCTACTAATTTATTGGCTGGCCAACACATGGCTAACTTGCACGTTCATTTTCTCTGCCAATCTTGCAAAGCAGCGGCGGCAAAAAGCTAGCCAAAAATTTGGCTCGCCCGTGATTTGGCTTGGCAGGCCTGGGCTAAATCCAAACACGCCCTATCTTTTTTTAGAAATAAAGGAAGGTGTCTTTCATTAGACCAGGTTGCATCTTTTTTTGGGCCGATAATAAGCTTGTTTTTTAGGCCCATCGCGAGATGGGCGCAAAACAGAAGAGAGGTGGTGCTTGGTTGCTGGTGGGCCGCTCTCATGCATGGGCCTGGGAAGGAAGGAGGAGGAGGGACGACGTCATAATACGCATAGCCCAAACGTTGGTTCGGTCTCACTCCAACGTGTTTGGCCGTCGTTGATTTCGTTCGTTGGGGTGTACTACGTATTGTTTGTTACGTTACGTTAGGGGGGGGGGGGGGCGCATGAATGCGAAGGCGATCAAGACGTAGATGCATACTCACTCGTATGGAGAAGCGGAGGGAGGTGATGCGCGCTTTCATCGGAACGTGTGCCGCTCGCGTACGTCTACAATACGCGGCTCATGCATACTAGGTACGTTGGTTCATCAGCGCAGCGCAGCGGTTTGGTAATTGTCCATCCTCACGCCGCTCCGTGCAGCATATGTCTTGTTGTTTGAGATGCTGATGAAATGGCTCTTGGTCCGAGCAGGGAGCCATCGATCAGCAGGGATATATAGATCGAGCAGAGATACTGACCGAGGGACAAGAGCATAACTCAGCAGGTGGCCGGCTTTAAACCGCCCTTGATGAAGCTGCTTGGTATTGTATGCAGATGCAGGCAGAGACCCAGCACAGTCAGCAGGCTGGCACGATGAGCTAGCCGAAATAAAATCGAGTCGGGCTGATCGAGCGCGGAGGATCGGAGCACGTATAGTACGTACGGGTATGGCTCTCTTTCCTCCTCTCTTGGATATCCCAAGCGCAGAGAGTAGAGGCTATAAATTCCTGTGACGCAGCCCATTCGATTCGATTCGATGGAGCCAAGCTGCGCTGCACCGCCGTCCCCGTCCGTCAAGATCGAGCATTGCGTTGCGTTGCGTTGCGTCGGGCCGCACCGCATGCCATTACTCATCGTGCGCGGCGAGGCCATCCATCGGCTATCCTTCCTTCCTCCCAACTGCTTGCATTCATGCCCACTTCATTGGCTACTACCCCAAACGCTGCAGTCTATGATAGCATTGATACGACGACGCTCAGCTAACAAGTATTAGGCTTGCAGGCGAGAGAGACGGCAGGCCGTGCGTAACTGGGTGGAACGTACGGGACGAGCGAGCGTTCCCGATCGCCAAAGCATTGTATCATCTGTGCTGCACCATGGGCGTTTGTCCTAACTACATCGGATCGGAAGTACGTTCATCTATATCCCCTGATACCACTACCTCGATCGACTGACTTCGCAAAAACTTCTATGTACCAGGTTCGTTGGATGATGGGCATGCAGCCATGCACCCCTCTGGCTGGCGCCCAAGGTAACTGCAGAGGATCCTCCTCGCCCTGGCTAGCAGACTGGCGGTGCAGCATGCAAGCGATTCATGGCCCACATGGCAGCGACCTCTGCGTTCCTTCCCCCTCTGGGGCTCTGGGCCTTTCGCCCCCCCTCAGCCAAGCTGAAAGCGCCTTGACTAAGCTGCAACACATTACACATGCATAATTGGGGTAATGATAGATGCTCTTCTTCAGGCCTTCTCCAGATTCCTCTGCTCATCTGCGGCGTGTGTGTATGTTGCAGTGTGCACTGCGCCTGGCACAAGACGCCTGGAAATGAGCTTCATCCTGGCAACCGGTTTTCCATCCGACGGCCATCGACACCTGCCGAGTGTTCGAATACGTTTGCATGCTCGCTCATTACTCAAATACTTGCATACTCGAACTGAAAGTTGTGCACGCTCACGAACCGTCTAGTCTCTCCACGCAAACAAACAAACAAACAAACAAAAACGCCCATGGTGCAGCACAGATGATACAATGCAAGGAACCTGGTTCAGACCACACTCCCTCTCTCGACCGTGTCAAGTTGTCAACACGCGTTCCTCTTCTTTGACACGATAACAGTCCGGCCAGCTGCACGAATCAAAGCCCAGCTGGACCAAACAGATGCGAGAGCACCGCTCTACATCATCATTGCACACTAGTACTACTTGCTGGGTTAAATACAAACAGATAGAACACAGCTCAGGAACAATGTTCTTGCATCTGCAGAGGTAAAGTCACCTTCGCAAATATTTCTTCAGCTAAAACTGGAGATTACAACTGAAAACACCACCACAACCACATATAAAGTCTCCACCACACATACCCCACAAATGACAGCCTAATCGACAGCATCAAGTACGTAAATAAACTAAGCTAAATACTACTACCCTCCTGGCTAACGAGGAGGAAGGGAACCCTGTCTGTCCAGTGGATGATCCAACGGCAGTCACTCCCCCTGATGAGCTAGCTAACCGTCCGTATGAGCATCCACTGGGCAGGCAGGCGGGCGCGCGCGCGCGCCATGAATCACTTGCGCTTGCCGCGCTTCTTGTCGCCGTCGGCCTCGGCGCCGCCGCCAGCCTCGCCGTGGAGGAGGTCCACGAGGCACGGCTGCTTGCAGTTGATGCAGGTCGGGTAGTCCTTCTTGGCCACCATGCAATACATGAGGCAGCGCGTGCAGGCGCCGATCACCATGGGGGACTTGCTACCGGGGCTGCCGCCGCTCGAGCTCCGCCCGTCCGACGACACGCACGAGCTCGGGGACGATGAGTCGCTGTCGTCGTGCGCGCCGCCGTCCACATCCATCCCCACGGCCGCCGGCGGGGACAGGTTCAGCTGCAGCTCCAGCCTCCCGCTCCTCACACCGCTGCCGCTGCCCCGGCTCATGGCTCACTCTCACCACCACCTGAGTACCTGAGAAAGGAAGGATCACAGACAACGTCACACCACAACAACCTATCAAAGCAAGATGAGCAAGAAGAACACACAGAACTGCTGGTACCTGAAGCAAAGCCTGGAGAGATGAGAACAGCGAAAGAGATGATGGGCTTTGATGCGTCTGGTTGAGCGGCTAGGAAGTTATATAGGGCAGGCAGGGGGGGTGTCAAGTAGGGGAGAGGTCAATGCTTCTCTTTACTTGGCATTAATGCAAAACAACAAAGCCCCCCACGTACTCTTTCTTCTTCCTCCTCCCTACTGGACTACTATCTCCTTCATTCATTCAAACCTCCTCCTTTCTCTCTCTGCGATCCTATCCTAGTCTGGAAGATCACAAAATGAAGCCCTGCGAGATTCATGCGTCCTCCACCTCCAAGATCATGTTTTACTGGACAAAGATCACACAGGGTTGTAGCACTTGTATTTAGCTGCTGGAACCAAACCAGTCTCTACGCTACTCTATTCTGTCCCAACATGCCCTCCCTGCAGCTGCAGTAAAAATGTAAAACAGAGACATCCATGGAGTATGAACTATGAGTGCAAGGGATTTCCACTTCCTTTCAGAAATTGTTTTTTTGCTCTCTATGACTCCACCGTGCAGTGCAGAGCTGCTGGCAGGCAGTACCTGCGAGTAATTTTACACCATACTGTTGCCAGCAGCAGCTGCATATAGTTTTAGCACCTTGAATGCTCCTTTATGATGAGATTTATGGCCACAGAAGCTGATCAAAGGATTCTACTCCCATCTAGCAAAGTAGTAAATGTGCATCGATGAGCCACTGCTTATGTGAATCGACTCATCTTAAATATTAAAGCCATTTCAGGTAAATATAAAGCTTTTTTTTCTCAATGTTAAAAAGTATGGACCTTGTGAAGAGAGGCCGGCTGAGCCGTGCATATATTACTTACCTATGCTTTTGCAGCCTATACCCTTCAATGCCGTTTGCTCTTCAATGAGCACCCATACTTTACTTTTGGTGCCTCATGGATGCAACTTGTGAAATGACATCTAACCAACAAGCATTTAGAACCGTGTTACGTATTTATTTCCATCCTCACGATCAGCTTATGAGTCACTCTACTAGTAAAACCGTGTTACAATAAATCCATTTCTTATAGCAGGTCTAGAGCATTTTAGAGTTGACCGAGCAGTGATTCGACTATGTATACTTGTATAGCTATGTTGACAAAACAGACAGCTATTGTAGAGTGTGGTCAAGACCACCCTCTGCGTCAAAAAGTAATACTACTACAAAGTTTCCCGTTACTTTGGACGATTCCAAACTAACCAAACTAAAATATGCCTAACAGAAAAAGTACCAGCAAAACATCCTATTTCGGCTGATGTTTTATTTGCAATTTTCTAGCCAACTCTGGAGATCTGCGATAGTAGTACAATGAAGCAAACGTCCAATCCAATTAATTAGCACTGTGTATGATTTAGCCTTTCCATCATCAGTTATTGGGCCTTGACATTTTACTCAAGGAAAATAGATCAAAGAACTTGGCTTCATGATTGAGGGATCATGATGCCTAACATATTGTAGAGACAAAAGCGTATTGTGCAAACCGGCTATTCTAAGCTTCTCATAGAATAGTTTGCAGTAGTAAGAACAACTCGGTGCCCTCGCGAAACTATTGTACTTCAATCAGGACCAAGTCAACTTATCAACAGTGAAGACTGACATACAATTGGACCCACCCAAGGCAAGATACTTGTACCTGGATATGGGAGCCCGGCGACATGGCATTCCCCGAGAATGATTTTGCTATCGAGACCTCTCATCAGCGTTCCTTTAAGTTTATGTATCATAATAAACCAAGTAAAGGACAGTCAGATCTTGAATTCTTATGCAGTAAAATCTGCTACAGCCGAAGCAGAGCACTTCAATGTTCTAGTCTTGAATTACTGCTGTGTTCAGATTGGAAGTAAAAAGTACTCCTAGTTGTTTTAGATGAATAGTGCACAGGGAAGCGTGTTCTGTGAGTGGGATGAATAGGAAAAACTTGTTGGAGAAGTACTTTTTCCTGAATCTGAACACAACCGACATGTCAATTTCACTAGACTTGTCTGAGCCAGCCAGCCAGCCAGGGCTATCAATATCCTGGTGGCAGAAATTAGTATATGTAAACATAAATGTATAAATCACCTATTAGATGAAACATGTACCAGGCAACATTGATTGAACCATACCATCAACATTTAATCGAGACTTCAAGATATAGCTACAAGTTTATCAACATTTGAGAAACTTTATCGATTATTCAGTGCCTTAAAAACCGTATGTGTTACATTTTGTGCTGCCCTAATAAAATATTTGGCATTACTTAAGAAGTCAGAAACCTACAAGTTCTCCATTTCAACATTTAAAAGCTATATACATCTCCGGCTTCAGCCATGGACAGACAAATAATAGCACGTAAGTTAGCATCTACCCTCAAATTGTCTGTAAATTACCAGAAAGATGAAACACTAACACTGCAATACCTGATTGAACCAGGAAATCAACATATTAACCAAGAATTCAAGACTTGTTAGATATAGCTTCAAACAATATTCCATCAAATTTTTGAAATTTTTGATTGCGCAACGATGTCTTGTGTGTTAGGAAACATTTTTTCAAGCCATAAAATTGATATCCTGGTAGCAATTGAACAACAACAACAACAACATAGCCTTTTGTATCAAGCAAGTTGGGTAGGCAATTAAAAATTTAAAATATTTGATGGTCTTCACTGAACCAAGAATCAATTCAACATTTATAAGGCCTGTGCATCTCTGCCATCGCACCATCGGCCATGGATTGCGAGTCCAATGCTAGCACTTAAGTTGGTATCTTCCTCAAAATGGGCAACGGCCTTTATGGGGCCAGAGCTGTGAAGACAGCTATATATATAAAAAAAATGAAAGAAAGAAGAAGCTGTTTAAACCTTTGATCAGGAAGCTTGAATTAATCCAGCAACCAGTACTGTCGTAGGTGATATCTTTCCGACACAAGTACAAAAAAAAACTCGAGAAAATAAGGAGTACTGTCCACGGATACTAGAATCAATACATGATCGAACAGAGACCTCTTACACATGCACTGTAGCTAGTATTCAGCATAAAAAAAGTGAAGTCACTTTATTTCTTGTTAAAATAATTATTTTCATAAATGTACTATTTTGATAAATTGTATGGCCACATGGCAATGACATATAGCATAGAAACCATGAAAATCTCGACCCCAACGAAAGAAACATTACGGATAAAGACATAATTTGCAGTACGGAACACAACAGCTCAATATAGTGGCAGCCATTAGCTGTGCGCAATCAATGAAAGCGAACGGATTAATTTTTGCTAATACCTTGACTTCGGCATGAACGAAGAGGCCAAGAACGCTCAGTTGAAGAGGATCGGGGAAGTCCAGGAGATCACTTGCGGTCCCATCGGAGCATCGGACATACTACTATACTAGATCCTGGACCAGAGACGCAGAGTTGGAGTTGTCAGGCAACGGCGCCGTCTGCTGCTTGCCTCCCGGCAGACATCCCTTGATCACCTAATCGCAACTGGCAAGCACAAACACGAGTTAGGTGGAGCGTCGCCACATGCTGCCCGCGAGAACACCTGGGTTCTCCGGCCGCGGCGTTTCGTCGAACACGACACGGGCAAGCCGGCATGGACAGGACCAGGAAGAAACCCTGCAGGGCTGGACTGGACTGGACCACCGACGCCGCTGGCGCCATGTCACGGTTGTGTGTGGTGGGTCACCTGCTAGGCTGCTCCAGTGCTCCTCCTGCTCGCCGGAAAGCGCGGGTACGACGCCCGTGCGGCCGTGCCTGTGCACGCACGCCGTCGTCGGCGCGCCTGCGCCCACACCCGCCACCGCCGTCTCTGGGCCCAAGAAGCGCCCGGCCCTTGCAACTATTTGAGCTGGGCCGCCATCACCTGGGCCTCTGCTTTCGAAAAAAAAGCAAGAAATCGAAAAGCCCATGAAGCGAAGGCGTCCCCTCTAGAAGCGAAGGGCCGCACTTCTCAAAGAGAGAGAGAGAGAGAGAGAGAGAGAGAAGCGAAGGGCCGCAGTTCAGTGAGACCCGGGAAAGGGTAAAAAAAAAGGAGAAAAAAGAGAAGAAAAAAGAATTGCGAGGAGTTCCATTGGCAGTTGCTGAGCGCGCTCGCCCTCGCCGGCGGCGATGGGGAACTCGCAGGCTACACCGGCGTACGCCCCCAGCCCCCGCTTCGTCACGGCCTCCAGGTACTACCCCACTCGCCCCGGAGATTCGCGAGCCTTGTCCGGTGATCTCACTGACGCGCCTCCTCGCAGGGCTTTCTCGAAGCAGGAGCTGGATAGCCTACGCGCGCTTTTCACCTCCCTCGCAGAGCAGTCGCAGAGCAGCGGCCGCGCCATCTCACGCAAAGCCTTCCTCGTGAGCGACCATGTTTTCCCCCCAATTGCTTCGAGTTAGGTTTGGATGTTACTGGATCTGTATGATGGTCTCTAACGGCTGTGGCTCTCTTCGTGAAGGAGTACTATGGGGTGCGGGGGCCGTTAGGCGAGAGGCTGTTCCAGTTGGTGGCTAAAGAGAGTGGCGGAAGCGATGGGGTTACGTTGGAGGATTTGATCATCGCCAAAGTTGGTACCTCTGCTTTAATGCGCGACTCAGTTCAATCCATTTCTATTCTGTTGTTCAGTTAGTTGCTGCAAGTGAGAGTAGTTTTGAACCGGTGCGATCGATCAAAATTATATTGGAGGCATGTATGCAAGCTTGATTGATATAGGTCTTTCAAAAAAGATAGATTGCTGATATGCATGCATAGACCACTTCAGTGCTTTATTTTTCTGAGATATTTCGCTGTGATCTTATAAACTTGTCTACTTTGTATGTATTCTAGTTTGAAAATCTTTTGTTTCTTACATACTTACATGTAGGCAACATATGGAAGGGGAACTCGAGATGAGGTTGATGACTTCATTTATCAACTATGTGACATCACAGGAGACGGTGCCTTAACAAGGTACACTCGAGAGAAATGATTTTCTACTGATACATTGACGTATGTGAATTGTGTTCATGCTAAGCTGATTTGGTATTTGAATACTTCAAATTTGAAATTACCTCAAACAAATTTTCTATAAAGTGGTATGAATTAGGAAAAGGTCTCTTGATACGTCTCTTGATACAATTTGGACTCTGTGCGTTTCCATTGCATTTTTTTTGTATTTCTTTTGCTGGCACTACTGAGAGATATGAGTTTGTCTGCATTTAGAAGAATTTATAATTTGCATTTTAACACTGCTTGTGATTTATAGTTTCTTTGGGGTTCTTTTATTCAGGTTTGTATTTACTCTTGCATTTACATCTCTTGTGCACGCCAGGTCTGATTTGGAATCTGTCTTGGAGTCCATTCATGAAACTATATTTGCAGAAAACAAGGAAGTTGGGGAAGGTTCAAATAACAAAACATTTGAAACATTCCTCAACTCCGCAGTATTTTCGAAGGATGCTCAAGGCGTATTGGAGAAGTCCATGTCATTATCAGACTTTAGGAACTGGTGCACTCTCTTGCCATCATTGAGGAAGTTCCTTGGAAATTTGTTGATGCCCCCTGATTCAGGTCTGTTTTATCAGATATTCCTAAATGCAGCATTTCCATCGATAAAATAAAATCACATAATTGTGTATAGCATCTAAAATTAATTCATAATTCATGAGTGATATGACCATATCCAGTTCATCTGATGGTGTAGGAGTAGGACTGGCATTTTGTTTTCCTCAGGCCGTCGCTCACTAGTTCTCACATCTAGAAATTCACACAGTGCCGATTGAGATGATGGCTGGGGTAAAGGTTTTGCACTCTTCTCTCAAAAATGCTTGTGCACTCTAGAGAGCTGCATTGTTAGGGTGAAGCTCATAAACATGTGCTTGCAAGTTTCTTGTGCACGCAACTATGTGAAAAATACAAGACATACAGTTCAAAAACTTATACTATTTTCTTAAAAAATGGGATTTTTTACTACATTAAGATTGTTCCTCTCAAATTGTACCTGAAGAAGCAAAGATAGAAGTTCTGTTATTGAACCATTACTTTCTAAGTCTCAAAACCAAATAAAATCAAATAGTCCTGAGGCATTGCCTCTTACAAACACCTGACTCCTCTTTCTTGAACATGCCACATTGACATTGTCAGCCATGATGCTATCGCTGAGTGTCAGACGATGCAATATAGCTTAATATTGTCCTTAATACAATTTGATATACATTTCATTTAAATAACTGCGTTAACTATAGCGAATATGGATGTTTTTGTATTAGAATCCAAAACAAAATACACCAATTGGAACCCATTCACCTTAGTATTTTTATTTAGTTACTGCATTTAATTATTGGGACAGTTCCTGTTTTATGCAGATAAAGTTGGAACAGGAACACACACGATAACTTGGAGAACATGTGGTGCTTGTGCTGCATGAGTGCCAGCATTTGCTTTTGTCTTTATTTGTTTGAAGTGAACCTTCAAGTATAATTATTGTCATACAAACCACTTAATCACTTCATTTCACACTCTTGCCCGTTTATTCTGTAAGAATCTCAATTAATTCTGCACATGCTATCTTTAGTTGTATTTTTATACCTCTAGCATGTTTATTAGTATTTAATAAGTTTAAATGAAACCTTTTAATTTGTTAAAGAGCATCCCTATCCACATCGTTTATGATATCATGGTGGCTTTTTCTAATTACTTCCATTTGCAGGCAGACCAGGGTTTGAAGTACCACTGCTTCAATATCCTGAAAACATATCCACTGATTCGCTACTTTTGAACAAAGAGTATGCCTGGCATATTGCTGGAGGCTTTGCCCAACATGAGGTGCAAGAATGGAAGCTTTTATATCATAGTTCTCTTCATGGACAAAGCTTCAACACTTTCTTAGGCAAAGTAACGTGAGTACTCTTCAATTTTGTAGACATGTTTGGGTGAAAGCTACATTCTTTACTTCATTCATGATTATAAAGACATGCTATTGTATATAGAAATGAATAATGAAACTAAGTTCCACCCTCACGACATGATTTCAGTTACTTTTCTTTGTTTTCATAGTGGCCATGTTGATATCAATTCTCATTGCTAATATAGGGCACAACCTTGCCAGATTTACAAACTACTGCCATGATTCATGAGAGTCCCTATGCTCGTCCTATCACTGCCTATGCCTTTTATATTAATAACCTTTGTACTACATATAAAATCCTTGGATATGTTTTATGTTTTATAGAAATGGAGATGCACAGACTGTTCTGATTGTTAAAGATACAGAAGGATCAGTTTATGGTGGATATGCATCACAGCCTTGGGAAAGGCACAGTGATTTTTATGGTGACATGAAGACTTTCCTCTTCAAGTTATATCCTCAAGCATCCATTTTCCGCCCTACAGGAGCAAACAGGAATTTGCAATGGGTATGCTTTGCTCAGTTTGAAGTATCTGCTCTGTTTTATTTCTTCACAGTATGTATTACTGCTCATCTCTGGAACTATAAATGGTAGTTTGCACCATTATCTCTTTTTTGTTTTTTGCAGTGTGCTATAAACTTCAGCTCTGAGAACATACCTAACGGTATTGGATTTGGAGGGCAACCACATCATTTCGGACTCTTTTTATCTGCAAATTTTGATCAAGGCCACTCATTTACTTGTAGCACGTTTACCAGCCCTCCCCTTTCCAAGACTAACAGGTTCAGGCCAGAAGTTATTGAATGTTGGGGAATACAAATGAGAGGAGCACAAGATGAAAAATCAGAGCTTGTCAAGGGGACAGTCCTTGAGAGATTCAAGGAAGACAGGAACATGTTGAAGCTGGTTGGTCTGGCAAATGCGAGCGAGTAAGAACTGACAGAGGGTCACAACTCACAACAGAGTACATACTAGCTGGGTGATGTCTTTTGTTAGCTGTTTTGAGGTCTGCTCTTTGCCCTTTCTTTTTTGTTTTTTGTTGAGAAAATTTGCTCTTTGCCCTTGTGTGGGTGTCTGCGCACAGACAGTCGACTGAGTCGAGTTTCCTGGTTGTAAAGGGGCGACTGGCTTGTACTGCCATCGTTTGGCGCAGCGTCGCAGAACTGCTAGAACTTTCTGTCTTAAACTCGAACCTGATGTAATTTCGTTGTGCCTTCTGCCTTGTAATGAAATTCGGGCATGGTCCTTGATGGGGGAAAAACAATACAGAACATGATGGAGAGAACCTGTGCATCACATGTTATTAAAAAATCCATCCTGATACCATGACTTTGACACTTTGTGTTCATATATTGAACCAAAGTGACGCGGAGCACACTGAAAGGAGCCGTGGTTTATAATTATAACTCGACCTATTTCTTTTGCCCAATTTTTAACGAAAGATAAATTAATGTAGTGTTTGTCTATAAGGTGATCCATCATGAGTTCGTCCTATGGATTTTAGTCTGCTGACGACTCAAACCCTCACATCTCACATCTATTCAAGCATGTGTTTGTGAGGAAGGTTGTGATTAGCGATGCCATTGGGTAACCATTGTCCGTATCCAAACCCGTACCCATGTAGTTTGGGGAGGGTATGGGTTACCATATGATTGTGGGTGTGGGTAGTGTGGCAGAGGGTATTACCCGTTTTATCTGTTACCCGCGGACCGTGGTATACAATCTGTTCCGTCTCCCACCTGTGTCTGCCACCGACGCCGGGAAATCAGCCGTGGGTGCGATGAGGATTGCAGTGCTGGGCAAACATGGCCACCGGCATGACGAGGAGCACCGTGACTCCTGGCCGCCGGCGCGAAGTGGGTTCAAGGATCTCCGACGTGACATGAGCGTCGCCGTCGGCACCGTCGAGCAGACGGGATGCAAGCGCGGCCGCCGCATTCCGGCCTCAGTGCCACTTGCTCCCTCATCATTGATGACTTGCGCGTTGAGGAAGAGGGCTTGCGCGGGGTGGCGGGGGTGGAGCCTGTGGCCGGTGAACAACGGTGGATTGCAGCTCTGGGCCTGGTGAAGGGGACACGGGGTGCTCCAAGCAGCGTGAGCAGAGCACTTCGGGGATCTCTACAGCCGCTACTTCCCTTTCACTTTCCCCGTTCCGCTATAGCATCCATGTGCGATGCGTAGCCGATGAATCACAAGCGTGGTGGCCTGCGGCGGTATGCGCTTTGGAAGACAGCGGCGGCGGCGGCGGCTAGTATCCCTGTCAAATTCCATTACCCACTGGATTATCTTTATCCACCTGATATTATCCGCCATTTTTGGGGATGGGTAATTTGGGTACGGGCAGAATGCAGATATGGGTGTGGGTTACCCATTTCCTACCCAACGGCAACGCTAGATGTGATTATTGATGATCTCTTTCTATTCCTGAAACCAAAGAAAGATACCGCGGGGGAGGCCGGAGCGACCGATGCATGGGATACCATGAGAACATGTTGTAGCATTCATTTTCCAAACAAATTCTACGTAGTTGTCCATTGGATGATGTAGACACCCTCTCAATTGGACCCTGACCCCCTCCCCAACCCTTTCCCTGCCACCTACAGGAGCACCCCACAGCTGCTCCGCGCCCCTGCTAGCCCTTGCACCCTTTCCCCCCCGCAGCCTGTCCACCTAGTGTTGCCGCCTCTAGGGCTCCGCCGCTGCCTCTTCCTGCGCCACCGCCTCCATCCCTCCACCCCTACGCCGGATGGCAAGCCTTCTCCATATGTTGCTCCTCAGAACATATTGATTTGGCCATGTAACTACTTGAGGGTTCGCTTGGTCGACAAGGTGACAATGCAACTTTTGGTCGACAAGGTCGCCAAACGCCTTCCTTCATGGAATGGAAGATTGCTTAATCGAAGTGTTCACTTGGTCCTCGTTCAATCCACCCTCAATGCCATACCGGTTCACATATCCCTGGCATCAAAGATCGCGCCTTGGACCGTTAAGGCTATTGAAACCTTAACACGAGGTTTTCTTTGGTGTGGGACAGAGTGTTAGCTTGTGATGGAAAATGTGCGGTTGTTTGGGTTAATGCTTGTGTTCCCAAGCGTTCGGGATTGCCTGACTTCCTAGAGGTAAGTCAGTAAAACACTGTAACTCTAGCTTTTAGCAACATTTTGGTTGTCAGATCACAGATGGATGGACCAGATCTCTAGGCACATGGATGTGTTATAGTGTTTTTGTGAAAGTCAGATCAATGTTCATCTAGACTCAGTTCATTGTTCGTTTTGGTGACTTCTCTTAGGCAAGTCACACAAGTCGAGCTGGTTCCCAAGGTTTTGGATGGTGCTAAGGATGCGATGGCTCTGGCTCGCACGTACAGATACGAATAAAGCTTAGACTTGTTTTAAACTCTAGATTGAGCCCCAAGCTCGAGGCTTCGGTCTCGGTGGTCGTGGGGGATGGTTGCATGGCTCTCTTCTGGTAAGATAAATGGATTAATGGTTGTTCTATTCAGTCACTAGCTCTAAACCTTTGAGCCGTAGTGCCGGCTAGATTTAGAAAGTCACGCACTGTGAGGGAGCCTTTTAGGACATACGCTGGACTCTGGATGTTTTAGGAGCTCGCATGATTCAAGTCATTTTGCATTATCTAAGGATTCTTGACCTCCTTAGTAACTAGGCCCTCACTCAGGACCCTATATCGTTTCATTTGGAAATGGTTGACCTCCGACGAATTCTCCTTAGCTTCTGCATACCATGTTCTCTTCATTGGTCGGTCGCTGCTATTGGCCATGAAGTTCCTTTGGAAGGTGCAAGCCCCAGGTAAGGTCCGGTTCTTTGGCTACTTAGCCCTTCATGGGTGGTGCTAGACTTTGAACCTGCTTCACCGGCACGGCTTGAGGGATAGATATGCTTGCGCCTTTTGCAACCAGGAGGTCGAGAGGAAATCAGGAAAGGACAAATTGCTTGTATAGTGAGATCAGTAATATATCTATAACCAAATGTCCTCTAGCCTAGTTGGTTAGGGGGAGGGCGGTATAATCACAACCAGTAGACCCGGGTTCAATTTCTCGTAGAAGTGAATTTACAGGATTGGTTTTAAAAAAAATCTCCTCACCAGCGTAGCCGGGATTTGTGGGTTTTCTACAACTAGAGAAGATTTATCCTTCTTAATGAAAAACCGAAAGACCCTTTACCTCACCAGGTGTGGTTTTCTTAGCGATATATCTGTAACTTGTAAACTAAACTGGCAAAATCTGCAACTTACAACAGAGGTCTAGCATCCATATTGGCAATTGCCGCAATTTACCATTTTCCTGGCCACTGGATGACGCACAATTATTCTGTGACAAGTTTCAAAAGAGTGCTTCTTTGCCCCGTGTTGAAAATGAAGGGTCATCTATTATATTCCTTATGAGATTGGGACTAATGGTTTGTACCATGCATTTCCCCTTCGGTGTTGTTTGATTAATCCCCTTGTCAAGGGGATTAAGGAGGATTGGAGGGAATTTAATCCCTTCCCGCACTCTTCCATCTACTTCAATATGCTTCAAACCGAGCAGCGCCGGTCTGCCTGCTTTGTAGCAAAGTTAAACATTGATAACGTGTGCATATCCTGTTCATGATATTCACAGTGAACCTGCACGGTTCTTGAGCTTGAGCATGTACGTCAGCAAGAATATCTTCACCAATTATGCGGTATACTCGATCGGGTAGTTATTCTGAAACGAGCACCAATAATTCTAGGAAGTCACATTCGATGGCCACCCTTCATTTTTCAGGAACTTATCTGCCCTCTTTTTTTTAGCAAAGCTAAACATATATAGATAGCGTGTGAGTGCTGTGTTCATGTGATTCACAACCAGCCTGTAGGATTCTTGAGCTTACACATGCTCTTGTCTGAAGGAGTTGAGGCCAGCAAATTCGTTGCAAGATTATCTTCAGCTAGTGATGTTGCATACATAACAGAAAGATGTGCCAATAATGAAACAACACGAGATGACATTGATTACTTATGTTGATCCAGCGAATTAACATTATTAATCACCCTCCCGGGCGTTTCCCCGTTTATTTCTACTGCACACCCCTTTTTTTTTTGGCTCTTTCTTCCTTTTTTTTTGGTTAGCAGACGTGTACTAAAAGGACTGTTGCGTACGTCGGCAAGTTTGTTCATAAAAACATTTTAGGAAGGCGATCAGAGCCCCCCGCCCACAAAACCATTTCTTCTGATACTTATCTGTGAGAAAAAGTCGTCCATTCCAGCAATGGTAAGGTAAAAACACATATAGACATGATGTATCCTATGTTGCCAAGTATGTTCACACAAGCTTTTAAGAGGAAGTCACAAACTGCCAAATCAAATTTGCAGGAGCACTATTTCTTCTGATACTTACTCCTTCCGTCCCAAAATAGATGCCATTCTCGCTTCCCAAGAAAAACAACATCTTTCAACATTAACTAATTATATAAAAAATAATATTAATATTTATAATACATCATTAGTATCATTAGATAGATATTTGAATCTAGTTTTTTAACAAATTTATTAGAGATATAAATATTGCACGTATTTTTCTACAAATCGAGTCAAAGTTGAGAAAGTAACACGTGCACGCATCCCATAACGTCATCTATTATGGGACGGAGGAAGTATGTGGGAAATGGTCGTCCATTCCTGCAATGGTAAGGTAAAATCACATAGTCATGCTAATCCATTACTTTGACAGGCAAAGGAGACGATACATATTAACAAGCACGATGTTTTTTTTTGAATGAACAGGAGGGGCACGCTCCTACTGGATATACATATTAGAGGGTAGAAACAAAACAAGATTACAAAGATGAATCAAAGAAAACTAAAGCTAAAAAGAAAGGAAAAGAAAAGAGCATCAAATAAGTAAAAGAAAGTCAGTGTAAGCTATCTATCCAATCAGCCATGGCTACCAATTGATCCGGCTTGGTTCTGTGTTGAGGAGAAGAAACTCATCAATGAACTTCCTCCTACAGTAATCGACCCTGGGATCCACATTCCTGAAGATCCAGTAATTCCTCGAAGACCTTATGCACGAGGACATCGTGATGATGATCTCCATGCACGACCTGAAGATCCATGCATTTTGGAGGAAGACACAAACTGCCAAAGCAAACCTGTGTGGTTGCTAACTGACATGCCCATCCATTCATACAACGGTAGGTGAGGAGCACATGCTCACCCTACATTCCTACACAAGGTACACAGGCAGGCAAGGGAGACGCTAGACGCTAATATAGCCTACACTGACAGGCTTGATCATATAAGCAGGCATCTCTTTATGTAGGCAGTCAAAAATACCCATCTGTGCAGCAAGCTCACATGCTCACGGCCGATTCTTTTCACACCCACACATTATCTTGGCCTCAATTTATCTGCACAAATTCACATTTTGGAGGTGTGGAGTATTTGAGACAAATTTGCATGCACATGTTGCCTTTATATTTTATAGAGGAGTGTAATAGTAATGCTTCCTTTATAGTGTAATACTAATGCATATAAATACCCTCCGGCTCCGGCTCCCTCTTGTTCCAATCCGCGTTAGAGAACCCCCCCCCCCCACCCCCCCCACCCCACTCCACCCATATCCTCTTCCCGCCCGTCCACCGTCCGTCCCTTGCGTCCACCACTATCACGGCACCATGCGCCTCGCCATCGCGCTGCTCATCGCGGCGCTCGTGCTCGCTGGCCACGTCGTGCCGCCGGCGGGGGGCAACTGCAACGACGGCCTGACCAAGTCGACCTCCACCGCGTGCGACGAGGCGCAGCGCTCCGGCAAGCTCGGCAATGTACGGTCTTGATCTTGTTTTCTTTCCTTGCACCATTTCACGCGTCGCGTGGTACATCAGTAGGAAGCGGAAGACGACTGCACTCGGCACGTACGTACTCGTGGCATTATATGCTTACCCTGGTAAAAAAATTTTGTTTGCATGGCTGGCTGATACGGTGGACCAGGCGGATCTCACCGGCGTCGGCGACAACATCAAGTACGTATGGGCTCCATCTCTGTCTACCTGCCTGCAGCTTTCAAAACTCAACACATCATCCTGCCCTGCACAACTTGATTTCTGGCATTTAATCTTATTTTGGTGCAAGCAGGGTGGTTGTGGAGGAGTCCTTCAACCTTTCGGCTAGCATTCAGCCCAAAAGCTACATGGCGTTTCTAGCTGACCTGGACTTCCATGTTAACGCCACGGCGGCGCGCCTGCTCAACCTCCATCCGGTCCTCGGGCGGCAACAGCTCCGCGACGCGCCGGCAACTTTTTTCAAGATCACTGTGACCGGCGACGACGACGATCGCGTGGATTTCTTCATGCGCTCCGACAATCTATACATCTCTGGCTTCAACAATAAGTACGGCACACTGTTCGCATTTAAGATTCAGGGAAACCAATACAGGATGCCAGGCTCGACACTCTTGTCCTTCGGCGGAGGCTACAACGACTTCTTCGGACAGGAGGTTGGTGCTCGTGGCTTGACCAATGTGGTGATCAACAGAAACCAGGCGTTGGATGACCTGAAGATCCTCGCCAACTACCAAGGCGGGCCAGACGAAGCGCTCAAGCTCCCATCGGCCTTCTTTGTCCTCACCATTGCTGAGGCGGAGAGATTCATTCCACTCCGACAGGCCGTATTTCAACGCTGGAACGCTAAGAAGGCGAGACCCATTGATGACCCGGTACAAGACCACAGGCTCCTCATCGACTTGGCGACCAACTGGCGCACCTTCTCTTGTGCCATTCTCAGCTGGTATAAGCATGGCCAGACCGAGAATACCTGGCGTAGCATCTCGGAGGCCCGAGATATCAGAGTGTTTGGTGTCCAAACCGCCCAACAAGCCCTATCGATGGTTAATCCCATCCTTCAGCCAGTGCCCTGGAAATGCACCTGGACTTACTAGTGTACTAGTGTGCTGAGTTGCATTCTGACAAAAGTATTGGAGTTGTTCGTGTCGACTGTGGACACGTGATCTAAGTATGTACTGAGTTGTTTCTGGGGATTTCGGAATAAAAGTGACCAAGTGAATGAATAAAGTAAAATGAGGGCTTCGAAATCGTTATATTCTCTGTCAATTTTTCATTAATGTTTTTTTAATGTTCACGGGGATTGGCGAATTATACTTTTACCAGCTTTTTTTTTTAAAAAAAAAGCTTTTAGAGGTAGTGTCTCGCAAGGGAAACTCTCTACCTGTCCATTGTGTTAGGCAAAAGCTAGCATCGCCAAAGGTTCGTTGGAAATAATCCAATTATTGTCTGATCTACATATAAGTGGTACAGATATTCTGAATTATCTTCATCTTCTTCTTTTTTTTCTTCGAAAAAAACTTTGTCCTAGCTAGTATTTTTTACTAAAAGGGAAAAAAGGGGGCACTCATATACGGGTTTCACGAAAGTGTACGTACCCTCATATGTGGATTTCACGAGTAGCTCTTGCCCTTCAAACTCAGTCAAGTGCTACATCAGAATTAAAGACACTGCGTATATCATGCGTTTAGTTTTTTTTTCCGTTTTATTATCTCTTCAATCTGAGGACATGCCCGTACGTGGTCGATCGATGAGCCTTCGCATCCAACTACACCGCGTCAGTTAGATGTTTTGGCTGTGAATATTTGTAGAGAGAGGATTTTATCCATTATCTAAAAAAACTACACCGCGTTCATATTGAGCTGAAGAAAACGTCTTGCCAGATCGGCAGCAGGTACAACCTGATGCACCAGAGAGGCAGGTGCAAGTTATGCCTCTTTATCTTTGAGTCATTTACAAGTGGGCTAAGCATGGTGAGCAGGACCAACTCTACAGTTTCCAAGGCCCCTGAGCGAACTTAACACCATGAGCCCTTTAGTAATTATATTTTTCATTGTTTGATAAAAAAATATATTTTTTCATTATTTGATAAAAAATATACTAAAAGAGATACTAATACTAGTGACACATATTTAATTCTTAGAGGTACAATATAAAAAGAGATACTAATACTAGTGACATATATTTAATTCTTAAAGGTACAATATAAAAAGAGTAGCAAAATAAAACTAATAATAATGCTAAAGCCCCATGACTCCATCAACAGTAATGGATCCTTAAAAAATCTCATTCGGGAATTTCTTGATGCAAAATCTTGAAGCGTAATATCAAGACCAACATTGTCTATTTCATCTAAAAAGATATATTATGTTTGGCCATCCTCCTGTGGGCTCCAGGCAGTCACCTTTCCTGCATGGGCCAGAGCCGGGCCTGATGGTGAGGCCCACATGTTAGCAACTCAAAAAATTAGATTAACTTCTCATCCCACAATAATGTTAATCCCCACGAGGAGATCGATTGCTCTTTTCCTTAAATTGAAGAACAACTCTTGTCGGAAAAGGTAAACCCTTCATTATCTTGTTTACGGTTAAATATGTTTTTTGGAAGCAAAAATCGTTGACATTTTGGTAAGTCTGGGTCTAACTCCTAAGCCATGCTGTGTGCAAGTGTGAATCTCTACGTACGATCCACGGACCGCAGCCAATTCCGCGAGCTGTGAGCGTGGCCACATCGCGGCCAAATCTCGGCCGTCGGATCGGCCAAGCGGACGGCTAGAATCATGCTTCTCCTGGTAACTTTGCAAAAAAAACTCTTGTGTTTCACGAAAATAGAACCCATCATCCTCTCCTCTCTCACAGGAAATTGTACGAAGAAGCCCCTGAATTTTCACGAAATCAACCTGCGGTCCACACAAATAAGTATAGCCACATTTTCAGGAAAACCCCTGAACGTTCTTAAAATCTACCTGTCATCCTTTCCTTCTCTCAGAATTTTTCTCCAAAAAGCCCTCAAATTATACTTCAATCACATGACAACCTGTTCTATTAGTTGTTGCCGTACAAACAACACTATACGTACAATTTGACCACCAAAACGCGTTCGAACCAAAAGGTTTCAACATAAAATTTTATTACAATTTCAAGACCTATAAATTTAATGTGAAATAAATATTTCAATCCAAAAAAATTTTTCCCAGATATTTATATATAATCCATTGCGATAGTGGAATTCTCAAATTAAAAAGTTTTCGTTACAAAAAATAATCAAAATGTGAAAACCTAAATCTTTGGTATGCGATAAAATTTAAATTTTAAAGTGTTTCCATAATTCATCCCTAACAATGATTCGGACACCAAAACATCTCTAGATTAAAAAAAATGACCATAAAAATGGCTTAAAATTTAAAAACAAAAAACAAAATGTAGGAAAAACTAAAAAGAATCAAACTCACTTTCTATTCTCCCATTATAGTTAACATTACGTAGCAAATTTTTAAATTCAAAGTGTTCCCATAATTTGTTCCCACCAACAATTCAAACACCAAAACATCTCCAAATTAATAAAAAATGACAATCAAAACGACTCAAAAATTTAAAATGAAAAACATATTGTACAGAAAACTAAAAAAAGTCAAACTCACTTTTCCAATTCCTCCATTATAGCAAACGTCCGACCACCAAAAATTTTTTTAAAATCTAAATATATTGTAGAGCAAACTTAAAAAATCGAACTCACTTCTCCCATCTGAACACCAAAATATTTTTAAGTTAACACTTAAAATACTTTTAAATAAAACAAATTTTCAACATAAAAATTTCTTTAAATACCAAAATATACAAATTCATACGTAGCAAACATAATTCAATGCTCCTTTGAAATTCTCTTGCATAAATTTTAAATTTTTATATTTTGATAGTCTTCAAAATAAAAGATACATAATATTCCAATATACAATATTTCCACAGAATGCTTTACTGTTCAACGTGCTATGCTATTTATTTCCAAAAGAACGTTTATACGACCAAAGACAAAAAACATACCACTTTAATCATTCATCCATGCAAATGTCTACAACTCATCGTACACATGATTCTGATTCCAGAACATCATTTAAGAAGTGTTCAATAATAAAAATTCTATTTCTAAGCATTTCCAAAATATGTTTGCACTAATGATTATATGAGATCCGTCACACCTATGATTTGGACAGCACCACATATTAGAAAATACTGAACATGCAAGCGGGTCAAAATTTGAAAATCAACAAACATAGTTTAGAACAAACTTGAAAAAATCAAACTCACTTTTCTTTTTTCTCCCATTTTATAGCTAACATCCGACCATCAAAACAAATTTGAAAACAAACAAATTTATTGTAGGACATACTTACAAAAATAGAACTCCATTTTCTAATTCCCCACATTATATCTAACATCCCACCGCCAAAACGATTCTAAATTAATAATTTTTCAATACAAAAAAATATTTCAAATACCAAAACCTACAAAATTAATACATAGAAAATATAATTCAATGCTCCTTTTCAATTATCTTGCTTAAATTTTTATAATTTAACATAACATATGCTTCAAAATAAAAGTTTATACAACGTTTCTATATAGGCTTTTACAGGTTCAACGCGCTCTGCCATTTATTTTTCAAAAATAAAAGTTTATATGTCAAACGACGGGTGCATCTAATGGATATCCGCTCTTCTTTTTGCAAGATTCGCAATCTTGTAAACAATGCTTACCAATCCAATTCAGATAGAGACTACAAATGGAAATGGTGAATGCATATTAATGTTTTAAATAGGGGGGCTAAACCTCTTAGCTTTAGGTATGACAATTTTGCGAAGCCCATATTTAATGTGATAATTCTGCAAAAAAAACTTATTATTCGTGGTGGCAAAATTACAATTTTCTGCAGGTTTTCTTTCCTCAAATCCACCGCTAGGACCTTAGCTAACCGTTTTAATTTAGGGTTTGCCGTCCCTCTGCCACGGCCGGTCGGCGGCGGTCGGCCTGCTCCGCACCGCGCCGCCGGTTGGTTACCAGGGTTTGATTCCGAGATTAAGCGGGAATTTCAACCTTTACTGTTCTTTCTGTTCCGATTGCTGTCTTGTGGATCAGATCGGCGAGATGTCGTCGCCGGCGGCAAAGTGCCGCCGCACCTGGGATGCCGGATCTCTCTGGGCATCGCTGCCTCAAGACCTGCTTGGCACGGTGGCGTCGCGGTTGCTGGCCGGCGACTTGCTGGACTACGTCCGCTTGCGAGCTGTCTGCACTAGCTGGCGGTCCGGCACCACCTCCCCGCGCGGCCGCGGCGTCACCGACCCGCGGTTCCACCCGCGGCGGTGGATGATGCTCCCCGAGGGCCACTGCCTTCACCCAGGCCACCCGGATCTGCGCGGGTACATCCGCTTCCTCAACCTCGACACGGGGGCCTTGGTCCGAGTCCGGATCCCACTCTTCGAGGACCACTGCGCCATCGACTCGGTCGACGGCCTTGTGCTCCTGCTGCGGGATCCGGACCAGCACGGCGCAGTTCGCCTTCTCCACCCTTTCACCGGCGACGTCGTCGAGCTCCCGCCCTTGGGGACCCTCGCCTTCCTCATGGACGGCTGTCCTGCAGCATACAAGAACAGAAGACTTGCAATGGAGGTTTGTGCTTCTGTTTCCTTCGACAACGCTGGAGCCATCACCGTCATGCTTGCACTTCACACGGTACTGCGTGTGGCCTATTGTACCTCACTGGATCAGCAATGGACCCTAGCAAGCTGGAAATGCCCAATAGGCTTTCACACATTGTCATTCCAAGGCAAGCTATACATGGTGGATTCCGATACCCCCACATCATGTGGTCAAAATGTACATCAGGTTCTCCGGATTGATCCACCTGTAGTGCAAGACGGGGCGGGAGCAGGTCGTCAACTACAACCCCCAAAGTTGATTGCCACAATCCCTGCATCCAAACTCGTCTATCCTGGCGGTCTGGTAGAATGTGGTTCAGAGATCCTGGTGCTTGGCCACAATGATATGCCTGAGTCGCAACTTTTGGTTTACAAACTCACAGACCTTGTGCTGCAAAGGTTTGTCCCAACAAAAAACATCGGAGGCAATACATTGTTCCTTGATGAAAGGAACTTAACTGTCTCCTCCAAGGTACTGTCTACAGTCGAGGGTGACAATGCTGTCTTCATACGTTCAGGACCACCCTATCTTGCGCAATACCACTTCGGTAGTGGCAGCTTGTCACCGGCAATTGATAGCTGCAGCCTGTATGGCCGTGCACAGGGACCTAGTAACCTTGTCCACTATATCTTCAGCTGTTTAATTCGTAATCGCTGGTATGTAGGTGTATTTACTTTATTTTCTTTCTGCACTGTTTCTCCCTACTGTCAATTGTTTTGTTTTGGGCTTGCTATTAATTTTCGCATTATGTGCTTGTAGGAGCAGAGGAATAATATTCAGAAAGGAACAAAGTTGGTTTGCGCAAAATCAATATATGCTCAATAAGGAGGCAAGTCATTCATCTCATCCTATATGGCAGTTCATATGCTATTGACAAGCAACTTCTTAACTGTTTTCTTCTCTGTTTTTCTAATGTCACACTATGCTACTTTCAGCTCGTATTAGCTGAAAATTACATGTCATTTATACTGCAGACATAACCCCACCTCCAAATAAGCCTTTACAATATGCAATACTGTATCTGTGGTAATGATTGACTCTGTTACTGAATTGAGAATGATTGCAAAATTAATAAGCTCTTAGGAAGTCATAAGGCGTTTCCTGCATATAGAAGTCATAAGTGCTACCAGCCTACCATGGCAGAGGTGGTACAACGTTCCTAGTTTTGTATCAGGTTCATGTGCACAAAAGCCTATTCATCTTTAAAAAAATGGGCAAAGGGTTGTTCCAACACTACTAGTCATCTTGTTCCCCCCACTTTCACATTGTCCTGACAAAGTCGATGACATGTGGATACCCTTGTATAATTGTATTCAAGGCAGAGGCACAGACCCACACACTATATCCATCTGAACTTCTCTTTGCTGCGGCTGCTTCACCGATGCGCTAGTTGCAGTGAACATGCGGTGGTGGCAAGTTGATTTAGCAACCCTTTTTTTATTAAAAAAGTTTATTTTACAAAGGTGAATGGTTGGCAGCTTGGGATGCGTCAGTGAGCAAATAGCTAGTTTAACATACTGTTGTCTGTCTGCCGTCTGTTGAGCTCCTGATGGTTTGTGGTGAGTACTATGCTAGCCGGAGGTTGATTTTATCCAGTCATGTGGCATAACTGCCCTTTTCGGACATGGTAGAGATACCACACTGATCAGAAGGCAGTGTATTTGTGCTCATTTGTTTGCCTTCAACATATTCGGCCTTTGATCTCAAAAAAATAAAATAAATCATCCTTCAGATGTGCACAGGTAGCAGAGCTGTTGCGATAATGACTGACAAGATGGATCGCAGAATCAGTATGGTGCTGTTGGAAAAGAAAAGAACTCTAAAGTATCTGTAGATTAGATTATGCCTTTTTCTGAATATCCACTAGCAGGCACTCATTAAAATTATGTGTGCTCATAGGTTGTCATCCCTCCTCATCAGCAAATAGCTTTTCAGTATTCAAGTTATGCTTTCGAGAAGTTGTGCTAAGGATAACATCAATCTGTTTTAATAGGGATTCTATTTTCTTCTGCTGACACTGAGTACCTAGTGATTTCTATTCCGCTGCTATTTCCTAACAAAATAACTATGTATTGAGAATATTGTTTTATGATGACTCTATAGTGGCATGCTGCAATGAATTGTTTTATATTAATGGTCAGAACTGATAGTAGTTCTTTAAAAGTTTATATTTTTTTTATGCTATGGATTTAACGGGTTTGTGATTGACTTTATGTCCAAAAGAATCACATTAACACAATCTTCTACCCATACCCCTCTTCCAGGCATAAACCAAAACCTGCTACCAGTTTACCAGCAGAAGGATAGAAGACTCTTGGTTGGCAAAAAATCAGCATTCCTTCCATCATGCTCTGACTTTCACTGCGCCCTTGTACAACCTCCGATCTTAAGTATATGATGCGCAGGACAAACACAGTAGCTTTTTTTTTAAAAAAAAACTATTTTACTTGTACTAGACGACAATATTTAAGAAAAGGGAATAGTTTGTAGTATTTTAGTTACTATTGTTATTTACAAATATTTGTGGTGTGCTGGATTCTCGCACTCTGAATTGTTGCAATGTGGATTTTACAGATCAATATCTGTCGGTATCATTTTATTTTCGAACTGTGCCAAAGAAATGGCATGCTCTTACATTGTTCTTAGCACTTCTTTCCGTGTGGGTTGTTCGGTTGGTGTCTTAACTTTAGGCAGATTGTAGCTGCCAAAGAAAATGTGGCCAATAAAATTTAACCCACATTTGTGGCAAATTTTAGCAAGAAAAAACGTCTATGACATGTGGCCAAGAAACTGTGGCAAGCTGCAGGTGTGGAAGTGAACCAAATAGCACACCCTAACCTTTGGTATGGCAATATTCAGCACGAACCCAACAGTGCCTAAACTCTTGATGATTAGATGATGTGAGACTAAGAGTACTGATTTATATCTGATTGTTAGGATCTTTTGCTCGTACTTGAACATGAGAATGATAGTCTAGTAGTTTTGAAGCAGTTGTTCGCTCACATCCACCACACTCCGAAGCTTACGAGAAGCCACACCCACAGTTTGCATTGTACGTTGTGTATAAACCAACTGGGCCGTGCACTACTGCAGTTGCACGTTGGTTTAGGGCTTTTTTAGCCTTTTGAACTGGGCCTTGTGGATCATTACCAGGGCCGAAACGACAAATGAGAGTGCTTTTTTTTTTCGCGCGGGAGTTTCCACATGTTTTTGCAAGTTGCAACACCCATTTCTTCAGCGCTTCAGTTTTGAGTCGGTATATAGCCAACATCTCATCAGTCTTTTCGATTATAACAGGAAAAAGTTAGCTGTTAACTTACACACTTGACACTCCCAAACAAATAAAATGCACGCTCCGATCCATGGGAGGTGCAATGACGAGACTCGGGTGGTCAATCTCCTCCAAGCTTGAGCAGGGCGAATATATGCTGCTATGGTGGCAGCAGGTCTTCTCGATCCTACAAGATCGTCCACCATGAAAGACGACAGTACACCACGTATGGTTGGCCCAGGCACAAGTGCAGGTAAAAGGAGAAGCAGACGATCGATCGAGCGAGAGGAACCACAAGACGTCTCGGTCCAGACACTAGCACGATGAGCAAGGCCTAGCTCGAGTTAGCATGCCGCGTAAGGTCTAGTAGCTCGATTCGATCCATCCTTCCCCGTGATGTGTTCAAGTTCAACTGTGACGACCGAGGAGAATTAAAAGGCTACTACTCTCTGTAGAGCAGCTAGGATCAAAGACATGATGAGTGTGTCTCTTGTGATTGAAGCCACTTGTCAAGACTCAAGAGTATGTAGTCGACATTCTCAAGGTCATTTGCAAGGACCGATGCCATCCAATCTCCTCTACAGTCTTTCTCACATGCATGGCTGAAGGCATTTACTATTTTATAGTGAAATTTGGGTACTTCTTCGATAATCGAAACAAATCACTGACAAAAATGGATTGGTGGAACCAAAAAAAAAATGAATGGTGACAAAATATCATAGCAACATTATAATGATAGCAATGCACTACGAGTACAATAATCAATCTCTAATAATATAAAAGCAATGTAACCGTTGCCAAAAAAAACAAAATGGTTAATGTAGATGGGGGGCTGAATAACTGGTCTAAAGATGTGGGCACATGGCCAGGTATGTTCGTTCCGGGAACATGGCAAATGCAAAGGAAATGCTTCCTCTCCTGAGGCGTGCAAGCGCCTCATCCAACCGAAGGAGAGTTATGAATTCTGTCATGGAGGTCCACACCGACCTGACCACCAGGAGGTTCGATCGGACCAACAAAGCGTGGAGAAGAAACGTGTTCTCAGGTAACACCCGATCCTACACCTTTTTCTGCGCCCACATGCGAGCGTGAAGCCCATACTTGTTGCATCTAGTATAGTAGTACAAAGCTTGCAATTTCCCAGGTCCAACACGACCACACGCTATCATCAGATAAGCATGCAAGCCCTCAACTAATTAAGCCAAGACCTGCACCTTTTAGTTTTCCTGCTGAGGCTTATGAACTCGAGCCTATCTGACCCAACTCTTCAATCATCAATGTAACCTGCATGTAAGTATATGTCCCTTCAAGCAATCAGAGCCAGCACACAGTTTTTCAAAAAGAAAATTGCATCGTTCCGTTCCTTTCTTGTTTGACATCCTAGTATATAATCCGTACCATCAATCAAACTTTTACAAAGCTTAAAAACTTTTTTTCTTCACAAAGAAATAACAAACACCTTTGAATTCATGCTCATAAAAATAACAAATTTTTTTTGTCGGTATATCCGACACGAAACGAATGTATAGTTATGAGCGCCCATAACGCTTAATTACTATAGCTCGGAGAAGGGGAGGGTGTACGTACGTAGACGTGTTTGCAAGTTGGTGAGAAAAGTGGGGGAGGATCGGAGATAGCCTGGTCCCTCTGTGAACTGTGACGCATCTCGCTCCTCTTGCCCATCCATCATCGCATCTCCCATTCATTCATTCATTCAACAGTTTACTGGTCCCAGTAAGCACGACAAGATCACTAGATCAGCATGCACACACATGCCTACAGACTACTACATGGGTATGGACGTGTTTACGCCGTACACGTAAAATGCCAAGGAAGAAGAACGGGACCCATGCATGAGCTAGGGCACTTGCATAGGTAAGGTTGCCCCAGCACAGGCCCACAGTCCAGCAACCTGGCCATGAGCGAGCGTCGTCGTCCTCGGCACACGATGTTCAGGTGGTGTCGACCCCGCATGCATGCAAGTGTCGCCAATTATTGCCAGCAATTAGCACGCTCGATCTCTCACACAGTCTGCCTCTCACGTCCCGTCCCCGCTTGGATCTACTCCTAACTACTGTGTCACTTGCTAATTAGGCCACATGACATATTTTAACTCGATCGATCTACTCCCAGAAATGAAGGAAACTATAAGAGGTAGAGATGAAAGGCAATAGCTGCAGATGAGCACGCTCGACGGTGTTTTTGTTCAGAAGAGCAGCAGTGCAGTAGCGCACAGTACGTTGGTGTCCCCACATGTACACCCGGCCGGTTGGGCAGCGTCATGCCGCATCACACGCAACGCGCACGCCGGCGTGACCACGCACGCACGCACGCTACAGGACGGCGAAACGGATCGGCACTGCAACTGACGACTTGCTTGGGGGGAAAACCAGTACAGTACTAGCTAGCTAGGCCAGCAACAGTAGTAGCTTGGGGGGCAACGAGAGGTACTCATCGCTAGACGCTAGGCCATCACCTTCGTATGCATGATGACGTTGCGTTCGTCCTTGCACCTGCAGACCTGGCAGCCAGACATGCATCATGTTTGAGTGTTGTCGACAGGTAAGACAGTCAAATTACGTACGTACGTACGCGTACCGTACCTCAAGTATAGATCTCGGCGGTAACCCCATTTGAAGAATGCTACCACGACGACGAATTGAAAGATGCGATGGTGGATCGGACCTGTCGTGACAACGATATCTCTCTCATTCGTCTCAGCTAGCATCATACTATCACATAGGTGCGCGCACTGTTGAAGTCATCAAGTGTGACTACTCCTGTAGCACCATGGACGCGTTTTCCCCAGCACGCTCGATCGATCTTGCTGTCCCGGCGGCCGGGGCCCACGCTATCAGGGGGACCTCGCCGACGACGTGCATTGCAGTGCCTGCCTGCTCTGCTCAACTCCTCCGTCTGGTGGTGGTGGGACCCCGGCCGGGCGACCGAGCTGGTGCGAGGGCCCTGCCTAGCGATGCGATGCGTTGCTGCCTGCGTGGGTGCCAAATTATTCGCGTCGCGTCGCGCGGGGCCGGAGCAAGGCGAGGACGGACGGCAGGTAGCGGCTGCTGGGCGCAGCGGCAACAAAGCGAGCGTGCCTGCCTCTGCCTGCACTGTGGCTGCTAGCTGCTGCCATGTACAGTACGTATGTACCAGTGGCGCCTGCCTCACGCTACCCTCGGTCACTCACCACTGCCGCTGTCCGGCCCGCTAGCTTGTGTCTCCTGTTGCCGTGAGGCGGTGGCGAGCGAGCGTTGGTTTGTTAAAGTCGTTGCCATGCCAGCAGTGCCCAATAGAGCGTTGCGTGCGCTCACCTCAGCTCTCCATGGCGAGGTTCGTGGAGAGGACTAGTGGCCGGCCCCAGCCTCAGCTCAGCTCAGCTCGCTCGTCGGTGCCGCTACAGCCGAGTCCGTGCCACAATCCACCCATGTTCATGGCGCTGTTCACCGCTTCTCGTCACGCGCTTTTCGGTCACTCCTTTTTTTCCGGTCGTGCAGTGCAGACCGGCGGGGCACTGGGGCAGGCCGTGCTGTCTACGCACCGTACCTATCCATACGACCACTACTGTACTAGTACCTGCAACTGCAAGTCTGCAGGGTGAATAATACTGGCATAATGTCATGGCAGTAAAAAGGGAGGCCGGTCAAATAAGTCTGTGCTCTCGCTCGATCAGCTCAGCTTTTACCTCTGGGAGTCTGGCTGCGTCGTGGTAATCAGGCATTCATCAGGCCCCTTTGCTTCCGCTTTGTCTCCCTCCGATCCCCCCTTGACAAAAGCCGCCGTGCTCTTTCACGCTGACACCAAAGCGGCCGGATTCGGGCACCAACCATGAAATGAATAACTGAGCCACAGCAGCATGACACCATCACCGTGCTCGCATTGCATTGCAGCACTGTGGCCTGCCGAGGATGAAAAGGCCTCAGAAAACATGCCAGTTCCCAACCCTTTGAGCACGTCACGACGCCGGCGCTGCTGTATGTATGTCCGGTGCGCGAGCGAGCTCTCGATCTGGTATGCCTGGTGGGTGGTGGCCTGGTGGGCACTGGGCAATTGGGCAGGCATGAGGCATGGACATTGATCAAACGCACGCCATCTGCTCCCACTGCACTGCCCGCCTCCTCTTCCACGCCCCGGCCGCAAAGATCTGCCCAAAAGATCACGAGTTTACTTGCCCCCCCTGGTGCAGAAATTTAGGCACAGCCGCAGCTCAGCTAGCTGCACATAAAACGACAGCTGCAAGGTGATGAAGCAGTGCTGGGACTAGTTCTATCCCAGTCCCTGCCAGTCCCTCCTACACTACAGGACGTCCACAACATTATTCTGATTGATATTCATCTGTCTCTCACTAGTAGAAGAAAGAAGTTGCTGGAATTTTATTTTCATGCATTTGATCTTTCAAACAACAGTTAATCATTAAACTGACATGTGCCGTCACACGTATAAAGACACATACCTGCTGGTTGCTGTATAGCTCTCCACGACCATCATGTCATGGCATGGATCGATCTGCATGAAGCAAGCAAGGCAAGACAGACGTGGCCTCTCATGGAAAGCAGCGGAGCCGCAGGAATAACATAAGCAGACGGGCATTAGCATGTGTCCCCTTATCCCGACCTCGCCCCGGTATTCAATTCAATTCCCCTGCGTAAGATACCAAGCCGCTCATGTGCACGGAGAAAAGATGGCTTTGCTGGGCAGGTGACCTGCATGATTGAGCTAGCTGCGAGGAGGACCGGAGCCGGAGGAGAAAAATAAAACAAGAGCTGTGTGCCGCCTGCTGCGTGGCTGCCTCCTCGTGGTCACGCTTCAATAGGATACGCCGTGATATCATATCATTCACTTGGACACACTTCTTTAACCCTCCCTCCTCCGGTTGATGAGCCGGCGCAGCAGTATCTCGATGCGTGCTGTGCTGCCTGCCGGATGAACTAACTGACTGGGCTGATGTGCATGGTTCCGGTTCGGTGCATGTTGCCAATCAACGGGCAATCACTCAGTGAAATATGCTGGACTGGATCTTGAATCTTGGTCAAAGTTTAGGCCTGCAAGTGCAACCCAACTGTCAGCAGCGATAAACAAGTCTGAGTCCACCCTGTGTTCCTCTTCTAAACAACAACATACCCACTGCAAAATTGTGATTTTCTGTTTCAACATTTCGATGGATTATTTTCTTCCATTAACTCTGTATAAATTCAATCAATTCTCGTGAAAAAATAAGCTTTGCACAAATAATGCAAAGATACAACTTCAACTTACAACGTACTAGTGTCTTTTCAATTTCTTCTGAAGAGTCTACCATATGCACATCCTAGTATGCAAGTTAATATAACCACCAGGTAAAAACTGGAGTGTTTTAAGGTTTTCCAAATCAGGGCCCTCGTCATTAGGGTGGAGCTGCAATCGAGTAACCATGATGACTTTCCTTGACAAGATTCCACAACAAAACCTGCCAACGTGAGCTCAATCGTGCATGCATGATGCACCATGGAGATGCTAAACATAGACTGATAGTTTAGTCCAAGCATACGTATGCATATAATAATTACTCTCTAACCATACCATTTAGCACATATAGTACAACTAGCTGCTAGTGGCGGAGCAAGGGAGCATCAGACTTGTTTATATTGCGTATCTCTATGTGCATGCACGCAGGAAAGAAGAGCAGAATAAGTTCTAGGGATTGGTAGGGGAATGGGTGGAGGAACTAGCACCAGGGATGGTTGTTGCACGCAGTAACCTTGTGGAATGAATTGGGGACAAAAATCTGTATCGCCTGATTCGCGAACTTGTTGGAAATTGGAGAAGAAGGGATCTTTGGCGCAGTTCCAATCTTCATCTCGTTTCCCATTTCAGTGTAAGAATTTACTTTGGCGCTTGGGAACTTGTAGTAGTCCCAGCGACAGCAAGGCAGGACACAGCACGCAAGTAGCGCCAAGGCCACGTGAGGATGGCAAACCACTCACTTCCCATTTTCCTGCAGGTGTTGGACGTTGCAGAAGAAAATATGACCGATCGAGGAGTTACCAGTATCTGATTAAGCGACCTAATGTCAGAAGAGATAAAATGAAAGCGAGATGAACAGGCTGCGATTAGTTTTTTGAGATCCGTTAGCGCACCGTTATGATTGGATTCTGGACAGTACAGTAGCAACTGATATATAATAGCAACAGCCCTCCTCTTGGCCCCTCCGGTTTCTTCAAAGGTTGACAAGCTGAATAATACTCAAACATAAGCACACATAAGTGTGAGAACATTGCATCTAACCACGTACACTCGGTTCAGAACCATGTGATGGAATACCTGTCTCCAAAGGAACAAGCATAGCGACATAGCCGATTTCGTCCCCAATAGTTTACGGAATCTGATACAGATCCGGCATTAAAAATGCCAGGAACAGATCACCTGGCGTCCTGTACGCCAATCTTCCAACAAGAGGAGGTGCCTCCCAAATGCCTGATGATGCATGATAAACAACCACTAACCACGAGCAGGAGGCACAGGAGTACGCTTTGCCCCCGCTCAAGCCTCGATCGCCTCATGTTCAACACTCCCAGCGTCCGGACCAGGCAGGTAGTCCTGCCCCGATGGTTTGAATGGGAATTCAATTCATGGGGGTAATAAGAATCCAACCAAAAGCCAGCTCCCTCGCTTGCAAGTCTTGTCCTGTGGAGGGGAGGGTGTGGTCAGCCAGGCCTTCAATGGGACAGGCCTGACGGAAGCCCTTGATGGTGTTGAATCTGAGACGAAAAAGAAGTGGCTGGTTTCAGTACAAGATGGTGCATGATAATTAGAGCTGGCTCAGAGCCCATGCAATGCATAGACCTCAAATGTCACATCTACTACAAAGACACAAAGGCCACTAGCGACCTCACGAACAAGTTATTGCCTACCAGCTCCTCAGCTATTCCAAGTGGCCAGCCACCACAGGGATGAACTGAGCTACTGGAGGCTGGTGCCTTGTAGAGGGCTAGAGGCAAGCAGGCAGGCCAGCAAAACCTGTCAATCATCCATCTCTTCATGTTAATCCACCCCCTATGAAACTTAGATGAAGGGAGGAACGCATGAGACAGGGCCTTATGGGAAATTGAGATGGTAACCAGGACTGGCTGGCTTTCTTGCACCTTCCCAAAGCCAATTGGAAATTGAATGGCCTGAAACACCAGGAACCAGGACCTCTACTGCAAGCAAGAAAAGAAGTTAAAAAAAAAAAATGAAATAAAACTAGGGAGTTCATCAGGACAGTGGTCATGCATAGGCCCCAACCACCCTCGCACATGGAAAGCGATGGTAGGGCCTGCCGTGTCCCGGCCCCCCTGGATGGCTGTGATTAGGCCACAATGGCCAGGCGCCAACTTTTAAGTACCACCACCTGATCATTCCTCATCGGCTATACTGGGCTACATATTCTAACCTCACCACCTTTGAAGCCCTTCCTTCACTTTGATTCTTCCTGTCTACCTAGGTTAAAATAATAGTAATGTTCCTCTCTCCTCAAGATCAAATACACCTGCACCAAAGCCTCCCATGAGTCTCCTACTCATCGATCATGCATGTACTACTACCATGAAAGTATTATCAATAGTACATTACATGTACACACCCTCCTGACCATCAAACTGGTGGTTCTACCACTTGGGAGGCTGGCTATAAAATGGCCAGCCATGACATATGCATGCCTCCCTCTACACAGCACACACCACCTCACCACCACTGCCTCTCTCCCCACTGCCACTCTTTTGCAAGAGTTAGGCAAGAACTGAAGAACCTCTCTTCTTCCACCTCTAGCAACCTAGAATTCCTCCAGAGCAAGAATGGCCATGCACCATCTCGCCCAGGGGCACCCCCAGGCATGGCCGTGGGGGGTGGCCATGTACACCAACCTGCACTACCACCACCACCAGTACGAGAGGGAGCACCTGTTCGAGAAGCCGCTCACGCCGAGCGACGTGGGCAAGCTCAACCGGCTGGTGATCCCCAAGCAGCACGCGGAGAGGTACTTCCCCCTTGGTGGTGCTGAGGGGATCGGCGGCGGCGATGGCAGCGAGAAGGGCCTGCTGCTGGCGTTCGAGGACGAGGCCGGCAAGCCGTGGAGGTTCCGGTACTCGTACTGGACCAGCAGCCAGAGCTACGTGCTCACCAAGGGCTGGAGCCGGTACGTGAAGGAGAAGCGCCTCGACGCCGGCGACGTCGTGCGCTTCGAGCGGGTGCGCGGAGGCCTCGGCGCCAGCGACCGCCTCTTCATCGGCTGCAGGCGCCGCGGCGAGAGCGCAGCACCGGCCCCGACGCCGCCACCGCCTGTGCGCGCCCCGGCACCCGCGCTGAACGCCAGCGAGCAGCAGCCATGGAGCCCGATGTGCTACAGCACGTCGGGATCGTCGTATCCCACCAGCCCCGCTAGCCCCTACGCATACCATAGCGACATGGCACACGCAGGTATGTAAAGCATCCAAGAACAGAACACTTTTATGATCAACGAGATGCTAGCTCAAGGTGAAGAAAGATCGTTTGGCTAATACCATTTCTGGTGGGTGATTGCAGGTGAGGCGGACACCAAGAACAGCGGCACGCCTACAGCGCCATCGAGGAAGCTCCGGCTGTTTGGTGTGAACCTAGACTGCGGCCCAGAGCCGGAGCCAGAGGCGGCGACGGCAATGTACGGCTACATGCACCAGAGCCCTTACACTGCAGTGTCCACGGTGCCAAATTACTGGTTAGTGCTACAAGTATGACCAAGTTCAGTATAATAGTTGAAGCTGGTAGAATTGGTGGAAATCAACAAGATGTAAACAAAGCATCTGTTTTTTTTTTTTTGCTCAAATTAATTCAAGTGAAAACTTGATTTTCTTGTCAACAGGGGCAGTTCATAGGACACAGGATTGAGGAGATCTGAGGCCATGCTTGCAGAATCCTTACAACCAGCAATGAAGAGAAATTAGCTACCACCACTACTGCTCTGTAGTCTGTCTGTACTGAGTGACAGGTTTGAATTGACCTATGGAATGAAAAGGAAGGGGGTGAAGAAGATCCCTTGTTTCCCGGGCAATCTTCCTTCCATCACCCAGAATGCCCCTTTTTTCCTTGTTGCCTTCCAGAAACCCTACGTGCAGTACGGGTCCGGCCGGGCCCCTTGCAGCTGCTGCAGCAGGTAGTAGCTAGTAGGAGGTTTCAGGAAACATCAGGTTGAAAAGGAGAGGTTGAGAGACATGAGTGAGGGATGGTGACACACATGAAAACAAAAGGACATGCTTGCAAGCATGTGTGTGTATCATCTGTAGTAGGAGTATGTGAGATGTGGGTGGGCCCAAGAACCAACTGTGTGATGCATGAAGTTGATGTATCTATCTTCTCCACAGACCACAGCCCTGCCCCTTCAAGGAACAAAGAAATGTCCTCATGGGGATTTTGTTCTCTCCCTGACTACCTTTTCTACTGTTCTAGCCTCAATCACTCGAACTATTTCATCTTTTTGAGAAGAGGTTTAAACAGGAAAAATTGAAAATAATTAATCCCATGCCATAAAGCTGCATATTATTTTAAGTAAGAAAAGGTACAAAACAATGACAAAATAAAGAAAAAGAAAGATAACTGTAAATGGCAAAAGGCCATAGCTAATGCAGTCAATTGCCTGAATGCTTTTACTCCACCTCTACTTCATACAACGAACAATCCAACCAATGCATTCACCTTAAGGGGCAATTCAGCATGGTGGTGGATGTGCAATGGCATTTAACTTTCACCTCCAAACAGTCAAACCAAACAACAGGTAAAAACTCATGCCCAAGAACCATTTAAGAAATGATGTGCCCCAGGCGATGCCGACATCTGGGGATTTCCGTGTCCCAATCCCTCACTAGACTATCAATGGCCGGTCTACACCTTTTTGTTCCCTCGGGAAGGAAAGGCTCGGCAAAAGTTTCAGTGTCCAAGTGGGCTCAATTTGCCCTAATAGGATACTAAGAAAAAGTGTTGGCTAAGCTGACAGTCTTAGAGGCAGGTTTCAGACAGGGAAGAGGCACTAAGCTCCAATACCGACAAGATTCCCCGCAGCACGTATCAAACATGGCCGCAGATCTGCGACTGTCCCTGCCTTTTGTTGCCTGACTGCCTACGTCGGAAAGGCTTGTACGAGGCTAAACCACAGCTTACAAACTGCTCTTTTGGCCGGCCAGCCGGTCAAATAATTCAGAGCAGTGGTAGATGCCTGGAGAAACCTGGCCTAACCAATCTGACGTGGCATGATCAGCTCATACCTCATATAATTAAGGGAAGGTTGTAGCTAGCTGTAAGAAAATATGCGCACCTTCGTGTCTACTTGTGAAACACAAGAAAGCTTAAAAAAAAGTGGATGAAGAATCTAGAGTGACAGCCTCTTACCTTAGGTCACCTAATAGAGTATGAGAGCTGAAAGCATATCAGTGTAAAGACTGCGCAGCTGCAAGCAGCCTGAGAGATATGAGACATAATTAGTCAATACGCAGTACAGGTGCAAGATGATGAGAAACAAATTGAACAGAAAAAGTTCCTAGAATACTGTGCTGATTAGGGGAAAATAACTGGGATGCAGGTTTCACATTCATCTGAATGTAGCAGCAGCAGCAGCAATGGCAACGATGATTTAACATATAGATTAACTACCGTATCAACAGCAGGATTTCCTGTCTGCTGCTGGCGATTGAGAACAGGAGCCATGTGCAGTGGCGGAGGCTTTCCCTAATGACCAGACATGAACCTTATCCGAGGCACTCCAGGGTTACATGATTAACACCTTTGAACACCAGATAATATTATCTTAAACGCTATGGCTAAAGCGTCATGTGAGGGCCATAATGGTAAAGTAGACTCTGGCCTACTATGCTGAACACATATCGAGGAAAGGAAGTGTTTCTTTCATGAAAAAGAAAGGAGTTGTCAAAGGATGGATGCAACTAGTACAAAGTACAAACTAATCACGTCAGCCATGTAAAAGTACAGTCCAGCTAAATATGTAGTTTTTTTCTTGTCTGGGGCAAAGTAAGAAACTCTTTCTCTAACAACAAACCCAGAAGTTCCATTCCAATGCCACTCTTATGGCATAAAAATATACAGGTCTATGGAGGATCAGTAAAGAAAACCAAGAATTACTGTATGACAATGTTTGATGGTAAAAAGGCAATGGTGACCACTACTACCTGAGAATCTGAGATGAGGGTGCATGACACATCACTGTTATTCTTTTGGAGAGACAGAGTGGAAGGTTAGAAGCATCACATGAGTGAATGAGTCCCGGGCTAATGGAGGTAACAAGCGGCCTGGTCCATAAAACCGGTCCGGCCTACAAAATGCTATGATACCCATCAGGATCAGCAGCCACATGAAGCCAATGACTTCACCAAGCTCATGAACAAGCATATGGTTAGTCCACAAGAAATGGCTAACCCGATGAATAGTTGTGATCTCTAATGTCTATTATTTGCCTTTCCTCAGCACCTGCTAGTGGTTCCAAACACCAGCTTTTTTGTACGCACACAGTAATTTTCTGGAGAGACAGATGTAAACATGGGCAGATGGAGGACGAATGGGGACTCTGTAGGACCTAAGATATGCCAGGTTCAAACTATGCATAGCTAAGTTGTCAAAGAAGATCAAATGGCAAGTACCTCCATGTATTGGTCTTTCCCATGTGAGTCCAGAGAAAATTAAAAGATCTTCCAACTGTTGATTAGAAAAGCCACATGATGGCTGTACTAGACTAACTGGTGACTAGAATGGGGCTTGAGGCCATAAACTCAACTGTCATTGCCATATGATAAATTTGTCATAAGAGAAAGAAGGTCTTAGACATCAAAATGTTGTTTATTTTTTATATTTTTTACATAATGTGTTTGAAAAGTTGATCAACGTTATGCTGTCAGAGTGTCAGGTAATTGGAATGGGAGCCAATATGGTTTCATTGTTTCAGAAGCATCCAGCAGCTTACTGGAGCCCATGCAGGAGAAGGATTAAGCCTAGAGAGTAAAAAGGAATTAACTATGAACCGCAAACTAGCACACAAAAAATATTATCCCGACCCTCAGCTGTGAAAATATGGATGCAAAAACACACAATATATTTAATAGAATAAGAAAACTGATAAAAAATTTACCGCAAACATTATGAGACTAGTGAGCATACCACTTTGAGAGTTCACTTTAAACTTGAAAGATAACAGAAACTTGACCATAAGGGAGCTGTAGTCAAATTGTGCATAAAGCCATCAACCGGTGCAGTTCCAGAGAATCTACTGCAGTATGGTAGTCAAGTTGCAAGGAATATTCAGGAACAAAAGCAGCAAATGTCGAGGGAACAAAAATTCTCCTCCCGCCTACATTTCTATAAGAGACCACTTTCTATAAACTCAACAAACCATGCATCCATTTCAATGTACAGCTCTGCAGAAACAAATAGTGCTATTGCTAAAAAGCACTGTACAAGACATACTTTTGTAGGTCACACTAGTTATTCTGATAAGGAAAAAGTCCAAATTACTACCCTGAACTATAAGCAAAGTCTACATAACCCCCTAAACTATCTTTTGGTTTATTTTACCCCCTAAACTATGTCATTTAGCCTATTTTACCCCCTAACACAATTTGTCTTCTTTATTTTTCCATGTAGAAGTGTCATATTACGTTCAAATTTTGTGAGATGATAGTAGACATCATAATGCATGGTAGAAAAATATAAAATGATTTTTTTGTCATTATTTTGATAGGGTAATATATTTAATAATTAATTAATCCTTAAGATGCAAAATTATACAAAAACTAATAACGAAAAATTCATAATATATTTTTTTCATATACACTATGATCTTTACTACAATCAGGCAAAATTTGAGATTAAAATTCAACTTCTGTATGGAGAAATAAAAAAGACAATTTGTATTAGGGGGTAGAATAGACCAAGTTACATAGTTTAGGGGGTAAAATGAACCAAAAGATAGTTTAAGGGGTTATATAGACTTTGCTTATAGTTCAGGGGAGTAATATGGACTTTTTCCTTCTGATAATCAATGACTCAACTCTGCTTGGATATGCTAGATGCTACTGTCGATGTTACACTAAATGGGGCCAGAAGCATAACACTACTGAGTTCAATGCCAAAGCTACGGTACACTTACCAACACTTATCTTCAGTGTGGCATGCCACTACCACAAGGCAACAGTTTACTATATGATGATAATACGGAGTGCCACAAATAAATGATTGCCCCTCCTCATTCAGTCATCAATTACCAGAAGTCTGCAGAAGAACATGGTCAGCCTTAAAATGGTGAAATCATTTTATTTCTCTGACCATGACCAATGCAGTTTGCAATCATCATTAAGGAATGACAGTCTGCACAAACATCTCCTCTTTTTGCTCAACCAAAAATATGAGCATCGGTACCCTTTGCGTAGATCCAACTTGAGCCCATATCTTTCTTTGCACCAGTATCATTGAGATAATTCCTTACTAATGCAGCATTCTCCCAACTTCCACTGGCAGCATATACATCTGAAAGCAAAGCATGGTTCCCTCCATTTTCAGGTTCAAGTTTGAAAAGCTGTTCAGCTGCTAGCCTCGCTAATCCAATATTCCTGTACTTATGGCATGATCCAAGCAAAGATCCCCACATAGAAGTAGTCGGCTCAAATGGCATTCGTTGCATCAGTTCCCAAGCCTCATCGGTATTCCCAGATCGCCCCAACACATCAACCATGCAAGAATAGTGAAGGACATTAGGTTCAACAGTTTGATCAGAAATTAGAAGGCTGAAGTAGCAACGTGCCTCTTCAACTAATCCTGCATGACCGCAAACTGACAGCATGGAGAGATAAGTAACTTCATTGGGAGGTATCCCTGACTGCTGCATTTTCTCAAAGAGAACCATTGCTTCCAAAAAATTGCCATGCCTAGTTAAACTAGAGATCATTGCATTCCACAGGACGACATTCTTGTCTCTCCTATCGGCAAATACTAGATAGGCTTTATCAATCTGCCCACACCTTGCATATACATTCACAAGAGATGATGCCACAAAGAAATTATCATGAAAACCACACTTGATAATAGCAGCATGCAGCTGTATTCCTTCAATCATCAATGCTAAGCTTGCACATGTACTGAGCATAGCAGAAAGAGTGAACTCAGTCAATTGCATCCCTTCCCTTTGTGAACTCTGGAATAAGCACAATGCATCTTCATGAAGACCATTTTGCACGAGTCCCGCAAACAATGTACTCCACGTAACTGCAGTTTTCTCAGCAATTTTCTCAAAAACCAGACAGGCATCATTAATCATATTACACTTCGCATAAACATCAAGAACTGCAGTTCCAACAAAACTATTGGAGTCCAATGCAAGCTTGATGGCAACAGTGTGCAACTGTTTGCATCCTCTGCTAGCATGTCTTGCAGCACATGCACAGAGGGTGCTAGATAAGGTAAACTCACTCATCTGTATCCCTTCTTGGTGCATCTTGGAGAAAAGCTTCAGAGCTTGTAAATCATTTCCACTGCAAATATACCCAGCAATCATGGTATTCCATGAGACCATGCTTCTGAAAGGCATTGCATCAAAAATATGACGAGCGCAATCGTTCCTGCCACATTTTGTGTACAAGTTGATGAGAATATTGCATGTGATAGTATCAGTTACCAAACCCAAGTGGATGGCTAAACCATGGCAGGCATTCCCAAACATGAGGGATCTCCTTTTCACACACTGTTGCAAAAGCTCATGCAGCGAAAACATGTCAATCAAATTCCTGTCAAACCTAACATGACCTTTATCCTTTATTGCAATTCCATGGTTGAACTTGTTACAAAAAAAACGTGCACCAAAATGAAGTCCCGAGCATAAAACAATAAGAGATTTGGTACGCTGATTTATAGCAAGATGTTTAAACCAAATGGCCATCCAATAAAAAAGAAGCCAGGTGCCCACAAGCTTTCAGTTATACCTGAAGGCAAACTTCATTACTGGAATTTGTTACTCACGAGGTGGAAATTAAAGAGGAAATCATTTGGATCCTTGCCTCTGTTGTCAAGCTCATGATACTTTCAGCAGACTAAACTGAGAATATTTCAGCTTGTTTGGCCAGCTTCAAAAACTTATTAGACCATTGCATGGCATTGCTGAAAGAAACAGTAAGCTGAGACATTGTAATCGCCATGCGATATCACAATCTGGTGCACCTTCTGCTAGAAAATTATATCCATGAGAAATAAGATCTATCAGAAAAGGAACACAAGTTTAATGAAATTACAAATTAGAATGAGAAAATTATTGAAATTTCGCTAAAAGCAAAACAAATGGTTCAAAAGTAACTGAAAAGGCTACTGAACAAATGGGGCTACTGGTGTAACACCTTACGGCTGTTTGAGTTGAATTTAGCATGGCACTTTACACCAGGCACTGAATACTAGTATTCCAGTGATAATAGCCCTAGGTTTTGTTGCTGTTTTTTTCGCTTTACTCAAATAAAATTACCATGTTGCCTCAAAAAAAAAAACCTGAAACCACAAAGTCGGAGCGGTATGTCAAGATCATTGGAATCATAGAACAGTGGTACTGGATGAAGATAGGGTTTAGTGCTGATAAATAGCTGCAATTAATATTGTTTAAGCTAATTTGACCAATAATTTAAAATGGGTACAGAAGAACTCAATTTGGATCAGAGTGGCGTTAAACATAGTGTAGTTGAACATGTATATGCAGTTATGCACTTATTATCCTATATTCTTTAAATTTCCCCTTGCTTACAGCATCTTCTCATCTGAGCTTGTCGAGTCAGGCTTCTAAACAAAACGAGAAATCCAATTCCCAAACATTTAATGCAATTCCTCAGGGACTCTGCGCATATATTGCAGGTGCAATAGGATTATAAATGGGGAGTGAGATACAGAGAGTGGCGGAGCTGATGAATCGACACGCCTAGGGCCACACAGCTCAGCTAAGTTCCCAACCCAGATCACATAATGGACCAAAATGATTTTCACGCCAAGGGCCACTCGTCAAAGTGATCAAACCACCAAAATTATCTCATAGCCTCACATGTAAAAAAAAAAGCATAATTTAGAGTGTTTCTCAATTCAAAGTTTAAACATATAATAAAATTCATTAAAAAAAAGTGTAGAAAATAATGCAGTACCTAGCTAGTGCCAATTTGGTTAATCCTCCTCCTCCTGTACCATTTCTTCATCAATAGTAGGAAGAAAGTCAGAGCCTACATAAGTAGATCAGACACTACAAAGAATTAGGCCAGCAGTATAAAAAAAATAAATTAGTAAGAAAATAATAAATGACAATGCAACATACCACTAGTCCACTTGTACTATTTCGATGCCGAAGAAAAGAAGGATGCTTTGTTCTGGCCCTTCACCGTGTCTACAAATTGCAACATCAAGACGTTAATAAATTGTCGGATTAATGCGGAAATCAACAAGTCATTGTCTCATTGAGATTGAGAACCTCGCTGACTACCTCAGGTCCTCGCGCAGCCGCCCACCCCATGCGGCTTCCATCCGCCGGGAAAGCAAGGGCACGCCACGCCGCCGCCTCTGGCCTCCTGCTGGACAGTTGGACTCCTGTAGCCCTGGACGCCTGGACCTTGGACTCCAAGTCTCCAACTCCGCCTTCAAGGTAGGGAGGGAGGGGGGAAGGGGACGACGCAACGTCGGTGCTGTCTGCCGGCTGCTGTGGTTGGAGCCCAAAGGGCAGGTGCGGCGGCCGGCGGCGCTAGCGTTCGGCGTCGGTTCCCGGGCGTCTCTGGTCGACAGAGCGAGGCAGCGAGAGGAGGAGCGAGCGAGCGAAGCAGAGAGCAAGAGGGCCGTTCGGCTGCCGGATGGGCCAAAGGATTAGAGTTCAATTCAATTGTTGTGTGCCCCTGGGCTGAGTGCTGGACTGGATGGGCTGCGACGGGACCAATTTAAAAGAGGCCCATATCCGCCCCTTGCCCCCGGTCCGGGCTCCGGGAGAGCCGGAGAGGGCTACGCGCCCAATGGCACAGAAGCCGGACGGAGCCACGGAGGTGGCAGATACTGGGCCAGTTTTTGGCCCAAATCGAGCGCGTGTGGCGCGGCGCGCTCAATTTATTTGGGCTATGGTCCAGCAGAATTCTCTTACGTCAGCACACTTAATCTATTTCTCTTATTGCAGCTCATTTAGTCTATTCCTCTTCTTCTCAAAAAAAAAAAAGTCTATTCCTCTTATTTCAGCCCACCAACACTACTAGATCACTAGCACATAGATGCGCAACTAACTTTTTTTTCTTCACGGCATTTTCGGTTCTACTTATGGAAGTTGACAATGAGCATTGTTACCCAAAACACCATAAACAAATATTCTGCCGTTAGTGTCATCTAGTATTTCAAACCCCACTTACATTTGAAAGTGAGATGTTTTAGTGCAGTAAATAGACTTTTGTACAAACTAACTTATTTCTCTTGTGTTAAATTATAGCCCTATATTTAGAGATATTTGCCATCAGGCTTATACAATTATAAACGGTGGAAGATCAATCATCTGCCCAGACCTGTGAAAGGGGAAAAGGACAACTGCCGGTTTGCTCCAAGTCGTTTCTGCTGCAAGAGGGTATGGATCATATCAAACGATAGATGATTCCCATTGCGATTCTGCGATCAGATCATCACTACTCAATTGATCAATTCACACCCCTCGAGTCTTTTGGCCTCCACAGTCCATGAGGATAGCGAGGAATCATGCAGACCTTGGTGCATTCCTCTTCGATTTCAGCCTATCAGGCTGCGTCTTCCTCCAGTCAATTGGTTATTGTTTCATGCTCATCTCTTCTGGACTTCAGCAAGGTGCTGTCAGTTTTCCCACATTGCACTTTTCAGAAAGAGATGGCCACCCACTGATTTCTCAAGTGCTCAAACTCTTTTAACATTTTTAACACTGAAACCTTGTACTATACGCGCACGCGTAACTAGTCGTTTTCATGTGATTGTGACACAAACACCTGATGCATTGCGTTAGCATGTTAGTTTATTGTTTCACGAAAGTGTGATCTATTGGCCAAATCTTATGTTTCCTAGCTACATGTGGATATGATATGAAAAGATTCGAAGCAAGCAAAGCATAACCTGTTTTCTTCTTACTGAAGGCTTGAGCTAGTTGTTTTTAGTAGTTTGTTGAGTAGTGTTAATCCCTCATAGCTGTAAGATTTTTCAGCACGGTTTATTTTCCCTTGAAAACTAGACAGGTTTGTCTGTTCCTTCTAACAAAACTAGACAAAGCTAATTTTGACGTCCTTTCGGGGGAAAAAGAATATGTGTGTGCAACAATCAGGATTGTATAAACAAAGAGATACATCTTCTTAATGTATATGGAATGCTGCAAGGTACTTCAGTAGGCTAGCAGCAAATATGTGGTACCGGAATACCTGAAGACACTGCAGCCTACGCGCTCCGTAACTTTGACCATTTGCTGTGTCTTCTTCAATAAAATTGATCAACACGCAGTAAATTGGCGTGTCATTACCAGCTTTAACAAATTAATCACCTAGTTCAAGTATTTCTCTTTGCCTCTCTCTTGTATTATAGAAGTTCTGTGTAAATAAGACAAGGAAGGGGAAAAAAGGCAGATAAAAGGATCATCAGTTGCATTTGATTGTGCCTGTGGTCCAAGAGAATCCAGTAGTGTATATCTGTAGGTGTAAAAGTATAGAGCAATGGAACACATATCCTGCACTCGATGACAGCCATCAGCACTATTTGCATCGCTTAGGCAGCAAGATATGGTCCAAATCAAAAGAAGTGCACTGGGAAAAGGCGATGATAACTTGCCAGAAATGGAACCGACGCCTCAACGTTTTCTCAGTTGTCAAAGCCCCGATAAACCTCCAAAAAGAAGTGTCGGCAAATGGAGCTTATGGGACTAAAATTCTGTGAATCAAAGCGAACATGCTGTTGCTCTCATGCTGCACATTCAGTGTTTTCAGTTCGGTAGTGAATCGATGGCGGTGGAAGAAAACTTCCCTCCAGCCGCCCTCTGCTCCTCAGTGGATAATGGATTTGATTCTCGCACTGATCGATCGTTTCGGAGACAAAGAGAATGATTTATCTTGACATCTGGAGCTTTCTACTTTTCCAAAAGCTCAAAGCAAGTTCACTAGGAAATTACAGAATTTCAATGGCACTTATGTTATGGATGAGCAAATGCTAAACGTGAGTAGAATAGTTGCGTGTAAAAGAAATGTCTGTCATCATCGATAGCCCATATAAGAAAACGATATCAAGTCATTTTGTTTCAACATATAACACCCGTTTCAGTTTAAATGTTTAATTGTGACTGGACGTGGTGATAATGTGAACCAGAAATGCAAAAACAAACCCACAAGGTTGAAAACTAAAATATTCAGGTCGGTCACCGAAACGCAGTGGGTAGCACAGAGATGTCCTGCGCAAATTATTATTGCCGCCATATGGATCAACTTTATCCACATTCCATCAACGATAACCTCAATCCTCATCAGCCAGGCCTTTTTGTTTCGATAGGGTCATCACCCAATCATATCTGCAGTTTTAAATGGATGAAATATACAGAGAGCAAAACGTATCAGAGACGGGACTATTGAAAAGTGCAAACAAATATTGCCGTGGAGTGGCATCACATCCGAAGTGGTGATCTTCAGAGCGAGAAATTTCCAAATTTCTCGACCCTTACCTACCAGATGATCCAAAGAAAAGCGGTGCCAACCCCCTCCATAATCCATATCATGCAAGTTTGTACATACATTCTTCTTCTTCTTCTTTTGGGAAGACCTAGACACACATTCTTCGAAACAGACATTTCTAGAGGCAGAATAAATTGCGTTGGTGAGGCAGCCATGCAGGCATCGCGATCCATTTCATTTCCACAAGCAAAATTTCCAGGTATACATGGCAAATCTTCCACGAGTCCTTTTAGCAGAATCCAACTTACAAAAAGCATGCACGCGTGCGGATCATTCCGTCGGGTTCGAGGATGGATCGACACAAGATCAGCATGTGAAAACGATTACGATCCGGGTAATCATCGTGTACGTGCTTGGCTACTGCTGCTAGGTTCCGGTTGCAGAGAGAGAGGCCGAAGTGGCCGGCGTGCGTGCAACCAATGAAACGCGGCGTGTCCTGCTAATGGAGGTCGCCATCGCTGCCGCTCGACCCGCGTGCTCGTGGCAAATGTGTGCGGCGGCGGCGGCGCGATGGATCGTGGGTCCTGGATTTGTTCCCATCGTGAGGATCCGCGCGGAGGCGCATACGCATTTCGGTGGCGATGCGAATGCGTGGAAGGAGGTCTCGTCATCCCCTCCCCTTCTCGCGGTTGTGGAAAACGTTCTGGTTTTGCTTTGCTAGCTTCAGCTCAAGGCAGTGTATAAGAAGCCATCTACCTCTCTCTTTTTTAATATTATATCATTATGTTAAATTCATGTGATGTGCCATTCATATTGTGCATCTTTGAAACTCTGAAGGAGTAAATTTTTTTGAGGAATTGGGTTATAATAACTTCTCACTTTCGTTTTCCTCTTCTTTCAAACAGATTGAAGCTACTTTAATTGTTATAGAAAAATTCAAGGCAGTAAAGTCACGGTAAGTTCCACAGAGCCAGCATGATTAGAATATTGATATTAGTAGGAAAAAATATAGCTTCCAAGAATGATAAACTAAATTACAAAATCGGACACCAAAATACGTTCAATAGCTGAAAGCATAAACATTGGGTCCTTTGTTTGCTTTCAAATATAGTTTTTTCTAAAAAAATAAAAATGATTTAATCTAACAATTCATAACTAATTCATTTAAATTATAAAAATATAAAACATACCTCTTGTTGCTCTATATGGAGCTATTTGTATCTTATTTTTCCTTGCTTATAGTATTTTATTGCCTATAGCGACACATATTTTTTTCTTGAAGATGATTTAGATAGCATTTTGTGTTTTACCTTACGTTCATATATATGCTAGTCACACCCACACATGTATTTTTTTTCACTCTTGATCAAGTGAGCTTGCACTCTTAATTTTTCACCCGTGGTTTGCTTATGATACATGAAAAACAGAGGAGTGGTTCACAAATCACAACTAGCATTTTTTTATCAGAGGAATCATTCCTTGAGCATATACACTTTTCGTCTTTGCAAGTTACAGGATGCATGCATATCCCTTTGTTTTCTCTCTCTTCTTTGGGTTGTTTAACCCACCCTTTGTTAGATTCTTTTTTTTCTTTGCTCTCGTCAGAACAAGTCAAAAATAAGAACAGAACAAAAACACTAGAGCACATGAGCAACACTGAATTAGGATTAGTTCTCTTCTCTATGACGTCAGGCAGACATGGATCCCCTGCTACACCGTGCACGCTTCGTCCTGCACCTTGGCCCCGCCGGCGTCGAGACCGGCGGCGGCGCCGCCGCTCTCCTCGGCGTCGTAGCTGGCGTGCACGCTGTAGAGCACGTAGACCAGCAACGCGGCGACGGAGAAGAACCCGAACCGGACGTAGGAAGGCCTGTCCAGCGAGCCGAGCAGGAAGACGTTGAGGAAGACGGACGCCGCGGGCACCCATGGCATCCCGGGGACGCCCCAGAGCTCCGGCGTGTGAGCCTGTGGGACCAGCGCCTGGAACGCGGCGACCGTGGCGACGGCGAGCGCGGCGCACGCGGCGAGGAGCCCCGCACGCACGCCGCCGTGCTCTGCCGGCGTTAGCTTCCAGACCAGCGTGAAGGCGAGCGCGAGGAGGGAGAAGGCCGCGAGGAACGCCAGCGTCGGCCAGGCGGCGGCTCTCCGGGCGCGCCGCGGCCCGAGCTCGTCGGCGCCGGCGCCGACGACGTAGCGGCGGTACACGACGGCGTTGGCCACCATGTAGAAGACGAAGAGCGTGCCGATGCAGACCAGGTTGAGCAGGATGTCCAGCTCCGTGAACACCGCCAGCGCCGCCGTGAAGAGGCCTGGAAGTAATGGAGAGGACGAGCAAAGCAGTCAGTGACGACCTCATCAGTAAAAAAATAGCAATTAGCAAAGCTGTCAGCGACGACATCATCAGTAATATAAACAGAGCTGCCGGTTTCGGAGCAGAAACTGGAAGACGCACCGAGGAAGGCGGAGGCGTTGACGGGGGTGGCGGTGCGGGGGTTCACCCTGGCGAGCCAGGCCGGCATCACGCCGGAGCGGCCGATGACGCACAGGTACCGTGCCTGCCCCAGCATGGCCACCATGAGCGACGTCAGGATGCCGAGGCTCGCGCCGGCGCCGATCACGTTGGACACCCAACCCATCCGCTTCCGGCCCCTGAAGGCACCCGAGAACGGCGCATCCGGATCAATCTGCACGTCACCAGAACAAAGGAAAACAGCCACCAGGATCAGTCCAGGACTCCAGGTGAAAAACTGTCGCAGGTTCTTCACCACTGAACTAGCAGCAGTTACTGTTATTCGTGGTCGCAGGTACAACCGTGAAAAAGGCTGTAAGAAAAAGAAAAAAAGAATCAACGATGCTTTGTTCTGCCAGAAAGTGGATTCGGAGCCGTCCTGCGATTGGGACCTCAGATTCATCCCAAATCATACGGGCAACATCACAGAAAAGCTGAGGGAGATATGGAAGAGAAGAAAGAAAGCTGGGTGCCGGGATCAGATGCCAGTGGCACCAACTGTACTAGGACTGAACTAGCCCAATTGACCATATATTCCCTGAGCAACTCCTCACCTACGCAACCAAAGATGAGCTCTAAATGTAGTACTCTATGCCAATCCAAAAACGAAATGGATGGGCATCAGTTCCGTTCTAGAGACATGGATGTAACTCTGGAACAGGATGTCTCTAAAGTTCTGCGTAATTCAGGAGTTCAGGACTTGTCCTAGCATAGCAGGCATCACCAACTGTGCACACATCCTGATCCTCTTTACATGCAACTATAGCCACCCAATTAACCTTTAGAGAGTATATTCTCCTGATTGTCCCTAGAGCAAAAAGATGAGCTCTCAGTCCTCTAGGTGAGAGTAATTGTATCAAACGTGGCATGCCTACAGTGGAATCTCAAATATTGTTAGGATGGAATCCTGAACTAGGCAAGAATAAGATTTTGGCATCTGTAAAGTTTGCCTAGACCAACCAAACTAAGGCAAAAGCACGCACGTACCGCGTCGTAGGGGAGGAGCATGGACATGGAGGCGGCCATGAGGCAGTAGAGCACGGTGGCGACGACGACGGAGCCCGAGACGCCGATGGGGATGTCGCGTGCTGGCCGCTGCACCTCCTCAGCCATGGTGGACACGGCGTCGTAGCCGATGTAGCTCAGGTACACCATGGCCGCGCCGTTGAACACGCCCATGGCGCCGTGCGGGAAGAAGCCGCCGGGGTTCTGGGACGGGTCGGCGGGCCGCGTCAGGTTCCGGGCGTCGCCGTGCATGAACCCGACCACGATAATGAAAAGGATAAACGCCACGTGCACCGCCGTCAGCACCATGTTCACCACCGAGCTCTCCTTGGTGCTGCCATTGATACCAGAGCAGAGCACAACACTCATCAGAACAGATAGATTTTAATGAAAAAAAATTACTCTCTTTCTTTTACAGCTCTCGATCATTTCGGAGGTTGCTTGCTTCCAAATTATTTCGGAGGATGCAGCAGCACTAGGCATAAATCGTGTGGTTCTTAGAAGATCTGAGGTGTAAAGAGAGATACGATATGAGAGAGAATTCAGAAACAAGGGGTCCTTCAAACAGTAGTTAGACTGGCTAGCTTTTGATTTGATTCTCATCTTTGGACAAAGTTTGCCAACATTTGCCACAAAAAAACATTCAATCACGAATCCAAAGGACAAGGCACACCGCAAGACAGCAACAAACAAAATTCTTTGCCACAGAATAAAATCTCCATTTGATCGCCTGCTTTAATTTGTCTGAACCTTACGGAAACGTGGAGAAAACAGATCGTAGTACAGGAACAGCTCGGGGCAAAAACGCAAAACGACACCCACCAGAAGTTTTTTTTTCATATCAAAACAGCAATTTACAGAATCGTCTACAATGAAGGCCCGCAGTAAAATCGGGGGATCACAAAAGTGTTGTGCGATTGCTTTCTAGTGCACAGAAACACGGTGTTCCTTTCCATCTCATCATGCCACTAATGCAGAGAGAGAGAGCAGACAGTGCGGATTGGAGAGTGACACACGAAGAGACAACATAAGTGACACTTGGAAGCAACAATATCTTCTTTGTATTGTAGCATCCAGTTATCACTCCTTTTTTTTTTGCAAGAAAGAAACAAGAAGAAGAAGAAGCCGAGTGCTACGGTGAGTAGACCTGAGCATTTGTGGCCCGGCCAGGCCCGGCCCGTGGGCCGGTGGGTTTTGGCCCGCCCACGCCTCTTAATGGGAGGGCGTGGGCAGCAAAAACCAAGCCCGAAAAAATTCCGCCCGCCCAAACGATTTATTTCATTTATATTTCAACTAAAAAAGAGCGGGAAGCCCGAGCCTGCCCACGGCCCGGCCCGAGCCCGGTCCGAAAACTAGGCCCGACTTTGCTCACGGGATGGGCGTGCGCACAAATTTTAGGCCCGAAATAAACTGGGCTTTTTACCGGCCCAGCTCGAATTCGGCCCGGCCCGCAAAATGCTCGGGTCTAACGGTGAGTGACATCAGAGAAGCTGCCGTAACAAGTGACGCACTCACGCACCTGTAGCAGATGCAGACGGAGATGAGGAGGATGACCCCGACGGCGACGAGGTCGACCTGGTTGAACCCCTCGGGCAAGCCCGGCACGGGGATCCGCCAGTTGCTGGGCGCGTCGACGCCGACCGCCGTGCCAAGGTACGCCGTGAAGCTGCGCGCCACGGCGGCGTTGGAGAAGACGTACTCCATGATCAGGTTCGCCCCCGTCAGGAACGCCGCCAACTCCCCTGCACGTATGCAACAAACAAACCATCACAGACGTCACGTCGCCGCCACGGCAGAACAGTAGTACAAAAGTAGTACTAGTAAAACTACATACAAACAGAAATCCATGTTACTGTCAGCAAGGCGTTACGTTACATGCCAGTGAAGCTAAACGACGTGCAAATTGCACGGAAAATGCTAGGTAATTTTCTAGGCGATCAGGACGGAGGCAACGGTGGTTGTGACTGAGAATGACCGTGACCTTGTCCTGGTCCTAGCCTTTCAACGGGTCGAGGACTCTCTCTCTCGGTCCCATGTGGACGAAAAGAGCAACGGTTTGGAGGGTACGTGATAAAATTTGTTGCACGTCACGGTCGTTTCGAGCCTTTTTGATCGAAATCGTTAGTGCCAGAAACCAATTGACAAACAACCCAGCCTCCATCCAGCACGGGCTTGCTTGCACATAAAGTTGGCCAAATTCAGGTATGTCCTCAACTTTTCAAGTGTTTTCAAAGAAAAAGAAATGGTATAACCCAGCCGACAGTGAAGACACATCTTTTTACGGCTGGCGAAAAGCAACAAAAAAAAAATCTTACCTCTAAGAAGATGATGAGCCAAGTAAGTAATCCATGGAAGGAACTATGCGCATCATCAGGTGGCACTTTAATTCCTTTTCTCAAAAACTCATATCCCCCTCTGGAACGCAACTAACACAAATGACGCGGAAAAAGTAAACATATTGGAGAAAGAAGAAAAAAAAGCAAATTGGCATCGGAGTCTCGTGTCCGTTTGCTAGTGTGGGTGCCAGAAATGAACGAACAAGACTCCCAACTCCCATAAGACGACAGGTCTCACCCTCACTAAAATAGGCATGAAAAAAAGGATGACGCTTGGTAGCAAATGGACAAAGCGCAAACCAAGAGAAGGGGGGAAAGAGGGCAGGTACACACATGCAAGATGATAACCATGAAATGATTTAACAAAAAAGGCATCTTTCTATTTTGATTATATAAATTTGTATGGCGTCACAGGTCACGGCTACTCAATGCCGTGCTGAAACGAACTGGACTGAATTCGTGTCTGAATCGAGTCCGCCGCCTGAAGAAGGGAACGAAACTCCATCCCAATCCCGAAAGGAAGAAAAGAGTCGTAGTACTGACCGAAGGTGACGCGGAGGTAGCTGAAGGCTCCGCCGGCGACGGGCATGTCGACGGCGAACTCGGTGTAGCAGAAGGCGGAGAGGAGCGCGCAGAGTCCGGCAATGGCGTAGGAGACGACGACCCCTGGCCCGGCGTAGAGCCTGGTGGCGCGTCCCGTGGTGACGAAGACACCCGCGCCGACCATGCCGCCGAGGCCGAGCCCGACGAGGTCCCACCACCGCAGCGCGCGCGCCATGCGTGGGCCCGACCTCTCGCGCACGCGGCTCATCTCCTCCCCCGGCGCCGTCGCCGCGCACGCCCGCCGCGCCACGCGCCTCGGCGTCTGCGCCAGCGCCCGTCCGTACGCGCGGAGGCTCACGAACGATCCGCCGCCGCCGGTCGTGATCGCCCCGGCGTGGTCGGGGTGAGACGACGGCGGCGGCGCGGTCTTGTCCATGGCCGCCCAAGGGTCGTCACGGACGCGCGCGGGGAAGGGGTGGAGATAGAAAGGGGGTTTCGTTTGGAGAAGAAACGCAAGCGGCGTGGGCGTGGCGAGGGGAAGGCGCGGGCGGTATATAAAGAGAGAGAGGCGTGGCCGCTGTGGGAGTGGCGTTCGCTGCCACTGGCACTAGAAAGCCGCTTGGGTGGTGGCCTGGTGGGTGTGATTGTGTGACGCTGCTTGTGCAACAGTAGTAACTGCGTTGCACCACTTGCACGGTGAGCGGCGGCGTCACGCCGATATGGACCCAGGATTTCAGGGAGTCAATGCAAGGAGGAACGGTCGTGGCAAGTTTTCAGCAGGATGGAATCGCAAAGATGGCCTACTGTTACTGTACACGTCATGGCATCCATTAAAGTAACCATACGAGGTCAGCTGGCTATGCCAATTTTCCACCTTAAATTAGAAGTATCTGCATGTGTATAAGTATAACAATTAATTGCCGCAAACCACTATCCAGAAGGTAGAATAACTTTGGAGATACCAAATCAGTGAGATAGATCCATGCATATCCGAACAAAAAAATAATAATAAAGCCTAGGAGTACTCATAAGAAAAACTAACGCTACTACTAGTCATAGGTAAAACCTAGCAGCCCAGCCAGCAAGGCATGATGATGGTGCGTGCGTGCATGACTGCTGATATGCGGTGCATGGCCTGGCTGGTTGATCACGATCGGTCGCCAACCGCTCTGGGCTCTTCGGTACGGTTGGGCCCATTATGGGTAGCTGAGGATTGGGGGAAGTGTCCATGTTACCACTGAATACAGTAGTGAGTGTATCCCTTGTCGTATCCCCTGCCTGCCCTCACAAACACACGGCATGCAGTACGTCAACATACTTCACAATTTATATATATATTGGTTTGATTTCGCTGTCACTATGCACAAAAACAGACTAAACTAAGTGATCTCGCTGTCACTATGCACAAGAAACAGGCTAAACTGAGTGGGGGTGTGATTATCATTGTTTTTGTTTCTATCAAGAGAAGGTGTGTTCCTAAAAAAGAAAGAGAGAGAAGTTGCGCATGAATTGCACATTTGTATATGGAGCATCTGGGGAAGTTGCTCCACCAGTTTTTCTAATCTCTTGCCAAATGCCATGCTTTCACCACAAAAACAGAAGGGTTAAGTTGCATGACGACGTACCCCGAACATATATTCTAGTAGTAGCACTCAACGACAATGCAATGGTGGCAAGAAAACTGAAAACTCAATCAGTGGCACGGCCATTACATATACGTTTTCCTTTTGCATGCATATATGTAGTATATGGTGCTAAACCCCTTCAGCAATCGAGCAACAACAAACTAAACCCTCAAGGCTTCCACTGATGTAGCGCTTGATTGATTTGATTGGGAGGCCGGGAAAGAAAAAATAGATATGGATAAACAAAACGGGTGCGTGTAGACCCTGCCCGTTGTATACAGATGCGAAAAAGGTGATCGAGCGCAAGTTGAAGCCTGTGTTCTTCTCTTTCTGGAAAAAAAGGGACGCCAAGTTGAAGATGGTTGCTAGTTAACGCAGATATATAACCGTCTCCAATGGGATTCATGTGGTGGTGGCGCCAGGTTTCTCGCTCTTTTCCCCTTTTTTTCACGCTTTGCATTGCACATTTGCAACTCATTAGCTTCTGTCTCTGTCCTACAAATAGTATGTAGATGATGATGATGCGTACACTCGCATAATGCAGGGTCCAAATCGGCTGGTTCAATTCTGAACTCTATCGGCCTAACTAAACTTTGGATTTTTTTTTTTTAAGTTTCCTTTTACACCCGGCTGATTCATGCGGCATGTTTGGTTGAGTTAACAAGATGCAAATCACCAAATAGATGCAAACCTGTTTCTCCATGGTAGCAGCGCGTACTGTCTGTATCTCCCCCGCTGCAAACTTTCGACTCTGGAATATCTTCTTCTCTTCCCGTGTGGCCGTGTCTCGGGGAAGAAGACGATGCTCGCCATGGCGGGAGCGGACTGGGCTAATCCCTGATCCAGATAAACATCGGCGCCATTAATGACCAGAGATGCTCGCCTCGCCTCGCCTCCTAGCAGTGCATGACAAGTGGACCTCCGACGACGCCGACAAGCTACTACTCCCGTCTCGTCTCGAGCGGTGTGCCGGTCCCGTTGCTTGCTTCCCGAAAACGCCCTCCTAGCCTGTGCGAAAACCCGTGCGTTGCCCCCGCGATAGCATTGCAGCAAAGGCCGCCATGGGCGTGAGGTCATTTGGCAGTGTCCGCCAGGCAGCGGCGCGTGGGACGAGACGTGACGGGCGGCAGCGGCAGGCACACTGCGGCGAGGCTTTGGCGCTTGCGCTTTGCGTTGCTTCGCTTGCTTGTCCCCCACTCCTTGGTGCCTTCCTTCTCTTCGAACTGTGGCCTCTGACATGACGATTCACTACAAGGGCCCTACGCTACGCGCCGCCGGCCGACCGGCTTAGCTCGCCGGGGCCCACCTGCCGTGCACGCTCCTCAGGATCGCATCGCCGCCACCGTCCGTGATCGCCGGCCGCAATGCCACCGTCCTCGAGGATCGATACGCGCGTTACCCGTTGACGTTGTTCTGTTCAGGAAGAAGTAAAGTTTTTTTTTTGGTTAGAAACGTGTTCTGCTGCGAGGTGGGTGAATAAAAAAAATTTATTGAATAAGTACAATTTATTGAATCTGAACACCGTTTGGGTCAACGTTGGGAAGCTGTACGAGTCTGCACCACGTACGATCGTCGTGGAACCATGCAAGGGTAACGCGTCGATCAGAGAGAGGACGGTTTTAGGCAAAAAGATTCCAAACCAAGGAGATCGATCTGCCCGCGTTTCCTTGTAGTACTTGTTACGAGTACAATTTTCTGCCTGTAAGTTGACACATGCAACACAGATAGTTTGTACGCTTCCGTTCTTCTCCTTCTTCTACAACGCATGCATCATGCAGAGTGCCTATAACGTTTAATAGGTTGACGTACAACTAGTAGCTTTGGTCCGTGATTTAAGTATATACTATTCTTATCCTTCTTCCATCCCGTGGCCTCGAAAAAAGAACAAAGTTAGGCAAGGCACGCGTGTGAATTGTGTGATCGATGTACGTATATTGCCCGTGATACATTATCTTGGCATCCAGGACTCGGCAGATTCGGCGATCAGATATGGACTCGACCGCCTTTGGCGACCAAGCGTGCGGGTCCGATCGTCTACTGTGCTGTAGCCACGACGCGTCGACGCCACGTAGAGTTGTAGGGCAAATTAAAAGCATATCGGTGCACCCAACACGGTGTCCCCATGATTGGCCGCCATGCATTCATGACGCCGCCGCACTTTCTCCCCGCACGGACAGCGTGGCCACTAGTACCGGCCGCGTGTACCGCACAGGGATCCGGCTTCAAACCGGAACCGGCGGATCGATACGATCGGCGAGATAGCCAAACCATCATGTGGAGTATGGACGCGTATCTAGACTAGAATAAATCCAAAAAATATAAACAACTAGGAGTACTCATTATTCTTTACCTTCTCGTCGTGCCTTTTTGAACAAACAATTTCGCTATGTCCTTTCGTTTCAAATTATTTTGCTGTTTGCATGCATCATGCATGACATTCAAATAGCCACTCATTCAATTGTCATGCGTCATGCAATTCTGTATGGTACCGTAGCATTTCAATCAACTCAGCTTGCACTTTTTTTTTCTCTGTTCCTCTATTTCGTAGATGCCCTGCCATCGACTAAACTACGATGCCGAAAATGCAAGCTCACATGGGCACCATTCATGCAAGAGCAGGCAAGAGGGAAAAGATCAACAACTTTGGGCCACCTACCTGATAGGATTTGTTTTAGACTGTAACTCATGTTAAGGCCATGCAAATGGTTGTTCATGCCTAAAGAAAAAGTTTTTTTTTCAAGAAAGCTAAATCACACTCGGTTTTGGGAGGTCTCTCCACACTCGAATTTTTTTTATACACCTAAAATCCCTTTCTTCCACAACTCCGACGAGATTTTTGGCAAGGTACGGTTCCGAGGTTGTCGGCCTACCCGGCGGAGATGGCGGCGACGCTGGCCAGGTAGGTGACAGGGGATGGCGGCCGAACCAGGGAAGTGGTGAGGGCGACGCTGGGAGGAAGAAAAAAAGGCGAGAGGAAAAGAGATAAAGTGGAGAGAGAGGTAGATCTGAGCCATCCATTTTAAATTAAGTGGTTCAAAAATCCAAGTGTGGGGAGCCATTTCAACACTCGAGCGTGGTATAGACATCCCACGCTCTTTGCCTAGACGTGCTTCTGTTAGATTATTGGGCTTGGCCCATATGAATAATCCTAAGTAAATCTCAAAAGCCCATTAGCACTTGAGGGGGTACGTCATCTATTAGTCCCATATTGCTAATGGATGAGGGTGTTGGGGTTTTCCTCCCAATAAATAGAGACCACCTCCCTCATGGAAGAAGTGCACCATAGACTCTATACGGGAATCCCCTAGGTTTGGGAGTCCCTAATAAAGTCTATACGAGTTAGGGTTTTGCTACTTCTCATTGCTGCGTTGCCATCGTAGTCTACTCCATTCCGAGCGCCGGCGTGCACCGGCAAACGGGAGAGCAGGTCTCCGAAACCAGTCGTCTTTGAGATCCTGCACCGGGAGAGGGCGAATAAGGTTTTTAGGAAGCGCTGCGCGCGACTGCTCAAGACGTCTTCACCACGGCTCGTCCTCCGTCCAAGTCTGGTGCTGCGGCGTACCGTCGTCTGCAACATCGTCTGTTGCGCTCCGTCCGTAAAACCGTCGTCGTTCCAACTGCGCCGTTCGTCTTCCATACGGTAATTCCTCAGTATGTACATTGTGTTTTAATCATGTTTTCTGATGTCATGATTATGTTGTTTGTAGTCTGCTAGAGAATTGCATGCTAGGATTGTTTATCGTCATGTTTAATCTAGTTCAGAAATTAAAGTTACAATTGTATATATTTCCAACAGCTTCAACTCTCATTGTAGCCCTTTTTATTTTATCGCGAGTCAAAAGAGAAGACGACATAAAGCCTGCATAAACCAGTGCCATTCGCATCACAAAATGATCTGTCAAAATCTAGTTTATGGCAGCTTGGCATATACATGGACCACCACAGAAGCCGATCTTGCACCTAATCACCATTATTTTAGGACCAGATCGTTGATGCCTACTCCTCGCCAAAAGCGACACTACTGCAACCGCCCACAGTTTTGCACACACATGTATATGATGATATTTCCGCAGCTTAGCTATAACCTTTATCATATAATCTGGTTTTGTATGGGAGGAGAGATCAGCTTCAGCTGGTTTCTGGTATTGCTGCAGTGTGAGCACGTATTTTTTAGGTAGGATCGGTCAACGTGAACAAAGCATGAGCCCACAAAGGGGTCGATTTGTTTTTTTATCTGCTATGATCATTTGCTCATGATGGACATATTGCTATATATTCCTTGCTATCATGGTAGAATGCAAATAAATAAAGCTGCATACAGATATTCTCCAAGATCTCACCTAGGAGTATTATTTTTAACAACCTAATAAAGCGGGGTTTATCCCTGTTCATGCATGTGCTCAGAAACCTTGTAGTATATGATTTCAGCGTAGCCTCGTGGGAATCAACATAGGACAGAACCAATAATGAACTGCAGATACATAGCGATTATTGATTTTCAGCAAATCAACCAAATTTACTTTTTCAAAAAAAATATTGGGCGATGTTGAAACAAATCAAATTTGATGCCATGTATGATGTATCGACCATTTGCTAGCCCTTTAGAAACACGGGGACATTGGTTAGCTTTTCCCTTTAGATATAGCTAGAGGGAGCCCCACAAGCGTGGGTTATCATCCATCCCCAGCGCCGCAAGCAGCAGACGACCAATCTTTTTTTCCCAGTGAGTTGATCAGTTGATGGTCCAGACTCCATACAAGGGCAGCCGTGGGACCAGCTAGCTCTAACATGCATGTAGTCGCCGGTAAGTACACTTTCATCTTTCTGCCAAATGATTAGGTCTTGCATGGGAATCACAGGCCTTTCTTTCACTCCCTGTCGATCATCATCATGCATCAGGGGCCATGAAACTGCATTTGATGTGAATGTCTGCGCGCGTGCGTGCAGTCAAATTTTGCCCTGTAGCCCTGCCAGTAGGCTCCACCACATGCAAATGTCTCCCGTCCATGCAAACAGTGTCGCTAATATTTAGGCCGTACATTTCTTTGCAGTTATGAGATGATTTGTGTGTCAATCATGCATGTCTAGGGTGTGTTCAGATTCAGAAAAAAGTATTTCTTCAATAAGTTTTTTTAATTCATCCTACTTACAGAACACGCTTCCCAATGCACTGTTCATCTAGAAAAATACTTTTTACTTCCAATCTGAACACAGCCCTACATTTGTCTCCTGTAGAGCTGCAGCTCTCTGAATCCACACAGCGACATGTCAGCTATACACATCATCATCCAATCGGGTGTGTTCAAATTCCCTAACTTTTCACTATTCATTCCAACTTTTCACTCTTCTTCCCTCACAAAACACGTTTCCCAACGAATACGGATCCACTTGATCGCTATTCAGTATTCACTCGCGAGCATGCATTGATCGCCGGGATCGGTCCTCGAAATAACGGAGCCGTGTACGTGCATGCATATGTAGATGTAGATGTGCATTGATCTGCACGCAGCAGAAAGGCATGTTCACCAATAGAAATCAAAGGGAGAAGAAGCTACTCCGTATCAGACTGATGACATCTAGCTAGTAGGAGTACAAAGTTAGTGCAGTTTCTTCGTGGCTCCAACTTCCAGCCTCCATCGGGCGGGAGGAATCAGCAAAAGAAACCATTGAGCTGAAGCAGAGATATATGAACCATACAAATTGCGAATACCTCATAAATAAAGTCATGAACGAGTTGTTATTCCTGATATATAAAACTTCTATAATAGTACTTACTGATACTAAAGAAAAACATCTCTTTTGAGGCATGCATGCTTTGTGATGCCTATCGACCATGAGCTGGCCTTGGCTTCTGTAGGCCGATCATCTTTTCTACGAATGGTCCAGGCAGAGGGACCAGCATAGCTGCTATCCTGCCCAAATGATTACTGGCGGGCCTTGCAATCAGACAGACAGGCTTGCATGGTCGGAACTGCAGAACCCTAGCTAGCTTGCCCATCGGTCGGCTCCGTTACTCCATCGCGAGCTGCGTTTGTATTCTCTTGCTCTCCTTGCTGTTTCCATCCATCCAGGACAAAGGTTAACAAAACCGGTGGGAACCGGTCCGAACCGATCGGTTTCCGACCAAACCGGTCCGGTCCGGTTGCAAAAAACCCCGGTTACCGCTCTCAAACCGACACTATAAAACCAGACCACTCGGCTAATCGGTCGGTTTGACCAGTTAGCCGGACCAGTTTTTTTTCTAACGAAAACCAGTAAAACCATGGTTTTGTTAACCCTATCCAGGACCAGCTACAGCCAGGCTCCACCATGGATTGCATGCATGCAGAACTCTTAGTCGTCCATGCGAGAATAGTGAAACACAGGTGGATGGTGCTAGCTACCCTACATCTTTCAGAGAAACTTTTCTGCAGACAGGTGGCTGATGATTTAGCTCACGGACCAACAGAGCAGGGTTTTTTTTATCTCGAACCAGGACCGGAAACCGCCGCCCTCCGGTAGCGGCTTACCGGAGTGGTTTGAGCTGTTCCCGTGGAAACCGGACAAATTCAAATTTTGAATTCAAATCTATATGAATCCCTAGTTCAGTCGGTTTGAACCGGTAAGCCGAGCGGTTTGGTCGGTAAACCGGTCGGTTTGAGCGATAAGCCGGCCGGTTTGGGCGGTAAGCCGGCTCAATACAGAATTTGTCATGCTTTTAAATTTAACTAAAAAATTTTAAAAATAAAAGAAAAATTTCTAAAAATATTTCAAGGTGCCTAGAATCTAATGGTGTCAAAAAAATTTCAAATATTAGTGTATTTAGTATTTTTTGTGTTCATTAGAAGTTCAATCGGCCGATTTTTTTCTTTTCCTTTTTGGTTGAACTTCTAATGCCTGCAAGAAATACCAAATGGGCAAATATTTGTAGATTTTTTACACCAATAGATTACATGTACCTTGAAGTATTTTTAGGATTTTTTTTCTATATTTTTTTATTTTTTAATTCAAATTTAAATATTTTAAATTTAACCGGTTGAAACCGCCCCGAACCGGTACTGGTCCGGGGCGGTTTCACCGGGAACCGCGGGAACCAGACCGGTTCCCAGCGGTTTCATGAACCCTGCAACAGAGTGCTCAGCACTCAATAGCAAGCAAGAAACATCCAACAGACCACATACTGCCTGTCACATGCTTGCACACTGCGCGCTGGCCTATTTAGTAACAGACCACATACTAACTAAGGCCTTGTTTAGTTCATCAACTTTCGCAAACTTATTTGCCAAATTTTCACATCAAATGTTGAGTAAATTCCCTCTATGCTATTGAAAAATACAACTCATCCCTTGTGTGCCACTGGATGGCATAGAGGGGATTTTTTTTTTGTGTCTATGACATGTAGGGCCAATGGCATATAAGGGATGAGTATAATTTCCAATGGCATATAGGGAATTGGCCCTCAAATGTTTGGACACTAATTAGAAGTATTAAACATAGGTGTACAAAAAACTGATTACATAGATGGACTCCACATCATGAGACGAATCTATTAAGTCTAATTAATTCGTCATTAGACACTATCATGCTACAGTAATCCATCATTAAAAATGCGCTAGTGATGGCACATATTAGGCTTAATAGATTTGTCTTACGATGTAGAGTCTATTTGTGCAATTAGTTTTATAATTAGTCTATATTTAGTACTCCTAATTAGTGTCAAAAGGATGGATGCGATATTTCGCCAACTTTACACCCCAACTAAACAGGGCCAATACGCCAGATTCTTTGATATATGCACAACTATGCTTATCTTGCTCGTACAACACTTACAGTCAGGGGCAGATCCAGAGGGGTGCTGGGGCGCTCCAAGCCCCCTACCTCCCAAGTCCCAAAACCCATGGATACCCCAAAGCCTCTCTCTGTATTTTTTCGAAAAGGAAGAGGAAAATAAAGAAAATGAGAGGCAGAAAGAAGGAAAAAAGAGCCACCTTAAAACTAGGGTTGGATCCACCAATAAAACCAAATAGCAGTCCATAAGCTATGCCACCTGAAGTGAGCCTAAGCATGTAATGTATGGTGCACTCTTTAATTATTTGAAGCTACATACTAGCGCTACAATAATGGGTGCAGATTGGTGAACCTTATGACACCTCAAACCCTCTTTTGTTCAAATATTTATAAAAAAATTCAAACCTTTAATGACTGCAATCCCTAACCTATCAAGGTGGCTATTGTAGTTCAAATTTCATTTTGAAATATGGCTAGGGTTACTGCAGTCCTCAAACTTTTGAGGACTTTTGAAGGTTACTGCAGTACTCATTAGTTCAAATATTTATACTAGTTTAGGGGTGAAAGTGAATCCAAAAGTAAACTTTGAGGACTAAAACGGTTGTTTCTATAGTTCACGAAACGGCTCCGGACCAAGAAGGGTCAAGTCAGTGGCGGAGCTGGTGGATTTTGACGCCTAGGGCCACTTTCCTAAGCGCTTAGACCACTAAAAACTACCATACATATTGAGAGACCGATAGTCACAACAATGGGCCTCATAAGCCGTTAAAATACATGGTTTAGAGTAAAACTTAATTTCCAGTCGAATTGTACAATAAAACTAGCTAAAAAAACTGAATATTAAGAAAAAAAATACCTAACTAGTGCTGACTTGGTCCACCTCTGTCAGCCATGTCTTCATCCCCATCCGTAGTAGGACGTGAACTCGAGCCTACACATACAAGTGGACATGTAAACTGAATACTCCGATGAACAATTACTTAATGAAAAGAAAGATATTTGGGAATGTAACATACCACTTGCATTATTTCGAGGCCGAGGAGGTAACTTTTTCAAGCGGCTCCTTATCTCTTGAAAATGGTATAAAACAGCTTCATCTTGAATCATTGCAAAGATCTCTCGCTCAATATATCAATATAACATATCATACGATGGTTCAACCAATCATTCCCCATCTTATTCCTCAACTCAGTCTTGATAATTTTCATAGCTGAGAATACTCTTTCAACCGTGGCAGTAGCAACTGGCAAAATCAAGGCTAGCTCAACAAGACGAAAAACCCGTCCATAATCTCTGTACATATCACTTCGGGCCATCTTGATAGCAAGATCACCAAGGTCATGGCAATTAGCAAACAAGGGATCATTTCTCACATCATTAATGAAGAGAGGAAGTTGTTCTCTAAGTCTTATGAGATCATAATGATCAAAATCTTCATCACAAATAGAAGCCAATTCTATTAATTGTTCTAAGTCATAGTTGGCAAAAGAATTCCTTGGATCTAGACAAGCCATGCATCTCAACAATTTTGTAGACCTCTCAGCAAACCGATTGTCAAATTCAACAATAATCTGGTCATACACCACATTAAAAATCTCAGTGTCCTGGCCCTCTTCATTGCATAAAATTAGTCCACACTCTACAGAAACAGGAATGTAAATCTAATGAATCAATTTGTTTACTTGAAGCACAATTGGGGATCGAATCGAACAGAGGAGGGAACACTAAGTCACTGACCTAGTGACCTTTGCTTGAGTAGTTGAGTGAGCAACTGCGTTGCACGCCTGCCCGCCGGCCGCTGCGCGGCTGTGCCCCCAGGCGGTTGCGCGCCTGCCGACTGCCAGCGCCGCCCGCAAGCAAGGCCGCAAGGGAGGATGGCGGATGGAGGAGGGGAGAAGCCGAGGAGGGAAGCCGGCCTCCCCGCCGCTGCCCGTCAGCCGTCGGCCGCCGCTAGGGTTGAGGGAGCTCCTCGCTGCGTCGGGAGGGGCTCGGAGTCGGGGGGGGCAGCCTGCAGGCGGCTTGCGCAGAGAGGAATGAGGGGGAGGCAGGCCACCGGGCTTGAGATTGGAATAGGCTGGTGGCCTCGTGGGGTGAATTACTGGGACAAAATTGGACTTGGGCCGCCAACGACTAGGGCCACTTGACTAAAATTAGAACTGGGCCAAGGAAAAACAAAACCTATATGAAAGATTTTTTTGGGCCACGCCTGGGGCCACGGCCCTAGTGGCCCCAGGCCCATCTCCGCCCCTGGGGTCAAGGGTCGAGTACCTCCTGTTAAAACGGCAAGAAGGGTTAAGGGGTCGAGTATCTCCTGTTAAAAACGGCTGGGGAATAACGATTGAGCTTTCATCAGTTTTTCCTTTTTCAGTAAAAAAGAAAATAAATAAAAAATTAAAGCTAGGCCCACATGTAGTGTGCCAGCCATTGCAGCCAGAGTGTATATGAACTTTATCATGTCATTTTCAAAGGATTGCTCACCGAGCCTGCCGCCCGGTGATGGGTTCGTCACGACCACGGATTATTACCTGCCGCGCACAAGCTTTCATAGACGATTTGGCACTAAACAAATTATTAACACAAACAAACGGAACGGCTTGTGTGAGGTAATTCGTGGCCCGCCCGTCGTGTGCACGCCACTTGTGGAGGAACGAACCGCACGGCGATTACGGGCTTGGCCCAATCTGTGCATGCTGTTCAGGGCCTCGCGTAATCTTCTCGGCCCAATTCGTGGTGATCTCCTCCGCCCGGCAGATTGATTGATTGATTACCCTCGTTAATTTTCAGGCAGATATATTGCACCGTCCAGCACTCCAGGTAGCATCTTTTTTTTAAAAATGAGATTACTCTGCTTTTAAGAAAGCCAATAAGTTGGTACATGGCTGGGGTTGCCAACTAACAAGATTGCACCAAAGGAAATAGCTAGAGAGTTATTCTACTATAGATAAGGTCACAATGCAAGCTCGCTCAAATGGAAATAGCTAGATAAAAATCCTATTGACGATCATATCTCAATCGCATCGATCAGAGGTCGGCACATCGGACGAGTGGAAGCTGCTGCACCACTCCACCATCTTTCGCTTACGCTTATTCCATAAAAGAAAAGTATCTCATACAGTTTGTTTTAAGCACGCAGGATCATATCGATCGATGATCTTGCAAAAGGTGAACTATGCCCCGGCTACTGTACATCACTGCCTTCTGGTATATGCTCTCCAGAGCAGGCCGCCACCCTCCTCAACACTCCTGATGCTGATCCACACGACGAGATGATGAGTGACACGGCGGCGTGGATCAGGTTGGGGCGTCACCAACATTCATGGATGGTCGCGCGTGGACGCCGTTGCCACCGGACGCGCGTTTCCGGCCGCCAAAGAAGAGAAGGCCTGCGTGACGTGATGCATCGGCCGTGACAGAAAACGGGTGGATGGAGCAGGGGCCGTGTTGAACCTTGCTAATAAGTAATAAAGGCATGCGTAAGAGCTCTGTATGCATGTACGGATAACTTCCATCGGCATCAGAAAACCGTGTGGATTTGGTATAGATAGTGGCTGATGCCATAGGAATTTTCAATGCATGTTCTGTAACTAACAAAACCATGTATGGGTATGCATTCAAGATGAAACCACAGTGCAAATGCTCGAAATTGTTGAGCTAGCGTTTTCATTTTTTCGCTCTGCTGTTGGTAGACAATGGTGCCCCAAGATTAACCTTAGATGGTTTTTGCTTTCTCTGTCGTACGTTTTTTCCCCTCTGTTGTACGTATTTGACAGCTAGTACTGGTTCTACAAAATTTTGATCTGAAAATCTAATACCTCGATAGCTCTGCACTAGCAAATGAATTATCTTAGGGTCAAAGGGGCGAGGACCTCCTGTTAAAACGGCTGGGGGCTAATGAGTGAGCTTTCATCAAATTTTTCTTTTTTGGAGAAAAAAGAAAATAAAAAAGCTAGGCCCCACATGTAGTGTGCCAGCCCCTGCCGCCCGGTGAAAGCTTCGTCATGGCCACGGATTATTAGTTGCTGTGCAGACGATTTCATAGACGATTTGGTACTAAACAAATTATTAACAAACAAACGGAACGGCTTGTTGGATAGTAAATTGTAATTCGCCGCCCGCCCATCGTGTGCATGCTGTTACGGGCCTTTCCAATCCCCCCAATCGTTTAATCTTCTCGGCCCAATTGGACTTGGCATGGAATTTCTATGGGCCAGATCCTCATCATGATCATACCCGGATTATATTTTGGTGAAGGACAACAGGCCATCACGCATACTTGTCGAAATATCAGCCTGGTTTATCATGGGTCTGTCGATTCAGTCACGAAGAAACGTCTGCATCCGTCTAAGTGCAAAGCAAATAAAAAAGGAACACTGCCTAGTTGCAGAGGACAACTGCACTACAACTAGAAGCAATCGATCGATGATCTTGCAACGGTGCCCCGGCGGCTGCTGCAGACCATCACTGCCTTCTGGTATGCTGCTCTCCTGATCGAGCAGGCCGACATCCTCCGCAACTGATGAAGTGATGATACACGAGACGACGTGTGCACATTTGGAGTAGCCGATGAGACTGTCACGGAGGCGTGTGGATCAGGTCCGGGCGTCACCGATTTTTGATGCCGAAAGAGAGCTAGCTGCTGTGAATGGACGCTCGCGCTGCCAACAAGAGGAGGCGACTCCTGCCTGCACGCCCTGTCCTTTCTCGAGCGCGCACGGCACCAACGACGACCGTATCTTGGCCACAACGTCCCTCGACTCGATAATTTCAGGCTAGTATCATGTAGTAATCTGAAGCCATCTGGGCTTAACAGAGAGCAGAGCAAGATCTTGGTGGCCGGGGATCTTAATAGGCATTCAAACAATCACATACGTACGAGAGGAGAGCAAGACCTTAGTTGATAAAGGAAGGAGAAGCAACTGAAAGCACACGTACGTGGCAGAGAAGAGAACATCACGCGGCACACGTTCCCAAGCCATAAACCCCACCTCGATCACGTGTCAAATAGCTACCACCACGATCAGCAGACTGTACTTACTGTGCTGCGTTACGCACACCGACGCGCCGTTGACCGTCGTCGCAGCCATCAGAACGTTCGTTCGCGTCGCCAGCAGCTACTGCCGCGGCGTAGTACGACGGCGGCAGCATCCCATCGAACCCCACCAAACACAAGATTCCGCAGAAGCTGCGTGCCCCCGCCGCCGTGGCCACTTTTCTTTTCTGACCCCACTTGGAGGACGGCGACGCGTCCAGGATCCACGTGGACCTCCCGCGTGGTCCCACGTTGCTTGTCAGCTCAGCAGCTCCTGCGCCGTGGCTTCTCAGCTCGGCAGAGCCCGCGTCGCCGTGGACACGACGAACAGTCGAGCAGGAAAGCCGTCACGTTCCGACAGCGACCATTTACCCTACTAATCACACACGCCCACATGTCATATATATATATATATATATATATATATATATACATACACACACACACACACACACACACACACACACACACACACACAAACCACAACCACCTCGCTCGGTCGTCGTATCCAAACCCAACACAGGAAGCTAGTCAGACAAGCAACCTGAGCGAGCAAACTTCTTCCATTCTGCCGGCACTACCGGACTCCGCGATCCTATCCATCCCATATTCCCATTTCACATCGTCCATGGCTGCCGCGCCGCGTTCCACGGCCGTCGCCGACGAGAGCTTCTTCTCTGCGGCGTTCGCGTCTGACCAAGCCGGCGGCGAGACGACCATCGAGGACCTCCCCACGGACGTCCTGGGCCAAGTGCTCCGCCGCCTCGACGGCGCGTCCCTGGCCGCGCTCGGGTGCTCCTCCACCGCCTTCCGCGACCTCACCGCCGATCCGGACGCCTGGCGCGCGCTCTGCCTCGCGCTCTGGCCCTCGCTCCGCGACGTGCCCTCCGCCGCTGACCACCACAAGGACCACCGCCGCCGCCTCTTCGCCGACGCGTTCCCCTTCCCGGCCATGTCTCCGGCCTCCTCCCCCCACGGCTGCGGCGACGGAGGCGACATCCCCACGCGGCTCATCTCGGCCGTCGATCTCCACCACAGGGGCGCCTGCATCATGTCGCGGGTGGTGGAGACGGACGCCGCGTCAGGGTGGTTCCTGGGCGCGCCGTTCCGCGTCGACGCGCTGGTGCAGGAAGGCTTCTCGTCGCCGGCGGGGCCCATCACGCCGGCCGACCTGTCGCTGAGCTGGGTCCTCATCGACCCGGACTCCGGCCGCGCCGTCAACGCCTCGAGCCGGCGCCCGGTGTCCGTTGACCGGCGGTGGCTCACGGGGGAGACGGTGGCGCGGTTCGCCGTGGTGCTCGCCGGCGGCGTCGCGCTGGACGCGGCCGTCACGTGCGACGAGCGCTTCGGGCACGTCAGGGAGGTGAGCCTCTGCATCGAGGACGGCGAGGGCGGCGGCGTCAGCGGGCGGGACGGGCTGGCCGTGGTGGCCGCGGCCATGGCGGGCGCCAGGCAGGGACGCGGCGCGGAGGAGGCGGCCAGGCTGCGGTACGATGAGTTTGTCAAGGGGAGGGAGGCCAGGAAGGAGAGGAAGGCGAGGAGGGAAGGCATCGTCGACCTCTGCTGCTCCGGCGTCGGAGCGGCGGCGTTCCTGGGGTTCCTCGTCATGCTCACATTCCGGTGACTCACACCTCGACGACCGCAGCGCAAATGTGAATCACGATTGCACGAGCAATGTAAATAGTGACGCACAATGCAAACAATACTTGTAAATACAGCCGGTCAGCCGTATAGGTTACTTACATCCTTTGATAAAACTAGCAGTTTAGAGAAGGGCCCATCCGAGCTTTATGAGATGATTCATTTCACTAGTGTGTGTTCCTGGCCTAGTATTCTTTATTACTATTGATGAGTTTGCTCCATGACACTTCTTCAGCAAAACGCATGAACTTGCTTTGATATTGAAACTTCTTCCAGCAAAATGTCTAGTAATTGCCAATAGAAATCACACGAAAAATATGGTATTAAATATTCCTGCATGAGTCCAGTTTTACAAAAATCGGTATGCCCTGAAATGGGCATCACGGAATCTAACATTCTTGGTACTCGGTTGCATAGATACTACATGACAATACAATTATTTGGAAACCAGCAGGATAAATACTACCAAACTTTGCTATAGGCACTCTACATTAAAAAAGAGCTATACACAAGTTTTGAAATAAATCATACAAAGCTCACAAGGAAAAAAAAAACACGGGCAATCTCGAGCAACTCCATACAGATTTTGTTTTTAGACGAACTCCAATCCGCCTACATGTGCGCATTTTGCAACTCACGGAGGATTAAATCGATGAACTCATCGCTCTGTGTTGGACACAAAAGTGTTAGTACACATCAAATAAATACTTGCAAATCATATATTTTTATGGGAGGCATACCTGAACAAGTCTCTGAAGGGCACCCTTCACTTTATCCCTCGAAATAACAGCCCCATCGTTGTGTGCAGGGGTCAGGGAAGGAGGTGGAGTCGGTGGCGGGAAAGGTTGGAGTAAGGGGGTGCCATATGGAGGCCGTTGTGCAGATGCTGAAGTTGGATGAAGAGGCGCTGATGTAGGCATCATGGATGCAGCCGGTGGCGCAGATGCCACAGATGTCAAAGAGGGTGATGGAGGTGCAAAGAAAGCTGGTGTTAGAGGATTTGTTGAATGGCTGGCATGGGCATTTGCGTCATGGAGGGGCAGTGGCGGAGCTGATGAACCACCTAAAGGGTGAGGCATTTGATGTGCCGGAGTGGCAGATGGAACGATCAATGGCACATGGGCAGATGCAACAGCCTCAGTGGATGGATGCACTCTTCCAGCCATTTGTGAACTAGATACACTCCCAATGCTAGCTGCACCCTGCGAATTTGTTTAAATAGAAAATCAGTAGATATTACTCTTTTCAAAAACAGAGTAATGCTTCTAAGAGTAGCTATATACAGCCATGGTAAGCAAGCAGAAGTGTTGAAGTATACTGGAATACATCTATCAATCAGGATGCGACAATACCAATCAAGCTAAGACTCTAGATACATGGATATTTATTACTGAACACAACCCATATTGCCCATGACTGTAGCTTATAAGGAAACAAATCTAAAATTGGAAGAGAACATACATTGAAGTAAGTGGCCAGTGATTCATCAGGTGCATCAGAAACTAGAGCACTGGATGATGGCGGAGGTTCAAGGGGGCCATCTATTGCCGCAGATGTCGGAACAGCCTCCAATTCTTCAAACTCGCTATTGCACATTACAAGATAATAAGTGAATCTAATATGTCGATGACTACAGAGCATTTAGGACAAGCTAGTTAGTTCACAAATGAACTAATTTGCTTGTCCTAAACGCATACATTTAAGGACAGAGATAGTAGAAATTATTGCTGAGTTAGAGCTAGGAAGGCCAGAAGAAAAAGACCTTTTTGTGGGAGGCACTTTTGGTTTTGGAGGCACTTTGGCGTAAGCATTCAGTATTCTGCAATAAAATAAATGAAACAAGATTTGAGAAAAACTGAAAAGTTTCTGTACCCGGAATCTCCAATACTAAACTCTGATCCTAATAAATTTAACACAATAAGGATTATGACAATGATATTACTCATAGAAAGTAACCCCTCTAACCATTAATGCAAGGTATTTTGATTCGAAAGGTCAACAGTTAGTCACATTATATGCATGTTTAGTGTACAAAAGTTGCATATACAGATTTGTATCTACCAAAATGCACCATTTAAATGATGCACAGAGGGAGTAGTTAGTGATGAAACCAATTGAGGTGAATAAGTTAGGCCTTGCAAGAAATTTCAAGCTACTCACAGGATCCCAGTTCTCCTGTCATACAGCATATATGTACCTAAGATACCACGCTATCATGTGCATTTTTCCCAGTATTTTGTGACTTCGGAATTTCACTTGTTAGGAGGATTTAGGACTAAAATAATTCCATTTATTGTCTTTTGCAATCCCTTACCTTTTTCTTTTGAGATGGAAGATAGCTCTTTGGGGAGAAAAATAATCAATAAAAACAAAAAAATGGTGTTTAGAGAAGGGATTAACTAATCACTTGATATTACAGCTAAATGATACTATCAAAACCAAATAATGATCAATTTCCATCTATCAAGTTCCAAAATATTCCATGCCATGTAAAGTCCAGCAATCTGTATATTTCACACTGTAGTTCCATCTGGAAAAATGGCCTATTGCTGGCATTGTTCAGTCCTAGATAGTTATCATCCATCAATTTCTGGAGTGATGGCAGGATCAGGCTAATCCACTTTGGCATTGGAAGTTCATTCCATATAAAATTCCATATAAACTGGTTTCACATCTATACCCACCAGCATAAATGGAATTTAGTGCGAGAAGAAAATTTACCTTCCAAAAAGGCTTGCAACAGCTTCACAGTCATGTTGATTATAAAACCAAATACCATTTACTTCTTGTGCGGCATTTCGGTACAACAAATATGGAGGTTGAAGCTCGTATTCAAAATCGCTTAATAGATCCTCCACAAGATTATCTGTCAAGAAGACAACATCAAGATTTTCAATGAGGAATCAGGCACATTGATCAGTTTATCGCAACAATATGAAAATCGCCTGTACATGTACCAGTTTATCGCCACAATATGAGTTTATCGCCACAATATGAAGAACTCCGAAATAAAGTTGAGGTGGCATGTAGTAACCCATTGTGCTAAAACTATGAAGATTATAACCACAGATCTTCATACTTATTGTGCAGAATAAATACAGTTCTGGTTACATGATATCAGCTTGTCCTGCTACTCATAGAGATCAACAAACCCGTTCCTGGTGCTTTTTTTTTAATTTTTTTTTTGGCAAGTGTACTGAATTCTGTAAATGTTTACATCTATTTGCAAAAGAGGATTGTTCTACTGGTATCTTGGGAGTGGTTATTAAGAAGTTTCTCAAATGAATCATCTTTTAAAGAAACGGTTACTTGCGCTGTTCACTGTTGTCTCTAGCGCCATTTTGTCGCCTTTACTATTAGTACAGGTTAGCAGTAGTATCACGACTCACGAGGGATTTGTGAAGCATAACGTCGAATTATTCCATGCAGCAATCGGCCAAACAGCGAAACCTGAACGTTTCTGTCTTGCAGCTATAGAGCACATTACTTAGTCTAACCTAAACATCAAGTAATCTTTGGGAGTTGTCAGAATGCTCGGAAAGGTTGTTTTATGATGATCAATACTCCATAGCCTAAATGTCACAGTGCCCGTGAAATCGATCCTACCAGAGCATTGCACTAACCAGCAAGCTAGCCAACGAATCGAAGCAACAGGCGAGCAAATCAGTCCAGATCACAATGTACATACCAGTGTTGCGCCTGTTCATGACAATGAATTGGAACCTCGGCTGCGAGTTCCTACATGTGATCCAACAAGTTACAGAAGCAATTAGACCACAGGCGCAATCAACAACCAACGGAAACACTAAAACGCCCCATTCCCAGATCCCCACGACATACCTCTTGACGACGAACAGCGACCCCTCCACGTCCTTGCGGCTCTGCACGGCGCAAGGCAACACCAAAACCCCGCGTCAGATCGGATCGGATCGCGTGCCGGTACAGGAACGGAGCATGGGAGAAATCGGGTGCTCACCCACTGGTTGAGATCGATGTTGAAGTCGTAGAGCGTGACGTGCGCGGCGGTGATGAGGATGTCCTCGACGGCGGGGTCGAGGCGCTGGAGCACCGTGAGGTTGAGCATGCGCGTAGCCTCGGCGTCCATGGCCAGGTTCGGGGTCACCTTCCCCCCGTTGGCCTGCGGCGGCGGCGGCGGCGGCATGGCTGGGCTCGGTCTCCGCAGGTTGGGGTGGATGGATCTAAGAGAGTGTAGCTCACCAGGTTGGGGGTGGCTGGACTGCAGCAGGAACAAGGGACTGAGGGACTACGGCCCGCCGCACACTCGCTAGAGCCTACGTAGCCTTGGCCCGTATGAGGCCCAATAAGGGCCTGTTTGGTTACACGGGCTAATGACTGACTTGTCACCATTAATGGAAATGTGTTACCTCAAAAAAAAAAAACCAAATGGAAATGTGTGTTTGGCGCAAAGGTTCTTCCTGCCGTGATTGTGGCGAAAAAGAAAAAGCTCGCCAGATTTGTGGCGCTGCCACAGGCTTGGCTTCCTGTGGCCTGCAGCTAAGCAGGCAAGAAGCCCCTAACTGGCTAACTAAGTCCACGGATGAGCGGTCTTGCCTACGTAACCAGCCCACGCATGCGCTCGTGATCGGTGAGTTTTACCGCCATCTTCCAGAAGAAATAAAACTTTGGTACTCCAGTACTTCCAACTTACAATTATCTCTGAAAGAGGAATTGGTGGACAAACGACCCCCAAATAAAACAATGGCAAGATTCTTTAGGTCGGCTCGTAATGCTAATCGCAGGAAACATCAAAGGCAGGCAAATACCATGTTCTTTGTGAATTTTGAAACAGATAGAGCTATGATCATATTTGATTGAAGCATAATTTGACATGTGAACATTTGATCATAACAAAAAAATGCCGAGGAAAGCTCGAGCAGATGTTGGACTGGACTCGAGCAGACGTTGAATCAAAAAAGCATGGGATAAAATGAGGGAGGCAAGGAGCAAAAAACAAATAAAGTAGTTTTCTATAATAGGACCAATAATAGCTTACATTACATCTAATAGGGACAAAGCACTATAATAGAACCAATAAGAACTAGCCATGCTAGTAACAGTGCAGGGATCTGCTTTGTAATGGACCACTGGGATAGGTGCATTGTGTATAGTACAGACTGCACTACTTTGCTAAGCGAGTCAAACATAATAATATTTTCTGATCTGCTGACTAGATTCAACGACATAGTTCTATACTCAGTTATCATGGAATATAATTAGAAATCCAGGCTACTGATAGATGGGCCCTGAGCAAACAGCAGCACAAATGGTCCTTTGTTGGTCATTTTCATGAGGCCATCTGCACACTCTGAACCTGCACACATAAAAAAATTTGAAATATTGGAAACTGTGGAACAAGGAAAGCATAAGTATTGACTCTAGGAAACGATTATCCTAACAGACATGGCATCCAAAAGAAAGCATAAATGTTGACTCAGATATCTTTACTGCTGCTGACCGTTTGTCCAGGTTAATTAATGTCTACTGGAGCTAATCTTTTGGGCAAGAAGGGAAGAAGAAAATGAGTTCGAGCTGGTCTAAAAGATGGTTTGTGAGCCATACGGGTGCTTATGTTTTGCTAACATGATATGAAATAAATAATTTAGGCCATTGACTGTTCGACAAGGTCTCTGTTTTCGTAGAGAAACTTTTTTTTCATCAGGCCAAAGCACATACCGGTAATGCCAACATATAGATCTAGGATTGGCCGGTTTGGAGTCTACAAGAAATTAAACATTTACAATTAGGATTTACAAAGCCACCGCAGAAGCACAGTAAATGGGTATAGAAATGGAGCAGCATCTAATTCAATTAGGGTATAACTACAATGTAGAACTTAAAACATATTTATAAATTCACCTTATATGAGCACATTCATTAGGGTATAACTAGCTGCCCTGATCCCTAAAGTTAACAATTGATCTCATGAAATATACCTTTTAAATATTTGTTTTATTAGCTTCAACTTCACCTTTGCCCTTCAAATATTCTTGGATACCTGCAAAGGTCTATTTTGCAAAGTTAGTCCTTTCTATTTAACTTAATAAATAATTGCACCACTAGTCCCTAAATTGACCAGTCTAAGCTGACAAAGGAATAATCAGACCAACAGACATCACTTTAGTTGACAAGTGACCAGCCAGAACAAGAGCTCTTTAGGCTCTCTGTTCTCACTTGAAATAACTTAATGATGAGCAAGTCTGTGCTAAAAGAGCAGGAAAATATCAAATCAGCTAAACAATCACAAATTTGCAATCCAAGATCCATATAAATAATTGCAGACTGCAAGAGCACCTGCTCAGAGCTACGGAGTATACCATAAGACAAGCCTCAAATAGTCTAGTAGTAACAATGCACTTCCTGGCGGGGTGCCTCTTCCAATGCTCCAGCTTGGCATGAGGTTTGGCAGTCACTTCCAAAAATAGTAAAATACATTTCTACAGTGGTTTGCTTTGCAGATATACAAAACAATAGATGCGACACGTGGTTTGGATTGCTATATCCTAGAATATTATTCTATTCCTAATTAACAGTCTAATTGTTTGTTCATAGTTAATTTATTGTTGTACAAAAGAAAATTTTCCTGCATAGAAAAAAACGATATTATTGCTAGTAGCATTTTATTCATAGTTAATTTTTTGTTCTATTAGTACATTGACGGTTCAGTGCAATCAGAGAGTAGAAAGATAACTTTACTCATAGTGCAAGGAGAATAAGGTTTAGTTGCAGAACGTATACCTTATCTTGTCCATCCGAAAATATCTCCGTAAGTTCACCTTTTATTGTGCTCAAATTTAGAGCCACAATCCAACAAGTCAAATATTCCATGTTCATGCCAATAATCTCACACCTCCCATTTAAAACAGCCGAACCATTTATAATATCAAAGCCAGCACAACAATTATGATGAAATGCATCAACCCCTTCAGGATGAAGATCTGTACCGCTGCAGAATTTTTGTATTAGACAAAAGAAAAGTTTTCAAAAACTCAAATCTACAATAAACAGTGAGTTTAATAATTTTACCAAATATTTCCTCCTCTGAAGTAAGAAGTTGCACCGGCACATGGGATTGGACGTCCTTTACGCTTGTAGAATGCTTTTGGAAAATAGCTCAATGTATATATGACTGGGTCTTCCAAATTCTCTTGGTTACTAAAGTGTACCGGTTGTTTAGCCGCAACTGTTTCAATTCCATCACAAAGAAAAAGAACGGATAGTTTCTTGCCACTATACACAACAACATTACTAGCACTAAAACGCCTCTCTATCTCATCCCCAAACGTGACAGCAAAATCCGTGGTAGCACTGTGTAACATACTACTTTCAGCTGTCAAGACATAACAAAACCGGTTGCCACATGCAAGAATGAACCCACATTGAGACACGTCTCCTCTTTGTATCAACACGCAACAGTTCTGGCAATCCCTATGCTTTTGTCGCATAGCATCCCCATAAACATCCTACATAGTAGTCAAAAGTTCAAAATTATAAAACCAACATACAACTTTGGAATTTGTCAAAAAAACTCACTACAACTAATTAGCTTAACCCCATTCCCTCTAAAAAATATAATAGTGACCTTTGATGCGACTTAAATACCTTCCAACATCTGGTCCTATCAGGCTATCACGGGGTTCAACATTAAAATGTTTAATAGCAATCAGGTTCTAGCTAAATGCTTAGCCACCATGCCAAATTGGTAAGATGATATATTTCATGCAACAGTGAAAGATGTTAAGTAAACGAGAAACTCAGGACAGTTTGACAAGACAAGGGATGACATAAGCATAAACACATCCATAACATAGTTGTATCTCACTTTTTTTTGCAATTGTCTCAGAATTGCAAATAAAACAAACTTGATATGCAGAAATATAAACATATCCATAACGTCATTAGAAAGATAACAAAGAAAAGGATTGAAATAAGGAGGATACGGGCTATCTTACAATGAATTGTTGCATATCGTGCAGGCTTGTGGATTAAACCCCAAATTTCAAGATAGCTGCAGGTGAAGTTTTTGCAAGAAATGTTCATAAAATCCATAGGTATGAAACGAATGCAAGTCAAAATAGGAGACACTGCAAGCATAACTCATGGGGAAAGCTTTTAGAGAAAACATAAAGCAAAAGACAGGGAGATTAACATAACCCTTATGACAAGAACACTAATTAACTAATGACAATGACAGGTGAGTTTAAAAAACTACTTTGACCATGAGTAGCTACAACTAGAATACACAGGACTTGAAATCTTCCGGTATACTTCAGGCTACAGCTTGGTGAGCTTGAACTTCTAGTCTTTATAGCATATGTGCAAGTTACAAGGCATATGACAGATCACACCAAATAGCAAGGAACAAGTAAATAAAGATTCGTTAAACAGTGTAGGATATTGTATTTCAGGCAAACCAGCTTGCTTGTGATATCCGACTCTTTCTCCCTTGTAGTAAGTATTCACGTATCTGGCAAAACGGAAGCATGCCAGACTTTGTCCAAGACGGACGTGGAAGAGAATTTTGAAAATCCCAGCCGGCAACCCCACAGCGGCAAGCCGACACACAATGCCTCAAGCCTCGCGCACGGCCAAGGTGTCAAACGTGCCGGCGACAAGGCAAATCTTCTTTTTTCAATCAAATTTCGAATCAAATCCCCATCAATACTACAGCTCTAACCAGCAGAGGAGGAGATGACGGAAGGGATTGGCTCACATGTATTCTCGGTAAGAAAGCTTCTTGGAACGCTGGCTCCATCACTGCCCAGCCGTCGCCGTGTTGAGATGTGCTCTGCCGCTCGAACTCTAGCAACAAGAACAACGAAGGAGATGAACCACGGAGAAGGGGAAAAGAAGGGGATGACGAGGAGGAGATGGGGGAGAGGGTGAGGCGTACCTGGATATCGTCGGCTTTCACGGACGCACGGGAACACTTCCTTTCCTGGACTCGTCGGAGTCGAGTGACTGCGGCTGCGCGGCGAGGCTGGACCCGGGGGTGGGGGGCGGCGGGTGAGGTGGAGGCGCCGCAGCGTCGGTGGCAGTGGCCGGAGGCGTCGGAAGTGGGAGGCGAGGTCTTTGCTCCTCCAAATCGAACCCGGCCGTCTGATGGGCCGCCTATTATAAATTTCTCATTATATACCAAAAGGGCCCAAATCAATCAGCCTGGAATGCTTTGCCTGGTAGGACGCCTGGCCTGGATCTTTAGAAAAAGGAAAAAGTCCTATTTACCCCCTTCAACTATAGACAGAGTTTATGTTTCCACCTTGAACTCTAAAACCGGGTAAATCACACCCTCAACTTTTAAAACCGTGCGTTTTACCTCACTGGTCGGGTTAAAAGCGGTTTTGATGGTGGTTTTGTGTTTTTTTCTTTTTTATTTATTTTGGTTGAAGCTTTAAAAATTCATAGTAAATCATAAAAAAATTCATAAAATAGAAAAATCATTTTTGTTGGACTCCACAGGATTATATATACACAGTAAATATATAATATAATATATTTTCGCATAATATTTTTATTGTAGGTTTAGATCTATTCATTTCTGTAATTAAAGAAATAATTCATAACTCCAGTTTTTATGTTCAATTGTGGCTAAATTTTTATAGTGGCCTAATTATTTTATGATGGAATTGTATTAAAAAAATTATACTCATTTGATCATGTATAACTTAGTTATATATTTATTTATGTCACTATAACTTACTTTCTATAACTAATTTATACCTAATCCAATGAGTATAAATGTTTTACTATAGTTGAATCATACAATAATAAGACCTCCATAAAAATTTCACCACAATTGGATTATAGAAACAACCGTTATAAATTATTCTGATTAATCACCTGGGCCTGGAGGAGACCCTGACTTTGACCAATAAATTGAGCGTGAATGCGTGATGTCTTCAGTTCCTGGACCATTGGACAGTACAATAACTGGCTTGGTGCACATTATACCCTATGCTATGTAAAAGGCGACGTAATAAAGAAATACCGAATTAGCGTTTGGTTATATTAAAAAAAAGCTTGCATCCACAAATTGAAAGCTTCTAATACACCATGGTTTTACCCAGATACGCCATGCAGTACATTGGACAAAATACAGAACGGGTCAGTTGTGTTCTAAAACCAGCACAGTAGCCATATCCAACACTTGTGTGGTTGTTTATATAGTCTTCTGGCGCTGCGATCACATCTCTGGCACTTCCAGACAGTACTTAGTAAAACTACTATATACACATCGCCTGCTTAAGTTCAGAATGGGCATCCAGGCTCCACCACTCCTGCTCCTAGATACAAAACACAGCAAAAGTGTTCAGAATTGCAGATGCAGCAAATATAAAGGAATTAAGTTTCAAGAATGGCCAAGGCAAACATAATCACATAACACATAATTACACTTCAGTAATCACATAACACATAATTACACTTCAGCAAACATAATATACAAAACACAGCAAACCTGAATAGCCAAGGCAAACATAATCACATAACACATAATTACACTTCAGCAAACATAATATACAAAACAGAGCAAACCTGAATAGCCAAGGCAAACATAATCACATAATTACACTTCAGTAAGTGGTGCAAGAATGGAAAAAACATCTTCAAAACAGGGAAAAAAAATAGTAGGATTCTAGAAATCTGAATTGCGCCCATAACCAGATAGCCCCATAGCCCCAGAGCAGTTTTGTCGCATATCAATTAGTGGTAATGTTTACGCTTATTGGCATAGGATATTATTATCACATAATTACACTTCAGTAAGTGGTGCAAGAATGGAAAAGGCATCCCTGTCTCATGCTAATCAGTAATTATAATCACTTCAAATAACATAACGCCCACATATTATACACGCTTGCATTAAACATACAATTATTTCGTATTGTTTGCATATATTACTGTCTCATGCTAATCAGTGATTATAAAATCTCAATCACATGAAGTTAAAATGAACTAGGTAGGGCAAGTAAAATCAATTCCACTGATTCCTCTTCAAGGACTAAAGGCTACAGGAATAAACTCCCCACAAATTAATGGTGGTAGAAGTGTTCCATCCCACTAACTGAGGCAGCACAAGAGAAAATCTAATACTTTTGTAACAGCACAATGAAAAAGAGAGTCATTAACCAGGTATCATGCGGAAAGATAGATCAACTACAATATAGATCAGCTATTGATGCACAGCATATTTCTGATCAATGTTCTTTCACAAGCAGACCATCTAAGCAGATATCATCTATTTCGTGAAAATAATAACATAAACACTTGGTGAACTGTTGATGTTTGAACTGAGCAATAAAAAGCTTCACCAGCATTAACCATTTCCTATGCAATTTTACCCTTCCCAATGGAATTAAAAAAATAGATAACGATATTTTTCCTCGAATATGATTTGAGTCTTTGTAGAACACAATAAAACTATTCAGTGCTCCTCCTGGATTAATTGTCATGACAAACAGAAATAATGGGAGGATCACATGTGCATTGCATTTGCAACACATTTTGCTTCTAATTCATCCCCTTGGGCGGTTGTACCCCTAGCTCAGGCCATGAAGTTAACATCTGGTTCATAGGAGTAGCAGAGCCAAGCCTTACCATGTGAGGTCATTGCTATGTGTTGTGCTAGGAATTTTTTTACTCGCCTTTTTTTATATATTTAAGAGAAAAATAAATGGGGGTGCTTCGAAATGGCTCCACCAACGGTTCAGAGAGAAAATGACTCCAAAAACTAGGAGGTATTGTCCTATTAATGAATATTCCTTGTCTGTATATGTTGTCTAGCAACAAGTCAGCCATGCAAAGTAAATTATGACCATAGAGATGTAAAGGCGATCAAGAAACTAAAAAATCTGTTAGATGGCAAGGGGAAAAGTTCTACTCCCTCCATCCCAAATTGTAAGTCATTCCAAGATTCTTGGAGAGTCAAACTATCTCAAATTTGACCAAATTTATATAACAAAGTACTAAGATTTATGATACTAAATAAGTATCATTAGCTTCTTCATTAAGTATATTTTTAGATTATATATATTTGGTTCCATAATTTTTTGCGATTCACTCTATAATTTTGGTCAAACATAAAAAGAGTTTGACTCTCCAAGAATCTTGGAATGACTTACAATTTGGGACGGAGGGAGTACAAAAGTTAAAAAAGAGTAAATTAGACCCAGAAGTAAGCCTTCATGATCCAATTCTAATATTATCTAAGGATGTACTCACATTATCTTCAGGCTTTCGTCACTAAACCTGCTCGTCAAAACCATACCTCTTCCACTCCATCCATCTAAAAAAGGGAACATCAACAATCATCAACAAGAGTAAACACGAAAAATTCTATAAGTGCATAATGTTCATTTAAACGCAAACCTGTTTTGGAATGACTTGTTAGGCTCATCACAGGCGACCTGTTGTACCTTCAGCTTCGCAACAAATGTAGTCTTATTTGTTGGTCTATGTACAACCGCCTACTTAGTTGTATGTAGCAAAAATTAGCATAGTAACATGATCATTATCGATTCATGAAGTAATTGATCAAACTAACCTGGAGCGTCCCTGCATTCGATGTATCCATTGCAGCCTCAAATTTGTCTAGAAATATTGCAGTAAACTAAGCATGGAACAAAATACACAGGCATCAGCTCCAGGGACTATTGTGGGCCTCCAATAAAATGCTACAAGAACATATTCAATTCCTTCAAGCAAAAGCATTGGAGACACAGTAATGCTGGGCTGAGCATTGAGTAATACATGATAAAATGATTCGAGGGTAGTGTTCCACAAATGCTGCTTTAAATGCATGATCACTATGTTCTTCTCTGCACCTTTTCACTCCGTCTCCCTTCCCAAACGGAATCTACCTGTGTCTGCTTATCCTATTCTCTTTTCATCCACACTACTGACCGTCACCAGTGTTGAGGGTAGAGCCCTATTAAGTACTTCCTGCTTACACATGGCTCTCTACACCTCCCCCCCACCCACCCAAAAAAAACCCTAAATTTCATCTGATTTCCTTTGATATTAAGCCTGGCGTCAAATCTGTTGCGTTTGTAATCTTGAATGCTCGAGATAAAAGTTAACATTTCTCGTCATTTTCATCAACCAATAAAAGCCATGAATTCATCAAGTTATAAAAAGGGTACATAATCTTATATGAATTTGCCTCATCTAAGGCAGAGGCATTCACCTCAAACTGATAGCGAAATGATTTATAAACAAAGGTAATACCTGTGCTCCAGAGTAAAGGGCAGCTCCATCAAGTTCTGAGATGATATCGCCAACCTCAATCCCTCCATAATTTTTTGTTGACGTGTCACAAACCTAGTGTAAAGGATTAAGCGGACGCATGTGGAAAAGAAAATATATTAACCATAATAGAAAACATTATATAGGATCATTTCCGCAAATATTCATTGAACAAGTTAAACTTGCACTGCCAGGGTACCAGTCCTGACAAAAAAGAACACAAATGGAGATGCATAATGTAAACACGCATGCAATAAAAAAAAAAGCCAATTTTCATTATGCAAATGCATCTGAATGAATGATAGAATTGAGAGGGAAGGTTTAGGACAGAAGGCCATATATCAGCAAATCCGCCAATGCCCAATCTAATGATTGAATATGAACAGAACGAGAATTGTGAAAGGGCATTTTGTAATAAGTGTCCTAACCTTCTATTCTAGGTCAAAATTCAGATTTAAGTGGTTGAATAACATCACTGACAAAAAGCAAAACGAACATGCAAGGCAAAAGGAACAAACAAGCTAAATTGAAATATCTAAGGTAATGAACAACTTGTAAGAGTGAAATGAACAGGAAGGTGCCATGCAACATTATTGACATTGTTATACTTATCCATTTCTAGTGATGTTGGTTAATAGGCCCTCCTTCAGCAGAGGTATAATGATGGTCGACAACTTGCTCACATAGTAACTTCTAAAAATTGGGGCAGAAAAGTTTATACATAGTCCCTGCAGTCAGTGTGGACATTGACGTGGTTGACAAAAACTTATGTCCCATTTCTATAAATGCAGCCTTGCATCATGTATATAGTCAGGTTTGCGAATTGTATCTCACCTATATACCATTTCATATAGTTGGGGAAAAAAATGTACTTCCAAACATTTGTACTGGATCTGGATCACATCAAAGGTTATTATATACACTATTACTAAAACGCATAAGTTTCTACCCAGATTGTTTGGTATGTCATCCAAAATCGGACTAAACCAGCGCAAAACCGGATTCCGACACTACCCCTCCTGAAAAGATAGACCTGTGAAAACCAGACTACAGGACTCCCGATGCACCCTCCGCCTCCAAAAAAACCGGCCAATCCCGCTCTAGGCCTCGAGGGGAGGGCGAAGACAAAACTTAGCTAACCTGATTGGAAAAGAAATGTCTGAAAAATAAAAACAACATTACTTGGAATCGATCGAACTCTGGCGCATGATCTTCACAAGGCTATTACTACCTTATGTTGTTTTGAATGTAAACTAAACCTTATATTATGATGTTTTGAACAGGACAAGGATGAGCTAGAAAAAGATTCAAGAGATCGGAATATGTACTATTGTACTGTTATCAGGGCCTTAAATATTTTCAAAATTATATACATTGTCTATATCTCAATTGCTATGTTGAGAGCTTGGCTATGGCACAATACAATTTAAATTTTAAAGTCGTATGTTGAATGTGTGATTTGAGATTCGCTTTTGGGTCTACTTGAACATACATTATATATTCTTATCTTACATAAGAAAAGGTAATCAGTGTTTTGTCCAAAATATATCATATATCCCTAAACACATAATGCTATTGATATATGCTCCTTCCGTTCATAGATAGTTAATGTTAAGGGTTCCCAAGCAGACGTTGGACCACCAGCATGATGCTCTGTTAGTGTTTTCAACTATGCATTTGACGTTATTTAAAACGAGAGTACTAGACATCAGAAGTCACTTTCAAGTGTCTTAATGCTGGGAGCTGGGAGTTAACCACAATTTGTTTTAATTATTTTGCAACTTGTGGCCAGGCCACAAATTAGAAAGATATAGATTCATATTGTTTTCGCCCGTAGCAACACACGGGCATGTTTGCTAGTAACTATTAAGTCTTAAAAAAAATACCAACCAAGAACGTCCATTAACCCTGCATTTTCTCAAAACTAAAGCTCTATTTATCAGACCTACTCATTCTTAAAACAAAAGAATATCTAATCTGATCATTTTAACAAAACCTAAACTGCAAGTAAACTTGCACAGGCACAAGCCGTGTTACTCTTTCAAATCAACTAGAAGACTTAAAGTGAAATTACTGGATCTGTACTCTGTTCCTTGTACATGCTTACAACACTAATCACTTGTTCAGAATGCCAACTGTGCCAAGGACTCATCACCAAGTAAATTGCCATTCAGCATGCACTAAAATGCTTAAAATGACAGTAATAACTCAGAACAAAGGGGACACAGCTAAATTACTTATTAATTAATAAGATTAAGATTTCCAGCTAAACTCAAAACATAATTAATTGTCTAGGTGGATTAGATGCTACAAAATTAGAAGATTTTTGTGTCTATTGCATTGTGCACCTTGTCAACCAGAAGTCCAGAATGTGGCATATCAAATTTGCAGCGCATGGTCGCTAGAATATCTAGGTCCACCGTGTGAAGAGGTTGTCCCCTTATGCGAAGCCACGGTAGTGTTCTGCAGTTATCATACATCTATCAACATATCAATGTTAATTCATCAGTTTCTTTGTCAGATAAAATTTAGGAAACATGTATCAATCTTTCAGAATTGTAGAGAATTCAAAATTGTCCATATGGAAGTATATCACAAGAATTGTTGTTGAATGTACTAACCATCATCATTAGTTTAATTCATAAATAACATAAAGTTACAAAACAAATTATCAGGTTATATAACAAACATTGGAAATGGAAAGTATATTGAAAAGGCCGAATCAACAGAAAAACTAAAGAGTTTGGAGATCTTTTAAGTATCACAGGATTTCTAGAGCTCCTGTTCCTACAAATAGCAATAAGTGTGTTCCTAAACCTTGAAAAAAAAAACAATCCCTGCATCAAATCTGTGTATATTGCATACATTATTGAGAAAAAAGCACTTCAGTATTTGTTAGCCATCATCATTGAGATAATATGAACCAGGCAATACTCAATGCACAGTAAAAAAGGGCAGTAATCAATATAGAACAAGAATACTATAGTGAACTGAAGAAGCTTCTGCAATCTGAATTATTATCTAAAAGAGAGTTGAAACCAATCTTCAATCTCAGATAAATTGAAGAACTTAACAAAGAGGATTCAGCTTGCTAAATACATGTCGTCATGCACACAATAGCCAACACACAAGAAAGATATGCAAGAGCATGGAAAATTTAAAGTGGAGATGGCATTACTAAAGCTAAACAAAGTTATAGGGAAAGAAAAATACTTTTCCTTCTTGTAGTATTTTATGCATCTAGCTGCAATCTCAACTGGCAAAAAAGGAACAGTTTCCTCAAAGGAATAAGTTATGCCAATGAAACTTTTTGTAGAATCCATTATAGGTCCACCAATGAAATCCTGGCACAAAAAGGAATTAAGTAAGTTGAACATGAAGCAATGACTTACGCAAGAAGAGCAAACACAAATAGTCAAAGTTTGTAACTATGCTGAACCTACATCTAAAATCTGCAAATAAAAATGCATCCATGTCAAAATCATATCTTTCCTAACTTGTCACACAAGAGAATGTAATATAATAAAAGCACGCTCATATTTAACTTGGCTTCCATGTTCATAATTAAGTACTAGGAATGCTAGATTATATATATATATATATATATATATATATATATATATATATATATATATAACAGAATGTAGCAGTGTAGCCAGTTTACCTCACTGATATCACACGAACAAATCAAAAGCTCTTTGCAGTCCAACTCACTATTTTCACGGACCAGCTTTCCACAACTCACCAGAAAACCTTTTGAGTCAACATCCCTACCTAGAGCCATTACAGGCCTAGGCTGCAAGGTATAATGCAATGGGAGGTCACTAAGTCTCACTGCAGGAAGTAGTACCAGAGAATGTTTATACACAATAGCCACGATTGCGATGTTATAGTGCAAATTGCACATTTCTAGGAGCCCTTCAACAGTGTCCCCATTGTACAAAACAACTTCAATCTGCAAGCAACGAGTTTGTAACTATTTATCCACAGCAGGAGGACAAAGGCAACACAAAGGAACAAGTAAAAGAGCTGATGTAGCATTGACCTTAATTTCTTCGGGTTTATAGGCCTCAAACTGAGTGTCAGGTTTTCTAACCAGAGTAGCAGAGGTAAGTATCCAGGTTTTATTGTCCACGTAATCAACCACTGTCCCTGAGCAAAACTCTTGCCATCCACCTATCCAAGCATATTATAATCAGGGGTCAACAGTAGAATTTTTTTGCACAGTAACATCAAGAAACGAAGTCAGGCTAAGGGTCAATTTGGTTCATTTGCTCAGCACTGCTTTGCCCCTTCACTCAGCACTCTTTTGCCTCGCCGAGCAAGGACAGGTGTTTGGTACTTGGTAGCAAGCCAAAAGCTTGCTTTGAGGCAAACTAGCTCCACTTGGCAAGGAAAACCTTGCCCCTGCTGGAGAGCCCAAAAGTTGCTCCTTCGCATTTATGCACTCTTCTGTACGTCGAATGCTACTCGAGCCGGTAAAATCAAAGTTTCTGTTGGTATGTGCGGCATTCTTCTCATCCAATCGCAGCTCTTCAATGTGCATGAACGGAGAGGTCAGCGCTGGCGGAACACCAAACTGGCTCCTGCTGCTAGGATCAAGCTCTTCTGTGCTGGATGTGCGTGCTTGCTGTGTAACACCAAAGCAAGCCCATGTACACTGTACAGGATAGGCAGGTTCAGCACTAGTAGGTGACTAAATTAAGTTCTTGTGGAAAGTATTGAGGCCCTCTTTTCTAGGATTGAGTTTCTGTTAGTTGGATTCGAGTTCCCCACTTTCATCGGCCATGGCTGTGCTGTGTTGTTCAATCCCTCTCTATCCCTCTGTCTGACAGTAAGGGCCCACTGGTTTTGGATAAGGAACCGAGCGCTAGGACTCAGGGATAGGCAATGCAAGGCCAAGAAATCGCCTTGCATTGCTGGGCAAAGCCAGGCAAACTCGGCTAGGCGAGGCTAGCTCATCAAGAGTTCCAAACAGGCACTAAAGCTCTCAAGTACATGGCTTCTCATGGTTGATATACACCATAGAGCAACATCATGTGTTTAATAAACAGTAATAACAAATGGATGCAAAAGCCTAGATTACAAAAATTACCAGTGGAAGCAACAAGGGAAACAACAGATTTGTGGACTCTAAGCACAGACTCAGAGTATCTAGGTCCATCTTTCTTGAAGTCCACCTCCTTTCCAGCATCATATTTGATACGTTTAGACTGGGGCTCATCAGAATCCAACCAGCATGCTCTATGGCCTGCTAACATAAAACTTGCATTGTTAGAGCCTGAGGCGTGAAGCACTATGAAATCAATGATGATATCGAGATATCTGAAGAAAGCACGACTGATTTCATATGAGCTCCTCTAATTTGAAACGAAGAGGACGGATGCATATAAAGGAGGGTTTTTTTAGACATACCGGAAATACTACCACCGGGAGTTCCCTTTCGAACTGGCGCGTCTGCGATCTGTCGCGAGAAACAGGGCAGATGATAAGATATAATATAAAATAACATCAACTCAAAACAGAATATGAAATCGAATGTAGCGCAATTTTACCCGAATAATAATCAGAAGCGGGAATTAGCCCAAGCAGATACAGAAGCACATGAAACAATAGCGACTGAAGTAAGGACAGACGGTAATCGAACCTGCGGCTTCTTCGTTATCTTCGTTTTGCGGCGCCGGGTGTTCTTCATCGCGCTCGGGGGCGGCGGCGACGACGACGGCGGTGGGGTTGGGGGGTGACGGCGTCGCCGCAGTTGGGGTTGGGACATGGTTTGGGTTGGGCCCTTGGGGGGGTGTTCTGGACTGTTTCTGTCCCCCGCGGTGGTACTGCTGCAGAGGCCCCGCGGCCTTTGGGCCCGCATGTCAGTGGGCTGTAACCGTTTCCGCCTTTCGTTGCCTAGGGTTCACACACGTTACGGAGCAGTCCGAGACGGTTCGGGAAATGGGGAAAATTGCAAATATCAACCCATTGGTCACTGGCTCACTGCATATGATGCTGGATTCTGAATTTCTTCACTTTAAATGCCACCCCTAAACAATTTTGTTTCAAAAACGCCCAGTACACCCAATTTTAGTCGATTTAGATACTTCGTATTGAAAATTTCACCAAAAGAATTGCTAATGACAGCTTAAGAGGCTGCTCGTGCTACAAAACCCACTTCTACGGCAGGGTATTGCAAAAGTCAGCTTTTAGAAATATACTCCCTCCATTTTAATATTAATGGAGAGTCAAACTATTTTATATTTGACCAAAATTATAGAGAGGATCATAGAGATTTGTGGCATTGAATAGATACAGTATAAAAATATAGTTCACGAAGAATACTTATTTAGTATAATAAATAGTGATAAAATAGTATAAAAACTATTTTAAAAGATAAAGCTCACTGTTAGGAACACGTGATCGCAAGAATCACCTAAATCAAAGGTACGAGCAAAAAGTAATAATCATTTTAAGATCTAAGGACTAAATTGTAAATTAAAAAGTATAAAACCACTCATCAAAACAGCCCAATGGCCAAATTTGAACGATTTTGATAGTTGGATGGCCAAGGATACCCAGTTTTGGAGTTCGATGGCCAAAATCAAACTAAGGCAAGAGTTGAATGGCCAAAAATGGACTTTACTCGTTATAAAACTAATTACATGAATGGACGTAAAAAGCGTGCAATGAATCTATTAAGCACTATTAATCCATCATTAAAGATTGTTTATTGTAGCACGACGTTTGTCTTATCATGCCCTAATTAGGCTTAATAGATTCATCTCGCAATCTCATTCGGGAGTTATGGAATAGGTTTTGTCAATTATCCACATTTAACACTCCTAGTCGGTAGGGGTGGGCAAATATAATTGAGTATTGAGAATCGAACCGAAATAACCGAGAACAAGAACCGAAAGAATCAGAACCGAGAATTTTGGTTCGGTGCTCGGTACACAATTCCTCTGGAACCGAAGTTCCTCAGTTAGTTTGGTTCGGTACTCCGAACTATCGACCTACCGCCAATCCAACCCAATAACATTTGATTGTTGGCTTCTTGGAGATTATTGCTTGTGCTAAGAGTGTGAAATATTGTCTTGCTTGTTTAATTGGTTGTTGGATGCATGAAAAAATAAAGGAAACTATTATCAAAATTGTATTTGAATGGTTGTTTTGTTGTGCACACAGGAAGTTTGGTTCCTTCTAGTACCGGGACCAAACCGAAACTGAAATTCCTCGGTACTTGATCATGAGAGGAACCGATCGTTTCTTAGGAAGCAAATTTTCTCAGTACTTTTGGTTCGGTTAGTACCGAATACCTACTCCTACTTACTCCATGTCAAAACATTTGAATTTACTGTAACGTTAAAGCTAGTTGGCGAACTAAACAAACCACACATGAAAATTGAGGCGTGATGCAAATAGATAATAATGGTGGTCAGAACCAGGCGGGGATAGAGGACGTGGTGGCACTGGCAAAGGCGTGAACTGGCGACAACAACATCACAGATCGATGTGGTGGTGTCATTCCAGCCTGGGACCGGGGGGGTTAACATGTATGTTGGCCGAATGGAATCACATAATTGACACTCAGCTCACAGAAGTAAGTCTGAAATTCAATAAGAAGGTGCTGGGTCTTTTGTCCATCAGTGCTAAACTGGTGCCAAAGAATGGATTTGCATATTTTCAAGCTAGTGAGATTTGCATAATTGTTGAAATGTACTGGCCGATAGATTTAATAAGCAAGATCGGGTTGAATTAGAGAACAAGTAGAGACATTTTGTTGTTGTTGATGCTTCTAACAGGTGAGGATTAAAAAACATTGCAACAATAGCAGACCTTTGTATTCCGCGCCAACCACACCCATGGAGGAAGGTTATCTGCAGTGGTCAACCTCTATTTCTAACCTCTAAAGGAATATTCTTGTCTAGTCATCAAAATTTCAACCTATATCCCAACATCTTCCGCATCCGTTGACCTCTATATCTCAACCTCTATACCAACTAATCTATATTTTATTCAACCATCCCCAACTACCATCTCCTCTCTTCTCTCACTTTTTTTTGTCTCTTCCTATTTTTTTCCATCCTTCTTTCTTTCTTTTTTCCTTCTCTTTTTTATTTTTTCTTTTCTTTTTTTCTTTCTCTTTTTTCTCTCTCTCTTTTTTTTCTTTTCCCAACCGACGCCTCTGTCTAGATTTCTCTCTTGGCTCTCGCTTCTCCGTCTCGCCTCGCTATCTCCGCCGCCGCTCGTCCTACCGCCTCCGCCTGCCGCTCTCCTCTGCCTCGCCTCCTCTCGCACCGCGCCGAGCCTGCCGTGCCTCCATCTCCTCGCTCTCGCTCCGCACTAGCTTCCCTGCGCCGCATGCCTGTGCTGCCTCCGCTTGTCCTCCTCTGTTCCTGCGCCGACGAGCTCGCTGGCGACGGCGAGCAAGGGCAGCACATCAACTCGGAGGCGGCGAGTTCGGAGCCCGGCCCTCTATTTCGGTATTTCCCCGTCGAGATTTTTTCCCCTCCTCTTTTTCTCCGCCCGGCCTCCATCTCTCGATGTCTCTCGATCCGCATCCCCATCCCCATCCCCTCACTCGTCTCCAGTGAGCACTAGGCGCCGCCACCTCCTCGCACCACCACCACCTCCTCTCCATCTTCGCCACGACTACCACCTCCTCGCTGCTCTCGAGGTGTCGCCCTCTTCCTCTGTTGGCGGCGTGCGCGCCGTCGTCCGGCCCTCGCTCAGCCGTGAAGCTGCTGCTGCGGGATTCCGCGGATGCGGGTTCGAGGAGGCTGCTGCGGGATTCGTTTTTGTTGGATTCATACTCGTCGTGCTCGATTTAGCTGTTTTGATCTTCGATTCGGTCTCCATTTGCCTGTGTTGGTGCTCGATTTGGCTTCTCCGGCGACCCCCTCTCTCTCTCTCCGGTTCTCCGCTCGCCGGCCAGGCGGCTGCTGCTTCTGTTGCCCTGCTCCGGTGCGGGCGCGGGGGACCGACGGTTGGAGCTAGGGATGGCAATGGGTTTAAACCCACTGGGTTTTGCTATCTCAAACCCATGCCCACGAATATGAATCTTGCCCGCGAATAAACCCACGACTCGCGACGGGTTCAAAATTTAACCCAAACCCATGCCCAGCGGGTTTGCAGGCATTAGCGGGTCACCCGTGCCCATTAACAATATAAACAACCAACCACTACTAATATGATCATTGGCACAAATAATAGCTTCAAACAGTACTAAGGTCGCCAAATTAAAAGTTTCAACTCATGATGAGCAAAAGGAATGGAATTTGTAGACTAGGTATAGGGTTTGGGAGCACATAAATTATTTATACGATGTTAAATGGGCCAAGCTTTGGAAGAAATTTGGAGCAATATATGGCATAGTGGCAAGTTATTGTATATTGAACCGAGTTTTAAAAACCCATGGGTTTGCGGGCATGGGTACTTAATCCCAAACCCATGCCCACAAACCCGCTGGGTCTAATATTTTACCCACTGATAGACCCATGGGTCTAGAAATTGACCCACACTCGTGCTCTAATAGAGCAAAAACCCATCGGGTTGCAGGTTGCGGGCACCCATTGCCATCCATAGTTGGAGCGAGGTGGGAACGGCAGGGGTGGGCCCCGCGCCACGTCGGCGATAGAGGCGCACCGCTACCGCCCCATATTTGGCGACCGGAAACGCGAACGGGGAGATGGAGGTCAGCATAGCGACCCCCGCTGCGGCGAAAAAACCGCTAAACGCGGTCTGGAGGTCGCTATACCGACCCCAGTGCGGATAGCCGAAGCCTGAGCAGATTGGATGGCAGGAGCCGATGAGGGTCCGGGTGAGGCTGACCGGCTAGTAGGCAGGAGTGACCGGTCATCAACTGGGCTCTGTTTGGTTGGTGGCATGTTCTGGCAAGGCTCGTACCTGTAGAGCCAGGCTTAATTCAGCCAGACTGAGTTTATACAATGGCATGATGTTTGAGTTTATACAATGGCATGATGTTTGGTTGGTTGTATCGGTTAGCCTGGTTGGTGGGAGATGTTGCTTGTTTGCCTGTACGAAGATATGTCGCATGAGATAAAAAATAATGAAAAAACTATTATCTTGATGTTTATATTATCTAAACATGTTTTAGCAATTGCTATTTTCTCATATTGTGGCTTAATATTCTTTAAAATATTTTAATACAATTTGATATGAGCTAATGATATACTAAAACATCATTACTTAGATAATTGCCTGTATCCAGAGAGCCTGGCTCAGGAGAAACGCCCAAAATCTACGTATCTACAGAGTCAGGCTGTGAAGCTCCTTTTGCATCCAGAGAGCCAGGCTCAGGAGCCAGAGCTGGCAGGCAAACAAACACACCCCTGGTGAATCTAGAAGAACATGTTAGTGGAGACGCTCCTTTCATCTTATACCTATAGCTTCTACATCCGATGTGACGTAAAGACGTTGTGTTTGTTTATTCCAGTGGAGCCTGAGTCCACTGCATGGAAGCAGGTCCTTATTTTCACTGTGTTACAGTAGGTTCATACAATACTTCCTGAACTACGTCGCCCCTAGTATCACAAGGTCCAAGAGTTCACAGGAATTCATTATTCTTGTAGGCCCTTTTTAGTTGGACAAAAGTTTAAAAAAGTTTTTTGCGTTGGGAAGCATGCAGCACGAAAACTTTGCACGCTTCCTAGCATAAAAAGAAAGAGTCTATTTTTGGCCATCCGACTTTTGCCTCAGTTTAGTTTTGGCCATCGAACTCTAAAACCGGGTATCTTTGGCCATTCAACTATCAAAACCATTCAAATTTGGCCATCGGGTTGTTTTGATGAGTGGTTTTAACTTTTTTTATTTACAATTTAGTCTTTAGATCTTAAAATGATTATTACTTTTTGCTGGTACCTCCGATTTAGGTGATTCGTGTGGACACGTGTTAATAATGATGAGCACTATATTTTAAAGTGATCTTTACACTATTTTATCACTATTTGTTATATTATTTTTTGGTCGTTGTGTAGAAAAAATAATATAAGAAAAATTAAACAAACAATTATAAAATAATACAATCAACATTTTAAAATGTAAAGCTCGTCGTTACGAACACATGACCACTAGAATCACTTAAAACGGAGATGCAAGAAAAAAATAGTAATCATTTTAACATTCAAGGAATAAAAAGCACTAAATTATTCCATTTTAATCCTTGAATTTTAAAATAATCATTATTTTTTTCTCCTATCTCTGACTTAAGTTATTCTAGTGGTCATGCATTCGTAAAGATGAACTTTATCTTTTAAAATATTGATTATATTATTTTATAATTGTTTGTTTTACTTTTCTTATATTGTTGTTTGTACACAACGACAAAAAAATAATATAACAAATAGTGATAAAATAGTATAAAGATCACTTTAAATATAGTGCTCACTGTTAACACGTGACCACAAGAATCACCTAAATCGGAGGTACGAGCAAAAAGTAATAATCATTTTAAGATCTAAGGACTAAATTGTAAATAAAAAGTTAAAACCACTCATCAAAACAGCCCGATGGCCAAATTTGAACGGTTTTAATAGTTGAATGGCCAAAGATACCCGGTTTTAGAGTTCGATGGCCAAAACCAAACTGAGGCAAAAGTTGGATGGCCAAAAATGGACTTTTTCCTAGCAAAAATACCTGTTGCAAACTTTGCCCAACCAAACAAGGCCCTAAGCATATACTCTATCCTTCATGCAATTTGCAACAGGAATGCACAAGTGTCTACGAGGAGTAATCCTACCTAGAAGCGACCAGAATAAGTAGAGCTTTGACCTTTGAACGCCTTCACGAGTGTATTATTCGTCAGTGGTGTCAAGGTAACTCGGAGGATGTCATAAAGCTATGCCGCTTTCGGTCCGAGCAGCTTAATTACCATGAACATGGACCAATTAGTAGATAATATAGGGTACTGCTAGGACAAAAAAAAACGGTTTTTAACCCCAATGCAGTTAGGATAGGCTAAAGGTAAGCTAAACCCTATGTCCGATAACCCGCTACCACTAGTTGGTCGTTCACTCTATCTGAATTAAACTTTGCGCTAAAAAAAGAACACGGCGCAGCTCAACACGGAGAGGTAGCCGCTCTGGTGCCGCCATATTTCAGGATTCCATTGCATACCATTCTTCAAGAACCTTTTTCCCATTTCTGTATTTCTGAATAATTATTGGCTTTGGAAAAGGCCATCTGGAAGTAAACAAATAGTCAGTCACTGTATTTCACTCAAAACGCTTAACTAATCCCAATATTTCAAACATGTTAATCTAACAACACAGTATAGTACCTGTTTCTTATTCCACTGGATGCAAACTTGTCAACGACAATTGTTTTTTCACCTTCATGACCCCTCACACCAAACTGCATCTGGTATTATATAATATAATAAAACAAGAGCAGAAACAATTAAAACATTAAAAAATTTTAGCACTGGCATGTACTAGATAACTTTCATTATATGATTTTATGGATCAAACCTTAATACTTATTGCCATGTTGGAGCCATCAGGCTGCGTAGAGTTTTGATGCTCTAACAGATATAAAGTACCTATATCTAACAGTATGCCTCCAAGCTAGTGCCAAAAAAGAAAGAAATTAGAGTCTATAGAACAAATTAACAATAAAAATATATAACTGTAATGAAACTAAAAAAAATTATAATTATACAAGTTATTTTAGTGGTTTTTGTGTCCAGAATTTTTTTTAACAATACTCATGCTTGTTTGGTTGTATTCACTTATAATTTGTGATAATACTTATCCATGCTCATCATATTCAATCCATTCGATACATAGCATCACGTGCTCAAAGGACTGTTGTGTTCAGTCCTCATATAATATAAATTTAGTTGAACAAAATCTCACCACAACCTGGTTTTACAAAAGCCAACCAACCAACCACATACATGCTGGAGCAACTAAACAACAGATTCAGAACATACCTCTGCTGCATTGGAAAAATATGTCCCATTAACTCGATTGATGATATCCCCTTCATTCAAACCAGATGCTTTCGCTGAAGATTGATCTTGAATCTATAATTCCAATACGCCCATGGGCCATGAAATGGAAGACCAAAACAAGGAAAATCTGATTAACATATAGGGCTGTGACTAGGCAAAGCACCAGAAGACAAAGCTAGGTTCCATATGTGAGAAGCCAGAATTTGGCATAAACACTAGTACAACCAGCACATATGTGTGTAAATATTATGTCATCTGTATATTCACTAGGAAGAAAGAGGGGAACTGGATTGAGAGAAGATGTAAACCTTCTCAATAATCACACCAGGGGTCCTAGGTAAGTTGGTTTGCACACTGTCAAATGCACTGGGCCCTTCTGTGAAAAGAGTTCTAACTTGCAGCCCATGCCATGGTCTTACAACTTTCCTGCATGAGAGATGGTGATCAAAATCTGTCATTTATAATATATTGGTTTCAGAATCAGAAAGTTGTGACACATTTCCTATTGCCATAAAAGGTAAATAATGCAAAAAATAGGTAGGTCCATAATATGTAAAAAAAAAAAAGATGAAGAGTTCAAATGATGACTGATGAGATTAGCCCAGGTGGGATAGAAATATTTAATATTTTTACTAAAATTGGTAATTATCCTCAAAGAAAGCAAACTAAAACTGGCAGAAACAGGGAGAAGGATTGGCCCATCACAGTTCACAACATTTCTCACTGCAGGTTGCCTGATTGGAGCGAGAAGCTTTCTGGCACTTGCATCCCATGCTCCTATACCAAGCGCCTACTACAGTTAACACCACAACATCATCAATCGTTAATTATAGCCAGCCCTAGACTAACTAAACAGCCTAAATGACCCACAATATCACCAGTCATGAACATGTCATGCAAGAAGCCACATATTACAATCTAGGGAACACCAATGACCCCAGGTCACAACTATAAAATTGATACATTGACAAAATCTATTGGGTTTTCCTTTACGTGAAGAAAAATGTGCTACATGAAGGTTTCCACAAAGTGATCATGCAATCTGATGGCTTATCGTTGATTCAGAAAGTGAATGCTCCGGATAGGGATCGCTCTTCCACAGGTCCTAATGTTGCTGATATCAAATATCTAGCGAATAACTTTGTTTCTTTCTCTTATATTTATGTAACTTGTAGTGCTAACGAGGTGTCACCTACTGGCTAAGTCGAGTGAGTGTTGCTTTCTCGATCTTCAGACATCGTGTTTCTGGATGGATGTATCCGGGATATTGTAATCTTTGAACGTTTATACTAATGAATATGCCTGCCTTGTCCCAAAAGAAAAAGGAAAAGAAAGATGTGCATACCTGAATAGTTTTAACTGCTGCAAACACTTCAACACAATGAAACTTGGAATGAAAGGAGTTTCTTTATGGTGGTAATAATTTAACCCAATAAAATTCCCATCAAAGCTCATCAGCGGACCCCCAACTTCTGCCTGCCAAAATATGCTGGTAGTTATTGAAACAGAAAAACAAAACAGAGAGATGAGTAATATACAGCTTTGGGACACAGAACAGAAAAGATCCATTGTTTCCCTAAAGATTTCCATTTGAGAAGGTAACCCCATATCTTGTTTTCTTGGTTTCAGTTTACGCAAATAATTATCAATAGGGGCCTCATATGTTTCTTCTCACAAAAAAATGTATTTTAAGCTGACATTTTGCGGGCAATAGGTTTCATTGTACCTATGCGATAAAGTTATTTTATAAGTTCTCAAGACTATTTGCCTATATTTCATATCTAGAGTTTAAAACACTTATTTTTCCCAACCACCAAAGCACTGTTGGAAATCTTATATATTTTGCAGAATATATGATGTCATCTATCACCTGACGATATTTCACCTAAAAAGGTGTCTGGTATAAAGGGAAACAAAAAAAAACTGCCATTGTGGGAATTACACAAAACTCAAATAAGTAGTGCAGCAAATAACATCAAAGCAAACACATTTCAGAATATCACCTTTGAAATTTTGCAAGTTGACACTAAAAGTTCTTCACAGTCAAAGATGCTACTTTTTGGAATAATCTTCCCTGTACTAACCACCAAGGCATGGGTATCTTTGTCACGACCCAATGTAACCACATCTCTTGAGCAGCCCTCATCAAAGCTAGCAACCTCGGTGTTTGAACTAAAACCTTGTTTTGGCAGATGCACGGGATACTGAATTTCAATCACACAGATGTTGTAAAAAAAATCATGATATAACAGATGGCCTTTGCAAGTTTCATGATTTTGCAAATATACAGTGATCTACAAAAAAATAAAAAAAATAAAGTTTAGTGTTTGTGGAGAAGGCTGAAGGACAAAAAAAAAACTTAACCAATTATAATAAGGAATACGTCTACTTTACCCCAAAATCTATCGATGTGCGTCTACTTCACCCCCTCATCTATAAAACCAGTTATTCCATACCCCAAACTATCCAAAACCGTCTAAATAAACCCATAGGGTGGTTTTACCGACATGGCATCACACGTGGACAATGACCTGGCAGAAACATGTTTTTTCAGTCTACTTCACACCCTAAACTATCGATTTTTGTCTACATGAACCCCTCAACCATATCATTGGATATTTAGCCACTCAAAGTTTTTGTTATTGTGTTATTCATATTTTTGCAATGTTTTTTTTTCTCCATTCCCAGTCCCATTTCACGTATTTGCTCACCCCACACCTCCACTTCTGCTACTACAAAGCCAAACCACCTCCGCGGTCGGCTCCATTCCCAGCAGATTGTTTTAGCCAAACCACCTCCGCGGTTGGTTCCATTCCCAGCAGATTGTTTTTCCTATTTCGCTAATTTGGATCATTAAAGTTCTGTATTAGCCAAATAGTAAAAAAATAACATGACATGACTAAGAAAATACCAAAATTTTGAGAGGCTTGATATTTAACTATATAGTTTAGTGGGTTATTTAGACAATAATCAGTTTAGGGGATAAAGTAGACTTTAAAACATATCTTTGGCATGTCATTGTCCACGTGTGACGCCATGTCAGTAAAACCAACTCCAAAACCACAATAGGGGTTGTTTAGACAGTTTTAGATAGTTTTAGGTGTACAATACCCGATTTTATAGGTGAGAGAGTTAAGTAGATTACTATCAATAGTTCAGGGGGTAAAGTTGATTTATTCCATTATAAGATGGACTAACCGTAAGGCCTTCAGCTAGTTCATCTGTATCTGGACATTTTTTAACCAAATTTGCAACTGTCACAATTTTCTGACACTCTCCAGAAGACTCAACAATGGCACCAGAGCAAAAAAAATGATCTTTATCTCCATCTGTAAGAAATTTGAATCATTTGTGAGATAAGTAAGCCAAGAGCAGAATAAGCATCAACTGAGTGACAATTAGTGAAGAAAGCACCTGTAATAGATTGCAGTCCTACCACAGAAGGGGCAACCTGCAAAGCTAAATCTTCAACTGCCCAACTAGCACCCTTCAGAGTAGTTTCCAGATTTCCAAAATCCGGTATTTCAAAATATCGGCGCCACTCTAGTTTTAAATTATGAATAGAAAGTGGGCAATATAAAGATTCTATTTGTACTTAATAGGATTCCATTACAAAGCAAGAGAGTATTCTGATGTTCCAAGCCACTGAATATGTAAAGCATGAAAGAGTAAATAACGATTAGCATGCTTTTTTTCTCCTCGAACATGTTGGAGAGCTATATATCATTATATTAAAGAAGAAAAAAAGGGTATAATAACTATGTTGCAAATGAGATCATTTTGGTTTTTTTTAACAGATCATCACCCTCTAGTGTTGCTTTAGTTTAGCTCAGTATTTTAAAGGTGTCGCCAAGCCGACAAGGTGTACCCAGGGTGGTTTTAAGGGTCTAGTTACACCTTGTTGTCTAGGCATCACCTAGGTCATAAGGTGCAGTGGCACACCCTAGAGTACCATAGGATGCCTTACTGCCTTAAGAACGTTGATTCAGCTTAAATTAACACATTGTAAAATGCATAAATATCTTTGTTTACTGGAGATCTAATCATGAAAAAGATACCATTTAAACAAACTTATTATATACTGTGAAAGAATGACATGAATTTTCATGATCATAAATTAAAATTATGCTTAAACCTTCTAAATGAACACTTGTAAAGTTTTAAGTGGAGACAAAGAGAATGAGAAGAGCAACTCACTTTCCATTTGCATTACACCACTCGTATCTGTATTTATTATCTCAGCTATAAGGAATAAAAAATAAGAGTGGTTAATGATGATATTTAAGATAAAAACAACACACGATGAATGTGAAGTGCCGAATGCTCACTTCGATTTTCCATATCCACTTCACTTCGTTTAGGAAGTCTATCGATCATCTCTTTCATCCTCTTAGAGGCCTTCTTCATGTACTCTCTTATCTTTTCTTCTTCAGCTTTTTCGCGTTCAATTCTTCTCTGAGTCCGCTGCTGCTCTCTCTGTCTTGCAAATTCTGATCTCCTTTGTAATGTAACTGAATCATCCTTCCGTGAGCGGAGGTTGTATGCCCTTTGCTCCATCAGTGTACTTAGCTCCCCACTCTCGTTCTGCGTTACATAGGAATGGTAACAAGTGATCATAAAGCAGCATTATGCACTCGACAATAAAACTGTACTAACAACACTAATATTCTGCTTAACAGAAGCTGCCACAAGAGTCTATACACCAGCACAGAAATAAGTTTAGGCATAAGTTACCTCGGTTAGATCCCTCCTCTGATCGTTTGTATTGCTTTTGTCTCCACTAGATGATGAATCACCATCTGATAGGGAAGGCATCACCTATGAAATACACAAATATCATAAAAATTATGCAAGAATAAGCTTTCCTTAGTTGTTGCATGCTATCCAGAAAGCATCTTTGTTGCAGGTAAAATATTATAAAAACTCAGGCAACAAATAATCATGTGTGAAATACAATTTTAAAAAGTAGTCTAATAAAATTATTTTTAATGAAAGCAACAGTTGGCTTCAGACACGAAAGATAGTCAGATACTCAGATACAGGTCCAGGTTGAGATGCTTCTCTTCATATAGTGCATATCTTACATGAGACTATGAGAGCTACGAGAAACTGGCTAACTTGCATGTGGAGGACAATTAATCGGCTAGCAAAATCGGCCTGATTGCATCGTGCCGCCTAGGTTTTTCATAGGCGAAAAAACAGATTTCAAAAGGAAGTTTAAAGTACCCTTGCAAATAAAGTCCTTTTTAGAATGCAAGTCAATACATATATTCATTAAGGTGGGAGTGGATTGGCACCCAAAATCAATGAAATCCAACCTAAGTCCAACTAAAATAAGTCGACATCCAATCCATCTCAAACAGAACTATAGCATCCAATTCAACAATCCAACTACATAAAAAACTAAATCCACACAAGTCAAGCCAATTGCAGGCAGGCAGGTGGAGGGTGTCACACAAAATCAAGACCAGTAGACCGCTTGAGATTGAATTAGCCTAGCAAGCTAGCCTACCAGTAGCGCATGAGCTCCTGGAGAAAAAAGATAAAGAAGACACTGCCAAGACCCAAGGCAGCAGTGATGCCCCTGGTCCTGGGGGTGCTTTTGGTGTGTGCTGCCGCTGGCCTGATGATGGGACAGAAGCAGACGAGCTCTACTTTGATGTTCACAATGGCATCGGCATTATTGAACTCTGCATACTGCCATTCAGGGGCGGAGCCAGGATTTAACCATAGGGGGGGGGCAAGACGAAACGTAAAATAAATAAATTCATATGATTTTTTATGAAATGCTCCCTCCGTCCTAAAATACTATTTATTTTGCCTTTTTTAGATACATACCTTTTACTGTATATGAGTATATCTAAACATGTAGGTGCATATAAAAAAACTATGTATTTAGAAAACCCAAAATGAATAGTATTTTGATACAGAGGAAGTATATATATAATTACAATATACCATGAACATATTAAGATGCAAAATGGATTATTTCATATGGTTATTCGTAGCCTATGATCGTACAAAATGGATTATTCCATATGGTCGTTTGTAGCCTATGATTGTAAATACTGATATGTAGACTGTAGTAAATGGAAAACTAGGAGTGCACAGATCGATCGTTGGAGGCTCTTCGTTCAGCTAGCTCACAGTCTGATAGCTGATTCATCTCTTGACTGCTAGTTGGATTGACCGTGTCTTGTATAAGTTGTGTTGTTGGAAGCAATTAGTAGATAGAAAAAAAAGTGTTGGGGCCTTGGGAGGGGCCATGGCCCCTGCTGGCCCCCCCTTGGCTCCGCCACTGCTGCCATTGGCGGAGCACGCTCTAAATTTTAGGTGGGGCGAACATACATACAAAACTCGTAGAGTTAAAACGATAGTGTACGCAGGCCACACATTCTCATTGAAATCACACAAATAAGAGTACAGACCCTTAATAAAATATATTGAAGATGGTACCTCCTATAAAAAAAAAGAGAGATAGCAAAGTCAAAAACCAAGATCGAAGAGCTAAAAGAACCAAACCTTTCGATTTGAAAAAATATATCAGTTAATTTCTATTTTCCTGTTGCTCAAATAAATCAGGACATGGCAAAAGGTGAAGGAGGAGCGGGCGTGTCCGCCGTGATGCCAAGCTTCAAAACGGAAATAAATCACTCAAGGAGTTTACTAAAGCCTGCAAATCCTAGATTTGGGGCAGCTGCATGCACAATCCAGGTTCAATGAACCGGAATGCCCCTGCCACAGCCGGCAATGACGCCGCGCTGCACCTGCACCCCGCCAGTGGCTAACCAAGGAAGCCGCTCGCCCCCGCCGTCGGCCCTTCCCGCCGGTTGTCGTCCGCCTCCTCCGGAGACCACGCCGCCGTGCCTACTGCCGCCGCCAGGCCCTCCTCTAAGCCCGCCGACCATGGAGCCCTCCCCGACGACCCCGAACCGGAAACCCTAACCCAGCATCAAAACCGAGAGAAGAACAAGGAGCAGGAGAACCCACCTTGTTGCCGGGGTTTGCCAGTTACCACCACCCAGGACGAGGGCGAAGCGCCGGAGAGAAGCAGTCGTCGGAGAGAAGAGAGATGCAGCAAGGATGGGATGGAGAAGGCGCGCGGCGCAGCAGGGACTCGGGTCAGAGAGGCGGACGAGCGAGTGCGCCAGCCGCGTCGTGAACACGTAAACGCCTACAAATACGTTTGCCCACGACGTTATCGTAGCCATTAAACTTGAGTTATAAAGGGCGTGATTGGTTTATGTATGTGCCCAGCCTGGCTCGTCTCCCAGGGCCTGGCCTTCATGAGCCTGGTTGAGCTCATGCAAGCTATCTATTTTTGGTTGCCTGAATTTAACTGGCCAGGCTCAGTGGAGCCACTGATTGGTTACTAGCATATGCATGCATAGAGAACATTTCATAGCTTTTTTCTTAGCACGCGCACACGCTGTATGCATCACCAGAGCCTGGCTCTGGAGAAACGAACTTGATTTTCGTATCTCCAGATGCAGGCCTCGTATGCCCTTTTGCATGCCACGGGCCTGGCCTGATCTCTTGTGCAGCAAACCAAACAAGATAAACCTGTACCTCGTGAGCCTGGTCACGCTGAATCCAGGCAACCAATCACCCCCAAAGTGTACATAGACGTATTTAAATATTATAGATAGCTAGGGCAGCTGCCACATTCTGCCATATGGGGCGCTGCATACTGCAGTAGTTGGGCGCCAAGGAGACGATGACCATCTGGCGGCAGCGAAGAACTCGTTGCCGTCCTCGACCACCTGGTGCATCCTACAATGGAGAAGCATGTAGTGGGCTCGTTGCTACACAGGAAGTCCATGAGCTTGTTGGCACTAGAGGTGGAGGTTGTGAACGAAAGAGCCGGGCAATACACATCATCACGTCAACCACGAGATCCAAGAGCCTTGCTACAGGGGCCCGCAGCACAGGACACATCGGCCATCACAGCATGCGCCGATAGCAGCAGCACTCACAGAGCGCACAAGAGTGTAGTGCAGTGCTACGGTGGGTGTGCTACTAAACCCTTGTATTTAAAAAAGTAAAGTTCGACTTGGATTATATTGTTTAAATCAAGGGGTGTCGAAAACTCAACTCAATTCAAGTGGTTAAATACAATTGGATATTCCAGCTCTATATTTTCGCATCTGATTCCTGTTCGTCTTTCATGGCGGACAACAGAATCTAGCAAAATAAAATTTTGGGTTTTGAGTCGATGGAGCTGGGGAAAGATGCAGCGCGTCAAAATGTGAGCAGAACCGATGAGTGATGATGAGGAAGAGGATTCAGGGAGAGGTGACCCTGCTCCCTGGGTTTGATTTTACGGCGGCAGGGACTAGGCCACTAGGGCGGCAGCTCGTCGTCTTGTGGAGGAAAAAAGACCTTGTCGTCCGGCCGCTGAGGGCGTCGAGGACGGCCTCAGATGTGGAGGGGGGACTTCGTCGGAAGTGCCACAGTCGGATACCCGCCGCGACCGGCGCCTCGATGCCCGAGCTTGGACAGCGCTGATTAGGGTGGATGCGGCAGTAACGCGCAACCTGACCTGCTGCGCAATAGGAACCGTGCGACCCCCAGATAGAACTATTGCTTCTTCTTCATCCACTAGTCACATGCTATGGCAGGTGTTATTAATAAAATAAAATAAACATTAGAGTAATTATATTTTATTTAAGTTTTCAATACAGATGATATAAATATCTTATAGATGAAAGGATACGATATACACATTCTAAATTATCAAAGCTTAATACACTATCTTAATATCAAAGACAAACTCATATAACGCTCTCTCACTCATTCGGCCCCTTTCCTATTCTACAGTCACCAAGGGCGACAGGGCGGCGATTTCGCTGGCCCGATTCCTCTCTGGCGACCGGATAGGCATCAGAGAGGGAGGAGGGCTGTGGAATCGTCACGCGGATGTAGGTAGGCTAGGTAATAGGTTGTCTAGGTCTAGGGTTTGCTCGTCGTCATAGTCATCGACGGAGCTAGGGTTCCAGGTGGCGTTGTCATGGTGGTGCTAGTGGCGATGACACGGCAGAATAATGCTCTAATTCTTCATTGTCGTGTTGGTGTTGCACTCCGGTGTCACTCCGAGGTCGGGAACCCATGTACAAGCGCTAGACCTTTTGTGTCAAGGATGCGGAGCAAGCTGAGGATGCGGAGGTGTGGTGGCTTGACCATGCTCGAGCTTCCCTCGACGATGACGGTTGTCAACAACAAGATGTGATCTAGGAGCTGTGGAGTTTGGGGCGCGTCCCCGGTCGATGTGTGACTGCCGACGGCTTCATCTTGTCCTCCGCGGCGCGGTCTACTTTGACTCCTCTCAAAGCTAGTGGGCGAAGGAGCTCTCCACCTCACAGGGGTGCCTGGCGTCTTATTGGACGACGGTGGCCGCCGGCGACGACGAAGAGCAACGGTGGTACGCAATGGATATGGAGTCCTTAATGTAATTTTTATATTCTTTAGGGTCCTTTGTGTACTTTGGTTGATAGTTGTATACGCGTCCTTTATGTATGTCTATGTATGCGTACTTGTACGTCTTCTTGAACGGTGGTGGCCGCCGCCGCCGCCAAGGGTACACAATAGATCTGGAGGCATTAATGTAATTTTTATGTTCTTTGGGGTCCTTTGCGTAGTTTGGTTGACAGTTGTATCTGTAGTTTGGTTGACAGTTGTATCTGTTCCTTTATGCATGTCTCTGTCTTTGTATACGTATTTGTATGGTTTCCTTAACTAGAAATACAAAAACGTATTAAAAAAGATAAACTCCTTTTTTTATATAAAAAAGATAAACTTATATGAACTACATATAGAAGTGACGAAAAAACATCCTTTATATTTATGGTTTTGGGGGAGGGTTATCTTGAAACTTTTATGGCAGTGACCGGAGATATATTTAAGATCTCTCGTTTGTGTGGCGACATTAACTTTAATGTTTCTGCGGAGCCTATAGACATTCTAATTACTGAAAAGTAATATATGGTAACAATTCAGCTCGAAATAAAAAAATATACATGACAAACAAAAGAAAAGTATATATTTCTAATTATAAAGATTATATTTTTAAGTATATTTTACCTTTTAGTCTATTCATTTATTATTAGAATGCTAATAATGATAGGGATATGGCAAAAAGTCGGTCAATAAAATAAGGAAATAAAATTATGATGGTGGATATTACGTCAAACCATATATGAAACAGCGAAAGATGGAAAGAAATGTATGTTTGGTCAGTCTAAAAAATAATGAAACAAAAACATGATAAGGGATATTATGTCAAAGCATAGAAAATAAATACATTATTGGCCGGTCTAAGAAAAGAAATAAAGAGCTGACTGTCCAGAGATGATCCGTGTCAATTTTCCTCCACTACAGTGCTGCACTTGCCTACAGATCACATATATTTCCATAGTGTTGCCTATTTTTGTCTTTGTTTCTAGCCTGACCAATATTTTATTTATTTCCTTTGTTGAGCATCCGGAGCACAGATGCTAAAATAAACATAGAATTAGGGGTACTCTTTTGCTGTTTTCTAAAGATTATACATGAGCAAAAAAATGAATTTAACTTCACTCGTCTAAGTCGATGAGGAAATTAATATTCCAGTGGATAAACTTGAATCCCTAAAGCCAATAGGCAATCCCCAAATTCCATTTTTTCTCCATGGAAGACAGAAGGAACGAGCTGTACGGTCCTGGTTCAAATCCAGTGCACTAACTGCTGCGCTTCCAATATAATAAGCACACACACTTCCACAAAACACCTTACAATTCTATTACAAAAGAGCCAGCACTTCAGCTGCATTTTTAATCGCTACGTCAGCCCTTGTATCTGTAGGATTGGGGCTACATAATCTACATGTTCTATAAAGCCGCAAAACCGTTTCATTGCATTATAAAAAATTCAAAGTCACCTTAAATTCAACACCGTCTCTCAAAACCGTTTCATATAAAGCATGTATATGAGTGCTTAATGTCTATATTGTGTTAGAAAATGATAGAATTATCATCAGCCTGAGCCTTGGCTTCAGCCATTGATCTCCTTGTGCAATCTGTTGGCTTCGGTTGCTCTCAAAATCCTGCAACAGCTAGAGATATATGCTCACCAAGTCACCATCATTTGCTTGCAGAGCACCATCTCCGCATGCGCTGAGCACACTCTCATCATCATTTGCTTTGTTTCTTGCAGGCCACCATTTCCGCATCAGCACAATTGACTTTCAAACCTGCTCCAGATCCGACATGTAGCAGTATTTAACACCTTGTGAAAAAAAGAGACGTCCGCAATCCTCATCAAACACTAGCACACATACTTAATGTCATGAAGTTGCAGCCCGTAGAACAGAATCCACAAAATTAGAATAAAACATCACAAAAAACAAGTGATGATTGATTCATTTGTTCAGGTTTCACACCGAACAGACAACATGTCAGATTCCAAAAGTGCAAGCGCCTCACACCTTCCACTCCTTGTACATGGGGATCCGAACTATGCTACACCAAGAAACTCTCAAGCCGCTGCAGCCAGATCAGTGGGAGCAACAAAGCCGCCAGCTTGACTCCCTACAGAAACATCCTGGTCCTGACATAAACAGTAGGCTCAGGCTTATACCCGCCAGGCCTAGTGCCATAGTAGCTTTTGTTGAAGAGGCTGGTGAGGCCTTGCAAAGATTCCAACAAAGAGTTGCTCAGGTTGAGAAAAATAACCATACGATTGAACAATTGAGGTGCCACACAAATAACTTTTTATTCTATACAAAACATCAATATGCAAATTTAATCCACTTCTATAATTACCGTTATTGAGTCCTCCTCTTCTTCACCCTATGGATATCAACTTTGTTCACGAGATCAGTCCAGCGCTCCTATTAAAACAGTAGCAAATTTTACAGTGTCAAATTTTTACTATTGTTTATATGAAATAACTATAACATACTCAAGAAGGAACTTTTACCATATCTTTCCCAAATAACTTTTCCACCTCAATTCTTAATTGCTCTGCATCCAGAGCAGAGAAAAGATCTTTATTTTTATTCTGTGAGTAGTTTACTCCTACAAGCTCTCTGCGTAAATTAAAAACAGGACCACCAATTAAGTGAAGCTTTTGAGAGCAGCAATGCAACATTCTTGTGAAGCTTTCTTGTCCTGTGAGAATAAGTAAATTCCGAGTCCTGTGACCTACAAGCCTACAATAAAAAAATTTGTTAGTCAACAAAGCATACTTCTAGTCCAACTACAGAATTAGATGATTCTTAAATACATACCCAACTGATCCACTGCTGAAATTCAATTTAGCATTTTCTTCATCAAAATTACCCATGTGGATAACTTCTTCACACTGACCAGCATTGTGCTTAGAAAATGTGACCTTCTTTGGTTTAAAATCAAAACCAGTCACTACTACAGCAACAAGATTTGAATTTTTGTCATCAACAGTAGCAACTCCTTCAAAGCATTTCCCATTCTCGAATTGAACAACAATCTTTCCGCTACTATCCAAATCTTTGCTAAGAGTAAGTATCGTGCACATATTATCATCAAAATCAAACACAAAGCCAGATCTAAAAGATATTTTGGATCCAGACGATTCAACTTTCCAGATAGATACCACCGAGAGCGCAACAGCCTCCCTAATGACATCCAAAGAATCCTTAGACAGTGACAAGATCTGCATGACATAAAAATGGGTATGAACAAATCTAACCAACTTTTGTACTTGTATCTAAGAAAATTACAAAAGTCTACCTAGATGTATTCTAGATTCTGATTTTGCCCTTAAAAGTTCCATTTTTTTCACCCACTACTTCAAGATTCCAATAGATTACCCCCATCAACCCTCTTACATGCAAGATGCATTGCCAAGGCGCCATGCACATATCATGGAAATATCATATCTAGCAGACCGAATCTTTTATGCCAATGCAAATTTCAAAAGGAGATACAGATGTGGTTCCCAAAACACCTAGTGATAGTAGATGGCATAATACAACCATTACAACTGTAAAGTGAAATAAGAAACTAAACTGCTTCTAAGGTTTATACATCTCCATACGTTGTCAAAACTAAAATGTTGGGTACAAAATATGGATGAACCGAATCATCTCAACCATTTTAGATGGCATGAAATGGCAAGCATATTGGTAAACAAAACTAGGCAATCATTTCACAAAGGGCAAACTGTGCAAAAATAAATAAAGCTAGCAACAGATTGTCATTCATATATTCAAATAATTATCGAAAAGATTACCGGTGCCATAGGATCCCAATTGCAGCTTGAATTCAAAGAGTTCCTATGTGTGCTCCTCCAATGCCAAACTGTATTCATTGATGCATATATCCACAATATAAGAAGTGTGAATTGAAGAGATAATCCATAATCAAATAAAAAGATAGCTGAGTTAGTAAACTAAAGTTATATATTTTTATCACGCCAAAACAGCAGCTATTGCAAAAATCGACAGGACAGGGAATAACCAACAAAAATCTCAACTGACATGGAATAACCACACAAATCTCAATTGGCAGGGACTAACCAACATAAATACCAATTGGCAATTAATCACCAACACAATTATGAATTGAACAAGGTGGAAACCACATGCGGGTCTCCTCTTCTATGTGGAACCTTACTAATTTCAAATCTCAATATGAAAATGCATACCAGCTTTCAAGCCTCCTTCCAATCTTAGTCAAAATTCTTCTCCTTCTAGTCCCAATTAACTCTAGACCAAACTGAAAATATAAACCACTCTGATGTAAATAACAATGTTTGGTCAGCAACATTGCATATGCTACTGCTGCTTTGATCAAAATTTTCAGATACTGACATATCAATTTAATGCACATAAACATGAAGGCAGTTCTCCAACCAAAATGTATAACTAATAAATATATGGCTATGTGTAACAATCCTAACTTGAAGCTGAAGACTTGTAAAATGAAAGATCTAGATAATTCAAAAGATGTGTTTAACTGATGGGTTCAAACCATTAGATATGTGTGGGGGCTTTGCACTCTGCTACCTAGCTAGAATTTCAAGACAAACGGCACTGTAGTTTAGTCTACTTGGCTGTGGAGCTGATATTCGGGATCTGTGATATTCCATAACAAATGAAATAGTATAGTAATAAAAAAAGGAATGGCAAAAAAATCCAGGAAAAAAACAAAATTGAACCAAGCATAACAGGTAAGCATGCTTCACAGTTAAAGCCCCAAGATCATGTGTGCCAACATAGTTGGCTTAAAATTCAAGCTCAGTGTTACGGATACTATAGAAGATTCAACAATATAGAGCAAAATAGGACATAGATTGTGGTAATCATATCCATATCTGCTTTCATGAAATTAAATAGCATGTTTGTATGACTGTACCATCCAGAATTCAATGATGCATTCATTTGACTCAGAATGTATTGATGAAAACATAATAGCAGCAACTCCTAAGTTCTAACTGGTATGCTATAGGGTGACTAGAAAACTGAAGTGCTGGGAATGCAAACATATATATGGTTAAATGGTGGCTTTGGAAAATTTTAGCACAGCATGCAGATTTGAAACTTCTAGGCTACAAGCATATTTCAAATACAAGTTTTATAATATAGACATGCATTGATGCACAAGAAATAACTATGCCAAACTTGTCCAGCACGAGAATTGGCTCTGCGATTGGAATTATTCTGTCGACCTTACCAGTTCCTTAAGAGAAATGCCACACATACCTCATAATCATTATAATGATTTTACACACTGTAGATTGCAACGTTCCTCAAGCTAATTCTTCGGATCAACAGGTTCAGTGTCCGCCCTGCCAGAAGATAAACCAAGTTGTTACAAAACCACATAAATGGACCTTTCTTGTACAAAATTACTTAAGAATTACATGCTATAAAGTGAGGCAGCCAATTAATAATAGGAGAGAATTCCAAAGCTAACAAGTTAACTACGATATAATTCAATGCAGGACATCTTTTCCTTAATTTGATCAAGCAATTTTTGAATCATAAACTAGTATCCATTGAGAATGCTGAGTAAATATAAGAGCCATATTTACACAGTGGGAGTCAAACCATATATATAAATTAGCAACAGTTAGATAAAACCCCCCTTCCCAAGATTGTAAACAATATATCCATTGTTTACATAATTACATCACAACACTACAAAAATAAAAAAACCTACTTCTGTCATAAGCAATATGCACCTAGAATTCTAGATGCTAACAATCCGAATCCAGTGTATCTGAAGCTCTGAACACAAGGAACAAAATAATTGCACAACTAATTAAGCAAACTCTAGTTTCCAAAGATACCGAAAATCAGCAATTGGTTACATATGGTAAGCTTAACTTAATTCATCACACCTCTCATAGATAGATACCTGAATCCAATCATGCCAATAAACTCACATTTGATGGAGCAGAAATTTACTCAATTCACAAAAAAAGAACAAAACAGAGTTGAGCATGTTCTGAAATTTGAACAGGCGAGCATGAACATAGACACACATTCATATGGAACAAATCAAGAGGCATCATTTCATAGTCTTAAGGGCCTATTTAGTTGTGTGAACTGTGAAGTTGGTAAAAAGTTTTCACAGTGAGAAGTGTGCCCTGTGAGAAGGGGCACAGTTGTAGTGTGAAAAAAAGTTTGGCAAATTGCCAAACTAAACAAGGCCTAAAATAATAATTAGAGTAACAACTGACAGTTGAGGACAAGAAAGGCATTTTTACATGACATGGCACTTATATCATCTTGATTGAAGATCTAAAACACTAACATATGTTCAAAAGCAAACATCTACTAACTCCAGAATCTAGTTTTCAGTTTCCATGATAAGCCAAACAGCTAAATCGCAATTCAGCAAAATTGCAAAGTTAATCTATAATTTTCCACAGAATGGCAGTTGATGAGGATGAAGCATGTATTAACTATTCATGCATCTCGCTTCACAATTAGAAAGTAAACTGAAAAAAAAATCAAACAGTTAACAAAACCACATGGGATGAAGGAAAAGAAAACTGTTTTCAAATATTTAGAGCACAACCCAAGAAATGGACCTTTCTTGTACAAAAATATTCAAAACTGCAGGTTACGCAGGCAACCAGTAAGACATTCGATCAGTAATCGGACAATCATTAAATTCCAAAGCTAACAACATTAAAATTCAGTTCCAGGACATTCCCTCCTTTCCCTTTTTTTTCTTGCAAAACAATATCAAACAATTTTTAAAATTGTAATCGGTAACCAGTAAGAATGTTTTCAGCCAATTCACAGAATGGGAATGAAACCACACACCTACACTAAAAATATTATGTCATATAAAATTCCCTTCCCGAGATTGATAACACTAGATACCAGGGCCGGCTCTATCATCTGCGGGGCCCTAGTGCGAACTTAAAACTTGGCCCCCGGGCCCCGGCTGTTCCGATAGTGAAATTTGGTGAAAAAATTTTCACACTAAGAAACATGACATGTGAGAGAGGTCACGCTTCTCTGTGAATTTTTTAGTAAAAATTCATCATCTAAACAGACATTTAGCCTAAATTTTTTTATACTATAAAAATAGACGATAACAATAATAAAAATAGTAATAATATATGCTTAATTCTTAAAGCAATGCAGACACTTCTTTCATCCGAGGCATAGAGACATTATTTGGAATTAGAAGTTTTAAACCTTAAAAATCTAAAACCTTAACTCGTGAGTACTAGTTTAACTCCTAATTGCCGATCAGAGCAAAAAGGGCTGAGGAAGACTTGCCGATTCCTGCCGAAGATGCAGCACACGGACAAGCGCACAACGCAACATCGATGATTGATTCTTGACAAATGACGAACGCTTAGGTTTCACTTTGAAGGAGCGGCTTAGCACCAGCGTATGTGTATGTGTAATGTGTGGTAGCAGGTCTGCTAGCCTTCAAATGCCATATAACTACATACTTACTACACGTATAAAATTATGGGTCCCTTGAACTCTAAAAAAATTATGGGCCCCTCTTTGGCTTGGGCCCCCGGCCGTCGCCTCTGTGGCCTAGGTCCTGAGCCGGCCCTGCTAGATACATAGATTATATCAAAATGTTACAAACATAAAGCCTACTTTCATCACAATTCATTTCCCTAGACAATTCCAATTTGTTGAAGTGTGTTAACAAAACACTTGCATAAATAAGAAAGCAAAATCAAGGTGAAATTTGCAACAGATGCACGAAATAGAAAAACCAGCGATAAAATTTCTCGCAGGTCCTAAAAAATGCACTTAAATACTTGCAGGTCCTCCCTAAATGCTTAACTACAGAAATGTAGCTAAAAAAGGTGACAGCAAAATAAATTAAGGATACATGGCATATCAAAGACAATGTCATCTTATATCCTTTCTGGATACCAAATTGACGTAAATTTAGCTATATTAATAAGCTATTGTAAATTAACATTTGGTTCCACATAGATTGCTATGCATGGATGATTCTCTTGGTCGATCTCTTTGTAAATATGCGGAACTAGAAGAGGCATGTTGTGACTTGAGTATGAAGAGAAGTAGCTGGGTAATTTGAGCCTCCGTGGTACCTGAACCCTAAATGTCGTATGGAAATCACTCGTAATTTGTGCAGAGCGTACACCTCTCTGCTACATAAAGACGCTACTACTAATCCAGCCCAGCAAAAGGCTACTCATCATTAATCGAGAACGAAGCAGTGTAATCTCTTGTCAATTTTCATGCCCCGGCCTGAAACCCAACCGAGAACGCGGGCCACAACACAAGCAAAGACGGACACACAAGCACAGATCCTCATCCAAGAGTGGGGCACCCACAGATTTCTCAAAAAGGGGGAAAGAGGGAGCGGCGGCGTACGTCATTGACCGGATTAGCCTGGCTCCTGGGGCGGTGAACCGAGGAGGCGAGGAGGCCCGAGGGCGAAGTGGCAACGCGTGTTCGACTGGAAGGCGGAGGCCGGAGGCGGTGCGGGTGTAGGACCTCACCGCGTTCGTGCTCCAAGCCTCCGTGGCTAGGCGGAGGAGGAACGCCGCTGTAGCCTCCGGGGAGCCGGAGGAAAGGGAGGAGGGGAACTGGCGGTCCCCGGAGCGCCGACCAGACCACCGCCGTCGATTGTGCGATGCGGAACAGAAAAAAACCCAGCCCAGCCCAGCCCAGCCCAGGTGCCGCGCGCGCGCGTGTGTTTTAGATGGAGGATAATTGATTACTGTAATAAATACTCCCTCCGGCAGATGAAAAGGTCTTCGTCAAAGTCCACTGACTTGAGTTGATAGAAATCGTTCAGCGGAGATAGTCGTGGATGCCGTTACATTACACAATGGAATGGAAGTCCAAATGGTAGGGAGCAGTTTCCCAGTTCCCACGGTAGTTAAAACACAACACATGAATCTAGCGAGCTACTGAGCTAGAGCTAGTTTTGCAAACATCCAACCAGTAGCAACTACTGATCTGTTGGCCACTAGCATACTTGTTTGTGCTGCTACGGTGTTCCGGCTCTAGCTGATGCTCCGCTAGACGACGGCCCTCCAGCTCCAGCTCCAGCTCCAGCTGATGATGGCGCGGCAATTTCCTTTTGGACTATCTGCTCCAGCAGGTAAGCAACAGAAGATCTCTGGCTTGCCTCAACCGACTGAAACGCACGGCAAAGATCAGCCATTTAATTTATGAGTGAAGATGCATGGTGCTGATGCAGCAGCAGCTAATATTAGTAATTAAATTTTGAGTTACTTACCACCCTGCATGCCTTGAGATGTTCCTCCATCACCAACGCCACGCCCTGGAGGCACACAAAGCGAGCTATCTTGTCGTGCGCAGGGATGTGGATGCCAATAACTTGGACAGCCTCATCGAAGACCGCAGAGCCCGAGTTCCCCGGAATGGAGGTGTAGTCGCCAGATCCCAGATGCAAAGGTACTGTAGTTTTCTTCTTCTTCTTCTCCTCCTCCCCCTCCTTCTTCTCACTCTCTCTCTTGGGCTCAAAGCGTGGTGGCACACTGTCACAACAGCAGGCCCGGCCAACACATGAATCAACAATTGCTTCGAATAGAATGAATTAGCAAAGGTCGGTCGCGGTTTGGACGTACCATACGGTCCCATGAAACACTGATGGGTTGTCTTCACAGAGATGGTTCTCGGGATCGGACGTGCGCGACAGGATGGCGATGAGGTTCTTCTCTCGGGCTTCTCGAGCGGCCCAGCGGACCTGTGGGTAGCCGGCGATGGCGTCGAAGCTCTCGGCGCTGATGCTCCGGTCGACGCGCACCATGGACACTTCCATGGCGTACTCGGCCAAGACCAGGCGAGCCGGACTGATCTCGGTGTCGCCAAAGACCACGCGGATGCTCCCCTCGACGTGGCTCTTCAGCACGTGGCCGCACGTCATCACCAGGCAGAACCTGGGGTCCATGTGCACGATGAACCCGGTCCCTTTCGCGCCCTCCTCCCTCCCGCGCTTTTTCTTCCGGCAGCGTATCAGAACCACGGAATGCACGTGCGCCTCCATCACTCGCCTGCACAGAGCCATCTCCGGCGAAACAGGCTCCGGTGCTTGCTCCTCGACTGCTGCTGCCGCCCTGCAGTAGTGTAACAATTAATTAATGACTAAGATCAGCAAACAAGTACTCCTAGTATACATGCATAGAATACAACCATGCACTTATTATGTTACTACTTAGAGCAAACAATTTTACGTGCTAGCTAACAATCCCAGTGTTGTCATCGACTCCATCTGGTCCGTGTGCAAGGGGGAAACGAATATGCTTAATTATATAATGGAGTTATTACTTCGTAGGAAGAACAAAAGAAACTAAACTGATGTGGAGTGCTTTAGAGAGAGACTCTAGGTAAATAGCAGCCGCTTACATGCGGGAAGGGGCTAGTTCGAGGCCCTTGAGCGCTAGCTGATTGATTCGGCAAGCCAATGTAACCTCTCCTGCCTGCCTGCCACTTGCCACTGAGAGAGATTCCTCCTGTCAAAACAACAATGGCAATGCAGAGTTTTTTTTTTAGGGTGTTTGGGAGCCCATAATTCTGGCCGAAAAGACCGTGGAACAAGGCCCATCCAGAACAGAGATAAGGCCCAATATCAAGCCAAGTCCATTTTTCTTTAACATGGAAATGAAATTCTACCCTTTTCTTAATTGCCAAATTCTACCATTCTACTGCTAACTAAGCTAGCTGATTAAATCGCATAGGTACAGTGTACATAAGGTTAACAGAATGCCTTAAAAAACGAAAGCTAGGCTAACAACATGACCGGTTATATAATGCCTTCTTTAGGCAGACAGGCTATACAATGCTTATTGGAGTATCGCAAAAAAAAGATGGAATACAATAGTAGTTTTCAGTTTAATTAGCTTGAAGGGAACCCTCCAAATAACTTTCCAACATAGCTATTTATACTGTACATACAGAGCATGAGATCCATGCCTAGCTACTTGGCATTTTTGCAGATATAATGTATTGTAGACGAATACTTAAAGCAAAAGAACACCGGCTGCGCCGTACCTCTTTGGCTGCGCGGCTATGCCATCGATTTTCCGCTTCTTCTTCGGTTGCTGCTGACCTGCTGTCCTCACTTTCTTGATTCCTATACCCAAAAACAAGGGCATGAATTTTTTTTTTTTAAAAAAAACACAAGTAATGCAAAACCAAAAGGAATTAGCAAGGATACATGTTCCACCCGCAAAAAAGAAGAAGATAAAAAACAAACAAATGTGCATGCTTGGGCATAGGAAGGTATTTCAAACTTTCACTTGACAAAGATAAACAGGAACAAAAAAAAAAATGTAGCAAGACTACTAATCTTCCGAACAGAGACACTAGCTTGTCCGTTTGGTGAGTGGCTGGAAAGGAATGCGTATGAGCGTATCCATGGCACTACACTCGAAGCATGCACGCATGCGCGATGCCGTCATCGTCTCTACACAATCAAACAGATAAAAGTCCAGGCTAATGTACATGCATCGCCCGCAATGAAGCACAAGAAGGATCGATGAATTAATAATGGAGAGCCAATTAATTAAACGCACACAAACACACACCGCCTTTCCATCTGTTCTTTCACAAATATTTGCAAATTAACTAGCCAGCTTAGATGAACTTGCTAGGCAGCTCCTTGCATTGTCAGATGAAACTTGAAACAGCTAGCGGCTGCTAGTGCTAGCAGCGCGCGGGATGGCATTACCCTTTGCTTGGAAGAATTAGCAGAAATGTGTGATCGATAGGGTAGCAAAAACACAATGCAAGCGAGCAGGTTATTGGGGGATGGAATGGTGCAGTGCCTGGTTCTACTACCTCTCTCTACTCACAGGAGGCGGCGAGTTAAGCAAGGGGCTAAGAAGCAATGCAAGCTCCCTTTTCTTGGAACGAAGGAGATGTGCTGTCTCTGTGTGACCGGGATCGAGGCGGGAGACGCCCCCAGGAACAATGCATGGAGGAGTATATATAGCACAAGAAGAGGCGGGGAGGAGCAGAGAAGAGCTGGCGATGGTGAGTGAAATTGAAACGGGGCTGGCCGGCGTGCCGCGCCACTCCATTCCTTTAATGCGTGATAGGCTGCTAGCTAGCAAGCTTTCTCTAGTTGATACGTGTGCAAATGCTGAAAGGAACTGCCAATGCAAATAAATAGGTATTGCCAGACCGAGCCGCACATATTGCGCGCATTATAATTGGAGCTCGATCGCCCTATTCACTATTGTGCCTGCAGAGCAATCAATCGTATTATCGACGAAATTTTAGTTTTCTCAACATGATGCATTTACGAGTACACTCAGAGACATGAAACACGATTGATACACAGCAGCAGATAGACAGCTAGCTACGCTACGTCGCGCACACGCGCGCTCACAAACTAGCAGCCTTGTAAATAAAAAGCACCTTCAAGATATTAGGCACACTTGGTTGTTTTTTGACAGACACATCATATATATACCATAAAATTGATGCAAAAATTATTACGTAACAAAAAAATGATGCAAAAATAATTATGTAACAAAAAAATTAAAAAGATCTGATAACTCAAATTCGGATAAACACATTAATTCTCCAACAAGAAATATAATTAACTCATCTATATATACTGTCTTAGTTGTAACCAAAAGCCAAATCAGTTACAATATCTCACCACACCTCGCACTATCCAGCCATGCATATAGCGCCCTCTAATTCGACAAGTACTGGAGTACATCTCTCGATGCTCACCCGCTCATGTTCATGTGTTCAGCTGAAGGAAAAGGAATTGGAAGGAGAGTTGGATCGGTTTCTTTCTTCAAGTAGCTAGTCCGCATGTTTTTGTTTTCCGCACGTCGTGTGATTTCCAAACTTTGAACACGTACTCCTCTCACGTGATGATCGATATACGATTCCTTTGCCATCACACTCTCACCACCGCTCAGTGCCGCAGCATGCACGAGTGGTAATTTTACACCGTCGGATGGTGCGAGGATGACTGCGTCTGGACGGACGAAAGATATGATATGGATATAAAGATAACGCAACATATGACCACAGCCACATCCCACATGAAACTTGTACAAAATCCAAACGCGTGAGCGACAAGCAATAGATCTCCTGTGGCTAATGCTTTTATTGCTTGACCAGGCGGCCAGGCCGGCAACCCAAGTATCCAATGAATTTAGCTACGTACTAGTATTCAGTGTACCTCTCTCCCTCTCAGAGGGTGTTCAGATTGCTAACTTTTTACTGTAGCAAAGTTGGTAATCTGAACACCCCCTAAACTTTGCACTGTGCATTTTCGCGTGGTACTGTAGCGCCTGTCCGACCGCACCCAAACTCCCACCGCAACCCCTAAACTACCCGCACCCCTCGAGTCGTCGCGACCCCAACCCTTCTCGTTCCCACCGCACCCCTCTTCTTTCCCCTTTCCTACAGTAACGCTCGCTCTCTCCCACATCGCCGAGCGCCGCCGCCGCCGCATCCCACTGCCAAAGCCCACGTCCAGGTTCGCCGTCGCCAGATCCGCACCCGGGGACATTGGATCCGTCCACCTGCGGCGTTTCCCCCAAGGTGATGGACGGGAGCGACAACTACGGCCATGGAAGCGCACCCACCGCCGGCGACAACTTCTGCGCAGGCCTAGGCTACGAAGGCGGTGAGGAGGCTGGACAAGGTGAGGGAAGCAACATGTTGGACTTCTTCTCGCAGTCCCCAAGCTTCTCTCCACCCGCTCCCGCCTTCGGCATGGCCGGCGTCGCCGGGCAGGGAGGGCATCCGATGGATCTCGACCCCTCCCTGCGTTGGCCAGGGGTGGAGTCCTTCCAGGATCTCCTTCGGTCCGGCGACCAAAACGGCGGCATCGGCACCAGCAGGGGCGTTTCGCAGCCGAGCGGACGAACCCTAGGGTTGCGGGTTTCTCGATCCGCGAGAGGAGCTGCTGCGGCGGCCTCCCAAGGCCGAGGTGGCGGTCTTCCTGCAGTCGAACCCACTGCCGACGGGTTGCCATCCCCACCTGCAAGGGTCAAGGCCGGCGGCCGTCGCCGATCTGCAGCGCGAGCTCCCCCTGCTTATGACTTCCAGGCCAACGTACCAACAGCTCCAGGCGGCACTCGTCGGGTATAATCTTATGCACCTTCCAACCTCCATGAGCGATGCTATGAATTTTGCACATATTCATTATTCTATCATTGTCGACAAACATTTAGGCTAGGGCGAATAGAGGTTGCTGGACAGAAGGCCATATCGCCAAATTCTGTGAACTGTATGTCGAACAAATCATGAAGCGTAACTTTCATACCCGGGTGATCACTACCCAAGGTTGGAAGGAGATATCTGATGGTTTTTGTAGGGAAACTGGCCTTCGTCATACCAAAACTCAATTTGACTATATTCTGAAGTACCTAAAGGGGCTGTGGGACTTCTGTAACGTAGTCCGCACAGCTACGGGCATAGTTATTCTAGAAGACGGCACAATCATCGCTCCTGACCATTGGTGGACACAGAATGCAAAGGTAGCCATCTCATATATCGTTTTCACTTTCATACTGGATTATATTTTCATACTCTGCTTACATAATGTACATGTGCAGGGAAACAATGCTTATCTGGCCTTGAGGGATTCTGGTTTGCCGCCTTATTTGGAGAACATGGACTTGATGTTCCACAAGGTAAGAGCTGATGGGTCCACCTCATACTGCCCTAGTGCAAGTGGCCCCGAGACACTTGAGCCGGAGGCAGGTAGTCAGGATACAGCAGGGGAGGACTTCGAGTCAGAGGAGGACACCAACGACCAGACTCCGCGTAGCCAGCAAACTCCCCGTAGCCAGTACACGCCGCGTAGCAGCGGCACTAAGAGGGCCAGCAGCACTAGCACCACTGCATCCACCCCAACCAAAAAGTCCAAGAAGGGAGCCTTGGCCATCCTGGAGGGCAAATTGAACAGTATGGAGAATTTGTCCCTGAAGAAGATGAGTCTGTATCAAGAAAACCTAGTAGATAGGAGAGAGGCAAGACAGGCTAGGCTGCAGGCTATGCTACAATTGAACAATGTAAGAGAGGAAAAGGTGAAGAAGGTACTGCAGATGGCACGAGAGTGTGGAGTGAATGAAGAACAGCACACGGCGTTGTGGTTCAATGGTGTGCAGAGGATTGTTGAGAATGATACATGGATGGATGTGTTTCTCAACACTGCCGAGAAGAGCAGACTTGAGTGCATCAAGAACTATGCTATGAGAGCAGCTGGAAGGGTCATTACCTAGAGCCTCTTATCTTAATTTGCTAGACCACTCGTCCCCAAATAATTTGGGGACCACTAATATCTATGTTGACCGTAATTCTAATATGTAGTCTACTTGAACAAGAAACTTTAATTCAGACTATTCTACTATGAGTTGTAATTGAACATGCACTGATCTATGGCATGTCAATGTTGTGCATGTCTTGGCTATTTGCAGTTTCTTGTTTGCTGTTTCTATGTTGGTTGTTGGTTGTTTTGGTTTATATGTTGCTGTTTATATCTATGTTGGTGTTTATATGTTGCTGTACTTATGTGTGTTTATGTTTATATGTTGTTGTTTGGGTCTTTGCTGTTTGGGTGTGTCAAGTATGGGTGCTGTGCAGTTTTGATCTTGCTGCGTCATAACTTGGTAATGGTTTTTGTCTTCTAACTAAATTCTTGGCTTTCCTTGACAATCTAACATTGGTTTGCAATTATTTTTTGCAGGTTGAGGCAGCTGTCGTACGTGCTCAAGTGGTCGGTTCAGATATCATGAGCTGGTCAAGTGATTCATCAAGTGACGACGACATGGATGATGACCTGTTACTGGACGACGACATTGAGATGTTGTACGCTATGATTCCTTATGCTATCCTTCTAGATAAATATTGCAGTAGAGAGCCATATAGGGAAGTTCCATTAAGTGGACTTGAGTGGGTAGAAAGGAAGCTATGCAATGAAAAAAAATGCTACACAGCTTTTAGGATGAGCATCAATATGTTCCATCGCCTGCATGACCTCCTTGTGCAGTCATATGGGCTAGAATCTACTAGGAAGAGTACTTCACTAGAGGCCTTAGGCTTATTTCTATGGATGTGTGGCCAACCAGCATCTGTGAGGATGGCTGATGATAGATTTGAGAGGTCTCCTGCCACGGTGCACATGATGTTCCACAAAGTTTTGAAGAGTGTTACCAAACTAGCTGATGACCTCATTAAACCTGTTGATCCAGAATTTAGGACCATCCATCCTAGATTGCAGCAGCCACAATTTGCACCATATTTCAACAATTGCATAGGAGCAATAGATGGCACTCATATAAAGTGTGTAGTTGACCAACGAGACGTAGTGAAGTACATGTCCAAGAAGGGAAACACCACACAAAATGTAATGGCTGTGTGTGATTTTGATATGAGGTTCACATTTGTGGTAGCTGGCTGGCCGGGGTCTGTTCATGACATGAGGGTGTTCAGTGATGCCATTACTACCTACGGCCATGTGTTCCCACATCCTCCTCCAGGTAAACTGCTTTCTGCACTACCCTCTTCTGCTGATGCCATATAATGCTATGTTCACGAGTTGTCAAATGTGCAGGAAAATTCTACCTCGTTGACTCGGGCTATCCAAATCGTACGGGGTACCTGGCGCCGTACAAGGGATGCACGTACCATCTACCAGAGTTCCTGCACGGTCCTGAGCCAGAAGGTAAAAAGGAAATCTTCAACTTCCATCACTCATCTCTTAGGAATGTTATTGAGAGGTCGTTTGGACTACTGAAGCAGAAGTGGAGGGTTTTGAAAGAAGTACCATGCTATCACCCAGATACGCAAACCCGAATCATTGTTGCATGCATGGCTCTCCATAACTTCATTAGAATGAGTGGTTTAAGGGATAGACACTTTGCACGGTGTGATAGAGATGACAACTATGTGCCACCCGAAGCATATGAGGATGTAGGTGGTCAAACTATGCCGGCAAGGCAGGAAATGGCATCCATGAATGAAGTGCGTGAGGAGATTGCCCTATGATTGTTTAGTAGGCGTTGAGTACCTGGTGGTTGAGTTTGTGTGTACATTTGCGGCTTGCCTATTACTTGATATGTTGACTGCATTTGTTTTGTCATTACAAATAAAATATTTGGCTTCCGTACAATGTTAATTGTTGAATTCTAGTTTCAATTTGGCCATATGTTGAGTTCTCGCTTTGTCTGAATATGCTATGGTTGTAACAGTTTGTTATGCGTGCAAAAAATGTTTATCTTGTAGTCTCTTGTTTGCCTGCAAACTTTATGTTTGCCTGCAAATTTATGTGCCCTCTAGTGATGGTAGAAAAGGAATAAATCAGACCCAATCCTGCATGCTGCTCTGTGCCGCTACAGTGAATTTCGCGAGCTACAGTGAAAAGTTCACAATTTGAACACCCCATAGAACTTTGGTAGCACAAAGTTTGCTACCGTGCCCCGCTACAGTGAATTTCGCGAGCCACAGTGAAAACTTAGCAATCTGAACACCCTCCCAGTCTCAGCTCTCTCTCAAGCGTGTCTGTGTGCCCCAACCCAAGCAGACCCAAGGGTTACTCGCGTGCTCTGAGTGGGTCAGCAAGCATGCAATGCGCGATCCTTGACAGGGGAAGCAATCGGCCATAGCATCGGGAAGCAGGCTTTTGCATTTTTCCTTGCTCGTGTATTGCCTGTGATCTGTGACCCTCCAGCTATTGTGTAGGGGCATCAGGGGCTCAGGCCAATCGGTTTACAGAACGACCATTGATGCAGCAAATGCCTTCCTTTCGGGTTCCAGCGCCGATGATCAATCTACCGTCGTTGTTCCATGCCCTGCTACACTTTTATCTGCAGCGCGTCCAGCTCTGCTCTCGTCTCCTCCACCGGCAACATTAACAACGCGTGCTCCCGCGCGCAGGCGTGCTCCAGGTTGCCAATTCATCCCTATCCCCCAGCTCTATTCATACACACGGTCACACGGACGATACGTAGCACTAACTAGAGCATACTATATATTAATATATATACTATGCAAATGCGATTATGCAAGAAGCATGAACAACTTCACCCCTCAGCAAGCATGCGTGTATTTGCCCTAGCACGTATATCTCACTAACTGCCGACAAGCTAATCTGGTGGCCTAAAACTGCCAGGCCACGGTTGCGCGGTCGTCCTTGCTTGGCATCAAGCTTACCATCGAGAAGCAGGCTTTTGCCTTTTACCTTCCCCGTGTAAGGCCTCCTCCAGCGGTTGCAGCTAGTGCCAGCGACATCGCCATCAACGCAGAAGAGAGAGGATCAGAGGAGCAGCAGCAGTGCCTCGGCATGCATGCGTGGGAGGAGTAGAGGCTTCTCGCCGGCGAGAGCTGCAACGCTAGCCTGCCATGTTTCCTACTATTTATCGATTAAAAAAATACTTTAGCTAGCGACGTCGTCGATTGTTGGAGGAGGCCTAAGCTCGACCTCCAGCAGCTACTGCGTAGGGGGCATTGATGCACAGGCACCACACCACAGATGAACCAAGAAGCAGCAGTGCACCGCCCCCGAAATGCCTTGGCAGTATTAGAATCTGCTTGTGGTATTAGGCCGCATCCCACGTGAAACAGAAATTGTAAAGGGAAAAATTAGATCATAGCATAAAAAGAACAACGTTTAGATATCGCGTCAGAGAAATCACTCCGAACGTGTAACCTTTGGCGCGTGCTCTGAGTGGTCACTGGTCAGCATGCGCGAGTGGCAGGGGATCGGAAGCAAAGCAATCAACCTCCAACTACTGCGTAGGGACATCAGGAACGCAGAGGCTTTCGACCACTTCAGTTCACAGGACGACCATATATAATTATATATATCCAGGTGCAGCATGCCGAACCCTGTTCCCTCCCCTTGCAGGGCGCCGATGACCAATCCACCGTCGTTCCATACCCTGATACAATGTGCATACACCAGTCATTCAGCCAGCAGCATCAGACCGACGTCGTGCGGTGGCATTTGGGTTGCAGCAGAGACTAGAAAGACAGTCAGACAGAGATGGTAGCTTCCCTACGTGTTCGCTACTGGATTATGGGGGTGGATCGTGCCTCAAGCCTACTTTGCCTCTTTACTGGCTCTTAGATTAGCGAAACACTAAAAAATAGGTTGGCTACATGGCTCTTGGCTGAATGACCAGCTCTTGATTGCACTGCTCAAGAACCGGTCACATTATTTTTGTACTTTTCTATGAATAAAAAAAACACTATGAGATAACTAAGAGCTAAGTCAAGAGTCAAGAGGCAGTAAAGAGTCAATCTATTTTTTTAACTGTTTCGGTACTATTTATCGATTAAACAATTTAAGAGCTACCAAAGAGCCAACCCATTGGAGGAGGTCTTATACATGGTTGTAGATATCGTGGTTATGGATCCAACACTCTTGTGCTTTACAGGATTGTGTGGGGTTAGATTGCTTTGCTGCTCTGCTATCCTCTACGAGCGAGGGAGCGACAATGCCTCAGAGAAGGGCTAGTAACGTTGCCGGCTCACAAACGTTTCGCAGTGGTGGAGCCCGACGTCATCAATTTTTTTTTTGTTGCAGCAGTACAACATGAACCTATAGGATTTGTGAGAGTGCTCATGCGCCTGCTTATGCTACTGCTTCACAAGTCGCTCGCCCCTTTCTCTCTCATCTCCTCTCCATTGGTTTACGCCGGCTCGCCCCTTTCTCTCTCATCTCCTCTCCATTGGTTTACGCCGGCTTAGTGCATCCCACTATACTGCTCGCAACCTGCGCATGTATTTCCCCAAGCAAGTGTATCGGATCATGCATCATCGTTGACCTATTCTACTGCCGTCACTTTTACTTTTTTTGAATGGTTTTTGCGTGGCGTGCTTGCACCACACGTCAGGGAGTACGTTTCTTTATTTGGTACACGGTGACACTACGCTTCATCGACGGTAACATGGGTTCAGATGCATATGTTTCACCTTGCGCTACATTGAACAGTCCCGCAACGCCCGTCGAGCATGATCCTTATACCTCTATAGTGATTCGATCCGCATCATCTCTAGATCCAATCCAACTCTGACTCTGATATAACTTGTTAAGAATAAGCGCACGAAAGCAATACCGAATTACCGAGACGATGATTACAAACAATCTCGGAGGCACGATATTTGTTAACGAGGTTTGACCGAAACCCACTACTACAAAAATGATTTTAGGAGACACTCCAAAACGAGACTCAGAGGCGGACAAAAAAATATTCGCCTATATTAATTCCAGGCATTAACGGAGGCAGATATTTTTATTTAAGGAGATGAACATATTAACTCCCTCTGAAAATTGATAACGGAGGCGGACATTTTAAAACAATTACCTCAAAGAATCATCTATTTTCGGAGACGGTTGTCTTAAAGTGTCTGCTCCGTAAATCAATTTTTGGAGGCGCACGACTTATATGGCCCGTCTCCTGAAATAGTGCAGTCCAAACCAAACTTAACCATTACCATACCTCCTCCGCTCTCTCGCCCTCGCTCCAACCGTTGGCCACTTCTCTATCGCCTCCCCTCCCTCCCTCTCTCCAGCCATCAGCGCCCCCCTCCACCCTCCACCAGATCCAACCACAGGCATTGCGCGCCCGAGGTGGAGCGGCGGCTGGCGTCAGTAGGCGAGCGGAGACGGCGGCGAGGCACGTCAGATGTGACGATGGGCGCGAGCGGCGGCGAGCCGCGACAGAAGTGTGGCGGACGTGAGCAGGCTGTGGCGGCGCGGCAACGGCGACACGGGCTGTGGAGGCGGGGCAACGGTGGTGCCGAATCTGGTGGCGACACGGGCTGTGGAGGCGTGGCAACGGCGGCGACCTAGATGGGCTCCTCGGGCTCGTGATGGGCTCGCCGGACCTATCTAGTTTTTTTATAAAAAAATATTTGATTAACAAAGGCGGATGCAGGACGCTAGACCACCTCCGAAAATGCCTCATTAACAGAAGCATCAGCTCGGAGGTGGATGCAAAAATCACCTCCAAAATTCCATTTTGACCGCCTCAAAAAATGGCTTTTGTAGTAGTGACCCTACATCCCAGGACATGACTACGGATGCTCCTCTCCAATACGCAACACCAGTCGCTCAATGGTCCCAGCAATGCGCCACCTCCCCCGCGAACCTGTCGCTATGTCGTCATGGTTACAACAGCGGTTTCCCTCTCATATTTATGAGGAGGCTGGTTACCAGGTTCGATACGTACTCTACACCCTACCGTTTTTTAAATTACTCTACATCCTACTGATGTTAATACAACTCCAAAACCAAACATTTACGCACTCTACATCCTACTGTTTTTCAGAATTTCTCTACACCCTACCATTAATACAAGTCCAAAACCAAACGTAACCAACTTATACACAATATTTGATACAACTCTAACGTGTTTAATAACAACTATGTAAACTTCAGCTTGCTTCTCCTTATATGCCTTTTATATGACATTGCAGAGAGATCGCGCGGCCTGACTGCCTGACGTACAAAATACCATTATGTTTGCCACGCATCAAGCAAGCGCGCACAATACGCCACCGCTTTCAGTGCATCGATTACGTACGCACGTAGTGTTCACAAATGTAAAAATAGCTGTGTGTATATATAGAAACAGCCATGGTCATCCACGCATACAGATGTCATTGAGAGCACAAGACACAGCCGAAACAGTTCCCAACTTTGGCTAGGTATACGGCACTGACGACCCAGTAAACGTCGGTCATGTGGCTCTACCTCTTGGAATACAACAACTGGATAGATCGATCCAGGCTTTTGATCTGCTAACAATTACTATATGCCTTCCTTCCGAACATGCTAGGCCCCTGCTGCTTTCTTTGCATTGCTTGGCCCAACAAATGCTGGAGCTACGAATAAGAAATGCCTTAGAATAAGGAAAGCGAGAGGTCGTGTGCCTGCGCTTTCAGCTGCTTGTTGGTCTCTTTCAGCGACAGATACTCCTTGAGCACCAGGTCCTTCTCCTGCATGCGCCACAAAAAGGTTTATTAAGCTAATAAAAGTCTAAAACTGTCAGTCCGTGTGAATCAGTTAGCCACACGTAGATGGCGTCAGATCCGGCTCACCACCTTTTTTATGGTTTCGTTCTCCGACGACAGGTCAGCGACTTTCCGTGCAAGCTCATCTCGAATCGCCTAGAAATTCAGTTGCAAGAAAATAATGCACACGTCTTAGTATTTGTTGACTAATAAGCACATGGATCTGTAGTTGTAGAGCTAGGCATAGCTAGCTAGGCACATGGAGTAGCATAGCATGCATGTCGATCAGGGAGGACGGAGGAGAAGATCACCGTAGTACGTACTGTACCTGGCGGCGAAGGATGGTTTGCCTTGCCGACTCCCGGTTGGCGAGCACCCGCCGCAGCCGCTTGGCCTCCTTCTCCGCCTGCAATTATTATTATTATTATTATTTTTTTGCACCGGGCAGCAAGCAGATCGAGGGTCAGTGAGGCAACTCTATAGTGAGCTTGCAACTCGATCGATCAGAGCAAGGCTCGTCGTAATTAACCAGGCGACGCCAGCTAGTTACCTCGGTGAGCACGTGACGTGGCCTGGGGCCGTGAGCACCCGTGGCGGCGGAGGCGGGCGCGGTCTGCCGCGGCGTGCGGCCGGCGCTGGAGCCGCCGCTGGAGCAGGAAGACGACTGGATCCCGACCCTGCCCAGCTGGAGGCTCAGCCTCGTGCTTGCCATCTCGTCCTCGTCGGTCGTCATGGCCGTGTGCATCCGCACGGCCTGTGACTGTGCGCCGCCGCCGGCCATGTCGGCCAGCGCCAGAGCGGCGCCGAGCTCGACGTCGGGCGTGATGCTGGCCCGGCGGCATTGTCGCTGGTCGTCGGACATGGGGGTGTGGGTGGGGATGGGTAGAGCGGCGGGCGGTGGGTGGGTGGATGGGTGCCAGTCGATTACGGCGGCGGGGTCCGGTCGCGCTCGCTCAGATCAGATCATCAGATAGATAGATATACCCCCGCGGCGCGCGGTGTTTGGCCCGTGCCGCGTCGCCACGTATTGGCGCCACAGGACGTGACCGGAGAAGGGACACGTGGAGTGATGGGACACGTGGGCTGGCTCCCCGTGCGCGCATGCAGCAGCGGCCCGAGAAGGGGATGGAGGTCTCTCGCGGTGGGCCAGCAGTGTCAGAACGGGCGCAGCGGTGGCGTGGGCCAGGGGGCGCGTGGGCGCCCAGGTGTCAGCGGCCGGGAGGAGGACGAGCCGACGAGCCGAGCCGAGCCGCCTCGTGTGTCGTGTGAGGAAGTGCAACCCAGAGCGAGCGGGCTCAAGACGACGACGGTGGAGTTCACCCCACAGCCCACAGCACCAGTAGTCGTGTGAGTTTTGGTCCAGGCACGCGTCAGGACTGCCTGAGTGCATGAGCGTACGGCCTGGCTAGTTCGATCGGCTGGGCTGCCTGAGTGAAGCGTCGCCCGACCAGTGACACGTCGCCGGCTCTGTGTCGTGCAGCCGGCCGTCGGGGAGAGGAGGATATGGCATGGCCCCTCATCCCCCGGCCTCCTCTCACGGCTAACGACTTCACCAGGGAGCATGACTGCATGAGCGGATGTCGCTTCCTTTTTACTCTACGATAAACTGTCGATAGACATTACTACTAGACAACAGGAACGGGGAAAAAAAATGCGACGGAAAGCCTTGTCTTCTCCGATATATTTGCGTCACCAGCATGGAAGCACAAAGGGACTTTTAGGTCCTGAGAGTATATATCTTTAAGGGGAATTAATATTTTTTTACGAAAACTCCTTAAATTAGTGCCGCTAGGTTACGATTAACAAACTAGAAGTCTTTTAAGAAAAAACACAAAAAAATCCAAGGTAGGAGAAAGAGCGCCAGCTTTGAAGAATCCGGCCCAGTTACAGGCACCGAGTTGGCCGACGGAGGGACTGCGCTGCGACGAGGACTACGGCCCATCCCTCGTCAGGCCTCGACAACGCACCCAGATGCCCTCCACCGCTGCACCCAGATTTCCTAGCAGTAGTACGGACCAGGTTCCAATATTTCCTCAAAACAGTTTTTTTTTTAGTGTCGCCAACTCGCCATGGCCAAGCAGTGCTATTTCAGTTACTTTTCCGTGTTTACTGTTTACGGAGAGAAGCCTCTCCATTCCAGGTTTATATATTAGCAGTGCTAGCTCAACATGCTTGCAATTGAGCAGTGAATAGTGACGATATGAAAACCAAGTGCACTAGCTCATCACACTTGTTTGTCAAGCTAATTCAGCGGCGGCGCACCTGCATGCATCAGAGTTGAGCATTGCAAACCTTCCATGTAAAGACTTAATGAAATGATAAATGTGTGTGTTTGGGTGGGGTGGAGTGGGTGGGAGGTTGACTAGTAGTACTAGACAGAAGTGTGTATGAAATCACATGATACCATTAACAGCTTAACAGCAGAAGAAGACAATGCGTTTCAGGACCACAATCAAACCCATAGCAATAGCACCAGGCACCGGCAATCGGAAAGATTCCATGGCATACAGATCTCACATGAAAGTTTGGGCCAGCAAAAACACAGCATTCATCCCCAAATGTTGTGTTCCATGGCATACAGATATCTAGTGTTGTGCCATCTTGAAAAAATAACTTCATGTCAGTACCTGATCCTTTATCGGTTACATTACAGGTTATAGCAACAGTAATTACATGAGCCATACCCTGATCAGGGTTGCAACCACAAACGTATGGCCATGAAGCAACATATCTCATGCAGATATCCCCCACACATGACAATGAGATCATTTCATATTGAAACAGAAAAAAGAACGAACTCTGAAATAGTCTAGGCAGTTAAGATCTATGAGGTGGCATGAGCAAACCAGTGGTCCCCCAAAGTTACATCCCATTAGCCTTTTAAATTCTGATGATCACTGGATGAAAGCATCCAAGGATATTATTCTGTACCAACGAGATGGGCTGGACCAATTCAAATTAAAATTATGAGCTGGACATCATCAAATAATTTGGAGTCGTCGACAGTACAGATTGGAAGATACATTGCATATTCAGAGCAGTTGGGTTCATCATGCAAAGTCCACAGGACAACCAAATTGATAAGCAAAGTTGCATGACGGAATCGAATAAAGGCAGATCAGTGGACCAAATATTAAAAAGCGATACCGAATGGTTAGGCATAAAGGCAGTGTCACTTTCAGGTGGACATCACTTCCATGAACAACCAAAGTATGAGCCTACATTGCAGTAAAATAATTCATCTAAATGGTGAGTCGCTTTCTGCAAAACTGTTCCTGTGATCATGATATCTGAGAATCGAAAAGCACGATCAAGTATATTCATAAAAGAACATGCGATGGAACCCACTCAAACAGATTTAGATCTTTGGCAAAACATCCACGAAGTCGGTAAGTGCCGAGCGACCTAACTAACAAGCAAAGTTATGGTTTTAATCTTCAACAATTGATTATTACACAATGGGCTTATTTCTGCATTCACAAAAAATGGCTGTTTTATTTGACCAAATTTCATCAGCATGACTTTGTCATGGTGTTGACATAATCTTCTGCGACACTATTAGCCAATTAGATTACAAATTAACCTCTGCACAAGTCAATCATGCAACACTCAATTATTTGTTGGTGCCAATATGCAAATTACAGAAATCTAACAAACTACATTGCCCTCACATATGGGAACTCTTAACACAAAGCAGTTTTTGTTAATGTACAAACACATTAAATCCCTAAGGTTTTGAAATGGCCCGAGCAAACAACTTTATGGCACCGTACATGATAGCAAATGCATATTATCTTCATCTTGCTTTGAATCACTAGCCAAATCAACCGCTGAGTTTAAATTATGGGACCATTTCATAAGTAGCGCTACAGTTATGCAATGATGGTCCTTGTCCATGAATAAAAGCATGAGAGGATAATGGAACGCTAAGAATAAAATTGGAGGATGAACCATACTTAATTTTAAAAACCTTCACAGCAAATGACTGTCTCAATATGGAAGTGATCTTTTTGGCCTAGCAATAACTGTTGCTGGAGTACCAATGAATCTAAGTTTACGATTTTTTTAGATAAACTATATTCCAACAGAGATAAATATATGCTCTGCCAACTCATATCATTTCACCCTGAAGTTAATTTATCTACAAACTATATAACAAACCAAAGCTTAACAAATAAACCGGAACAAATAAAGAATAGTAGCTAGGTTCACATATGTTTTAAGCTTTCTGTGTGACTATGTTTGGCACAAGTAAAATTGAAATGAGGTAGCAGCCATACTACCATTTATCAAGACCAATGTGGTAAGAGGAGAAATGGAAACATGCTATATGGAAAGACCTACACCCACTTTAATTAATCAGACAAGGTTATCAGAAAAAAGAGAACTAAAGAAAAGCATAGTATGAATTGAAGAAGAAATAATGGTAGCTTTCCAAATTCAACAATTCCCCATAATAATAGTCATTAAACACCACAATTTTATGTAAACAGAACCACCAACGACTCAATCTCTGCGCGAATCAGTCCTAGAAGCTCCCAACTCAGGCATTATTAGAAAGTAGTCAAACACAAGCATCGAACTGGACATAATTCATAAGACAACTAACCACAAATTTCTACTCAGCACAGAGCACAGATACTGAACAAATAATAAAGGCCAAAATTTCCATGTATATGTGACGGAATAACACCATAATTACGTCCTCGCTCACTCACCTCACCTCAATTTTTTCAATCCCGTACTCCTCAGGGGAAGAAATCAAAATAGCCGGACCGAAAACACATCGGAGAACAAAATTGCGAAGGGGGGAAAACATGGTCAAAACTTTATCTCGAATGCGACGCGACGAATCGCCTCCGCCTCAGTCGAGGAAGCCGGTGCGGCGCAGGACGGCGTTGCGGACACGGCGAAGGTCGCGGCCCTTGAGAGTCCTCCCGGCGCCCTCCAGCACCGAGCTGTGGGCGGCCGCGCGGCGCGCGACGATCTCGTGCGGCGGGACCATGGTCTCCCCGGCGTCGTCCCAGCCGCCGCCCTGGGCGGCCTGAGCCCACCTCCCCCTCCGAGAGGGCTCCGACGGAATCCGCACGGGCGCCGACCTCGCCATACCGGACGCGGCCAGCGCGGCGGCCTCCGGGATGGGGCGCGCGGCGGATCGGACGGGTCCCCCCACCCCGCCGCCCGCGGCGCGTTTCTTCTTCTTGCCCTCGTCCTCCGGGAGCGCGGCGAGGAGGCCGAGCCCAATCGAGGAGGCGCCGGAGGGCCAGAGGACGTCGAGCTCGAGGAGGTCGCCGTCGGCGCCCGGCGCGGCGGCGTGGGTCGGGACCGGGAGGGGTGGGCGGGAGAGCAGCAGGCGGTCCATCGCGTCTGGTCCGGGGATCACCAGTACGGAGGATCTCCGGCTATGTGGCGGCGCTCCGGCATGGAAGGTTGAGGTGGGCTGGGCGCGTGGGGACGAGGGCACACGGCGCCGGCGACGGGAGGCGGGCGCCATGGAGCGACCGCGCCTGTGGCTTATAGGAAGGGAAAGGAGGAGGGGGAAGTTGTTTGCCGCTTTTTGCATCTTGGTCCTCTAGGTTGCACGGAATCAGATTCTCCTACCGCACGGTTGCTTTGACCAAAGCGCATGGGCTGGGGCGGAAAAGTATTTGGCCCACGTACTGCCACCAAGCTAAGGCCCACCCAGCAAGGCTGACTTGAAGACGTCGTCGGCCTGGTAGGAAAGTGAAGAGCTTTTTTAATTTTTATATTATTTATTTTCTGAATTTTCAAAAATAAATGCCTCGATACTTATTTTACACAAATGTCATTCTGCCGCCAACTCATCCGGCGAAAACAACATTTCGCCGGTTCATCCGGCGAAATGTTACTGTAGCAAAAGCTACCGCCGGATGAATCGGCGGAATTTCCCTTTTCTGAACAGCTTATTTTCAAAAAACCATAACTAATTTATGTGAACTCGGATCAAGACAAACCTTATATAAAAATTGTAGCTCTCGATGATATATACAACTTTTTAGTTCAAACTTTTTTCATTAGAGGCCATCTTTCTGCTCAAATAATCAAATCAAGTTTCGGATCCCAAATTCAAAATTTGAGATCTGAAATTTGACTCGATTTTTTGAGCAGCAAGATGGCTTCCAAACACGCTGGTTAATTTCAAAAGAAAAAAAAACACACCGCCTGCAGCATGCACGATCTGCGTAACGGGGACGGCCCGGTCAGGTCGAGCTCGGACGGGGTGGCCGGGGCCCGGGGGACTACCGACGGCGACTGCGACAGAGATTGGTGGACGGATGGAGTCGTCTCTGGACAATCGTCAATCATTTCGTGGTTCTGGCAATCTTGCCGCATTCGTCCTGCGAGGCTGCGACTCTGCGAGGTGGCTGTCTTGCTTTGCTCCCTTGTGCCGTTGTGCGGACAGACGGACATTCAAGGAAAATGTATGTTTTTTCATGGATGCACACGTCTCCTAGTTACTGTACGATGGAAAGGTGGAAAGAAAACTCACAAGTCACAATAATGGAGCATAAATAAAAAGAAGCAAAAAAAATATTCCATAGTTACTGTATGATGGAAAGGTGGCAAGAAAACTCACAAGTCACAGTAATGGAGAAGTCACAATAATGGAGCATAAATAAAAAAGAAGCAAAAAAATATTCCATTGCCGGGATTTGAACCCGGGTCGCCTGGGTGAAAGCCAGGTATCCTAACCGGACTGGACGACAATGGAGGGTTGTGAATGTGGTGTCAAAGCCGTACTTCTTGCTTTCCTCAAGCAACTGCCGACAAACTTCCAGGATTAAGCCATAACTTGCAGGATATCTTTACTGTTGTCATTTGATTTGTTATACAGGATAATCCTGGTGTCTTTTTTTTTCTGCATTTGGCTTGCCATGCGTGCAGCGTGTGTGCCCCGTCAGGTTAAGATTGCATACAGATGATTAGAATGATAGCATCGCAACCCTGTGATCTGTTTGCTTGCACGCAGATCACGTAGCGTGTGTGCCCCGTCAGATTAAGATTGCATACGGGTGATTAGAAGGATGGCATCGCAACCCTGTGATCTGTTTGCTTGCACGCAGATCACGTAGGACGTAATCCATCCCGTGGCGTGCAACGCAACATGAAGGATTTGACACACTTGGGCCTCAACAAAAACGCACGTCAATGCAGCAGCAAACCAGCAAAGCAAATAAAACTCGCAGTAGCATACTAGCATCTAGTAAGCGCGTACACATCAAGCACAGAGGTAGAAATTGGCAAGACCACCATCATCTTCCATCCGTTTCCCCTCGTCCAGCAAAGTTCACCCTAGCCACAATTCCTACCTGTTCCTTACAATACATTACAAACCCCAATCCAGCATTTGCCGCTCCAGAAAAGTTTCAGTCTACGGCTTTCTACTCAATTTCAGAAGGTTTCTTTGATTGAACATGCGACTGTTCAAAACTTCAAGTCAAGCTTCTGAATAACACCATATACTGCAAAAGCAGTACCATCAACTGCCAAGTTAACACACATCACTGGAATTTCCTGACCAGCTCAAGCTTGCGAGCCTGGAAGAACTTGCAACGGCCTTTTCCACTCGATTCAATCTCTTCAGTCTTCCTTTTGAAACCGGTGAAGCCTAGGCTTGAAAGCTTGACTTGGCGCTTGGCACTTCCACCATTAGTCGCATCTTCATCAAGTTCATCAGTCTCCCTTCATGTGATAACATGCGGCACAAATTATCCAGTGGTCAGAAAAATGTTCGCTGTTACCAAAGCACAGCAACATATTCTGGACAAGGAAACATAAAAGTACAGTGACATAAAAGGTTTATTTGAAACACACCATGTAACCTCAACTGCATCTTTGAAGAAGGGCGTGCAAGTTCCCCAACTAAAACGAACCAGAGTTGGGAAGCCAAATACTGGATGCTTGTGGTCTTCCAACCACTGCTTAGTATCAGGATCTGAACCATATATGAGGATGTTCTTAAATGAAACAGCCATATGACTACAGTTTGATAAAATCTCTTACAACGAGAAGTCAGTTACCTCCTGGATACCCTGACCCCGTTTTCATGTGCATATTCAAAGCAGTTTCATCAAAAACCCAGTTTCGCAGGGCCCTGTCCCTAGTAACCTGCACAGTTGAACATCAAGACATTAGTAGTATGTAAGCCTATAAAACGTAGTCACACGAGAAAAAATCATATGGAAATTACCTTTGCAACTATACTTGCCCCACTAACAACTGGGTATAGGCTATCAGCTTTTTTGGCAACCACAAATTTGATGCCTGGAAACTTTTCAGTCAGCTTGATTCGATACTTTTCAGGGTCTCCAACTGTATCTATATATACCTTTCCAAGGAGAAAGATAGTTACTAAAGCAATGTCGCAATAATCTTATACAATGATAACTGCATGTAAAGTCTTTCTGTTTTCAAGGACATAAGCTCTTACTTCAGCCAGTAGAACTCCCATGTCAAGAACTTTTCTAACAAGGCCCATGGCAGAGTTATGTGATATTTCATTCAGATTTACTTTTGATCTGAAACAATGAGACTGTTAACGAAGATAACAAGGTAGGGTTTTTGCAGATCACTAGGTACAAAAGCTAGACATACTTTTTCAACATTTTAGCAGATACATCCTTTGGACAGATGACATCCACTTCCCACCCAATACAGCTATTGACCTTCAGACTTTCAAACAGCTCCTCCCTTTGTTCCTCCTTCAAGGTCTTAGAATCTGTTCAAGAAGACAGGATCAATAGGCTACATTAATTATCAGTCAATGCGTTAATAGCACCTACTCTTCAACTTTTCCAGGCCAGTAACATACTAACATGTTCAAACTACTCTGCAGCTGGACCATTCTGCGATGATAAGCATCACAAGCTACCTATACACATTCATGATTTGGCCACTATAAAGGTCGAATTCATGCAATATGTCAGTGTGTCACATATAAACAGGAATGTCTCAGTCTAGACCACCAACTCGAAAAAGTCAGAAGCTGAAGTGATTGAAAAAATCGGAAAAAAGAAAAAGACCATGATCTTCTGCACTAAAAGAAGGAAACAGCGGCTACTTATTATGAGTTTATGGAATAAAAGGAGAGAACATTTGCCAAACGACGGAAGCAAGAAGAGTATTGCAATTAGCAGCACCTAATCAGGTTGCACCAAGCTCTTGCCTTTGGTTCAAGAAAATATCAGGATGTACCAAGAATATATGATGCACCTACCCATTTGTTCATTTTGTTGCTAGCACATTCAAATTTTTTTAAATATATGCATCAAAACTTTAGAATAGATGCTACCATCTATCCTGCCAACTCAACAGAAGTGCCTAACTATTGCCAGATCTACTTTAGTGAATCAACAAAATGACTACATCTTAACCTATCAAAGATCATGTGTTATAACTTCCAAGAGGCCTCGAGCTAAAATTACTTTGAGTTTATTAAGCTGTGCCTCGCAAACTAACACAACGACCAAGCAAATCAGATTCAAAATGTATAGATGAAGAAGATAGGAGTGAAGGTGACCTGCAAATTTGAGGGTGGCAAGGGTGTTATTGTAAGAGCGCGCGCAGTACATACATCCATACACCATTGGACCTGCACGAGCAGCAACAGGAAGGTGAATTTAGCAAACTTCATCTCTGATCACAACCAGTGAATCGGCTTCCTTCTCATGAAATTTTGGTCGGAGTTAAGCACAAAAGAACTACAATTTCAAGCAGCATTGCATATTTCCGCGATTGCTCATCCTAATCCTCCAACTGAATGTTCGTAAAACCCAAAATGTTTGAAGCAACGCTGCAAATTAAGCAGCCGTAAGGGAGAGAAAGAGGAGTGTTTACCAAGGACAGGGCCACGGCCAGCCTCATCGATCCCCATGAGACAGGGCTCCTTGGTGGCCCACTCCGGCGCCGCCGCCGCCATTTCCACTGTGTTAGGGTGAGAGAAGAGCCATGAGTTGGGTAGATCTTGAAGGCCCAAAGTTTACCCGAGTGCTCCAGTACCTTACCAGGCGGCTTGAGGGAAAGAGGGAGACGCGCAGCGGCGAGGCGAGGAAGCGTACCGCGCTCACCGTCGGCGGCGTCCGGCGAGGCGGGGAGGAGGGTTGGGCGGTTGGCCCCTGGCAAGTCGACCGATTAGCTGCATCGGGCCGGGCTAATATGGGCTGGAAAGACTTAGACCTCGTATTGGCCCAACAAAAGCCCATCTTTCAGATGCACCCGAGGAAGAAGATCCGAGTCGGAGTCGGTGTCAGACGAACACCGTCGGTGCCGACGTGGCGCGCCACTCGCGCAGCATCGGACTCGGAGCTCCTGGTTCCTGCTCGGTTTCAGCCATGGCGTGTTCGGATTCACGCAGACCTACAAATCCCACCTTCCACCGCTCATCTCTTCCCACCGATTCAAGCATTCAGCTCGTGAGCTCTCTCCCCGCCTCCCGCTTCCTCTGCCGGCCTGAGGCGCTTCGGGTGATCACAAGGTCCCCTGCTGCGTGTCTCCGGCTCTCTCCTCGACAACCCCATCCATGGCGATACCGGTAGCGCGCGTGCACCTCGCCATGGCGCACGCGGCTCTCCCCGCGCTGCTCCCGACCCCACCAAAGTTGAAGATGATGATGCCGCCGCTGCTCCCGACGCCGCCGTGCGCCGTCATCCTCCCCATGTCGTCGCCGCCGCCGCGCAAGCCCAGCCGCGCCGACGCCGACCAGAATTGGGTCGCGAGCAAGAGCGCGACCAAGTGTTCGTCCAATCCCGGACGCGCATCGTCGTGCGAGAGGTGGGACAGCAACAAGAAGAGCGCGGCGGCGTCCTCGTCGAGCTCGAGCAGCGGCGGCAGCTCGTCGGCAAGCCGGGCGTCGTCGTCGGGCGACAGCAAGTGGCGCAGCAATAAGCGTCGCCCTGCAGTGACTGTGAGCCGCGCGTCGTCCGCAGAGCGTTGGGACGCGCACAAGAAGCCTCGCCCGCAGCAGCAGGTCGCCGACGGGGTCGACGACGACGGGCAGAGCAGCACTGGTAGCAACGATGACATGAAATTATATGCTGGGCCGGGTTTCATCGCGTCGCCGGAGCCGAGCATGATCCCCATGCCAACGTCGCTCATGGTGCAAGTTGCTGCATAGGTGCGTTCGACGCTTTGCGCTGATGATCGCTGTAGCAACACACGTGGTGATGTGTCGTTGTGGTGCGCGCGGGTGCGGCTAATGATGGATATGTTTGTAATCTGCGTGGTGTATCTGTTTGTAATAAATCTCTTCGTGTCCCTAACTATGTATTTGCATTTCGATTTTTGGAATTAGGAGTTTATTTGACATCTGTAGCAAGCACGGGTGCATCAGCTCGCGTTTACTACTACTTGGTTCATCTGTATCTATAATGTTTTAGATTATGGAATATTGGAATAAGAGTATCCCGGCCTCATCCTTTGTTCCAGTGTGTGATGTTTATCTGAACTTTGATGAAATGAATCCAACTACTGGTACTTGCGTTCCTGGGGTTTGGATGTATACTTGTACGCTGGGTTTGAGCATGGCCTGACGTAAACCCCAATGGCGTCAACAAGCCAGCCGGAGCGTCCCCAGAAGCCGAAGATGCAGGCACCTTCCGCAGCGGGGACAGAGAAAGGCGCCCCTGCCCCTATCTTGTTGCCGTACGGACCGTACTTCCTGCCGTGGCTGGTGCGGAACGTGAGAGCATGGCTTATAACCCAGCCGGCTGCTGGCTGCAAGAGGTGATGAGTTGGAAGGCTGTGATGGTGGGCTCCAGTTGCATTAATGTATAAAATTGAGTTCAGCCAATCACAGCAGCAGCAGCTCCTTGCCGCCGGCTTGAGCGGGCGCCCGCCTGCCTCTCTCTCCTACTTTCCCACTTCCAGCTTGGATTTCGCCGGCTCTCAGCTGATTATAATACTTGCTCTAAGTGAGGTGATGACCACGCCGGGGACATTCGGGAAGTGACCAATCGTCCCTTCCCCTGCAGTGACATGCTCACCTGCAGACAGGATGATCTGCACGCACAGAAAAATCACAGAGAGAGCAGTCAGATTGCCGGAAATCGGTGTAGCCAACCACCATACAGGGCTTGAACGATCTGTTAACTAACCACAAACAGTGCAAACTGCAAAGGTAGCAGCCAGTGTGTGCGCGCGCCGCGCGATTGAAACCCAAGTGCAGGATAGTATAGATCATATTTAGATGCATATGTTTATTGGTTACCTTTGCACGAAGCAATCTCGTGGAATCGGAGTGGGGAGGACGGCCCCATGGAGCCGCCATCCGGTAGACTCCGTCGCCGGCGGCGAGAGTAGTCGCAGGCCAAGGAGTGGATCGCGCTGGAAGAATGGTACAAAATGATGCCACGGAGACTACAAGTCGAAGCGTTCCGGCCATTCATGTAGAATGGCTGACCACCGTATCCACCCCATGGCCCGACGCTGATCACGCCTCTCGGCTGCATCAATCATCCATCCATCCATTGAGAATTTGAGATACAGCCGTTAGCAGTGTACTGCTGAACTTCATGATGCAGACGATGCAGTATGCAGAATAAAAAAAAAACAAATTACTACTTGTCGGAGGTACTATACCGAAGTGTGATTTCTGTTGCATCTCTGGGCATCGGGAGTAACAGTACTGCTCTCTAGCGGAGGAAGAAGAGCCGAACGGGATGTGTACGGAGGCTTGGACCTCATCGAAGACCTTTCATCCCCGCCGCGTCTGAAAACATCAGGAGGGCGCTGGTTCTCAGGCGGATTTGTTCGCCGCTGCGCCTGCATCAACGGCTGCTGCTGCCATAACTGTTGTTGCATGAGCTGCAGCTGCTTCTGTAGTAGCGGCATCTGTTGCCGCCGCTGCGCAGCAGTCCACATCGCCAGAGCCGTCTGAGACTGTGCCACCAAAACAAAAACATGGCTTGGATTCCGATGCAACGCAATGGATAGGATTGGGGACGTACGTTTACAATATTTTCTTGGAATTAATTAAAGTCACTAAAGCACGTAGTGATACTATCCTTATTCAAGATAAATTCCCTGAATGGAAATGATACAATATAGAGTTAAAAAAAACTCGAAAAAATAATATAAATGACGTACCGAAGTGTGATTTCTACTGCATCCCGAGCCTTGCTGGTAGTAGCACTGCTCTCCACAGGAAGAGGAACCTGCCGGGCGTAGGGACGCCTTGACGCGTCCGGAAACATCAGAATCCCAAATCTCCTGAAATTAGTGAAAAGCTTAGAATTCTACCTTTCTACGCTGCTCCAAACATCAGTTACTTGTTGTCCGTGGAATGTTAAGCAGAGAGGGAAGAGAGCACAGCTCGATCATGAATAATCAGTTGCAGTTGCAGCCGACGACGACATATTGCTCACCTCTGCGGCATAGCCGAGGACCTCTCCGATGCTGAAGGTGAGGCTGACGCTGTCCGTGTCTGGCGGCCTCCTCTCTATCGCCCGCCCGAGCTGGATGCCGACGAGCAAGACACAGGTGTACATGCACAGAAGGACGACGACGAGGAGGAGCACGGCAGCCCCGGAGAGGTTCGCCATTTCTGCGAGATCTTCCCTACAGAAGAACTGCGATCGAGCTGGATGGCAGAAGCGAAGCTCCTAGACGGCAGCACTACAAGTCTACATGTGCATGCATACATATATAATGCTCCTCTTGCAGTTTTTTGTTAGCATCGATTAATTCATTTTAATTAGTTTCATTATCATCTCTTGTTTCTGTCAAACAGCTGCTTATGCAACAATGTTGATAGGGACATCCGAGGAAAGAATATTACTATTGGTCGGGGCAGGTAAGATGTAAGAATATATTTACCTTAGATTGAGAAGCATTCAACAATGCTAGACAGAAGACACCGAAAGGCGACAAAGGGATTCACCAAATTAGATAGTGTGGTTCCTGTGTAACGTTTGACCTATATAGTCAGTTCTTCACCAGCGAATATGACTGTGCATTGTAACAGGAGAAAAAAAAACACGGTATGCCCCTAGTAGCCTAATAAACATGGATAAAAATAATAATAGTATGACCCTAGCCTAATAAACATGGATCAAACCTCAAGTCATAACTTGGTTTATGACCCACGTCAATTATTCCCAAAATAATCTTTAAATTCTTTACGCAAACCTGCTCATTAATTTTTTTAAATAATAATAAAAGTAGTAGCACAAATCATATCCTTCTGCTCTCTCCTAGCCCCAGCTACGGCAGAAGCTTCCAAGGTTTGGAGGGATGCAATTTTTGCCTACGCCAACGTGGACAAATGTTTATGTGAGCTGCACTAAGAAGCATTGAAGGGGAATGGAAAATCTGGCTAAGGTGGAGAATGAATTCGTGAAACGCGACGGGGCAGAGAAAGGCGATCCGAGTTCGAGTCGGTGTCGGACAAACAACGTCCGTGCCGTTCTGGCTCGTCATCACTCGCGCTGCATTCGGGCTCCGAACTTCCGGCTCCGGTTCGGTTTCAGACTTTCAGTGATAGCATTCGGACTTGCCCGAACCTATAAATCCCAATCTCCATCGCTCGCCTCTTTCCCATCGTGCCTCCGTCCACTCTTCCCTCGATCCGACGATCCATGGCGATACCGGTAGCACGCTTGCACCTCGCCATGGCACACGCGGCTCTTCCCGCGCTGCTCCCGACCCCACCAAAATGGAAGATGATGATGATGACTCTGCTCCCGACGCCGCCGTGCGTCGTCATCCTGCCCATGTCGTCGCCGCCCAAGCCCAGCCGCGCCGACGCCGTGGGCAGGTGGGACGCGCACAAGACCGTCGTGAGACCGGCGGCCAGCTCAGCGTCGTCGTTGTCAGGATCAAGCAAACGCACCACGGAAGGCAAGAGCAGCAGCAGCCCCAGTCGCGCGTCGTCGTGCGAGGAGAGGAGAGGTGGGACAGCAACAAGAAGAGCAGCAGCGGCAGCTTGGCAAGCCGGGCATCGTCGGGCGACAAGTGGCAGAGCAATAAGCGTCGCCATGTAGTGACAGTGAGCCGTGCGTCGTCTGCGGAGCGTTGGGACGCGCACAAGAAGCCTCGCACTCCGCAGCAGCAGGCCGCCGACGGACAGAGCAGCACTGGTAGCAACGACGACATGGGGTTCTTCGCCGGACCGGGCTTCATCGCATCGCCGGAGGCGAGCATGCTCCCCGTGCCAACGTCGCTCATGGTGCGCGTTGCTGCCCCACACGGAGCTGAGTGACGTACGCGCTTGGGTTGGTCACGACTTAGGAGTAGCTCTTTGATGATGCGAGCGGCGAATAATGGTGTTTGTAATGTGCGTTTTATTTATTAGCAGAGGTTATTTATGAGCAGATAGGTACTCCATCGCCAAGTGGACGGGCCGGTCGATGGTCACCCGATGCATGCACACGGCTACAGGGTGATGTTCCACACCACGCGCCGTGTTCTGCTCGTCGGACCACGCACGCACAGCGGCGACTCCGCCCGCGCCCTCGCCTCGTAGCAGAGTAGTTGATCGTCGGCTTCTTCAAGATGGCATGGTGCTCCGCTTGTCCGTAGCCGGTGGGCGATGGCCGTTGCTCGTCGTACCTCCAGAGAGGCGGCGACGTGTCGCGGCATCTGGCGCTGCTCACTGCGGCGGAGCATGCGCATTGAACTTGTCATTTAAAAAAAACAGTTTTGTGATGTTTTGATGATTCAATAGAAGTTCAGGATGGAAAGAAAATAAAAATGCCAATAGTTCAGTTTTTTGGCCCTTTTTCTTTATACAAAATATATAAAATACCATTTAAGTTGCTGGAGCAGCAAAGAATAATTGTTTCCTACAATTTGACCTTCCTTCTATTGCCAATGAAATATAATAGTACCCTATTAGCTGTCCCTCAGTCTAAACCGTTCTTTCTAACAACGTGAGGTGTAACTCCTTTGTAAGCTCTCTTCAGTAGTCACAAACACAACGACAGGTGCATACCTATGGTATCTCATGGTGTAACTTTGCCCAGCATTCAGCGCACATCAATTATACTCTCTCTAGATTAACATATAAAAGGAATGAACGCAAGGCTGATATGGTAAACTTGTGGAAATTCGAAATGGCAGGTAGATTTCAGCTGAAGTTGCCCTACAATATGTGGACCATCCTAACAAAGTTCTTGACTCCGCACCAACCGGTAGTAGAGTAGGAGCTACAATGCTACATAGTACTACTACGGTAGGATACGGCAGAATGTTGTTTCAACTTAATTCTCACGCATGTGTATTGCTTTGATAAGGATTAAAGGCATATGAAAACCTAAATGAGCTGTCACCTGATTAATCATATAATTGGTCACACATAAGTTTAATAATTAGTCAGCACTTGATGTGTGTTGAGGCTTTTCTCCGCAACATCTAAAACCTGAATTCTACACCAACCCTCTTTCCGTGACACCTGTGAGCCCAGTCCTGAGGACAGCACATGCGCATCACGTGATCGACAGAGGAATCCTATATGTATGTTATTAATTTCACATGTAAATGCACTAGCAGATCTTGTCTCTTCCACCTGAAGAACTACGAAATTTATTGTGGCATTTTTCTTCCTGCACATCTACGAAATGGATAATGTTCTAGATGGGGCATATAAAAAAAGAAGAAGAAAAAGCCTTTTCCTATTTATGGAGCCAGAAAGTCTCACTCGTGCATAGTAACTAGTAGGGTAAATTGATGAATTGCTGGGCAAAAAAGGTTTCCTCTGGTTTAAGTACTGCGTTTCTCATGATCGACGGCTTTGAGGACATGTGAATTAACACAAGTCAGTAAAAGTTTTCTGGTACAAAACATGATGGTGCAGGTGCTTGTTTACTTTTATCTGCCATGTTTCGCTGTTAACTTTTACTTTTGTCGCAGGTGCTTGTTTACCCTTTGCTCCTAGCTGCCAAATTAGTCCTTTTTTAGTTGAACAAAACTGACTTTTGGTACGATGGAAATCAATCAGAAAGGCGAACATACCGTACACTCCACGGCATGACTTTTCGTGTTTGTGTTTGGATTACAGAAAAAAAAAATACTGTAGCTTTAGGAAAAACACTGTAGCTAAGTCCTGGGAAGCGTGTTTTCTGAGAAGGAGGAATAGTTGAATAGTGAAAAGTTGGAATGAATAGTGATTAGTTTGAAATCTAAACAGGGCCCATGCTACGAGAATTTTTTATTTTCACGAAATTGGATGTGAGAATTACATTTCCAAGGAGAATCCGATTTTAAGTTCTATATAGCTTGAGTTTGAGTACATACTTTTTTTTCTTGACAGACGGTTTAGGTCTCCTTGAAGGCTTCTTCCTTACCTTAGACACACGCTGCAAAACTTGAACTTTAAAATAGAGGTGGTTTCAAGGAAAAGGTACAAGCTGGAAGCCATTTGCTTGTACGCCCCAAAAGGAGGCAAGAACACCTAACATTCAGTTAAATCATTGAAGTAACCCTGAAAGCCATGACATGTTTTGCAGTTAATCCATACCATAAACTTTCGTCACGTCACGTAGGCAATTCGAGACCGTTACAAAAGGTTAGACTTTCTTTCTGTCATGGGCATAGTGGCTTGAATAGAGAAGAAACGCACGCGTGAACGAGACGCGAGGAGCATGCGCATCCGTGCGTGCATAAAGGGGGAATGCGAGGAGTAGGAGCAGGAGAGGAATGATGGTGCCATCACCTCCAGCTCAAGCCCTCCCTTCAATCCAACTCCACCTCCACAAAAATCCTATCCATTCTCCACCAAACAGCCCGCGAGGTTTCATCCTCTCCCGCTAAAAATTGCATCTTTCTTGGCTTAAGATTCCTTACTGTAGTTAAAAATTCCCTTTTCCCGTCCATTTGTCGACGTGCCAGTTATTTTTTGTTGCAATTTGCGTCGTGGATTTGGACCACGCGCACCACCACAACCAATCCTCCCCCTCCAATCCCATCCTGCCCCCAACGATCCCAATCTCCGGTCCAAAGCAAACATCAAGAAATCCTAAATAGGGACGCACCAAGAACTCCACTACGAGAATCCCCAATCATTTCTTGGTGCATTTGTCCCCCTCCACCATCGAGAAATCAAACTCATCCCAAATCGCCCCCAAATCGGTCTTACACCGCACCAGATCACAGCTCATAATTCCAGTGAGATTTCGAAAAGCAGGAAGCAATGACGGAGGTGGCGCTCCTCCGGGGCCCGGCCAACCTCGCTTCTAACGCAAGCCGCGCCTCCGCTTCCTCCTCGCTGCGCTATTTAGCCAATGCCGACAGCGACGTGCTCCCAGGAAGCGGCAGCCCGGAGCACTCTGCGGGATCTACAGGGAGCCGACGACTTCAAGAACAGCGTGAGCAAGAGGGAGCAGGAGGCTCGGAGGAGGAGGAAGAAGAGGAGCGCTGGTCGTTCTTGGCGCTGCTGTTTGAGCTGCTTCGTAAGTCGCTGCTCGGGTGCAGGACGGTGGGCGGCGGCGGCGAAGGCGAACGCGGCGGCTGTGGGATGGAGATTGGGTTGCCCACGGACGTGCAGCACGTGGCGCACGTCACGTTCGATAGGTTCCATGGATTCCTGGGGCTCCCTGTTGAGTTCGAGCCCGAGGTACCTCGCCGCGCTCCCAGCGCAAGGTCCGTCTCATTTCGTCATTGTTTCCTTAATCGATTGATACAAGCTTTGATTTATGTTCTGAATTCACAGATACAATAACATAAAACTTTTAGTTCTGTTGATGCGAATTTGGATGTGATTTTTTAGGGTGTTTGCAATTTTCCTCCCCCCAAACAATGTGGTGCTTTCATATGAACTTTTGCAGGAAAAAAACAAGTGTTAGATTCTCATTCTTTTTGTAAAAAATATGTAAATGATGTTTACTTGACACGGGCTGTTAAGAGTACAGCACTTTTTAGCATTTGAAGTTTTGAACTGGTAGACTAAAATGAGCATGCCCTCTGGTAGTGGTTATGCTTTTGCTTTGGACCATGGCTGTACATAGAAATAATTTCTGCTGTCTTTTTTTCCACGTTCCATCAAATAATTGGTCAATCATGTTTCTGATGCACCCTTATTTGCTAGTGCGATGATTTTTCTGTACTTGCTTAACTCATTGAAGAATTATTTCCATTGAACTAGGTACATAAAGTTGATTGCTACATCATCTATCCTTAGTAAGATCAAAAAGTTGCCAGGGATTCCTCGATTCTTGTATGGTTAATTTTTTCGCTTGATTATTTTTTCACTAGACTTGCAAGTTGCAAATTACTTGGTTTTTTAATCATACGTCGTCTACTGTCTGTATAGTAGACCTTGGGTTCAAATACCTTATTTTTTTTGTGCTTTGCTATACTATCTGACTTATAAGAGGAACAAAGCACAAAGAATAAGGAAAGTGCATAGGTATATTGTATCGTTTTCTTATTGGAACTTCCAAGATGTCGGTTTTCAGCATTAGGCTAAAAAGAATAAACTAAAGGGTTCTATATCAGTTCCACTTTATAGAAGGATGGGAACCTAGTGCACCAAAAGAAGATAAAGTGGCACAAACACCTAAGACCTAACCTTCAACTCAAGGATTGCCACTCGATAATTGGCGATATTCTTGGCACCATTTAAATTTGAAATTTCGGTTCTTTGAAGATGCTTTGGCATCATTGATAGTGGTCTCATTTTCATGTGGACATATCTTTAGCCTTGCAAGTCACATTTATTTTACCTCATTTTGCCGTACCAATATGCAGTTTTTGAACAACATAAACTGTTACTTTTGTCACAAGTTCACTATGAATGTTCCTGTTCATTATCTGATTAAAACATGATATGCAGTGCAAGCGTCTTTGGAGTTTCAACAGAATCCATGCAGTGTTCCTATGATTCCAGAGGAAACAGTGTCCCAACAATCCTTTTGATGATGCAGAGGCGTCTTTATGAACAGGGTGGTCTCCAGGTGTGTTTCTTAGGGTTTCCTATGATTCTTAATCTGTTTCCATCAGTATTTACAAGCTTTGTGCTGATCAAATAAGTGTTGTCTTGTTTTGTACTTTCAGGCAGAAGGTATCTTCCGTATAAACGCAGAGAATAGCCAGGAGGAGTTTGTGAGAGACCAGTTAAATAGTGGGATTGTTCCAGATGGCATTGATGTCCACTGTTTGGCTGGTTTAATCAAAGTAAGCTTCTTTCTACCTTGAAGCTTATGCTACTATAATCATTCTATTGGCAGCATTGTTTTCTTAATCTCTGTTCAGTAATTAGAGAGTTATTAGTGATTGCGTTTACCTTCACAGGTGGAATTTCATGTCAACACCTGCCAGGGAATCCAGACATAACTTTCCTAGAGAACTCTTATCTTCTCTTTTTCTTGCACAAGATTGTGCCTCAACCCTCAAACCTTTTTTCAATGCATACATAGCTGTGATTGTGAATTTGCTGTTTAGCAGTAATCTGTTGTAGAATATAATCTTGCTTCTGGAAGAAGTCAGAGAGTTTGGTCAACTTCTGGACAATTGACATTAACAGTTTATGTTTTTGAGTTTCACTTTTTACTTGGCAAGACAAAAGAATGTCCTCATCCAATTTATCTTTTCATCTCCACTTTTTAGGCCTGGTTTAGAGAGATGCCAAGTGGGGTGCTGGACTCAATCCCACCCGAACAGGTGATGCAATGCCAATCTGAAGAGGATTGCGCTCGGGTTGCGAAATGCCTTCCACCAGCTGAGGCAGCTTTGCTTGACTGGGCTGTTAATCTTATGGCTGATGTAGTCCAAGAAGAACAGACAAACAAGATGAACGATCGGAATATCGCTATGGTTTTTGCACCAAATATGACTCAGGTAATGCGCTGTGTTAATAGTTTAATATCATAGCAAACTAGCAATACCTCACCCCAAGCACTGAACGGTCACTGATGCTAACTGTAGCACACTTACCGTGCAGATGGCAGATCCTTTGACTGCACTGATGTATGCAGTCCAAGTGATGAATTTTCTCAAGATGCTGGTACAAAAGACCCTCAAGGATAGAGAGGTGTCCAATCCAGAGGATGTTTTGTTACCCCAGAAGGACGGATCTGACGAAAATGGGCATCAGAAACCTAGTGTGACACTTGATTCTCTCCTCGAAGAAGGATCCAGGCGCCCCTCTTTTGCCAAAGAGGAGCCCCTTCTAAACAGTCCTGCACACAGCACTGGTGATACGCCTAATGAAACTAATACCACTGAAGGAGTCACTGCTGCTTTAACCGCCCAGGAAAGTGAAGTCCTAACAACTATTGAGGACTCCACTAGCTGCTCACAACCTGCAATTGCTAGTTCGGCTGCTATTGCTGATGCTTCCGGTGCAACTGCTACAAATTCTCTTCAAGGCAAAGGGATCCGAAGCCCGAACCGTAGGAGGAATAGAAAGGGCAAGGGTCAGTCTGGTACACGCACCACACCTGCAGCTGAGAAAAAAAGAGGTGTGAGCATCGTGAGCCGAATAAACTCCAAGGTTGAGCGGATAGAAGCATGGAGATGAAATGAAACGCCAATTCCATTGTCTTTGTGTACTAGATGACTGACCCAGTGTTTCCTGAAAAAATAGCACCCCGGACTGCTTGCTTGCCTACTTTGCATTTTTATGTGCTTATCATTTCTCTGATGTACCATTGTCATAGTATTTTTGAGATTTGAGCTTCTCGCCAACACTAACTTTTGTATCTTCCTTATGGTTACTTGTCTAAGTGAATGAAAGATGTTGATGTTTTTCTTTGTAGATACATCTGCCCAATGTGTAAATTATGAAGTGCCTGAATGTTCAGGTGTGATATATGCCGCTCTTGTCTCATTGCATGTTGCCTTGTTCTGCTGCTGCTTCCCGTTCATAATTTTGGGTTGATCAGCTCACATTGTTCTTTCTTGTGTTTCCATTTTGAAAATCTAAGATTTGTGTTTCTCCCTTTGTATCAATGCTCTCTGAATTGCTTACCCCTTTCCACGTCATAATTCCTTGGCTGAACTATCTGCAACTGAGCTCTCAAGCATCGTATGTATACCATCTATCATTGCATCAGACAGCTTTATTCCACCTCCTCTGCTTCACTCCTTTTCGATTACAGGCTTGCAGAATCCGTGCAAAGATCTTTCAGCTTTCGTGAAGAATACAATGTGAACAGGCCAGGCAACACCAATCCCATTACTATTCATCTAGAAATTTAGGCCTTGAAGAAAGTTCAGACGATCAATCGGGGATTTGGAGTTACCTTGATTTCTGCCTATTCAGCTACCAGTAGGACAATTTGCTCTTTGTTGTGTGGCTGTTACATCCTTTATTCCCTGTCTATGTTTGGAAGCTACGTACTTCAAATTCAAGATGAGACTAGCGTTATTCTGTCTGACTGTGGTAAGTAGCGGCTGGTGAAAATCGCTGGTGCCGTCTTAGATTTGCTATGGCACCATTTGAAATATACTCAGTATGCATCAATGTTATTTTAGGGCATGCATCAAATGATTTTTAAGGCATGGTTGTACTCGTACTCAGGTAGTTGTTCGCAAGCATTTCCCAATCTGATTTGGCCGCACTGCAAAGATACCATTTTGAGACGCATTTGCTCTCAAATTTCCATCCACAAACCGATAAACGTATGTGCCATGCAAGCCGGTACTAATTTCTGGAACACTCATTAACTTGTGCTTGATAGGGGGACGGCCATAAAAAAAATTGAATGCTCTTGCTGGCCGTAGTCCCCTTCAAAAAAAATAATAATGCTGCTTTTCTGCACTCCAGTGAACTGTCTGAACTGAGCTCTCAAGCACTTGATGTTTTTTTACAGGTTTACCATATCTGCGGTGAGATTTTCCAGCTTCCACTAATATCGAAGTGTAAGGAGGCAAGATGGCCATTTGCCCATTTCATTCAGGCAACGATGCATGCTTCAGAGTTCAGAAAAGAAAAAATTCAGACAGAAAAGACCTTATTCCTTCTTCAGGATAGCATTGGTGTTATTGTGACAATCTGCTGTCGCAATGTTCTAAGTTTCTTAGCAACACTCGAGACCAGAATCGGATTTGGGCAGACAGGTTTGTCTGAGAGCTTATCAGAACTTCCATCTTGAGCTTACGTATTTTGTGCGAGAAAATTGCCAGTGCCAGTGCAATATAACGCACCATATGGGGAGAGGTCAGTTCCTGTCCCAGAATAATGAACTAGTAAGTCACTTGTGTCCTGTAGAGAGATGCCTCTTTGAGCTGCAATATCTCCGTTCCCAAACGTATATATTGCGCGATCCAGGACTGATATGCTCGTCTTATCTGAATTTCCATCCTGGAGAATATAATCTGCTCAAGCCAGACACATGCCACTGCATGATCACCATCATTGTTCATAAGGACAGGTTAATTCCAGTTTACAGAATCAGAAAACTGAAAGCAACCTTTCAAACCCCAAAGGTTGTGCTTGTTAGACTGACGGTCATAAAAAAAAATGAAGGCTCTTCTTGCACTGTGGTGACGGTCATATTCTCAAGTTGCAGTGGCAGCTCCACTTGTGAGATGAAATATTCCAATTCCACAGGCACAGAAAGCCTTGCATCTTTCTGCACCGCTTCCTTTTCTCCCAGTTTATGTATACATCTTTGTCTACCTCACAACATAAGTCAGAAGTCAGAACAACACAAATATTAGAGTCTAGCTAACAGTTGCGCACCTCAAACCGTTCTGCAATTCCTTCAGCCGTGACATCATACCTGAATCAACTCCATTTCAGTTACAGGTAAATTCTGATGGCACTCTCTCAACTGACATGGTTTCTGAATCCTGAACAGCACAACCAGAAAGAAAAAAAACTGAAATTCTGTTCACTTCAGTTACTTGTTTGCAGGCGGGCATGTTCTCGAGAGATAAGCAGTTGATGGCTGCGCCCATGGCGGCCGACAGCGGGCTGAGGCGTCTGTTCGAGAAGCCGCTGCCGGAGAACCCAACGCTGCTGGAGGCGCTGTCGGCGTGCCACCGCAACATCCACCCGAATAACAAGCCCATCGATCCGTCCTCCTTCACCGAGATCTTCGGCGAGCTCCACTTCCAAGAGAAGCAGTCGCCGGAACGAGCCATGCCCATGTCGTCGCAGCCACCGGCGCGAACGGCGTCGTGGCTGGATATCGCCGCTGAGGCCGAGAAGATCAGCTTGAGCAAGGACGACTCGTCGCTGGACGCGCTGCTGAGGCCCAAGCCGGCGGCCACCATGGCCACCGTGAAGAGGAGCGCGAGCTTCTGCATGAAGAAGAGCTCCCCCGCGTCGCTGCAGCTGTGCACGGAGGGTCTCGGCTCCGAGAGCACCGTCGACGCCGACGACATGCTCAAGGACGGCGACGCCGAGGCCGAGGCCGCCGGGGCGCTCGGGGGCAGCAGCAAGGAGGCGGACACGGAGAGAATCAGCGACGTGAAGGACGTCGCCGGCGCCGGCGCCGTAGGAGAAGGAAAGGCGGAGAAACCGCCGCCGTCGTTCCCGCCGCCGATACGGTCGATCGGGCGCGGCGGCGGGAAGCCGCGCGTGTGCTTCCGATCGTTCCGGGAGGACGGGCGGTTCGTGCTGCTGGAGGTGGTGATCCCCGGGAAGGATGTCCTGCAGGCGACGCGCGAGGGCGGCCGGCTCAGGCTGCAGTTTGCCAACGGCGCCGCCGCAGCCATAGCTGCTGCTGGTGGTGGTTTGGGCGTCGACGAGGAGGTGCTTCACGGAGAAGACGACGATTCCAAAGCTAAGATAAATTATTAGCCATGTGATTCAGTGTCAATGGTGAATGGTGTGTGGTTCATGCCTTCATGGCGATCAAAGCCAGTGATGGCATTGTTACGCGTAATTACGAGAAGCATCGGCTACCTAAAGCTTCTTGAAAGTAACGAAAGGCGCCATGTTCGTGACTCCTGTTCCGTCAGAAATTCAGATTCCACTTAGCACAATATCAGTAATTCTATTGTTTTGCGCCTCACAAACTGATGATCCATCGCAGTCGAGCATCTTTCATCTTTGTGCTGCATCTTTACGCACACAGCCGAGTGTAATTCCAGCAGCACTAACGGATTCAGAATCAGAACTATTCTATATGTTGTTGATCAGGGAACCCTCTCGACAGTGCCTTCCATCAGAGAGTGTTTTTTTACGTGTCCGACAACACACGCCACTTTCTGGTTGACGATGTCATTAGGTCAAGAACAAGAATCTAACAAATTGAATTACACTCTTTGAGTTCGCTAGTCTCCGGATGCTTATATGGAGCTTTGAACTATCTCCAATCTCCGTTTCTTTTCTTCCTACACTTACGGCCCAAGCCCAATAAGAAAAATAGCCTAATGGGCCCATTCCAGAATACATTCAGTGAGTCCATGAATGAATATGACCGGCCTCTCACTTCAGGGCCTAGGCAGACCACGCCACCACAGGACGCCCTGCCCCCTGCCTCGCGCCCGCCGCCCACGGCCGCCGCCGCCCGCCGCCACAACCTCCGCCCCGAGTCGAGTCGCGCCGCCCCTCCCTCTCGCGGCCTGCACGGCTTTCTGGCCAGAGCCCCTAACTACATTTTCCCGTCCAAAAAGGGAAATGATCGGGAAAAAGGCGCGCTTTGCACAATCTGGCGGGAAAACAAAACATGCCTGCCATCAGCCGCAAAATCTCCTCCCCCACTTTCCCCTCCCCTCCCCTCCGATGGAGCAGGAGCGCACGCAGCCGGCGACCAAGAGGGTGAGGCCCTCTCCTCCTCCGCGAGCCCTAGCCGCGGGGGTGGAGGACCGGCTCAGCGCGCTCGACGACGCCACGCTCCACGCCATCCTCGCCCGCGTGCCGCTCCGCGACGCGGCGGCCACGGCCGTGCTCTCCCGGCGCTGGCCCCGCGTCTTCGCCACGCTCCCGCGCCTCACCCTCCCCCCCGGCACCTTCAACCGCCGCGGCTTCCCCGACGAGGGCGACGATGACCTGTGCGAGGACCCCCAGCGCTGGATGGACGGCCTCCGCCGCGTCCTCGACGCCCGCGCCGCGCCGGTTGCCGCTCTCGAGATCGATTCCAGATTCATGGGCGTGCATTGCGACTGGTTCAACAAGATCTTCCGGATGCTCTGCGGCAATAAAGTACTCATGGAGCTCAGCGTCGCCAACACCGACTACACAGAGTGCTACACGCTGCCCTTCCCCGTGTACTCCTGCACCACGCTCACATCGCTGGACCTCTACAATTGTCGGCTCCAGCCAGCGGGCTGCATCACTGGTCTGCTCCTCCTGCGATCGCTCCGGCTTCGCAATGTCACCGCAACGGACGCTGACCTCTGCCGCATGATCCGGCGGTGCAGCGCCATGGAACACCTGGAGATCCATGACGTCCACAAGGCTCGGAACATCAACATACACGCGCCATGCCTCAAGAAGCTGGTCATATACTCGTATCGCCCGCTCTGCATCTCCATGAAGAAGCCACCGCCGCTGGACATGGTGAGGTTGAGCTTCTCATATGGCTACCCTGAGCATTCTTGGAGTCTCCAGGACACCGACAAACACTACACGATTCATGAAACGGAGGAGATGCTTGATTACAAGAAAATGGCCGAGAGGGAGCACCGGCAGACGAACGTGATCAAGAACATGACGACGTTCCTCCGTGGACTCAGCTCCGCCAAGAAGCTCCAGTTGCACTTATCGACTGAATACTCTGAGGTCAGTTTATTTTGGCTGAATGTCTCAGTTTGCAATGTGCATCTTTTCTGCTCCTTTACTAGTTGCATCATTATGTGTGATTAAATTAAGGGTTTTTTGGATTGGTGCCATTACAATTTCTAGAAGTCGGAGAAATACCACTACAATTCACCTATTTCGAAACATGCCATTATAATTTCGAGATTCTTCGAACCATACCATTTTGTACGTATTTAATGCTCATAGATCCACTGCAGATTTCATTATTTTTGTATAGACCAAAATACCCCTCTCATACCTTTCTCCCCTCACTCACTGACCCGTAGGGTCCAGTTGTCATCTTCTTCTTCATCCTTCCTTCCCCAATCTTCCTCTCTCTCCAGCGGATTGGCGTACTCGCGTGTCGAGGAGCTTGGGGCGGAGCGGGCTCATTGGAGGCAGCTGAGCAGGCAAATGCCAGGGTAATACGCGAGCTGGCGAAGGCGCGGTCGTCGGCGCAGCGGTAGGCGGCGAGCCGCGAGGCGAAACGCAGGGCCCGCGAGCTGATGGAGGAGGTGTGCTCGGAGCTGACGCAGGAGGTGCAGGAGGATCAGGCGGAGGTGGAGATGGAGGAGGAGCGCTGGATGCTGCACATGGCCGAGGTGGATGCACACGATTCGGTGCTGGCGGAGCACTTCCACCGCAAGGAGAGCAACAACCGAGGGAATAGCCCAGCGTCGTCTGATTCCAAGTTGTTTGATTCCATTTCCGATTCAAATGTTAGCTCGGTGCTGTCCTTTCGAATTTCTTCACTAGCTCGTAGCTTTCTCAGATGGCCGGTTGGAGAAGATAGAGAGAGAGGGGAAGGTGGAAGAGAGGAAGAAGAAGATAATGACACGTGGACCCCACTCGTAAGTGGCCGGAGAGGGAGGGTATGAGAGGGGCATTTTGGTCTATACGAAAATAATGAAATCTGCAGGTGGACCCATGAGCATCAAATATGTACAAAATGACATGGTTCGAAGAATCTCAAAATTATAATGGCATGTTTCAAATAGGTGAATTGTAGTGATATTTCTCCGACTTCCAGAAATTGTAATGGCACCAATCAAAAAACCCTTAAATTAATTGCATGCTAAAAGTGCAAGTGATTTATATATTGGAATACATCAATCTCAGCTGCCATGTTTTCCCTTTGAATCAGACTCCCTTACTTAACATATCCTCCATTTCTTGGAACGATAGAATATGGCAACTTCATTCTATTGTGTGCTAGTGTAGTATCCTTGGTAGCTCAAGGATATTACTTATGGAATACACTTGCAAGTGACGAATCACTTGCAATTGCGTACATTTATGACCTGTGTACTGGTGTGGCAGAGAAGAGATGACATAGCTACTGCCTACCAGTACCAGGTGTCAGTCCTGAATTATTGTAATGGTTACTCGCTTGTCAATGGCTCATTACAAAGAACAGCCTCTTAATTGATCAAGGGCTCGCTGCTACCAAATCTTGTTACTTATCGATCTATTGATTGAAATTTATGTGGGAGACATATTTGACTTCTTTATAGGGTGATTCAGAACTATCCTCTCCAATGTTAACTGCTTTGCTTCATTTTTTTTTTTTTGGGTATACGTGATGTGTTGAAGTACATCAGTACCAATTCCATCGCAAAAGCCATTGGATTGAACTAGTTTGTTGTTTTTAGCGATCATTCATACTCTGGAAAAGTACCAGGTGGTAGTGAGTCTAGCATCCCAAATTCCCAATAGATCATTTGTATATTTTCTGTGTAATTACTTGTGGATTGATATTTTTTGCAAATGATATGTTTTTTTCAGAGAATATATAACATTTAACTTTAGAGATTAGATCTCAGCATATATTCATACATACTTTGCTACTATCTCGCAAAATTTAGTTAATCCAGGGTGTTCAGCTTTATTATTTTTATTCTCATAATACTATAGTCCTTGTTTTGATTTTTCTCCCTTCTTGGCAGTTTGTTATAATCCTAGCAAATCTCCAATTCAGTTTACATGGTAAGAATTGAGTAGCTCAATAAATCATAGTCTGAAAAACTCTGCTTAAATGATTTTTGTGTCGGTGCAAGTAGTTTGTCGAAAACTTAACATCAGTATGTGCTTTGATTAGGTTGTGAGCATGGCCAAGGCTTCGATGCGGAAGAGTTTGCCCCAGAAAAGCTGTCTGCTTGGATTGCAATCACTTAGCCTTACTCTGGATCACAACCATGAAGTGCTTGCCACCTTAGTTTCATGCTTGCTGAACAGCTCTCCCAACCTCAAGGAGCTAAGAATCATTGTAAGTCATAGAGAGCTGATGTTTTCCCATTTGTTCTGTTGCCACTATCTGCTCTTAAAATGGTTCTCGTGTGTGTTACCAGGAGCTTAGGCATCTGGGAAGCCCTGCGCCCTTAGCTGTAGGGTTTTGGGAGACGCAGATAAAGGCAGATGATTTGCTGAACCACCTGTCAAGCGTCACCTTCTACACCGATTCGCTCTTTGAAGGCCACCCTTGCGGGGGCATTTGTAAGTTCCTGGTGATGAACGCGAGGGTCCTCAAGAGAATGAGAATCGAGTACCATTACTCGCAGGCGCAGCCTGAGCATGCAAAGAAGCTTGAAGCAGCCCGAAGGGAACTCCCACTGGCCAAGGGCTTCTGCAGATGTGCTGCTGGAGTTGACTCCCGTTTATCGCTTCCCGTACTTCTGAGGCGCGAGGTTACTGAATACTGATCCATTGCTCAGTCGCAAGTCCTTCAGCATTTGTTCTACCTTTTCCATGCCTGATGAATTCTGATTGGCTCTAAAATGCAAGTGCTAGGCACCATAAGTTAGCCGGGATGGATTGGAAATCTGGATTTGCACTCTGGTACAAGTGTATTCGTCCTTGTTGTTATAATAGTACTACACATGCAGCAAGTTTGGAGTCTGTAAATGGGGTTGCCATTTACGAACCAGTAATGTTATATGGAACTTAGCTATATTCCATCATGTCGATCTTATGTTATGACTTATGAGAAAACTTACCCCTGACCCCTGGAGAAGCCGTGTTGCTTCCTTATGCTTTCATAGTTCATATGCATGGTATTTTACTGGCTAATGTAGAGTCTGGATTAGAGAACCTCTCTTGTGAATGTGTGATTTGTGAATAAATCAAACACATCACACTGCAACAACTCTTGATGGTCCCGCATACCTATGCCAGCCAGTCAAGCTCAAGCAAGGCCCTTTTTGCTCGCTAAAAACACTACACGGGCCAACAAACTTGAGCCCAAAAGGATATTCCTCCTTGGCGGCCCACCTTCAATCCACGGAACGCCAACCCCTCTTATCCCAACCAACCAAGCTCGTCGGCTTCCCTCCGCTCCGCCGAGGAAATGGACGCCACCGCGCTCGCGCTCTACTCGCCCCCGGCAGCCGCCCACCGCTCGCCGGCGAGGGCGGACTTCGCTTCCCTCCGAGTTCGCTGCTCCTCCACAGCGTCATTCCGCCTCCGCGGGTCCCGGAACCCCGCCTTCGGCGCCCTCTCTCCGGTCCGTTAACTAGCTAGCCGTGTGTCTTCTGGGTTCCGGAAGAGGATCGCATTTGTTCGGCCCTAATGTCTTAGTGATGCACACTCATGTTTGGGGTTCAGGGTTGGGGGAGACGCAGGAGGGGAAGCGGGCTAGTTGTGCGGGCGGAGATGTTTGGCCAGCTCACCACGGGGCTCGAGTCCGCCTGGAACAAGCTGCGCGGCGTCGGTGAGTCAGTTCGCTTCTTCATTCCCACCATCGATGCCTGAATTCAGTTTATGTTTCTTGGGAAATTCTGGAAGCTGCCCCTTCGTAGCCTGGGTAGTTGAATTTCCTGGAAAATGTTAATTTTGCTGAATTTCTTGCAACTGGTCAGTAAATAGTACTTCCTTCTTCTTCTTTTTTTTTGTGTGTGTGGAGGGGCTGGAGAGTTAGGCTGTTCACCCTCCATAATGTAATTGTATGTAAATGCGAAATATAGTGCACTCTGTTTGAGAGAACAAATAGCACCATGCTAATGGCGAACGACCGAACGTGAATACATTATTAATCTGCAATGTTGCAAGTGCTGATACTAAATTACAAGTTCAGTTGATTAACACAATGTTTTTTTTCATTAAGACGTGCTAACAAAGGAAAATATCGCGGAACCAATGCGGGACATTAGAAGGGCACTTCTGGAAGCAGATGTAAGTGCCTTGCAGCTTCTCATTTACTCATCAGTTCATTTTGTACCTATGCAGTCTGAGGACTGAAGTTTCTCCTGCTTCCATCAGGTTAGTTTGCCCGTTGTGAGACGTTTTGTTTCATCTGTTAGTGAAAAGGCTTTGGGTGCTGATACTATCAACGGAGTTCGACCAGACCAGCAACTAGTGAAGGTATGTTGTGCCATACTGCTATTAAGGGATTAACAGATAGCAAGCACACAAATGTCTGTTTGGGAGTTTGTTTTTCTCCACAACTTTACATGTTGGATTGTATTAGCTGTTAAGTACTTTTCTCTCTATGAATAGTGAAACACACTAGCAAACAAAAATACCACATGCATACACAGACTTCTCTGGAATGTTGAGTTACTACCTATTGGTCTGCGCTAACAAAAACACTAAACTTTTGTCAAATTTATTTATATGTTTCTAGCATGGGAAAAATAATGTAATCGCTGCTGCAGATTGTGCATGACGAACTTGTGCAACTGATGGGTGGAGAAGTATCTGATCTGGTATTTGCAAAAAGTGGCCCAACAGTTATCTTACTGGCAGGTCTACAAGGTGTTGGGAAGACTACTGTTTGTGCAAAGCTTGCATTCTATTTGAAGAAACTGGTGTGCTCCTCATCCTTTTATTTTGAGTATCTGGCGGGCTTTAATGCTTGATAATCTATAGATACTTATGCCAGAGTTAGGTTACAGGGGAAGAGTTGTATGCTGGTCGCTGCTGATGTTTACAGGCCTGCTGCCATTGATCAACTTACTATACTGGGTAAACAGGTATGCCATTGAATAATTTCCTTTGACAGCTATAAAAATTAAGAAGTGGACGTGCCATTGTACTGTCTTGAAACTTAGAGGTTAAACCATCATGTAACATTTACACTTGAAATCGCCTTCGTTTTTTTAAAAAACTTTTGAAATGCCTTAAGTTGTTTTATTGACAGGTTGGTGTACCAGTTTACTCAGAAGGAACAGAGGCCAAACCTCCACAAATAACTAAGAATGCTGTGGAAGAGGCAAAAAACAAGAATATTGATGCCATTGTTGTGGATACTGCTGGAAGACTGCAGGTTAGCCTTCTGTGTAACCCCTTTAATATTTTCAGTTTATGGTCACAACTCATATGGTATTCTGGTCTGGACCTGAATATGCACCTTTATATGCATGGCAATATTTATTATTCGGATAGCATATTAACTAGCATTACATTTATGTTTAACTTGCATTATTGATGCTAGCTGATCTCCTTTCTGCCATTCAGATTGATAAAGCAATGATGGATGAATTGAAAGAAGTGAAGAAGGCAGTCAATCCCACTGAAATACTGCTTGTTGTTGATGCCATGACTGGGCAAGAAGCTGCAGGTATCCACTTTTTTTTCTTCTTTCTGCTATTTCAGGTCTTCTTGTTGCCGAGTGAAATTTGGCTATTGGTAATTAGCTACCCAAGAAATTAGCTTTGGCTATTGGTAAAATCTTAACAATTCTATTACTCGTAATGCTCCTGTGGTATAAAATCAAATAAGCTTAGTTACTCATTCCTATAATCTTATTTGCAACAACCACATAAATATTTCTTTTCTGATATGCAGCGCTTGTCACCACCTTCAATATTGAGATTGGTATCACTGGTGCTATACTGACTAAACTGGATGGTGATTCCAGGGGTGGAGCAGCACTAAGTGTTAAAGAGGTCATTGCTTGACGGAAACTTTTCTCGTCATCATATCAATTAATTATTAGTTGATGATGCAAAGAAGATTATCTTCAATTTATTTACCACTGGTTGATTAAGTCACAGTTTCTTATGCCAAAGACAAATTAGCACATGTTAGGTCAATAGTTTCTGTTGGCAGTTTTTCACGGGCATAACTTTTTCTTTGTATGCATATGTTGAGACTATCCTTTTTTGCTTGTTTGTCACAGTCACGAAGAATATAAATATCCAACATGACCTTTTTGCACCAATCTGCAGCGTCAGCAGTTATCTTGTGATTGCTCTGTAGTACATTTCAATATTTCTTATGTTCAGTTGGTATGCTTAACTAATGCAGGTATCTGGAAGGCCCATCAAATTTGTAGGGCGAGGAGAAAGGTTGGAGGACCTTGAGCTTTTCTATCCTGATCGCATGGCACAACGAGTTCTGGGAATGGGAGATGTACTTTCGTTTGTTGAAAAAGCACAAGAAGTTGTAAGTAAAGTAGCTTCCAGTAAAACTGCTCCTTTGGTGTGGCTCTAAGCAATATCATGATGATTTATGTTTCACTTTTACATCTGGTACAACTAGATGAGGCAAGAGGAAGCTGTAGAATTACAGAAGAAAATCATGAGTGCAAAATTCGACTTCAATGACTTCTTAAAGCAATCTCAAAATGTTGCGAAAATGGGTTCCATGAGCCGAGTGATTGGAATGATTCCCGGCATGAACAAGGTACATGAGCATGTGGAATTAATCCCCAACTTGATATTACAACTATGTTTAAATTTGATATGATAAACTCCAGCACCTGAAACCAGTTCTCATTTTAAACAGGTTACTCCTGCACAAATACGAGAAGCTGAGAAAAGACTTGCATTCGTGGAGTCAATGATTAATGCAATGACTGCTGGTATATACATTCTGAATTTGATCCATATATTTATATGAAATCTATTTGGATGGTTGCTTGTGTTCTGGACATAGATGCCAATTGTTTTTGGTTCTGGGATGTGCAGAGGAAAGAGAGAAGCCAGAGTTACTTGCTGAATCACGTGAGAGGAGGATAAGAGTGGCTGAGGAGTCTGGAAAGACTGAACAAGAGGTTTAGTTCTGCTCTATTGATATCACCAGTATGCTCTAGTTATACCAAAACGTGGAGCTAACAAGGTTTTCCCTATTAGGTGAGTCAACTGGTTGCTCAGCTTTTTCAAATGCGCGCTCAGATGCAGAAACTGATGGGTATGGTGCAAGGACAAGACGCAATAGCAGGCATGGGAGACCTCATGGACTCACTTAAAGCTGAAGAAAAGGTAACACTGTGAGGCGACGTGAATATTTCTGAACAGTTTTCCTAGAGGAAGTTTTCTAAATTCTTGGGCATCATTCAGGCACCACCAGGCACCGCGCGACGGAAGAGGAGGAACAGCAAGCCAATGCAGAGGGACCTGGATGCAGTTTTGAGCTAGTCTGCTGCCCGGAGTTGGAAACTTGAAAATTTTGACTGTAAGTAGCTCCTGCGTGCGAGGCTGAGGACGTCAAGACCTATGCATTCCTCGTCGCCGATTGTGGAAAACTGGAAATATATTTGAATTTAGAAGTAGTGGGACATGTCATATTCAGGTGGGTGATGCAACTGCTGTCTGGACTCGCTATAATGGTCTAGGTCAGGGCGTCAGGCCTAGTTAAATGCGGTAATTACAAGTCCAGTTCGTTCAAAAAAAGTAATTATGGTTTGTGAATAAAGTTTTTGTAGCAGTAACTTGTTTGGTAGTTCAACGATGATGGATGAAATACGAGAGATGCTTGGTATTGCTCATGTATACGTATCTTGACGGCCTCATACGTATATATATAAGCAAGATATGAATTTATTTTACGGTATTCTGTTCAGTATTAAATACATCCCATAGCTATCTTGCACCTTGTTTTAAAATAAAAGGGAGAATGTCTGGCTTAAAAAAACGGATAGTGTAGTGTTAGCTTCAAAATGGAATCAGCTCGAGCCTAGCATTGGAGCCCATATATCTTGTTTTTGGGCTCATTGGGCCTTCTTATGCAATCGCGTTACAAGCCCACCCACGAAGGAAGAGAGGCCCGCCCAAGCCCAACTGCAGCCAGTTCCGTTTCCAACTGCTCTTATCCGCCCCGTCGCTTCCCTCTCCTCCGCAGAACTCAACACTGCGCTCCAATGGAGGCCACCAGAACACTCGCGCTCTCCTCGTCCCCGGCCGCCGCTCGCCGCTCGCCGGAGAAAGCAGCTGTGGCCTCCCTTCACATCCGCCGCTTCTCCACGACCTCCTCTCTCCACCTCGGCGCGCCTCAAAGTCCAGCACTTCGGGCTCACTCTTCTCCCTTCCAGGTCCGCTAGCTCCCCCCAACTCCTCGGCCTTTCGTTTCTTTCGTTCCCTCCTCGGCTAGGGGTTTCCTTTTTTGTTTTAGTTTCTTAGCCTGTTTGTTCGATCAGGCATGGAGGAGGCGTAGGAGGGCCGGCGGACTGGTGGTCCGAGCGGAGATGTTCGGACAGCTCACCACGGGCCTCGAGTCTGCCTGGAACAAGCTGCGGGGAGTCGGTGAGCTTCGTTGTTACTTTCTACGTTTTATAGTACCTCTGTACTCTGTAGTTTCTCTTTCAGCGCTAGTAGTCAGATTTTGTATTCTGTAGGATGCAGTGGAAACAAAATCTTAGTGTACTACTACTACTACAATTATACGGGCACCTAGCTAGTAACAATTCTTGCATTATAATTGTGAATTCGTGATGTCATCCAAGTGACATGTTGTTCAAATGCTCAGTCTGTGTGTGCAATGTGGTACCTGAGGCAGGGCAATGGTTTCCATCTTTAGTACATACAAACTGATTCAGCAATAGTCAGTGTCTTCGACGATATAAACCTATATAGCCTTACTGCCTTAGCTAGCAGCCTCCATGACTGGTTACAGTCATTGAGTTATATCTGCAGACTTTATAAATGCTGCTCATTTTTTACTTGACGAAATGTGTTTTTTTTTGTTCAAGATGTATTAACAAAGGAAAACATCGCCGAACCAATGCGGGACATTAGAAGAGCACTTTTGGAGGCGGATGTATGTTTCATCCCCACTTCACGCCTTTTTATTTTATATCCTTTTTTTCCCTTCATAATATAACGTGGAACCTACCTTTCAGGTAAGTTTGCCGGTAGTGAGGAGATTTATTGAATCTGTAAGTGAAAAGGCTGTAGGGACCGATGTTATCCGAGGTGTCAGTCCTGATCAGCAGCTGGTGAAGGTATATCCATATTACATGTTCGTATAATTGTATGAAGGATGTTTCTACTGAAGTTTGTTGGAAATATTTTTTTATTCGTACTTGCTTAACCGTTTCAATAGAAAATATCTCGTTTTATCATTCTATGAGAGGCAGATAAAGAACTGAAGATAATGTGATTGTGCATGAAATCAACAACTTGAAAATTCAGTGTTTATTTTTATTTTAACAAATGTGCTCTTCCCGTACTAATTGATACTCTTTTACACTGAAGGACTAACTTAACTCAGTGGTGCAGGTTGTTAATGATGAACTAGTACAACTGATGGGCGGTGAGGTATCAGATTTGGTATTTGCAAAATCTGGTCCAACCGTTATCTTGTTGGCTGGTCTGCAAGGTGTTGGGAAGACTACTGCCTGTGCAAAGCTTGCCTTGTATCTAAAAAAGATGGTGCTTTCTTCAAGCCTGTACCTTAAGAAATTCCTAATATATGTCCATAGACTTTTGGTACTTATAGACCAGACTCAGGTTACAGGGGAAGAGTTGTATGCTGGTTGCTGCAGATGTTTACAGGCCTGCTGCCATTGATCAACTCACTATTCTGGGTAAAAAGGTAATAGTTTTTTTTTTGTATCATATTTTCTAAAATCTTTAGAACTTACCATTAATGCTGGTTCTATCTCGTTTGGAAGTTCAAATTACATTTTCTTGAATGTATGTTATAACTTACTCTCCAGTAGAAAATATTTGAACAATGATAGGTTGGTGTGCCAGTTTACTCAGAGGGAACCGATGCAAAGCCTTCTCAAATAGCCAAAAATGGTTTAAAGGAGGCAAAAAGCCAGAAGAAGGACGTAATTATAGTGGATACTGCTGGAAGACTGCAGGTCACACTGTTTCTTCAATATTTGTTCCTCTGATTTGTAGCTGTAACTGTGTGTAAAAGACTAAAAGTTAGGTAGTATCTTTGTAAAGCCTTGATGCTAAATTTTGGAAATGTTAAGCTGCGCTTACTTATATCTGATTAGATTGCACTGTTTTTTTACTTATCAGTAAGTTAGTTTGTAACAAAATAAAAAACGGCCAAATAATCGAGACTGTGAACGAGATGTGTATAAAGTTTGATGCTCCTTTCAAACTTACATATTTATCAAACTACTTGCATTAAGTTGGAACATCACCACTGATGCTAGATGATTAATCTTTTCTATCATTAGGTAGACAAAGCAATGATGAGTGAGTTGAAGGAAGTTAAAAAGGCTGTGAATCCTACTGAAGTTCTGCTTGTGGTTGACGCCATGACTGGCCAAGAAGCCGCAGGTATGTAGATGCCTCCTGTTTATTCTAAAGGTTGTCTAGGGATCTATAACATCATTCTTCATTGCTTTGTCTGTTGTTATTTACGTCTCTTCACGAAAAAGAATTTCACGTCTGAAACATGACCATTCATAGCTTTGTCTGTATGTCATTTACTTGCCTAATTGGATTCGAGTTCCAACTTTTTTTCATATCTCATGTAATACATAATGGACATATATGAATTAATACTATCAGTTTTCGTAATTTCTTCCTTTTTGGTGCTCCCTGGACATAGCAGGACACATGATATTACATGATACAAATCTTATTTGTTCATCCTTTCTTAGAGTGGTACTTTACTTCCTTTATCTTTTCCCATATGGTTAGGGCTTGTGAGCTCCTTCAATGATGAGATTGGTATAACTGGTGCTGTACTGACAAAACTGGATGGTGACTCCAGAGGTGGAGCAGCACTGAGTGTTAAAGAGGTCTGTTGACTAACAAAACTCTTTCGTGCCATTTTATTTCATTAGCTTCAGGCAACTATTAATTCAAGGCTCTTTATAAATCATGATATCAACACACATTTTGTTTTCCTGCTTCCTTACTTCTTTTAATTTGTACATTACCTATAATTGAATAAAAATGAACAACTGACAATATTTGCAGGTGTCAGGAAAGCCCATCAAGTTTGTAGGGCAAGGAGAACGCATTGAAGATCTTGAGCCTTTCTATCCAGATCGTATGGCACAGCGTATCCTGGGAATGGGAGATGTACTCTCATTTGTTGAGAAAGCACAAGAAGTGGTGAGTACCTTCCTGTGAAACACTCCTTTCCTCTTGTCTTTAATTAGACAGCAATTTGGTATTTATGATCTAACCTATTTGTACAAGTAGATGCGTCAAGAAGATGCTGAGGAATTACAGAAGAAGATCCTGAGTGCAAAATTCAACTTCAATGACTTTCTGAAGCAGACAGAAATGATCGCAAAAATGGGTTCATTCGGTCGTTTAATTGGCATGATTCCAGGCATGAACAAGGTGCAACTATGAACTTCTGGACCTCATTTATTAGCATATATTGGAACTACATCTTGATAAATGAACAAGGTCTGAATATTCAAACTATTCTTTAAGGAATAGCTCTTGCCTCATTTTGAATAGGTTACCCCAGCACAAATTCGTGAAGCTGAGAAGAATCTCAAGTTTATGGAGTCAATGATCAATGTAATGACTCCTGGTACGTACTCTGATTATAACACACATCATGAATATTTCTTTTTGCATGCTCCTCCTGAAATTATACTAGTATGGTTTCTACATTTGCTAATTTACTGTTTTAAGCTGTGAGTGAGTAAAATGGAGCATGTAACTGGAATTTACTTTGCATTAGTTTGTGAACTAAAGAGTTCTACTGTCACATCAACAAAGCAGGCCTTAAATTGCCTAAATTTGATATTAACTCTTGTTTTACGTAAATATCTGGTTGTTCATAATTTTTTCCACATATTTTAAACAAATTTCTTTTGTTAATCTGAACTCTGAGAGATTGAATTGCTCAAGCACAGCATCTCTATCGCTGCACGCATAGCCTGCCTTGACATGTAACTTGGTAAGGCTAAAATCCAAGGCCACTAGCTAAATAGTCTCAGTCAATAGCTAATCATATTGGTTTGGGGGCATGATGATGATGCAGCAGTTGTCATGAATAGATTTCCCATTGGCCCAGTTACATATTCATTTACTTGTGCAGAGGAAAGGGAAAGACCAGAATTACTGGCTGAATCACGTGAGAGAAGGAGAAGAGTGGCCAAGGACTCTGGAAAGACTGAACAACAGGTTCAATTCTTATCATATCACCATTTTCTCCTATATGCTCTAGTATGGACCAAACTAATCGTCGACTGTTCCTTCACTGTTAGGTGAGCCAATTGGTTGCGCAACTGTTCCAAATGCGTGCAAGGATGCAGAAAATGATGGGTGCCATGCAAGGAAAAGAGTCTCCTGATATGGACGAACTAATGGAGTCAATGAAGGCTGAGCAGGTATAAGGCGCCTCTATTGTAGAACCGAACAGCTTTGGGGCATAAATATGTTTGTTGAGTTAAAAATCTTCTTCAACTGTTTCATTCAGGCTGGTGCCGGTACTGGACAGCGAAGGAGGAAGTATGGCAACCTGAGACAGCGGCAACTGGATGCCATGCGTGGTTTCCGCCGACGGTGAGATGTTCGCTGGCAACGCCGATTGGCAGTGTCTGCCGTATGCCTACTTGCATGAACGACTGCATCACGGGGACGTGGCTCGGAGTCAGAAGTGGAAATGAAGTGTTTTCGGGGTGCTCTGTGATTAGAATTGCATCTGAATGTTGTGCAGGTGTTCTATTTTTTGCCATATCGGCCACTGTACCTTTTCGTCATTTTTTTCGAGAATACGCAGGAGAGCTGTGTATCATTGTATTGAGAAGAAAGATAACAACAATGAAGGTTACATTACCTTTTCGTCATGAACAGTAGTAGTGCTTTATGGTGATTCCTCACTGGGACACTTTTTTCATTTTGTAGCTGCTCATGCCCTTGGTATTGAGAAAGAAAAAAAAGAAGATAAAAACATTATTCTTGAACTTATTGCTCGAACATTATTTTTTAGCTGTCGATGTCAACTAGAACCTGTGATGTGTGCATAGGGTGTATTTTTTCTGTAGAAGTCCCCAGTGTAATGAGATGATTCTGCTTTCTTCAGAAAATTTGCTTTGTGTATAGAGAACTGTTGTCCCTCCTGTTACTTGAGTACTGACAGAGGCGCCATCGGAAAGCACCAGCTTGGATCAGGCGCACTAATCCTTTACGATTGGTAATTTGCTACTCGGATGGGAGTCCGCATCATCGTGGATATGAATTGAGAAAGGAATCGATCTGTGATCTCACCTCCTTGTTTGCATTGATTCACAAATTGCCCTGACCGCCTGACGCCATGGCCAGCCATGACGGACAGGAAATCGCATCTAGTCCGCCGGAGATGGCCGAGCAGCGGGGCAATGGCGACGAAAGCTTGGTCCTTGACCACGAATGCGCACACGCCGCCGCCGACGACCGTGGCGATGATCCGTGCATCTCCCTGAGCGCGGTGTCGACCACCGTATCCGCGTGGGACATGATGCGCCTGAAGGTCCGCGTCCAAGGCCACGACATGGTGGCGCTCGTGGACACCGGCGCGTCGCGCGTCTTCCTCCGGGAGGGTCTCGCGGCGCGGCTGGGCCTCCGCCCCGAGCCGGTGCCCGGCCGCGGCATGCACGTGAGGGTGGCGAACGGAGACCTCCTGACCTGCTCGGGCGTGTGCCGCGGCACGGCGGTGGTGGTCGCCGGTGAGCCCTTCGTCAAGTTCAAGGTGGACTGCTACATGCTGGCGCTGGCGCGCCACGACCTCATCCTGGGAGTCGAGTGGCTGCGGACGCTGGGGCCCATCCTCTGGGACTTCACCGACCTCACCATGTCCTGCGCTGTCCACGGCCGCTCCGTCACGTGGCGCAGCGAGTTTAGGTTGCCGGCGACGGCGAGCCGCCGCTTTCTCCCAAAGCAGCCACCGCCGCACGGATCCTCTGCTCCACGGATCAGCGTCGGCGTCTATTGTCTATTAGTAGCGCTTGCCTTTGCCGTGTCCATCGTCATGCACTCATCCTTCTCCGCTAGCTTCTTCCTCCCAATCATCCAATCATATATTATTATATAGTTAAAGCTGGGTTTTGATCTTCTATAAAAAAAATGCAAAATAGCTGATGATGACCTAGGGCTGTATTTTATCTGTTTGCTTTTACCATGCCTGCAAGTTGGAGTTGGTTATACCAAACACTGCAAGCGTTTGGTTACTGAGTTTCCTTCCAGCCATGGTTTTGTTGCGCATTATCGATTCACCACATATATATTTGTTATACGTGATTGGGGTGCTGTAGCTGTCTTGCATCCTGTGACCTACGGCCATGTGCAGTGTTTCTGTCTAGCCATATTAGCCACAGTACATTTTTGTCATGGTAGTTGGAGTAGTTATTTTATGGTGAATCCTAAGATATAACAGTGACAGCCGACAGAATGAATTATCTTTACCTTAGTCTCGTTTAATGATTTTTTTCATTAGCGGCCCATTAGAAGATTCGAAAACCAAAACGTAGTATGGAATAAAAGTTCAGTTTTGGAGTTAAGCACTCGAGCACATGTTAAAAAGGAATTTCACAAATTTAACAGGCATTGCAAATGTGCCCAAAACAGCATCGTGTCTGCCTCTCGCCGCCACGGCCGGTGCCGCGCGAGGCACGGGACAGTTGCACGGCTTTTATTCAGGAACAAGGTTTCGTCGTTTCAGCCTTCAAGCACAGAGGCATCTTTAGTTCGGATAAACAAGCTATATAATGACTCAGATTAGAACTTACAAGCACAAGAGAGAGCACAAATTAACACATCTTGTATTTGCAGGCAACAATGTTTCAAAACTCAAAAGTGGGCTTCGTCATGGTGACTAGGCTTCAGCTTGTTGAATCAAACCGAAATGCTCGATAAAATTTTGCTGCTCACCAGTCAGTCCCAGCCTTGGGGCATTTTTTAGTGTCTACAGCTGATAACCAAACAGAGAATCTGAGAAAAATAAACCAACTGCAGTCTTGTTGGAATTCTCTTCTACCAGCAGATCATATGATAAGAATTACACGAGACACAAGATCCTTCAATATGAACAAAACATTGTCTCTAGAACTGCAAGTAGCTATTCCGCAAAAAAAAACCCCGCCCTTATTATGTCCTGGATCTTCTATAGAAAATATGAAGAAAACATTGTCTCTACAACTGCAAGTAGCTATTCCCAAAAAAAAAAACACCCTTATTATGTCCTGGATCTTATATAGAAATCACCTATCTGAACAGATTTAGATCAGAGAGAATGAATGCAGCGTGGGTATAGTATTCCAAATGGGTGGCCCGGCCCTAGCCTGGCCCGAGCCCGATCTGGCCCGGCCCGACGCAGCCCGACACTATTAGGCCCGATGACATCTTAGTGCCGGGCCGGGCTCGGACATTGGGCCGAACAGCCGGCCCTGGCCCGGCACTATGGCCATTTTTTAGTGCCGGGCCGGCCCAATGGCCCGATCGGCCCACCGTGCTCGGCCAGCCCACTGGGCCATCAAAAGAGATGAGGGATGAAATTTGTACTCCAAAAAGAGATGAGGGATGCTATTTGAGTTGTCTAAGAGATAGGGGAGGAGAGTATGAGGGAGGAGATTCGCATCGTTTAGAAGATGAAGGATGTGCTATGGTATGGGCTGGTAGTACTTTTATCGGGCCTCCATGGGGCCAAAAAAATCGGGTCGTGCCTCGGGCCGGCACTATGGGCCGAAGTGGCGGCCCAAGCACTAACACTCCATCGGGCCAGGCTGGCCCATGGCCCAATCAGTCGTGCCTAGGGCCGGGCTTTTTAGGGCCATGCCTCGGGCCGCCCATAGTGCCTGGCCCATTTGGAATTCTATAAGCGTGGGAGATGAACGGGACATTTGGGTACATTCCACAAAGAGCACACCGCAAACACTCGAGCACTATGAAGATCTGTATGAATGCGATAGACATCCAGAAGTACTGCATCGGCTTTCCCTGATAAACGATGCTTGGCATCCAGGTACACATGGTGGCCACTGCTTGGGAGCCAGTGTCCAGAAGGATAGCTAGGATCACATGGAACCTTAGAAAGTGTGGTGACCACTTCCGCCTCACAACGAAGAAGTACACCGTCATAAATATAACCCGAAAGAGCCACCCAGGACAGAGCGTCATGGTATCAATGAAGGTGTACAGCAGTGAAAACCCCTGCAAGTAAGTGTGCAGCTGGTAGATCACGTCAGCGTAAGACCACATGTTGTGGAGTGGCAGCAAGTATGGCACACAAGCAAGAGTTCTCCACCACCATCTGGGTTTGGAAGTCAGCTCAGGGTAGCTGAATGATGCTAGTGAGGATGCTTGACAACTAACGGACCTTGGATGCTGATTATGCCATACTGATAGAGACAGAATGCCCTTGACAGAATTCTCCCTTGGGAATGATGTAGGCTTGCCATGATGAATGGACTGTCTACCAACTGCAACACATATGATGATTAAAATCAAATTCATTATAATAATTAAGTGCCAGAATCAAAGAATGTGACACTGGAATGTAGAGTATTACACAATTTTCATTGGATGGGGACTGAATTTTGAAGATTTTAGGATCCTAAAACTGCAACGTAGAGCATAGGTACACCAGATACAAAGGCATCTAATATAGCTGATTTAAGAATTACTGTAAAAAAATACTTGCCAGTACACAATAAGTTGAAAATATGACAGTACACAGAAATAATAGTCAGTCAGTGCTAGCGACCTTATGAAGAAGCACCAAGCATGGAATCCAATTGGCAGTTGTAATCTTAAAGGTTTCAAATCATAACGGCATATGTTTAGCTGCAGTCAATCATCCTATTCTGGACATTCAATGTCCCATTGGGTTATTATTCCACAGGCTACATGTTTATCTATATTCTAGAATGACAACTAGATATTGTTTAGCTTGTTTCTACAACTATATTTGTTAAAAACAAGATTCAGGATTACTTGCTGCCATTTTTAGCCAAAAAAGGTAATTTACAAACCTCAAATTATCTACAGAGACAATACAGAGACAGACGTATGCGCAATTATTGTTGGTCACTGTAATAAAGCGTGAAGTATTCTGTTAGAAGATGCACCATATTCTTTTATAAAATCGAAGTGGAATGGTTTAAGAGGTTACATTGTGCTGGGAATGCAGTGATCTACGTTCAATGTGATTGGGTATCTGAACTTTTGAAAATGCATGCAGTTCATTACAAGATTCAGCTTCATGAGTTTTTATCTAGAACTATCAAGGACGGGAGTTTAGGCAAGAAAAGATTGATGCGACACAGAATTTAAAGAACTGATTAATAGCATTACAGCATAGGGTGATTAGCAAATTGCGATAAGTTATACTCAAGAAGATGTAGCAGCAGAAAATCAGGAAAGCGTTGTGGGAAATATAAGGTAACATGCGTCAAGTATAGCAGTACATGTAACCAAAGTTTGTTATATCCATACCCTGTAGAGCTCTTGCAGAAAAATGATTCCTCTTAACATGAAATTGGGTGTTCTTTAGAGTTGATGATCTACTAGGGAAAGCTAGCAGCTGAGCGTTTCCAGCAGATAAGCCCTGACACAGAACCATTTTACATACGGCGACGGCGAGGTGCAGGGGAGGGACGGCACCGGTGATGTGCAGGGGAGGGAGGGCGTGCGGTACGGGAGGCTGCGGGAGTGCGAGAGCGAGAGGGAGGAAGGTAAGGACGGCGGCGGCAGCGAGGTGAAGGGGAGGGACAGTGGCGGCGAGGTGGAGGGGAGGGACGGCCCACGGCGCCGGCGAGGTGTAGAGGAGGGACGTCCCACGGGGGCGGCGAGGTGTAGGGGAGGGACGGTTGTGCGGTGGGGGAGGCGGCGCGCCGGCGCAAGGGAGGGAGGCGACGGGAAAGGATTGGAGGGGATTTTGTGATTTAATCCCTTTCAATTTCTCAAAACTCTCTCTAATCTGTTTTTTTAAAGGTTTGTTCGTTTTGGCCTACAAGGCTATGAAATGGATTCCAAACCATATGGAATATCTCGGCCTGGAATCAATTTCAGCCACCCAAATGTTTGTTCGGTTAGACTTAGAAGGGTTTGAAATCAAGCGTTTGGTCCCGTTCCATGCCAAAAAGGCCAGCTTCGTTTCATGAGTCTAACCTCATGGAACCAAACCACATGGTTTGAGTGACATGCATGGAACTACTCAAACCATACATGGAACTGACCCAATTCGGGACTCAAACACGAGTAACCGAATAAGGCCTAAAGCAGGTAAGAATTATGTTTTCCCTGCTCCGTCGAACAGGACGCTAGGATTGGGTCTTGGGCCTCACATAACCAATTATATCTACGATATGGCCCTCACAAGTGGGCTTCACCATAGGACCCACGGGACCCGGCGATGTGGGTTCTACAAATGCGGTCCAAGGAACCCGACGATGTGGGTCCCACAACTAGGCCCCACTGCAGACCCCACAAGTGGGTCGCGTCGTCTGTGGACCCCACAGAACTAATTAGAGCGCCTCCAAGAGTGCTAAAAAAATGCTAAAAACATGATGTTGGAACTTTGTATCAAATTATTGGGAGGAAAACACACCCCTCCACTCAACAGTTCCAAAAAAGGGTATATGCAATATTGAAGCTCAAGAGGTAGGGCAAAATTGACTCCAGATAGTGTTTTTATTAGGTATGTTGAAAATTTAGGAACTAGATTAGACAATTCTTAGAGAATTATTTTTTATCTTTAGTCCCAAAACTAAGTATTAGGATGTTTTATTAGGCACTCTTGGAGATACTCTTATATATGGAATAACTATAGATTTTTTAAAACAAAACTCTAAAATATAAAATCAATCCGCATTGTGCCTATGTCGCTTCCATATAAAACCATGAACTTTGGCCAAATCAATCTACACTTCACGAACAATAATTCCATAGAAAACCACCAACCCTCTTAATGTGTATCGATGACGGGTTAAATCGCCTCGTATTCTTACACGCTACATATACCACAACATTGACACGTATAATGATTGTCATATACAAGCTTTCTCGGTACGAAGACATGGACAATCAATAGACATGTTTCAATGGTCACCACCTCGCACACATATATCCTAACCTAAACAAAACTTTATAAGCACGGATATACAAACCGTGCCAGACCTCTCGGGGCCGCCAACGATGCGGCATTTTTCTACTCTCTAACCAAATTTGTAGCCCAGTAGAATGTGTAAAAAGAAGAGTCTGTTGGAGTGAAGTGCACAATATGGAGTGGGATCTTAATGAGATGAGTAGAAAATGAATGGTCTCTTGAGGATGCTCTAAGGCCCTTTTGGTAGGTGAAAACTTTTTGCAATGTTCTATGGATGTTTGACACTAATTTAGATTATTAAATATGGAATAATTAAAAAATTATAAACTAATTACACAAATGTAGTATAATTCGCAAGATGAATTGGTTAAGCCTAACTAATCTGTCATGATGACATGTTTATTGGAGCATAATATTGTCATATAATAGCCTAATTATGTTTAATAGATTCATCTCACGAATTACACTCCATATGCATAATTAATTTTAAAATTAATATATATTTAATATTCTTAATTAGTGTCAAACATCCATAGGTAAAAAGTTTTTTTCCCAAAGAAGCGAAGAGGGCCTAATTAGAACTATAGCTGATGACATATATTTTATACTTTCCTTGATAGAGCATTGTACTTCCTTTCGAACTTCAATCATGTCAGATATGGCACCGTACTTCTTTGGTATTTAGTAATTGCTAAAAGATGAGTCCTAGATTGCGTTGGCTTGCACTATGTATGGTACAACTAGGTCGGTTGGCGCTTCGCCACGCCTGCCGTTGGGATGCGCCCATGCTACCATGCATAGGTGATTATTCTATGTGTCTGAATAAGTAATAACATCGAATATACTGACGCAGGTTGCCTTCAGATATTCCAAGTTAAATTAACTTAGGTAGTATAATTGCATCACATGAACTATTAAAAATAACCTGAAAATATAGACATAGGCAGCAATTGAACACAACTTGTGCATATATAAGATCGGCCACACCAACACAGCGGCATCTCCTTATTATTGACAAAGCAAAAACAAATTATGTTGATAAGTGTCGGCGGGTGGCACACGGGGTACCTCACGCCGGCTAGTGTCGATCACAGAACACGCACGTCTCGGTGGAGAATGGTTCAAGAGACGCAAGACAAAGGGTTTATACTGGTTCGGGAGTGATCCCTACGTCCAGTGCAACGGGCTCCTGATTGTATTGCTCTCTTAGCGGCGGATTAAAACGAAGGCCGGTTCAAGCCTTGTGTGTGGAATGTGCGTGTAGGGGACTATGTGCTCTAGAGATCGAGAGTCCAGAAATCGGAATTGGAATCCCCACGTAGGGGGACACCCTCCTCTTTATAGCTCAAGAGGAAGGCAGCTTTGCAATGTCATTTTACCTATCTACCCTCGAAGGCCGGACGCCCCCGACGGTTACTTGCTGTCGGCCTAGTGCGTCTTGGCGACCCCTTCCTTAGTTGTCGCGTGTCCTTCACCTTCCTACCGGCAGCTTCGCGGTAGCTTCCTTCTTGGCCGCTAGCGCAGCAGCGCGCATGCAGCTACATTTTCCCAAGCGCAGGGCTGCAGATCAGCTTTCTCAGTTGGCAGGCGGGCAGGTGATGTCGGGTGTCGGTTGGGAGAAGGCGTAGGCCGCACGCCTTCTCCTTTCACAAGCCAGATTTGACTTGGGGAGGGTCTTTGGGACTCCCCCTTTTTCCACTGTGCGTGCTCATCGATGGACGGGATCCCTCGCGGGGGTCTACCCTTCCGACCCGAGGGGTCGGGGGTCGGGCGAGACGGACGTGCCCGACCCCTTTCACCCCCTGGTCGTCTTGGGGGACCGAGGTTGGGCGAGACGGAGCTTTCCGACCAGTCGAAACTAGCGCTGTCAGGGTTTTCCTCCGTCCGCGCGCCGTTAGCAGGCGCCCTGACAGTGGGCCCCCTAATCCATGGCCCCCACAGTAGCCCCCGACCTTGCAGAGGAGTTAAGGACTCGTTTGTGAGGTCATATCCGTTCTTCGGGGGAATTGGATTCTTTGGGGGGCTCTTCTTTCCTTCCATTTTCTTGCTAACTCCTGGTAACTTCTGGAATTTTGGGGGCGCGACCATGGACATGCCTCGACGGCAATGCCCGGTGCCCAACACATCACAGGGGTCTCGACCTTCTTCGTGAAGTGTCGACCTGTGTCCTTCAGCGTGGGGCCAGGCCCACATCCTTTTCGTCTCATCCGGGCCGATCGCGGGGATTTAGCCGGGCCCACGGATCGCGGCAGCTTGTCCAGCTGTTGACGGGAACAGACCCGCCCATCGAGTGCGAGGCGACGCGGCGGTCAGGCTCCGGATTTGACCTCGCGGTCGTGGTGGGCCCGACGAGGCGTGCTGGTGTGGAGGGCAGATAATTCCCTAATCCGCCGCCTCGTGCGCCTAGAGCCGTTGGATTCGAACCGAGGGCTGAGGACGCTCGGTCGTGCGCCCCCTCGGTACGACCGCCTGCCACCCCGCCGCCCCTATATAAACGAACGCCGGCGTAACGGGGTACGCTCTTCGTTTCCCGTCGCTGTTTCCATCTCTTTGCTCCTGTTCGCTCTTCATCGTCTTCGTCGATCTAATCTTCAACCTCGCCTCCCACCAAGCTCACCATCGTCGCGATGGCCTCGAAGGGTTCTTCTTCGTCGGCGTAGCTTCGCCCGTGGGCGCGTTCGACCGCGTCCGTCGCCGCCCTCGAGTCGCTCGTCTCTCGAGGGCTCCTCTGCCCGCGCACCGCCCACGAGGAGTGGATCTCGCCGCATCACTCCCACAAGACTCCGTCGCCGCCGGCGGGGTACGTGGTGAGCTTCATGGTGTACCACATCCGTGGTTTCGCTGTGCCGGCTCACCACTTCGTTCGCGAGGTGCTCCACCACTTCGGTGTGGAGCTCCCCGCCCTCGCCCTGAACGGGGTCCAGCAGATGGCCAACTTCGTGGCCCTGTGCGAGGGCTACCTGGGCATCGACCCAGACTTCAACCTCTTCCTCCTCTTCTTCAAGGCAGCGCTCGTCCGCCCGCATAGAGTCTGGGCCCCGTGGGGGTACTGCTCGCTGCAAGCGAAGTAGTCCCGCGTGGACAAGTTCCCACGCTCGGAGCTGCGGGGCTCCAACAAGGATTGGAACAAGGGATGGTTCTACATGAAGAACCACGCCGGGGCCGCCCTTCCTTCGTTCGACCCCACAAGTTCGCCGCCGGTGAAGGAGCCGGTGCATTGGCACTACGGCCCCGAGGCCGCCGACCGCAAGAAGCTAACGCTGCACCTCGACTGCCTCGCCAAGCTCCGGTCGTGCGGCCTCACTGGCATTGGCATCGCGGAGGCCTTCCACCGACGTCGCGTCGCCCCGCTCATGGCTCGGCCGCTGCGCCTCTTCGAGATGCTTCCCACAACCTCCGAGGCTGAACTCCGCACCAGCCTCGTGTCGCGTGTCGTCCCTTCGGAGGACGAGATACGGGCTCGGCTGGCGGAGCTCGTCGACTCTCCACGGGCCGCTTCCATGGTGATCCCCACCCCGGGTCAGCCACCGATGCTCCCTGGTCCTGGGGCTGTGGACCTCGTAAGTTGTTTATTCCCATTGTATCTCGTTTCTGTCTTGGTCTTTTTCTTTTCTCTTTTTCACGAGTCAAACTGACGTCTCCGACCCGCAGTCCCGTGAGGCTCCCGGAGGCCTCCGCGCCTCAAGAGGGGTCTTGCCGGAGGAGCAACCCGCCCTCGACGAGGCCCGGCGGAGGAACCGTGAGGCCGGGGAGGCCGATCGGAAGCGCAAGAGGGAGGACACCAAGAAGCGTCTCCATAGGCAAGAGCGGAGACGCGAGAGGGAGCGCAAGGAGCGCCGGGGAGAAGAGGTCGGATCGGATCTGGCCTCTTCATGTGACGAGGAGGAGAACCCCGGAGGTTCTTCCCCTCTACTGGGGGACTGCACCGTGGAGGACTCCGCGGCGCACGGCGAACACCGGTCGGCGCCCATTGTCGTGGATGAACTGCCTTCCCCCCTCCAGGCGCCCCGCCGGCGGGGGCGTCCCGTTTGCGCTCGTACTCCTCCTCCAAGCCGATGCAGCTGGCGGTTCGCCGCCCCGGCACGTCGAGCAGGTTCGTCTAAGTTCTCTCGCTGTTCTGTTTTCCTTTTATCACTCATGTCGTTAGCGTTTATATCAATGTCGTCATGCATGTAGCCGGATCGGCCAGGAGTCATGTCCCAGCTCGGCTCCTGTGAAGCGTCTCCGTCGAGACATGCCGCCCGCGGTCGTCCCTGACTCCTTGGAGCCAAGGACGCCCGCCGAGCCTTGGCGCGCCGACCCGTGCCCGACCAGAGCCGAGGGGTCGGCTCCACCCCCCGCCCTCGGGGGCTCCTCGTCCGCTCCGGGGAGCGTGGAGGCTGCCCAGATGACCGCCACTCCACTCCCGCCAGTCCCTTCTCCTCGGAGCGGGGGTCACGTACGTGCTGGCCTCATCGCCCGTGGTCGGGGAGGCCGCGGGGATGGAGGAGCGGGTGATGGACATTAAGGCGTCCACGGAGGCCGTCGCGGGTGGCGAGCCAGGGGCGAGCACCATGGTGGGCGTCACGGAGCCCCTCCCAGCTGCTGTGGCACCCATCGAGGGCGCGGTGGTGGGCGCTCTCGTGGAGGCGCCCATCGCGAATCCAGTCGCGCCAACCGCCACCGAGCCGCTCACGGCGAACCCTAGAGAGGGTGTGGAAGTGAGCCAATGGTCCGTGGAGGACCTCTTCGGTGAAGCGGAGGCGCGTGCGCGCTCCGAGTCGGGGCCTCCCGTGGCGTCATCAGCTCTTACGCTGGTGTTGGTCTTCGCGCCGCCATCCACCGCCGCGCCAGCGGGTCCCTCGGGGTCGGACAACGACCATGGGATCGCCCTGCCTGCCTAGGGTGAGCCTGCGGTCGACCCTGCGCATATCATGCACATCGACGCCTGGCTGGAGAGCCGAGCCTCCAGCAGATGGCTGCCTTCCCCCTACGCTCCTGCAGATGGCCCTGACGCTTCGCACCGTGGCGATCCCCTCCAGCCGGGTACGTGATCTATCCCTTCTTCTTGTCTTCGCTTAGCTACACGATCGCTTTTTGGGCCTGTCCTCGCCATGGCCTTGACTTGGTTTGCTGATCAACGCAGTCGATGTTGCTGGCGCTCTCCCGGACCCAGAGCATCGAGCAGGAGGCCATCAACCAGGCTCGCCGGGCGTGGGATGTCGCCAACTCGTCGAGGGACGCCGAGGCCAGTGCACGTGATGAGGCCGCAGGCAGCGCCCGCCGCATCTCGGAACTGGAGCGTGAGCTGGCCGTTCAGGCCTCGGCGCACCAGGAGGAGCTCGCCGCGCTGCGCGCCGAACTAGGCAGCATCCGCATCGACGCCACCGATGTTCGCAGCGGTATGTTCCACTTCCCAATCATTTCTCTCTTCAGGTGCTTGTTCTGGTTTCGCGACGATCTCATGCGCCGGCCTTGCAGGGTTCCAAGCTCAGATCGACACTCTGAGGGAGGAAAGGGCTGCGGCGGTCCGGGCGTGCGTCGACGCCTAGGCGGAGCACAACCAGGCGGTGGACGCAAAGGAGGATGCTGAGGGGGCGTGCGCCCAGCTTGGTCAACTCATCGCCGATCTTCGCACCGAGGTGCAGACCTCCACCGGGCGGGTCGGGACCCTGGAGGCCGCCCTGTCCACGGCGCACAAGTGCTCTAGAGATCGAGAGTCCAGAAATCGAAATTGGAATCCCCACGCAGGGGGACGCCCTCCTCTTTATAACTCAAGAGGAAGGCAGCTTTACAATGTCATTTTACCTATCTACCCTCGAAGGCCGGACGCCCCCGACGGTTACTTGCTGTCGGCCTAGTGCGTCTTGGCGACCCCTTCCTTGGTTGCCGCGTGTCCTTCACCTCCCCACCGGCAGCTTCACGGTAGCTTCCTTCTTGGCCGCTAGCGCAGCAGCGCGCATGCAGCTACCTTTTCCCAAGCGCAGGGCTACAGATCAGCTTTCTCAGTTGGCAGGCGGGCAGGTGATGTCGGGTGTCGGTAGGGAGAAGGCGTAGGCCGCACGCCTTCTCCTTTCACAAGCCAGATTTGACTTGGGGAGGGTCTTCGGGACTCCCCCCTTTTCCACTGTGCGTGCTCATCGATGGACAGGATCCCTCACGGGGGTCTACCCTTCCGACCCGAGGGGTCGGGGGTCGGGCGAGACAGACGTGCCCGACCCCTTTCACCCCCTGGTCGTCTTGGGGGACCGGGGTCGGGCGAGACGGAGCTTTCTGACCAGTCGGAACTAGCGCTGTCAGGGTTTTCCTCCGTCCGCGTGCCGTTAGCAGGCGCCCTGACAGTGGGCCCCCTGATTCATGACCCCCACGATAAGAGTACCAAATGAAAAAAGACTGTATTTACACTTAACGGACTACCTCCATCGTACTGCCAGCTTCATGTCCATCTAACTAAATTGAACCCCCTGAATCACACTAAGTTAAGGGTTTGAGGACCTGAGCCACAGTTACGGAATGTGCATACTAATGAAAGTAGTAAAAATCCATGTCACATCGCTGTACATGTCAAACTTTTCTTCGTTCTTCAATTCCATGTCACATTGCGGGCATCTCAAACTTTTCTTGGTTTTTTGGTTGGCTTCAGCTTCTCTCTTTTCGTAGTAATTGTAAGGATATATGATTCCGTACAGTTTGAAAGTGAAATCAGTTCCCAACTATTATGCAGCAAACTGAATATATCTCGATCTTTGAAAGCACATTTCTGTGCAATGACTTGATCACATTGTTCAGTTATGCATAAACATAAACAAATATTTGTAATAAGCAGGATACAAATCTATGCAGTGGTCATTGAGAAATGAATGCCAAGTCAAGGCAAAACTGAATGGTAAAACGAATAATATTTCTCCTATAGAACATTCCTTCGTTTGGTAGAACATTTCTGTTTTTTTTTGTGTAGAACATTCAATCTAAATAAGACAGGGTTTTACTGCTTCAGTGAGTACATTATGATATACTGTTGTCAGCCAAAAAAAAAAGAAAGACAACAGGGCATAGGAGGGTGTGGAGAAATAATGCACAATAAGCAGGGATGTAATGATGGCATCATGACATATTATGGCATTCTCTGTTATTGGTCCTACTCGTAGGATGATAGGCCGAAAGAGCTAACCAGGTGATTTTTTTAATTACTTTCATGTGACATGGAGATGGCAACTATTTTGAGCTAAATTGATCTAGGATACAATCACACATTCAATGACAAATAAACTTTAGGTCCATATGATCAGATAACGGTAATCGGGAAAACCTTTTTCATGATTTAGTAAGATGAAATAGAAAAGCAAATGCATGTAAACTCACACCCAGAATTGGTCCATCAAACACACAGCGATGCTTCCCATGGCGTAGTATCCCTGTGAACAATTCTCTCTATCATGTGAATGAATCATGACAAAAAGAAACTGGTTGATAACATGAGGAAGGAGAAAACAAAAGTAGCACAGTCTGTTCCGGTTCTTTCTTTTTCCCTGTTGTCAGTGCAGGACATTGAAAAACATCGCGACATCCTAACTGAGGAAATGCAGATAGAACAAAACAATGCTGGAAAATGGATCACTGACATGAAAATGCTTAATCTGAACACCTGCCTTTTGAGAAGTTCCCCTGCAGTTGGGAGGGAAAATAGATATGGAATTGTTGAGCCTGAAGCTAGTGCCATATAGATTAAATTAAATATCCATTGAATCAGATCTACCAACAGGATGCAATGGGTAAAAATATGAGCCCAATTGACGCAAGGCATCCAAATCAGTGCCCAAAATATGATTTTAGATTATTTATGTGCTACATGAAACAAATGTCTCATTAGTATTTAGTAATCCTTAATAACCTGGGTGACAGAAACTAATATGCAGAAATATTGTATTATAACAAGTTTCTTTTTTCTAGGTTCAGAGTGGCTACAAAGGGCAGCTTCGCCCCTGATTAGTAATCCTTAATAACCTGGGTGACGAAAACTAACATGCAAAAATATATTAATATAGTATCGTAACAGGTTTTTTTCTAGGTTTAAAGTGGCTTGGCCACATACCTGTGTAGCTGACATAGTTTAGTTTAGTTTGTGCTAGTTAATGGTGGCTGCAAACAGGGGGAAAAAATATGAAACTGTAGGCGCTATTTGAATAAACATCATTGCATAAACATGGCTGATAAGTGATAACACGTATGTATCATGATTAGCAATAATTTGGAAGGTATTATGGATAAATATGTTAATGAAGTGGTCTCTGTCCTTATCGTTGCCGACAATTTGGGCTATTGGAAGCCTGTGCATTTTAAGTCATAGAATAGATTTGCTATGCAAATCATATGACATTGGAAAGTAAAAGATACTATAAAAGCAAAGGAGGCACCCAAAAATTGAATCTGGAAGAACAAACTTGACATGGGCAAAACCTACATAACGACACTACGACGTGAGCAATTAACTGAGGAAGCAACATGAGGATAAAATTCAGGGGAGGCTTCGCACAGGGAGGGAGACCGAAGCAGCAACGCAGATGGAGGTGAGGTCGGACAGATTGGGCAGCGAGATTGCAGCAGTCAGGATGCGGGACTCACCGAGCAAAGCCAGGAGGACGGGACGAAGAGGTGGAGGAGGACAGTGGCCTGATGATGTGGGCACGCAGGAGGACGGGACGAAGAGGTGGAGGAGGACAGTGGCCTGATGATGTGGGCACGCAGCAGTGGAGCCAGAGACTGGATCTCCACCGCAGCCAAGCCGCTGCAGCACCCCGTCTAGTCCACCTCCGCAGGCTCTGCATCCCATATGCGCTCTAAGTCACAACTCAATATAGAACGAACCCTAGCTTACAAACGAAGAATAGCGACGGCGGCGGCCATAGTCGAAGAGAGCGGCAGCCGACCAGGGATGCGGACTGGAAGGCCGGTGACGACAGGCTGGTGAAGCACAAATGGGCCAACCAAAGGATTCGGAAAGGGCCTGTGCACACTGATGATGCGTACGCTGTTGGCCTCTGCTTGGACTCATTTTTTTGCCCGCTTCTCGTTGGACCCAAACGAAGCAGGCTGAAACCAATATATGGAGCCCATGCAGCGATGAGTAAAAAAGGCAAAGTAAATTGATGAACGACACGCCACGCGCCCCCCGCCGATACGTCCTCAAGGGGCCGAGCGCTGGGAGCTCGCGAAATCTTCGAGCGATAAGAGTTACTATATATATATATACTATATATATATGAAGCCCATGCAGCGATGAGTAAAAAAGGCAAAGTAAATTGATGAACGACACGCCACGCGCCCCCCGCCGATACGTCCTCAAGGGGCCGAGCGCTGGGAGCTCGCGAAATCTTCGAGCGATAAGAGTTTATATAATATATATATATATATATATATATATATATATATATATATATATATATATATATATATATATATATATTTGTAAGTAGTACACGATGAACCGCACCGAATCATTACAGGTAACGAATTTGCATAAATATACAGGACATCTTTACAACTGTTCATACCAATATTATTTACATGACTGACCTGAATACAATCGTGATTCTTGCATTGGAATAAGAGCACACTACTGAAACAAGCAGTTGCTTGGTTTTAGCCAGAGCTAGCTTGGTCTTATTTCATTCTAAGTACACACGGAGTAAGACAGACGAGCAATCTATGCACATATTAACATATACTGTACACAAGAGATTCAGGAGACAAGACAAGAACAGGACGGAGGCAGCAGCCAGCCTAATTGTCACCCTTACCATCATCTTCAGCTTTTGCCGCCTCTGTCGTTTTGGCAGCAGCTTCCTCCTTGGCTTTTTCCAACGCCGTGACCAGCCTGGCGAGGCACGACCCGGCGTCGTCGTGGACGGTCTTCCGCGTGAGGTGCTCGCCGACGTCGACGGGCACCATGTCCACCTCCTGGAGCAACGCCTTGGCGACGCCGAACAGCTGGTGACCTTGGACGTCCTCTTCGAGGTGCAACTTGGCCAGGAAGCTCAGTGAGTCGAGGTCGCAGTAGGACATGTCGATCTTCTTGTCCATCCGCCCCGTCCGGATCAGCGCCGGGTCCAGCTTCCCGACGTGGTTGGTGGTGAAGACGACGAGGCGCTCCTCGCCGCACGCCGACCAGAGCCCGTCGATGAAGTTGAGCAGGCCGGACAGGGTGACCTTGCTCTTCTTGGTGTCCTGCTTGTTGGGTCGTCGGCGTGGTTCCTCCTCGTCGTCCTCCTCCTCCTCCTTGGTCTTGCGCTTGCCGGTGAGGTCGAGCGAGCAGTCGATGTCCTCGAACACCATGATGGACTTGCTCTTGGTCTCGATGAGCAGCTTCCGGAGGTCGGTGTTGGTCTTGACGGACGTGAGCTCCAAGTCGTAGACGTCGTAGTCGAGGTAGTTGGCCATGGCCGCCACCATGGTGGACTTGCCTGTGCCCGGCGGGCCGTACAGGAGGTAACCCCGCTTCCACGGCTTGCCGATGCGGTTGTAGTAGTCCTTCTTCTTGGCTGGGTCCATGGCCAGCTTGTCGAACGTCTTGGGGTGGGTGAACGGGACATGGGTCCAAACGTCTTGGTACCAGCTGCACGTATATATGTAGCCGCATGCATGCATGACGTATGCCTTAGTACGCACGTTATTCATTAGTTGCATTATTTATGGTTCAAAAATAAAGAAAGTACATACCCGTCGTCGTAGCCTGAGCGGCTGATGTTGGTGTAGAGCCTGCGCTGGCGGTTCTGCACCATGACGGCACGGCCTTGCCTGCGGACATGCTGGAGGTAGCTGCCGAGCACGAGGTCACGGTCGCTCTCGTGGAACTCGAGCTTGTAGGAGCGGCGGTCGGAGCGGGACGAGGGGTACCAAGGGATGGCGTCGCGAGGCGGCGCCACGGAGTAGGCCGACCACCACACGGTGGCGCCATGGAAGTCGTCGGCGACCTCCTCGCCGTGGACCATGCTGAGGACGAGCTTGTCCCTGTCGGCGGCGTTGTCCCTCTCGCCGCCGGTCTCGGCGCGGAGGTGGCGGACGCCGCGGGTGCCGCTGGCCGTGGTCAGGTACGACCTCACCTCCTTGTAGGCGTCGCTGCTCTTGATGCGCCCGCCCTCGTACTCCTCGAAGGTGACGGAGAGGAATGGGTCCACGTACGATGGCCTCGAGCCGACGGGCGTGGCGGCGGAAGTTGCGCGCGAAGAACCGCTGAAGCCGGATGTGCTCCAGGTTCTTCCACACTATGGTCCAGCACACGGCCACCACGCTTGTCACCATCCAGAGCTGGCTCAAGCTCGAGTACCCAGCAAACACATCCATTTCTCACAACTCCTAGCTAGCTAGCTAGCTAGCTAGCTGCTCGTGTGTGTAGTGTACTTGCTGCGTGCTAGCTACTGTGGTAGCCTGGTCCTTTTATTAGTTTCAGGAATCACTAGTTTCATTAGGACGATGCAGCACGTAAGTACGTAGGTCTGCACACGTGGTTGTGACGTACATTGTGCTGTCACTGTTTTTGTCTCCTGCTCCCAGATCCTAGCAGCAGCTAGCTGCTTGGAGCACACAGGAGGTAAGAGAGTACAGCTGATGAGCTGGGTGCCACCACCGAAGGGCCGAAGCATCGTTAACCAATAACCATTACTACCAAGTCTGTCTGGTGAAGGCTTGTACGGTTGTAAATTGCCGCCACAGATCCGATCACGAACTTGCACCTCGCTTCTTCCCCGGCCCATCAACAAAAGTAGCTGGTGTAGTCACTGTCTGCGTCACGACTCACGAGAGAGAGCATGGTCAGTCAGATTGGATTCCTCGTATCTCACTCGCTCGCGTGCTTCTTCAGGGTCTCAGGGATCAGCGGGCAGATCGATCACGAGGCTAGCTAGGGTGACGGCAGATGCACGACGAGTGTTGACGAGACGCTCTTGATCTTCTCCTGCTGGCTGCTGGCTAGCTGTAGAGACTTCTAGTGTCGCTGCCCTCCAAAATCAGCGTTTTCTAGCTCGGTTCACAAGTTGCGAAGTGAGATGGACCCTTTCGCTTGATTTATTATTCGCGGTTACTTTGAAGTTTTGGCTATAATTAAGCCTTAGCTTGCAAGTTTCTAATTCGTCACGTGCGTGCGTACATGTTGGACAACAAAAGTTTGAGTTGTCTCCTGAATCTTTCCATGTACGTCACTAGGAACACAAATGCTAGACAGCTGGCACAACGACCTATAATTAGTATAGGATACTAGTAACTACCTAGAAGATCCACCATTCGTATTAGGCCTTGTTTAGTTTGCGAAGTTGGTGCAAAGTTGGCGCACTAGGAAGCGTGTTCTGTGAGAGGGGACACGGTTATCAATGTGCAAAGTTGGTGAGAAGTTGGGGAACTAAACAAGGCCTTAGAAGAACCAAAATTATTCGTCCGTCTTGTTCTTGTCCCTATCTACGTCCGGCGTATCTATATGTCACGCCCTATTTAGTGTTGCATCATCTCCCATAAAGCAGGGAGCAGTTGCTATTGGCCTATTGCCTATTGATGGAGAGCCGGGTCATCTTTGGCCAAGATTAATTAACATATAAGAATCTTGCTAAATAGCAAGTTGCCCCCCTAATACAAATGACCTAAGCTTGCGGTCTGTTAGGTGTAGTCCACGTTCAAAGTTAATTATCGACAAGCACAACATAATATGTGTGCTTCAGTCCTTATATAGCATGAAAAGAGAGGGTTGCATTAGCTGGACTTCAAAGCTTAATCCATGGCTTTCATGGTTTTTCACAAAACACGACTAAACTTTAATACCTAGAGTCAAATGTAGCAGCCAAGTTGCGGGTATGAAATACGGAAATGCAAAATGATACTACTCTGATTCTGATCAAAATATTTGTCGCCATTGACCTTTTCTTACAAGGCAGTTCAGATTCTGCCATGGCTTTCTCCACCAAGGCGCGATGACTTTGCCAAACAGATCGCCATTCAATTCCTCAGAAAGCTGCCGCGAGATCGACGTGGAACTTGAACATGTCCTTTCTCAGGCAAGCTGCGAGACGTGGCAGTTTTAGAAAAAAAAATTCGAGTAGTTGTGGAAGACCGATCATGCGTGAGCATCAACAAACTGAGTTTTTTTTCTGACAAATTAACCCACATCGATCTTTTGCTTCAATACGCGCACTGAGCGACCGAGTACGGAAAAAAAACATAATTGAATTACTTTGATTTTTTGCTTCAAGATAATGCTCCCGATAACATATTTTGACAACTAGCTATGAGATCTGTGCAACAGTGCATCATCCCGGGCTTGTCACAAATTCAAACAGAAGAATAGGCATGAACTAGTGCTCCAAGAGCAGCCGCTTCATCTTGTTTCATTGGTTCCATCCCGTCAAAGTAATCCTTAACGAGTGTTAGTAGCTTTGGGATCATGGTGCTTCCACCAACAAGAATGATCTCACTGATCTTTGTGTTGGTCCTCTTCTTCTGTCGTGCGTCTAGCATGACTCCCCTCTTCTCTTGTAATAGTTGCATGATTATCCTCTTCTCCTCTGCCTGTAGCATGACTCTCCTTATCAAGGCGACGACTCTGCCAAACGTTTCGTCGTTCAGTTCCTCAAACTTGGACCGTGACAAGGGCTCCGAGGAATCGACGCCGTCGAAAAGAGACTCGACGGTCACCTGAACACGATCTTGGCTGCTCAATGCCTTCTTCGCACGCTCGCATGCCGCTCTCAGTTTTGCGAGAGCAATGCGATCCTCCCTGACGTCCTTTCCGTGCTTCGCCTTCACTAGCTCGACGAAGTAGTCGACGATCCTCTGGTCGAAGTCGTCACCTCCGAGGAAAGGCTCGTCCCAATACGCAAGGACTCCGAGAGAGCCACCCATGAGCGTGACGACGCTGACATCGGCCGTGCCGCCGCCGACGTGGACGACCAGCGCGTTGCCGCCCTCGCGCAGCCTCTTGGGGATGCCATAGGCGACGGCGATGGCGATGGGCTCGGAGACCGCGTCGGTGATGACGGCGTACTCGACCGGACGGCCGAGGTACTCCTCGGCCTTGTTCTTGAGCTGGGCGACCACCATGGACGCCACGTCGGTGAAGCCAAGCTCCTTGACCGCGCCATTATTGCCTGTGCCTTTCACCAGCTGGACGATCGGCGTGTCGGAGTGTCTTGTGCCCATCTTGTACGGAGCGCGCTCGATGGCTTCCTGCACTATGTCTTCCTCGTACATGCGGCGTCGCCTGTCAATTACATATATAGCGTCGGTGCCGGCGTGGTCCTTGGCGGCCTCGCCGACGAGGGCGGCGCCGTCGTCGGTGAAGGCTACCCAGGAGGGGATGCAGTGCTGGAACATGTCCACGGCGGTCTTGCCGGGGACGAAGCCGGAGATGCAGGAGTTGGTGTTGCCGAGGTCGACGATGACTACTTCTGCGGCCGGCGGGTACCACACCTGATCCCGCCTGAAGTGCCTGTGCATGTCCGGGAGATCGCCGTGGGGAATTCGGAGCCCGGACGCCGCCGGGGAAAACAAGCAAGCGAACGCCAGTAGTATCTGAACAGCATAAGACGCCGCCGCGTGGCGGCGATCGCCGGCAGCAGCCATTGCGTGCGACAGCAGATCGTGCCTAGTTTTGCTTCTCTCTTCCTGCCGACTTGCTTCCTCGGTTACAAATAGTAGATAGATATAGGCGGTGCACCGCTTGTGTGAGGTTTGCCGAGTACGAACCTGGTTAGGAATAGATCAATAACCGCGTGTGGCTCTGGGATCTGGATCTGGTGAAACGGGGAAGATAGTTCTTGGTCCGTAGGAGTACATGTCATCTTCAGAGACAGCTGCGGGGAATTTGTAATCTGAAATTTGACGCATGATTACTGGTGTCAGTCCCCAAAATTCAGAGTTTCAGGCCATGGGCAGCAGCAGATGTGCTCGTTAGTGCGTCAGATTTTTGTTGCGGTTGTGCGTGGTTATAAATTCATCGTAGCAAATAGTGGAGGAAGGGTTGAAAAATTCTTCTGCAGTTCTATACTTCTATTAGTCGTTGGTAAGGGTTGAAAAATAAATGGGATCAATCAGACGTAACACTGGCCGTTTACAGTGATTCTGCTGATTCATCAAACTAGCACAACAAAGGTCCTACTGATTTAGATGCTCTTGCATGTACTGCTGATTCATCAAACTAGCACAAGAACAGCACCTGTACATGGACGACCACTAGCATTATTTGTCTAGTGAATAATTACAACAGCAACAAGATCGATCTAGTGAATGTTTACAACAAAGCGTCGCTTGTGAATTGTGATAAATTTAATTATCAGAAGACTGGACATGAACCGCTGCTCCATGAGCAACTGCTTCATCCGGCTTCACCACTACGTTGAGCTCCTTCCCACCAAAATAGTCCCTGACGAGTCTCTGAATCTTAGGGATCATGGTGCTTCCTCCAACAAGAACAATCTCATCGATCTTGATCGTTCCCATCTCCAGTTCAGCTTGTACCATTGCTTTCTCCACCAAGGCGATGACTTTGCCAAACAGATCGTCATTCAATTCCTCAAACATTTGCCGCGAGATGGACTCCGTGAAATCCACGCCACCGAACAGAGATTCGATGCTCACTTGGGCACGATCTTGACTGCTCAATGCCTTCTTGGCACGCTCACACGCCGTCCTCAATTTCCCGAGAGCAATCCTGTCCTCGCTGATATCATTACCGTGCTTCGTCTTAATCAGCTTGACGAAGTAGTCCACGATCCCCTGATCGAAATCATCTCCACCAAGGAAAGGATCGTTCGCGTCCGCGAGGATTTCTAGGGATCCATCCATACGCGTGACGACGCTGGCATCAGCCGTGCCTCCACCGACATGGAGGACAAGCACGTTGCCGTTCTCGCGGAGCTTCCCGTCGACGTGGAGGCCGTAGGCGACGGCCGCTGCAAACTGCTCCGACACCGTGCGCACGACGTCGAGCCCGGCCATCTTGCCGGCGTCCATGGCGGCCCACGTGGACGGGTCATTGAAATGACCTGGGACGGTGACGACGGCGTCCCTGACCGTACGGCCGAGGTGGTCCTCAGCCTTCTTCTTCAGCTCGGCGACCACCATGGACGCGATCTCCTCGATGTAGAGCTGCCTGACCTCGCCGTCCATGGCCTTCACCTCGGCGACCGGCCAGACGAAGTCCCTCGCGCCGATCTTGTACGGCACGCGCTCGCTGAGTCTCTGCACGACGGCCTCCTCGAACTCGTGATTTAGCCTTAGGCCGAGCAGGCGCTTGAAACCGGAGACGGCGGCCTCGTGATGAGCGCCGGCGTAGTTCTTGGCGGCCTCGCCGACGAGGGCGGCGCCGTCGTCGGTGAAGGCGACCCAGGAGGGGATGCAGTGCTGGAACACTGTCTCCGGCTTGCCGGGTTCGTAGCCGGCGACGCAGGAGTTGGTGTTGCCTAGATCGATGACGATCGCTGGTCTGGGCCGCTGCCTATACCGATCTGGGGTGCTGTTCGCGTGCGTAGTCGCGAGATGATTGGGGATTTGGAGGCTTGACACCACGGCGAGCAGGCAGACGAGGATTAGCAGCAGCGCGCGTGCAATAGTCCTGACGACAGCCATTGCAACACAATAGGCCAAAACGAAAACGCATCCAGGATTAGCAGCAGCCAAGTTTGTTTATATAGATCGCGGCGGCGCGTGAGGGTTGTAAGCGCCGAACACTGCAGGAGGTCGATTCGGGTTCGAGGTCTGATTGGGTCAACCCAGAACAGAGCCAAGATGCCTGCATATCAGGTGATTAATACCGTTTCTTGTGAACAAAAAAAGTGCGGTAATTAATATAGGTCTAAATCAACATTGTTGAAACAATCAACATCAAAGGGACCATGAAGGGCTCATGGTTATGACACGTGCCAATATATAACATCCATGTTAGTGTGATCTCCTCCCACTCGGGCCCAACGGATCGAGTTGGGTCTTGATCTCGCGCCCTGATCGGGGGCGCCCAGCCCAAACATGGCTGACGGGCCCCTGTCGCGCAGCGCTATAAAGAGTAGGTGGGGGCCACTGGCTCCAGTCACGAGGTTCGTCTGAGCCACCACTCCCCACCTACACAAACCCTAATCCGATCTACAGAGGGTGCGACTGGAAGTCCGCCACCACCGCGACGTCCTCTCCGCCTCCACTGCATCGACTCCTCGGCGCCGCCCCTGCGTCGTGGTCGTCCACCACTGCTTCCACTACTCCAACAGACTACATCAACATGTCGAGCTCCTCCGCCAAGCTCGACGGTCGATCTACACTCCCCATCTTCATTTTTATTCATGCATGTCATAGATCTAGGATCTCTTATTGTTATTCGAGTTGTACCCAACTAGATCTGCTACTAGATGAAGTCCTAGTTCTATCAATGGTATCAGTCGCCTACTAGTCAGTAGATCTAGAGTTTGGGGAAGAAAAGAAGTAGCATTTCGATTCAAATCGGAAAAGGCAAATGAAAACCGAAACCCTAGAAATGAAACCCTAGCACCCAAATCCAACTTACCTGTGCGGCGTCCTTCGAGGCGCCGCCACCATGCACCCCGGCGAATCTCCTCGACGGAACCACGCGCAAGATGCACGCGGCGCCGGCAAGAAGGCCCGCGAGGCCACGAGCGGCGGCTGCGGCGGCGTGATGACGCCGTCTGTACGCACGTCGGGCCGGGGAGAGAAAGAAATGAGGCCCGGGAGACCTGCAACCGCAAACCATGGTGCGGCGGACTGGGCAACGCACCGGCCAAGAGATGCCGGCGGCGTTTATCACCGGCTTCGCCGGAGAGAGGAAGAGAATAGGTGCTTTGGGAAGGAGAAAGGAGAAGGATCGTCGGGCGGGCGGGGGAGGCGCGCCACGCTGGGCCACTTCGGCGGCCCGGCCGTCGGTTGTTGGGCTCTAGGCCCACGCGCTGGCGAGAGAGCTGGTTTTCACTGGCGGCTGGGCTGGAGAGGGAGCTGAGCCGTGCGGGCCGCGTGTGCGCAGGAGTAGAGCAGGCCGCGAGCAGGCCAAAACCGAGCCGGGCCGAGCGCTAAGCGGGCCGCGCATTTTGGTTTGAAGAGCCGTGCTGCTGGGCCGATCTGTGGGCCGCAAGCAGCGTGCACAGTACAGTTTTTGTTAAGATTTATTCTTTTCAGAAGCACTATATTGAGTATTATATGCAAATTTTTATCTCTATTTCATTTTGAACCAACGGGATAAATGTTTTAGAGAGTAGATGAGTTTATTTTGCTTCTGAATAGAATAATTATATCAAGTTTCCGCTGCGAGTTTTATTCTTTTTCAATTAAATTGGAACCAACGGGAAAATTTAATTGGAAAAAATAGTTGAATTTTAAGTTTATTATAATGTTGTTATTTTCTGACCAAAGTTGATTATAGCAATATTATAATGTTTAGTTCATGAGTTTTATGCATTTATTCTATTTCTAGCCAACGGTGATATAGAATTAATGTAGAAGTACATTGTATGTTTTAATTTTGACCAACGTTAAATTAAAGCATGCAAGAGCTGTTTTATTATATGTCCTCGCACTGTTATTTTCTGAATTTCTGGATTTCAGGAACTAACCACATGACCTTCATCTCGTCCATGGAGCCCCTCAATGGAGGGAACTACGCTTCGTGGAAGGAGAGAGTGGAGATAGCACTTGCGCTGTCAGATGTTGATCATGCTTTGCTGAACCCTTGCCCGGTCGAGCCAGTTGATCCGGTGAGGGCAGAGAATGAGAGCGAAGAAGACTTCGCTACAAGGGTGCGCGAACACGCGCCCTTGAGAATGAAATATGACCTTGAGAAGGCAAAGTGGGATCAGTCAAACCGCAAGTGTCTGATGGTGATCAGGAGCACTATTATGGAAGGCATAAGAGGAGCAATCCTAGAGTGTGCATATGCCACTAAGTACATGGGGAGGGTGAAGGCTCAGTTTACTGGGTCTTCAAAGGCTTCTGCTAGTGCACTAATCAAGAGATTAGTGAATGACAAGTACTCTGGTGGGGGTGTGAGGGAGCACATCCTGAGGATGAGCAACATAGCTTGGAAGCTAGAGGCTATGGGCCTGGGGCTGCCAGTTGACTTTGTAGCCTTTCTGGTTTTTGCTTCACTGCCCAAAGAGTTTTAGACTTTTGAAGTGAATTATAATTCACTTTCAGAGAAGTGGGCTTTGGACAAACTTATGGCTATGTGTGTCCAGGAGGAGGAGAGGCTTAGGGCTTCACGTGGTGATTCTATCAACTATGTGAAGCAGAACAAGAACAAGGGCATCTTTTTCAAGAATGCAAAACCATATGAAAAACCTCAGTGGGATGGGTCCTCCTCTTCAAAGTCCAATGGGAAAGCTCCACAGCAGGATTACCATCAGAAGCAAAAGCAGGTGGCACACGATGAGTGTCTCTGGTGCGGAAAGAGAGGACACTACCAGAAGGAATGTCCTAGTTTTCTGCAACATCTGCTGAAAACAGGTGAGGATATTATTACATTTGTAGATGAGTCCCTGTATTTGAGTTATTCAAAGTCCAATTGGTGGCTTGATTCAGGTGCAACTATTCATGTTGTAAATTCTTTACAGGGGGTCGCTTCGAGGATGATCCTAAGAAGAGGAGAAAGATGCATTAAAGTTGCAAACGGAGTTGATGCCGAAGTTGAAGCCGTTGGAGAGTTTTCTTTAGATTTGAATAATGGCTTTGTGCTTCATCTTAGTGATGTACTTTATGTTCCCTCATTAAGTCGAAACTTGATTAGTGTTTCTCGTTTGGATGATGATGGATATTATTGTTATTTTGGAGATGGCCGATGTGAGATTCGGCTCAATAATAAATGTGTTGGTCTTGCGTTCCGACAAGACAAACTTTATTTGCTTTCACTTGATGAGAATGTGAATGCTGTGAGTACTGAGATTGAGAAAGCTTCCTCGACTACGAATGTATGTAAATAGCGGAAGAGAATAGAAGATTCTTCTTCAAAATTGTGGCACTGTCGTTTAGGCCACATTTCGAGGGGGAGAATAGAGAGATTGATTAAGACATCGATTCTTCCGCCTTTAGAATTTTCAGAGTTAGAGTAATGCATCGATTGCATTAAAGGAAAGTATGTTAAGAAAATAAAGAAAGATGCCAAACGAAGCGCGGGAATTTTAGAGATAATCCACACATATATTTGTGGACCGTTTCTTGTGACATCTGTGGATGGTTATTATTCTTTTATAACATTCACGGATGATTATTCACATTTTGGTTATATTTATCCAATTAAAGAGAGATCGGAAGCGCTGGATAAATTTAAGATATTCAAGGCTGAAGTAGAAAATCAGCATAATCTAAAGATTAAAATTGTGAGATCCGATCGTGGGGGGAGTACTACGGTCGGCATACCCCATATGGTCAAGTCCCTGGACCTTTTGCAAGGTTTCTGCAGGAAAATGGCATAGTAGCCCAGTATTCTACACCGGGCGAGCCTCAGCAGAACGGAGTAGCTGAGAGACGTAACCGTACCCTGATGGATATGGTGAGAAGTATGATAAGTTACTCTACTTTACCGATAAGTTTGTGGATGGAGGCGTTAAAAACCGCCATTCATATTCTTAATCGAGTACCAAGTAAGTCGATGCCTAAAATACCGTATGAGTTATGGACAGGAAGAGAACCTTCACTTAATTATTTAAAAGTGTGGGGCTGTCCAGCTGAGGCTAAAGTGTTTAACCCAAAGATTGGGAAATTAGATCCCAAAACAGTCAGTTGCCATTTCATTGGCTATCCAGAAAAGTCGAAAGGTTATCGTTTATATTGTCCTAACAGACACACAAAGTTTGTGGAAACGAGACACGCTGTCTTCTTGGAGGACGAGATGATGAGGGGGAGCATGGTACCCCGTGAGATCAGGCTTGAGGTGAAGCGGGTATGTGCGCCCACTCCGATGATTCAGGAGCCGTTCTTCTCATTACCTGTTGTCAATGCATCGGCAGTAGAGAGAACTGTCATTGCAGCACCTGTTGTTAGTTCTCCGGTGGCAACAACGAGTGTACACGTGGCACCTGTCCTTCAGGAACCCGTAGAAACCGTTGTCGCACATCAGGAGGAGTTTCAACAGCCCCATGAGGAAAATGTGCCAGATAATGAGGCTCCTAGAAGGTCTCAGAGAATCAGAAAGCCAGCAATACCTGATGACTATGAGGTTTATATTGCTGAGGAGTATCAAATGGAGGGTGATCCCACCTCATTTGAAGAAGCCATGAGAAGCGAGCATTCATCAAAGTGGCTTGAAGCCATGCATGATGAAATGAAATCAATGAGGGCCAACAAAGTGTGGGACTTAGAGGAAGTTCCCAAAGGAGCCAAAACAGTAGACTGTAAATGGGTCTACAAAACTAAACGTGACTCCAAAGGGAATATTGAAAGATATAAAGCGCGACTTGTGGCAAAAGGTTTTTCGCAAAGAGAAGGGATAGATTTTAGGGAGACATATTCTCCAGTCTCTTGCAATGATTCTTTTAGAATCATAATGGCATTAGTGGCACATTTCGATCTAGAATTACATCAGATGGATGTAAAGACAGCATTCCTTAACGGGGAGCTGGAAGAGAGAGTATACATGAAACAACCTAAGGCTTTGTTGAGAAAGGAAAAGAAAGCATGGGTTGTCACTTGAAGAAATCCATCTATGGGCGGAAGCAATCACCCAGACAGTGGTATTTAAAGTTTAACGAGACAATAAGTAAGTTTGGGTTTGAAGCAAATATTGAGGACAGTTGCATGTATGCAAAGTTTAAGAGTGGGAAATATATTTTTCTTGTTCTATACGTGGATGACATTCTACTAGCGAGTAGTGATGTCAAAATGCTATGAGAGACGAAGAGATTCCTGTCCTCAAAGTTTGATATGAAAGATCTTGGTGAAGCATCATTCGTTTTAGGAATTGAGATTCACCGAGATAGAAGAAATGGGATTTTAGGATTGTCGCAGCAAACATACTTAGAAAAGATTCTAGAGAAGTATTGTATGCTTGCGAGTAAGCCTTCACCTGCTCCAATAGTCAAGGGCGATAAGTTTGGAAAGTTCCAAAGTCCAAAGAACAAGTACGAGATCGATCAAATGAAAGCAGTTCCATATGCTTCGGCTGTCGGAAGCTTACAATATGTTCAAACGTGTACTCGCCCTGACTTAGCTTTCATCACCGGGGTACTTAGCAGATATCAAGATAATCCAGGGCCAGAGCACTGGAAAATGATAAAGAAAGCTTTGCTTTATGCGCAAGGCTCATAAGGCCTCATGCTAACGTATAGAAGAACTGATTCCCTAGTGATAAAAGGGTACTCAGATGCAGATTATGCTGGAGATATAGATGATAGAAAGTCCACGACTGGCTATATCTTCATACTAGCCGGAGGAGCTATATCGTGGAAAAGCTCAAAACAAGAGATTACAGCAACATCAACGATGTATGCTGAGTTTGTAGCATGCTATAAGGCCTCGGGGCAGGTAAATTGGTTAAAGAAGTTTATACCCGGGTTGAGAGTGGTAGACAGCATTGAGAGACCACTAAAGATTTATTGCGACAATGAGCCAGCAATATACTATGCTTACAACAATAAAACAAGTGCTGCTGCCAAGCAAATTCGATAAAGTTTTATTCGTTGAAAGATAGAGTCCAGGATCACACCATAAGACTTGAGCATATAAATTCAAGAGAAATGCTTGCGGATCCGCTACCACCCAGTGTGTTCAGAGAACACTTAGCCGACATGGGTTTACGGGAAAGCCTATGATTCCTGGATAGATAGGGCCTAGTGAAGAATCCGTTTCAAAGTGAACATGTGTTTTGTGGCTGTTAGTCCAACGGGAAATTACCGTTCTGACGAGGCATGCTCAATGCACTTATTTGTGATGAAATGGGTTAAGATCAAAGTCGACGCAACTAAGTGTAGTGAGGAAGGTAAGGTGAGATCAAGGGGGAGAATGTTAGTGTGATCTCCTCCCACTCGGGCCCAACGGACCGAGTTGGGCCTTGACCTCGCGCTCTGATCGAGGGCGCCCAGCCCAAACATGGCTGACGGGCCCCTGTCGTGCAGCGCTATAAAGAGGAGGTGGGGGCCACTGGCTCCAGTCACGAGGTTCGTCTGATCCGCCACTCCCCACCTACAAACCCTAATCCGATCTACAGAGGGTGCGCTGAAGCGACGGGAAGTCCGCCACCACCGTGACGTCCTCTCCGCCGCCACTGCATCGACTCCTCGGCGCCGCCCCTGCGTCGTGGTCGTCCACCACTGCTTCCACTACTCCAACAATCAACATGCCAAGCTCCTCCGCCAAACCCGACGGTCGATCTACACTCCCCATCTTCATTTCTATTCATGCATGTCATAGCTCTAGGATCTCTTATTGTTATTCGAGTTGTACCCAACTAGATCTGCTACTAGATGAAGTCCTAGTTCTATCAATCCAATCTAAATAATATAAAGATACGGAACCAAACATAGACATATTTTACTATTTTAGCGTACGCTTGAAGCCACACCGAGACTAATGATAGCGAAATATCAAACTGGGTTACGTACGAGCCCGTATCATGATACCATACCAAACCATACTACATCAGATATGATCTGCAATTAACAGAGGTGAATTTACAAGACAATGAGATTAAAACCCTTCAATACTTCAACTGTTCGGGGAAGAGCGAGATGTTGAAACTCTTCGCCCCTTGACTTGTGTTGATGAACGAGCCAAAGACTGCCTGCGTCCACCTCGAGGGTCACCCCCAAGCAACAGTCTCCGACGCTGCTCACTTGCTTTAATTGCGGGCTTGAACATCCAAAAATACCAGAAGCAAATAAGTCCCATCAAAATGACTGCAGCAGCAGCAGCGGCAGCAGCGAGCCATCCGATCTTGGAGATGCCATTGCTGGTGCCACGAACCAATGCACGATCCTTATTGGCAGAGGCACCCATGTCAGGGGATGATTTGCTTCTGTTACATGCTGTTGAAAGGGAGACAAAAGAATTATTAAATAGCAAAGAGACTCAAAAATGACTGCAGATGGATTGGTAATATCTTTAAGCTTGAATAAAAAACTAACTCAGAAATGTACCTGTTACACATCGGGGATTGGGAAATGACCATTCGGTGACTGTGCGGCTATCCTTTCCTTTGCATAAAACGTAGGCGGTGACCAATTTGGGGGATGATCGAGTTTGTCAGAAGTGTTAAAATAAGTTTGAATAAATGTTTTTCAACCCTCAACTATCATGTTTGTCCAATTTTCCACCTTGAACAACAAAACGAGACACTCCACACCAACCAACTATAAACTGGACACTTTACCCCCTAAGACAAAACCACTTTGGTTTTGGTACATGTCACGATCCTATGTGGCAAATTTTGCATAGTCAGCATCTTATGTGGCTTGATGGGCTGAAATCCAACCCAATCGTCCGGCCATCCCCGTCTGAAATCCTAGTTCAGCGGCGGCCGACTTGGGCCTCGGCGTCGGCGGCGTCGTGGAGCTCGCCATCGGCGGTCGACGTGAGCAGTTCATGCGGCGGCCGACGAGGGAACGAGCTCGGCGTCGTTGAACAGCAGCCTGCGCAGCGCCTATTGCTCCTCTACTCCCTGTCCGGCGGAACTCAAGCACCATGCACGCACCAGACCGTGTACCACCTGTTTCTCTTCTACTTCTCTCTTCCTCTGACGCTACAGCTCGATCCGGCGGGGAGCAGCTCAATCCGACAGCAAAGGACCACCATGGGAAGGTCCGATTCGATGGAGGCTCGGTCATCTCTCTCCGATTCCAAGGCCATGGGGCTGCCGCGAAGCTCATCGGGCCCAAGGCCATGTCAGATGTAGCTCGGCGACGGAACTGGGACTCCTCCTCCGACCCCGCTTCTTCTTCGAGGACGGATCGGCGGCCACTACACAATGGCGGTGTGGGGCTTGGCGAGCGGAACAGCAGCAGGGGGGCCAGTAGCTCCACCCTTGGCAAGTCCGACGCGTCGGCGAGGAGCAAAGGGAAGACAGATATTACAAGGACAATTTTGTAATTTTGATGGTTGTATTTTTGTTCGAGGAACAGCATGGCAGCCACACCAGCTAAACTATTGCCACGTCATAACGAAAACCAGACTGTTTGGGTTAAAGGGAGTAATTTGTCTGGTTTGGAAGGTTGAATGATGTGTGCTATTTGGTTTTGTAGTTTAGAGTTAAAACTTGTCCATTTTAGAAGTATTGAGTGAACTTCAACTACAGTATGTCACAAAGAATAGTAAATAAGAGCACTCGCCAGTCGCCACCTGGTGACCGCAGTTTTTTTTGGAGTCACCGCAAGTTGCTACCTTCGAGAAGGCGGAGGGAGATGGCCGCTCGTGTGCTGTATGCAATGCATGACGACGCGGCCAGTAACAAACAATCGAAGAGGAAATAGGTTAGGTGGTGACCTCGTTTTGCATGCGTCTGTCACCAATGTATCCAAATTATAAAGGAGTACAGCTTATTCGTCGCAGACTGCAGATAAGCAAATATTGATTTTGATTGATTTGCTATGGAATCGCTACTGCTTGTTACGGTGGTGCTTGCTCTGAGCTACGTGATCCCGCCATGCATCTGTGCTGGAGCGTGTTCTTCATTAACTCACGGTAATCCTCATCGATTCTTGCCCATGTTGTTCTACATATAATTGTAAACCAAGAAAAATATTAGCATGTAATTTTCCTGTCCTGGTAACTATTCAATGGTTCTCTGTTGGTATCTACAAATATATAGCTTTGCTCTTTCTTTTGCTATCGAAGTATTCACATAGCTAAGTGCCTCATGGCATATCTCTGCAACTAAAAACTCAAATATTAAGCAAAATAAACACGTCGCCTTATTATTACCAAATTGTCGTCCATTCTTCTGACACTTGTGTAGCAAAATATTCAGATAAGTGGCATTGCCCTATTTGCCCTATTGTTTATATTTTCTTTCTTTACTGCTCTGTTTTTCCTCAGATGATTTCTTTACTGGCTTTGCAACATGACCTGTGCGGCAACCCCTAAACTCGTCAGAATTAACTGACCTACTTCGTGAATTATGTTTGATGGATAGCAGGTTTGGGCGGTCTGAACAAAGATGGCGCCTTCCACTTTCCCGTGTTGCACAGAAAGCACCCCTGCATAGACGACCCATCGCCGACGGTTCACGCAGCAAGCGTGTCAGACGCAGGCACCGTGATCGGGAACAACAAGATCCATCAAGGCAAGTACTTCATGGCCATCAGCCTGGGCACCCCTGCCGTCTTCAACCTCGTCGCCATCGACACCGGCTCCACCCTCTCCTGGGTGCATTGCCAAAGGTGTCAGATCTTCTGCCACAAGCAAGCACCGGAGGCTGGGGCCATATTCGACCCTCAGAACTCCACCACGTACCGGCACATCGGCTGCTCGACCGAGGACTGCATCGACATCCACCAAGACAATGGCGTCCCCTACGGCTGCATCGAGGAGGCCGACACCTGTCTCTACATCGTACGGTATGGGTCGTCGCAGTACTCGGCCGGAAAGCTTGGGAGAGACCGGCTCGCTCTTGGCGGCGCCGACAACTACACCGTCGTCGACGACTTCATCTTCGGGTGCAGCGAAGACGACAGCTTCAAAGGCTACGAGGCCGGCGTCCTCGGCTTCGGGAACAAGAGCTACTCCTACTTCAACCAGGTGGCTCGTCAGACGAGCTACAACGCCTTGGCCTACTGCTTTCCCATCGACCACCAAGCTGAGGGGTTTGTCACCATCGGTCCGTACCCTCAGAAGCTGGAGCTCGTCACCCCGTTGATCCTGGGATACGGGCGGCAGCTGTCGCATGTGTACTCCATCCAGCAGCTGGACATGATGGTCGACGGGAAGCGGCTCGACGTCGATCCTTCCTTCTACACGCGCCGGATGATGGTCGTTGATTCCGGTACGGATGTCATCTTCATCTCACCCCCTATTTTCTACGCTTTCGATGATGCCATGACGGCGGCCATGCAAGTTAAGGGGTATGTCCGTGAATATGGCAATGGGGCCTGCTTCACGTCTGCCGGAGGCAAGGCGGTGAACTGGAGAGACTTGCCGACGGTGGAGATGAAGTTCATAAGGGCCACCCTGAAGCTGCCACCGGAGAATGTGTTCCATGATGAGCAGCCTCCCGGCAGGATCTGCTTGGCGTTCCAGCCTGATACCTCTGGTGTGCAAGGTGTTCAGATTCTTGGCAACAAGGCGCTGAGGTCGTTTAGGGTTGTGTATGATCTGCAGAAGATGACCTTGGCCTTCCAAGCACGGGCTTGTTGAACAAAAATCAAAACTAGTCTTGGGTGGTCCACTCAAAGTCGTGTGCTTCTCTGTTTGGCCGTACCTCTGTCTGGTTACTGCTCTGTCTATTTATTCGATTTCTTTTTTGTCTAGTGGAGAATTTCGGTTCGGCATTACTCTGTGCTTACTTATGAAAAGTCATGCTTCCAAACTTGCATCCGTATTCAGCATCGTTAAACGCTACAGTGTAAAACAAATAAATAGAATCCATTTACTTGAATGATCCAAGGGATTAAGGGAAGGCAGCAACCAACACTGAACCACACTGATCAGGACCATTAAGAAAACAGTATACCTGTTATAGCCCATGGATGCTGACGATTCTTCAGCATCGGAGGTTTCATGGAATCCTTTTTCGTTTACCTTTATCTTTACCTACTGTAAAGTATGTAAGGTTTCTGCCCTCTTTTTTTTTATATGTCCTGGGCTTGGGCCGCAATCACTTGTTGGTCTCATGGCACCCCCGCAGGCCCATGTAAGCTCAACGGCTGAATCCACCGAATCGCATATTCGCATCTCCTCCTCGCCGTCAACCTGTTCGATGCCCTCCGCAGAAGCTACCCTCGCGCCGGCCCGTCAGCATAGATTGCCTCGTCGGCCTCCACAGCGGGTTCCACCTCTCGCACGGCCGCACGCCGGATTCACCTCGCCGGGGCTCGCGGTCTACGCCGCTCATGATGCGGCGCCACCTACTCCGTCAACTCGTGATGATGTGGCCTTGAGATAGCTCGTGTGGAGGAGGTTGCTGCCGTGCCGCCGCAGCCACGCTGGCTCTAGAGCTTGAGCGAGAGACGCTGGCCAAGTAGCTCTTGTGGGCTGAGGCTTGATTCGTCGAGGGAGACGCAACGCAAACAACGGTGGCGAGTGAGCGATGGTTCACGCGAGAGGATAATTCATAGGATTTGGCCTTTGTTTCTTAGAAAGGCCTTGTTTTTTTTTACTATCTTTGTTCTTTAGTGCGAAAAGAGTTGGACTTATTAAGCCCAACTTGATACCTTGCCCGCTCATGGGCCTGCCGCTTGCAAAGTTGCACTGCTGGGTTCTTCAGTCAGCGCTTGATTGTGATTCCCATGCAGCATCTTGCTGACTAATCAGATGTATGTAAACCCTAACAGCAAAACATTTAGTTGCTCTGGATGCAGACTAAATTCTCAATGCTATTTGGACTAAGCGACATGGTCAATTGGTCATGTTCACTCACAAGTGACCATCGCGCTGCACAACAGTGGTGTTTGCCTAAGGTGGACCACTGTGAAATGAGAAATTGGTTATTTTGCCAGCACCAAGAACGGGTTTCGCTACAATGCCATTAAGTTTTTGGGCTTCGCTCGTTTGCCCTTCTCAAGCGTCGCACTCCCGCTAAAATGCCCTGCGGACCAAATCTCCTGTTTAGGCCATCTTTGTTCCCAGTTTTACCATTCTGCCTTTCCTCTTTTATTTTCACAGTCACAGCAGCACGACGATGCAACCCTATCCATTCGCACGCGGTCCAGTACGTCCATGGCAGCCACTGCCGCCGCCGGAGATCTCCCGCCGCCGACCCCGTCCGCGCCAGACGCCGCCACCGCCGACCCCTTCAGTCCACGCTAAGGTGAGCCTGGATCTCCGCATTGGCTGGATTAATTTGTGGATTTCGTGGGTAAAGTGTTTACCTAGGGTTTGACAGGAGTGAGATGCAGTGACTCTGCTTTTGCTATGGATTGCAATCAGAATGATCTAGTGACAGGGTATGATGCATCATTATTTCTCGTTGTGCATACCAGCAACAGTAGAGCTATCTCGTGTAGTGTTCTCTCTAATCGGTGTTTTTAGGCTCGATCCGGAGCCTGAGCTTAGTTTAGTGGCTGTAGATGCTGGCATACAAGAACATCAGAGCCATCTCGTTAACTGGGATGAACTACAGATTGAGGAAAGGCAAGATGATGAAGTGGAAGGAAGGATAGAAGTTTCGATGAGGATCAGGTGTATCGTCTTCTGGGTCTGAGAACCGATGATGATAATGGTAGTACAATCCCTGATGTCGATGCTAGAGGTGCAGCTAACCCTGATATTGACACTAGAGGTGCAGATATCCCTGATATTGATACTAGAGGTGCAGCTATCCCTGTTGATGATGCAATACCAGAGGAGAGGGTGCTGGTATATGACCCAAACAATCCATGCATGGATATTGGCACTGTGTTCCCCAACATGGTTGATTTTAGATTGGTTGTGAGGCAGTTCGCCATCAATAAACAGTTTGGACTACACACTGCGAAAACTGACCCAGAGAGGTTTATTGGGAAGTGCTTGGGAGAAGTTTGCCCATGGCGTATTAATGCTCGAAAGTTGAAAAAATTCAAAAATTGTTATCGTATAATTTCTTTTTTTATTTATTTTTCTATATGCATTCCTTTTTTTTTAGTTCTGGATATGTTTTCTAATTTTTTTTTTTTTGGCAGATTACAGCTTTGACTGACGAACATAACTGCACTTCCAGTGCGAGGAGAATTACTACTACACCCACTGTTGCCTGGGTTGCTTCAAGGGGGATGAAGTATCTTAGGAGGGACCCAAGTATGGGCGCAAATAAACTACGGGATGCGCTGCAAGAGGAACACAAATGCACAATTGGATATGACACCGTGGCAGATGGGAGAAATATTGCACTGAAGAAACTGCATGGCAGCTGGGAGGACAGCTTCCAATTGCTGTACAATTGGACGGCAGAGGTTCTGAAGCACTCACCAAACAGTATTATTGAGATTGACACCCTGGAGGTTGATGGCAAGGTATACTTCTACAGGTTCTTTTGTGCTTTGAGTCCTTGTATTGAGGGATTTTTAGAGAGCTGCAGACCTTACCTTAGTATAGACTCCATTGCATTGAATGGTAGATGGGATGGACACTTAGCATCAGCCACTGCTCTAGATGGAAACAATTGGATGTACCCTGTTGTATTTGGCTTCATAGATGGCGAGACAGGTGATAATTGGGAATGGTTCATGACTCAGTTGCATAAGGCCATAGGAGACCTACCTCATCTGGCAATTTGCACTGATGCATGCAAAGGCCTAGAGACAGCTGTTAAGCAAGTGTTTCCTCATGCTGAACATAGAGAGTGTTTTAGGCATCTTATGCAGAATTTCTTTAGGAAGTTTGGGGGTGATTCTTTTTCCAAGATGTATCCTGCAGCTAGAGCATATAGAGTTGAAGTATTCCAATATTTCTTCAATTCTGTTAAAGAGTCCAGTGATGAAGTGTTGCCATGGCTTCAGAAGCATCATAAATTTTTATGGATGAGAAGTGCATTTAACCCTATATTCAAGTGTGATTACATAACCAACAACCTTGCTGAATGTTTTAACAATTGGATTAAGGACTCGAAGGACCTTCCTGTTTGTGAGCTTGCTGATAAAATTACGGAGAAGATAATGGTACTATGGAGGAAGAGAAGGCAGATTGGACAAAAGCTTAATGGGAGGATTTTACCTACAATCGTTTGTCAATTGAAAATGAAAACCAAAAACTTGGGTCACTTGACAGTTATTAGTTCTGATAGTATTGCTGCAGAGATATGGGAAGTGAATACCATCCATAACAGGCATGTAGTGAAAACTTATCTCCATGAGTGCACATGCTTTGAGTGGCAACACACTGGAAAGCCATGTCAGCATGCTTTGGCTTTGATTACAGCTCAAGAAACCGTGGATGTGGATCTTGAGCCATTTGTCCATGAGTACTTTTCAGTTGAAAAATTCAGAAATGCATATAAGAGATTAATAGAGCCACTCCCAGATAAAACTCAGTGGCCACAAGTGCAACTTGCATCTAAAGTTGAGGGACCATTGGACAAAAAGGCTGCTGGGAGGTACAGGAAGCTGCGGATAATGAGGTTGATAATGCTGCCGCCGAGGAGGCGGCTCTGCAAGCTGGTAAACCTAAGAGGCAATTAATACGAGGGAAAAGAACATGCAAGAGGTGTGGAGAATTAGGACACACTGAAACAAGTTACAAATGTCGGCTAAATGGGACAAAGAAAAGGTACATTCTAGTTTCTTTGCATTATTAATTCGTTTCTCTCAAGCTATAATCCATTATTAATATGTTGTAACTCACAGGAAGAGGAACCCTAGGACAAATACTACCAAGTATGGGAAGAATGGTAACAAGTCAAGTCAAAAAGCTCCTGTGCATGCTGAAAATGCTCCTGCCGAACACCAAAATGCTCCTGTGCAGCCTCCTGTGCATCAAGAAAGTGCTCTTTGCATCAAGAAAATGCTCTAGTGATTCCAGATATTGCTCCTGTGCAGCCAAACAATGTCGCTCAAGCTGAAAATGATGTCACAGAAAAGGCCAATATTTTGGCATCAAGTCCAGAAAGGTTGACTAGAAGGTACTCCAATTCTTTCATGAAATCTAGTGAAGGGCCATTATTTTGGCATCAACCCATTATAATTGTTTTTGTGTTGCAGCAAACTTGCTGAAATACTTGAAGGAGGGCCAAGTACATTGCTAAATCGTTTTTCACCAAAGAAGCAAGCTAGAACTTCACCAAAACCAAGGAAGAAGCCTACAAATTCACAAAAGAAAATGCTAGTGAAGAACTTAACTCCAAGGAAGCCGAAGAAAACCTGAGATGGCATTTGTGTCTTGCTTGTGTTATCTGGACAACCTATGTATCATGTTATCTGAACCTTAGCTGTCATTTGTGTTGCTGTAACTTAAATGGTACCTATGTGTTCAGTGAACCTTTATGAAATCTATTATATTTCTGGAATATTATTGTGATCATGAAATTGTGCCAAAATAAGAAGGGACACATGATTTTCTGCAAAAGATCTTCTTCATTGCAAAGTCATGGTGCCATTACATTGAGTCTCCATTACAACACATGCTTCACTTGAGAACCATATAGGCAACTAAAACACCAATCACAACACCTACAAAGCCCACAAAAGCTACCTTCAGATTCCACACTTCAGTTACAACACTGTCAATTCTTTGGTTTAACAGTTTAAGTTCAGCTTTCATCTCAGAGCAACAGCCACGGCCAGATAACTCAGCCTCCAGTCCATGTTCTTGTGCTTCTGACTTCGCATTCGGCACATCAGGGCGAATGTAACTACAAGTAGTTGGATCACCCTATAATTCAAAAATTTCAATGAGAGCAGCAACAAGACAAACAACAAACCGTGAGGTCAACAATTGGGAGAATCCTTACCCATATGTTGTTCGAGCACTTAACAAACCACTGCCCATACGTATTCTTCTGCTTGCTCTGGATTCGGACCAATGAACCAACATGGCATTTGGGGCACTCACCGCTGCAGCTTGAGCCAGCTGAGGTTGCCTTCATCGCAGAAGCTATGGCGACGAGTGGACGGGGCTAGGGCTGTGGCAGCCGTCTGGGCACGGCGGCGGAGGCTGGCGCGGACTGATAGGGGTCGTCAGCAGCGGCGGTTGGCGCGTACGGGGTCGACGGCAGCGGTTGGCGCGTCCGGATCGGTGGCAGCGGACGGACGGGCCGGCTCGATGCGAGCGAGGAGCGAGCGAGCGGATTTGGTTCGTGAGTCCTGCCATGACCGTGAAAATAAAAGAGGAAAGGCAGAAGGGTAAAACTGGGAACAAAGATGGCTTAAGCAGGAGATTTGGTCCGCAGGGCATTTTAGCGGGAGTGCGACGCTTGAGAAAGGCAAACGAGCGAAGCCCAAAAACTTAATGGCATTGTAGCGAAATCCGTTCTTGGTGCTGGCAAAATAACCAATTTCTCGGTGAAATAAAGTCTTTGCCTTAGATAAAGAAATAGAATTGAAAATGAAATCACAACGTATGGTGGTATCTTGTAAAATAAAAAAAATGCGTGCTTCGTTGTAAAGGTGTAGTGATATAGTTTTGTAACAAAAAAAAAATAACCATAACAATAAAGACCACGGTTAATTCAAAACTTAAAATAACTACTAATAATTTCATACTTTTCCGTCCACAACAACTCATATTTTTGCCCGTAGCAACGTGCATGTGTCCTAGTATTTAACAAAAGAGGGGAAATTGCTGAACACGTAATCCGACGAGAACAGCCACACGAGTCCAGAGTGGGGTTATCAAACCTAGCCAACTTCATACTCCGCAATGGCGCATACGCGGTGCCGCCACCAATGATCGGTTGATCGCTCCTCTGCTTGGGATGGAGCTCCAGATCCGAGAGCCACGCGAGCCAGGTTCTCGAATCCGAGTCGACCTCCTGCAGTGCTCGGCGCGTACAGCCCTCACGCGCCGCCGCGATCTATATAAACAAGCTTGGCTGCTGCTAATCCTGGATGCATTTTGTTTTGGCCTGTTGTGTTGCAATGGCTGTCGTCAGGACTATTGCACGCGCGCTGCTGCTAATCCTCGTCTGCCTGCTCGCCGTGGTGTCAAGCCTCCAAATCCCCAATCATCTCGCGACTACGCACGCGAACAGCACCCCAGATCGGTATAGGCAGCGGCCCAGACCAGCGATCGTCATCGATCTAGGCAACACCAACTCCTGCGTCGCCGGCTACGAACCCGGCAAGCCGGAGACAGTGTTCCAGCACTGCATCCCCTCCTGGGTCGCCTTCACCGACGACGGCGCCGCCCTCGTCGGCGAGGCCGCCAAGAACTACGCCGGCGCTCATCACGAGGCCGCCGTCTCCGGTTTCAAGCGCCTGCTCGGCCTAAGGCTAAATCACGAGTTCGAGGAGGCCGTCGTGCAGAGACTCAGCGAGCGCGTGCCGTACAAGATCGGCGCGAGGGACTTCGTCTGGCCGGTCGCCGAGGTGAAGGCCATGGACGGCGAGGTCAGGCAGCTCTACATCGAGGAGATCGCGTCCATGGTGGTCGCCGAGCTGAAGAAGAAGGCTGAGGACCACCTCGGCCGTACGGTCAGGGACGCCGTCGTCACCGTCCCAGGTCATTTCAATGACCCGTCCACGTGGGCCGCCATGGACGCCGGCAAGATGGCCGGGCTCGACGTCGTGCGCACGGTGTCGGAGCAGTTTGCAGCGGCCGTCGCCTACGGCCTCCACGTCGACGGGAAGCTCCGCGAGAACGGCAACGTGCTTGTCCTCCATGTCGGTGGAGGCACGGCTGATGCCAGCGTCGTCACGCGTATGGATGGATCCCTAGAAATCCTCGCGGACGCGAACGATCCTTTCCTTGGTGGAGATGATTTCGATCAGGGGATCGTGGACTACTTCGTCAAGCTGATTAAGACGAAGCACGGTAATGATATCAGCGAGGACAGGATTGCTCTCGGGAAATTGAGGACGGCGTGTGAGCGTGCCAAGAAGGCATTGAGCAGTCAAGATCGTGCCCAAGTGAGCATCGAATCTCTGTTCGGTGGCGTGGATTTCACGGAGTCCATCTCGCGGCAAATGTTTGAGGAATTGAATGACGATCTGTTTGGCAAAGTCATCGCCTTGGTGGAGAAAGCAATGGTACAAGCTGAACTGGAGATGGGAACGATCAAGATCGATGAGATTGTTCTTGTTGGAGGAAGCACCATGATCCCTAAGATTCAGAGACTCGTCAGGGACTATTTTGGTGGGAAGGAGCTCAACGTAGTGGTGAAGCCGGATGAAGCAGTTGCTCATGGAGCAGCGGTTCATGTCCAGTCTTCTGATAATTAAATTTATCACAATTCACAAGCGACGCTTTGTTGTAAACATTCACTAGATCGATCTTGTTGCTGTTGTAATTATTCACTAGACAAATAATGCTAGTGGTCGTCCATGTACAGGTGCTGTTCTTGTGCTAGTTTGATGAATCAGCAGTACATGCAAGAGCATCTAAATCAGTAGGACCTTTGTTGTGCTAGTTTGATGAATCAGCAGAATCACTGTAAACGGCCAGTGTTACGTCTGATTGATCCCATTTATTTTTCAACCCTTACCAACGACTAATAGAAGTATAGAACTGCAGAAGAATTTTTCAACCCTTCCTCCACTATTTGCTACGATGAATTTATAACCACGCACAACCGCAACAAAAATCTGACGCACTAACGAGCACATCTGCTGCTGCCCATGGCCTGAAACTCTGAATTTTGGGGACTGACACCAGTAATCATGCGTCAAATTTCAGATTACAAATTCCCCGCAGCTGTCTCTGAAGATGACATGTACTCCTACGGACCAAGAACTATCTTCCCCGTTTCACCAGATCCAGATCCCAGAGCCACACGCGGTTATTGATCTATTCCTAACCAGGTTCGTACTCGGCAAACCTCACACAAGCGGTGCACCGCCTATATCTATCTACTATTTGTAACCGAGGAAGCAAGTCGGCAGGAAGAGAGAAGCAAAACTAGGCACGATCTGCTGTCGCACGCAATGGCTGCTGCCGGCGATCGCCGCCACGCGGCGGCGTCTTATGCTGTTCAGATACTACTGGCGTTCGCTTGCTTGTTTTCCCCGGCGGCGTCCGGGCTCCGAATTCCCCACGGCGATCTCCCGGACATGCACAGGCACTTCAGGCGGGATCAGGTGTGGTACCCGCCGGCCGCAGAAGTAGTCATCGTCGACCTCGGCAACACCAACTCCTGCATCTCCGGCTTCGTCCCCGGCAAGACCGCCGTGGACATGTTCCAGCACTGCATCCCCTCCTGGGTAGCCTTCACCGACGACGGCGCCGCCCTCGTCGGCGAGGCCGCCAAGGACCACGCCGGCACCGACGCTATATATGTAATTGACAGGCGACGCCGCATGTACGAGGAAGACATAGTGCAGGAAGCCATCGAGCGCGCTCCGTACAAGATGGGCACAAGACACTCCGACACGCCGATCGTCCAGCTGGTGAAAGGCACAGGCAATAATGGCGCGGTCAAGGAGCTTGGCTTCACCGACGTGGCGTCCATGGTGGTCGCCCAGCTCAAGAACAAGGCCGAGGAGTACCTCGGCCGTCCGGTCGAGTACGCCGTCATCACCGACGCGGTCTCCGAGCCCATCGCCATCGCCGTCGCCTATGGCATCCCCAAGAGGCTGCGCGAGGGCGGCAACGCGCTGGTCGTCCACGTCGGCGGCGGCACGGCCGATGTCAGCGTCGTCACGCTCATGGGTGGCTCTCTCGGAGTCCTTGCGTATTGGGACGAGCCTTTCCTCGGAGGTGACGACTTCGACCAGAGGATCGTCGACTACTTCGTCGAGCTAGTGAAGGCGAAGCACGGAAAGGACGTCAGGGAGGATCGCATTGCTCTCGCAAAACTGAGAGCGGCATGCGAGCGTGCGAAGAAGGCATTGAGCAGCCAAGATCGTGTTCAGGTGACCGTCGAGTCTCTTTTCGACGGCGTCGATTCCTCGGAGCCCTTGTCACGGTCCAAGTTTGAGGAACTGAACGACGAAACGTTTGGCAGAGTCGTCGCCTTGATAAGGAGAGTCATGCTACAGGCAGAGGAGAAGAGGATAATCATGCAACTATTACAAGAGAAGAGGGGAGTCATGCTAGACGCACGACAGAAGAAGAGGACCAACACAAAGATCAGTGAGATCATTCTTGTTGGTGGAAGCACCATGATCCCAAAGCTACTAACACTCGTTAAGGATTACTTTGACGGGATGGAACCAAACATGAGGCTGAAACAAGATGAAGCGGTTGCTCTTGGAGCACTAGTTCATGCCTATTCTTCTGTTTGAATTTGTGACAAGCCCGGGATGATGCACAGATTACCTGTAATTATTTATGCTATATTTTCATAGCTTCTGTAGTTGTAAAAAATGTCTTATCGGAGGCATTATCTTGAAGCAAAATCAAAGTGATTTGATTCTGTTTTCTTTTACTCGGTCGTTCAGCTCGCGTATACTGAATCAAAAGATCAATGTAGGTTACCGGCTTAGCTTAATTTGCTAAAAAAAAAATCAGTTTGTTCACGCATAATCGGTCTTATACAACTACTCACAAAAAATTCTACACCTACCACGTCTCACAGCCAGGCTCGGATCAAGCATAAGCATTAAAGGGGGCTTTCTTCTTCCTCTTCTTTTTTCTTCTCAAAAAATAGAGGGGGGCTTAGGGGGTATCCAAGGGTTTCATGAAGGTAGGGGGGCTGGAGTGGCCCCACTACTCTCCCAAGCCCGTGCTCGCAACTTGCCATGAGAAAGGACATGCTCAACTTCCACATTTCCTTGTGGCAGTGAAATTCGTTTGGACCAGATGATTACTTTGATGGGAGAGAGCCAAACATAAGGGTGAAACCAGATGGAGCAGTTGCTCATGGGGCAATAGTTATTGTCCATTCTTCTGACTGAATTTGTCGCAATAGAGACATTGCATAGAGATTTAGTTGAACTGTCTATCTGATTATAATCAGACCTGTTAATTAGATCAGGTGGGATATACTTCATTGTAAGTTTGTACATACATCATACATGGTATAATCTTTCAAAATTAAGTTACATTATCGCAGCAGATAAATCTGCTAAACCAACACACTATATGTGCGGGAATCCCTTTGTGCGTCCACGCCGCATGGCAGATGGCGCTCACAAAGCAGAAAGCAATTGTTTTTTCTGTAATTTGTGTACGTATAAATGTCCCCGCACAAGAAAATAATTATGTTATGGAGAAAAAACTAAGCACCATGTTTCAAATGAACACCCACAATCATGGATAATTAGTCATAATCCTAGGCCTCAATTGGTAAAAAGTAACCTTAGATCCCTATTATGGGCAAATCCATGTCTGATTGATCCAAGGAGACGCTCGCTACTAAAGTAGTGGAATTCTCCTACACCCCGTTTGGATGTTGGCATGGGAGCTTGGAATCAAGAATTAGAATTGGCTCACACCAATGTTGTAGTTTGGATGTCACAGGAATTGAGAATTGGAATCATAAGCCAATACCGTGTGGAATTCCCTCCCGCTGCCAGCACTGTCCACCAAATCGGAGCCCCAACCCTCGGTATTGCGATGCATTCATCGTCTTCTGCTCTTCCCTGTGCAGTCACCTCTGTCCTCCCCCATTCGCTGGGCCGCGCACCCTTCCACTCCCCTCCGTTGCGCCGCTTGCCTCTGCCAGTAGAGCCGTGAGCTGCTCATGGGCCGTCCGCCTGCTCACCTCTACTGCCAAGTCATGCGCCACCGCTCGCCCGCCCGCCCTCTCTCCCGTTGATGGGCCAGCGAGCCGCTGTGCCCTCCCCCTCCCTTCGGCGGCGAGCCGCTGTCACGGACGGCGCAAGCTTTGCACAGATGCGGCCGGAGTAGCCCTTCCTACTTTCCTCCTCCTTGATGGGTGGACGACGAGCCACTCCTCGCCGCGGTCCCTCACTCCGTCGGTGGGCTTCCAAGTCGTGTTGCGCTCCCAACTTCTTCTCCGACGAGGTCTTGCGAGGACCGCACCAGCTTTGACCGGATGCGGCCAGCGCGGCCCTTCTTGCTCCCTTCATCGTCGATGGGTCGATGAGCCACGCCACACTCCCCTCCCTACGGCCTCCGCTGGTGGGCTGGCGACTCGTCATGCTCCCATCTTCTCCGGCGAGGGCGGCGCGAGCTCTATCCGAGCTCTGACCGTGGAAAGAAGAGGATGTGAATAGGGGCACTCAACTCTCAATTTCAGGACATATGCATCCAAACATGAATTGGATTTGTCTATCTAATAAAATTCCATCTAGTAATTTCATTTGCATCCAAACAATGGTTTTGGTATTGTCACTCAATACCAATACTAGTCTGATTTGGCATTTGATCCAATTCAATGCCAAGGCTCCCAATATCAACATCCAAACGGAGCCCTAATGTTATTAGTAATAAAACACTACCAATAGTCGTAGCACGAGGAATCCTCACCAGCAGGAATTGTAGGGAAAGTTTATACAAAACTTTGAATGCTAAGAGGAATTTAGTAGGGAAAAGTCCTTTGAATGCTGCCATCAGTACGGTAGGATAACCCCACATCATTAGAAGAAGTTTCAAAATCTGGTTGTGGGGCTTCTAGAGAATTATCTAATTGAAAACAATATATTATGGAGTGTGAAGAATTAGCAAGGAATATTGTTTCTCTGAGTTGGTTTAGCTGATCAATTTGTTCACTCGGTCGTTCTACAACCGCTAGGAGATTGATGACACTTTGGATAGATCCAAGAGGCTTCTAGAAGCATCGAGAGGGGGGAAATGCTTCTTGCCAGGTGTGCAGAGTGAAGATTCTCAAGCAAGTTTTCCATGCTGCATCATCAGTGAGGAACGGGCTCGGTCACCAATGACGTAGGCTATATAGCACCTAGTGACATCTGAGAAACAAGAATTACGTTCCTATCGTAATTAGGAGGGGATGACGGACATTTCTTCCGACATGTAATCATCATTGTAAGTTTGTGCATACATCATACATGATTACATATTTACATGCATGGCAATCTTTCAAAATCGAGTCCTTGTTTAACACTTTAACTGATGCTACTCCGACTGCCTTTCAAAAAATGAAGATGCTACTCTGACTGATTCATCGCCTGGCGGCTGCATGCGCGTGTCTTTAGTAGCGGCTGCTAAAGATAAAAGGGTTTGACGACCATGCCAAACCAAAACTTTCCCTTAGAAAAACCGGGGGTGGGGGGGGGGGGTGTAAACCAGCCAAAAAGTATGGTTTTATTAGTAGTTTACATTGTTGCTTTGTTTAAATCGCCAATGGAATTCAGGTTGTATATTCAAATCCTGCTTCCCGCCTCAATTACATGCTGTTCTCAATTTCGCATTGTCTTCGCACTGACGCCAGTTAACCAAGCGTCTTTCTTTTTTACTACAAACCAAGTTAAAGAATAGACAAAGGTTGTGGCGACCCGTGACGATCTTTCTATTCCGTCCCAAAATATAAATATTTGTTGACTTTTGAGCATCATGTCTAACCGTTTGTTTTATTTAAAAAATTATGATAATATATAAACAAATAAGTTGTGTTGAAAGTCTATCTAATCATAAAACAAGTTATAATAAAATAAATAATATTTTCTTAATTTCTTTTATTTAGACGAATGGTCAAGAAATTTAGAAATCAACGACCGATTATATTTTTGAAACGGATGTAGTACCATTCGATTTCAGATTTCTTTGCTTCCGGCAGGAATCAGTGCGGAGCGACAGGTGGTATACTACTGTAGTACGTACTATCTGACAGGAACTGAATGTGACGCGGAAAGTGACAACAACTCGGGTCAAAGTAGGTCAGCTTTCTGGAAGAATTGGGTACTGCTGACATGGACATACCAGCTGCCAACGACCTGGAAGTCAACAACCCAACGGTAGCTACGGGTACTAATGTGTAGTAGTGTAGTGCAACCGAGCTCTGTTCTACAGGTACAATGAGCACAAAGACGTGAATACACCATTACAGCTACTGAGCTACAGGCTTGCAGATTCCTAATTGTCACTCAAATGATGCATGTCTACAAGTATCTGAATCAAGGCACGTAAGCACATACCGTAAGAATTGTCATTCAATTGACGGTATGTTTCCACACACACGCAAAAAAAAAAAAGGATACAAAACAGCGACAAATTTGCAAATGTGGTGAAGAGATATGCGAATTAGAGAAAGACTCGTGGATCCTAATTTCGTGCATAGATAATGAACACAGCTAAACAAGTAAATTAATCGCCTTTTTGCAGTATGAACGCATGCACTATATCTCTTTATTCCCTTCATCTGTTGTTGTTCCAGTGCCTTTGCTAAATCTTTCGGTCTTACACACCGTCAAAATTGATGAACAACTGACCACGAGTCTCCCACCCGCTCAATGCTCGCCATGCACGCTGCTGTATCAGCTAGCGGAGACTATGATCAGCAGACCCAATAATTCCTTTTGACAAAAAAAAAGGTGGGGGATTTGCACATTCTTGACCTTTTTCAGAATTCATTGGCAAATCTTCACAGGTGTTCAAAGGTCACTGCTGGAAAATGCGTAGTGATCCAGGCCTCGGAGTATTTCAGTATTTTTGTGCTCGTGTATGCTGCTAGTACGCATCGAATCAATGGAAGTTCATACGCAACTCAAGCAAGCCACACCAATTGTTCTGTGCAGGGGAAAATGAAATCCTCCGTCACCTCACCTTTGCGTTCCGTATCAATTTGAGAAAAGGTCAGGCATTCCAGCCAGTATTGTTACTGCCCCTAGTTACCTAACCTCAGCTGCTTGTCAAAAGAATTGTCATTGCTCGTACTCCAGAATGCAAAGGTCAAAACACAAAAGAATGTCTGAACCCGCGGGAATTCAGGGTTGCCTGTCGAGCCTGTGCCTGATGAGAAGAAAAGAATACAAGGCGCCTGATCGCTCCAAACGGCTGCCCCTGGCATTAGCTCGCCGATTTGAAATTTTCTTTTGTGAATAAACTAAGCTGTCGTTAGTCTCAAGGTTAGCACATTGATCAACTGCCCGTCTGAATACGGTGCACTGTCCCTCTCTTTAGAGAATCCTCTATCTACCTAAGCCTGGTCCATGGACCCATGGTTGCTGCTGGGTTTTTGCGCTGTGCAACTGGCTACAACAGTTACCACTTACCTCTCACCCATGGTTGCTGCTAGTGCAATGATGTGTTCTTGATGCTACTTGGCTGTTTCGCAGGTTCAACAAAATCACTGTGGTTTAGTTTCTTGCAAAAGAAAACACAATTTACAGAAGTGGTATTGTATTATTGGAAATCCAAGTAGGAGTACACGTTTATAGACCAGGTCCATGGAAGAAGAGAGAAAATGGCACGTTGCTCGTGACATCCACCGCAATCACAGCAATCCCAACGCCGAGTCAAACAACGCACCTTAAAAACCTCGCCACCAAACGGAAGCGATCCCCAATTCATTCTTTCCCCAAACGCCATCGGCTCACGCGTCTCTCCCTCCCTCCTTCCTTCCCTCCCATGGCAGCTGCCGCCGGCGACCCGCCGGAGTCCACGCGCATGCGCATCGGCGACGACATCGCCTGGTCGGAGATTAACGGCGTCTACGACCGCGACGACTCGCTCAAGGAGAACACCAACCCCAAGTGCATCCTCAAGAACCACCCCCACCACAACGGCTCCTCGCAGCGGTTCTCCGGCAACCTCAAGCCCACGGCCGCGCCCATCATCGGCCTCTCCGGGAAGCTCGGCGCCCAGGGCGGGGGAGCACGGCGGCACCACCAGCACCCGCCGGCCATCTTCCCCAAGAAGGCCAAGACCGGCGGCGGCGGGCGCGCGCCCAAGACGGCCGTCCCGGAGCCCGAGTCTCCCAAGGTCTCCTGCATCGGGAAGGTCCTCTCCGACCGCGAGCGCGTCCGCCTCGGCCGGCCGCCGAGGACGCGCGGGAGCTCGAGGCCTCCCGGGTGCTGCGGTGGGTTCGGGTTCTTGATGCGGCGCAGCCGGTCCAGGAACAGCGCCGTGGAGTGCGTCGACGACCAATCCCCGCCTCCTCTTGCAGCGGCGGCGAGTCGGAGGGAGACTAAGGAGGCAGAGGAGGCGCCGGCGCCGGCGGTGCCGGGGCTGGGAGACATGCGGCGGTTGGCGTCGGGGCGGCGGGCGGCGGAGTGGGCGGCCGAGATGGAGGACGACGGACGCGTGGCGCGATCTGGGCCGTTGTAGCGCGTGCCAGGTGGTGGATAGTTGACGTGTGGCTTTCGGTCTGGTTGCTGTAGTTGAGCTGTGTACATAGTGTCTCTGCAAAATTAAGAAATTGATTGAGTTTTGGATAGAGAAATTTTCGTTTTGCTCTGTTGTGGCTCGTTGTAATTTTGCTGCAAGTTGGATTGTGATCTTGGAATGCACTAGTATTTGTACAGAAATCATCAGAATTTGCAGGTTTATTTGTATCCATTATTAATTTGTCGGTCACTTTTGCCATTGAAAGGTTCAAGATTCATACAGTCCCGTGCACCCAACCACCTGAAAATGAGTTGTGCACAACGACGACAATACTAGTTGTTCCTGCTTGGGCACGCAGGCCCTTTCTCATACGACACACAACTGTTGTTTAGTGCTGTCGAAATCATTATAATTACACCAATTTTTAAGACGATGAAACCGTCACATGATACATTAAATCAGTAAGGCCATTGACTGATGGTAGACAAAGTTTACATCTGGAAGGAGATGGTGCTGTTGGGCGGGTTGTAGAACTGGACGGTCCTGCCGTTGAGCGGCTGCGCCGGGCGGCCGTCGCAGGCGGGCAGCGGCGCCTTGAGCAGCTGCAGCTGCTCCTTGCTGATCTGCCTCACCTTGCCGAGGACGCTCCAGGTCACGTTCTCCGTGCACGGCGGCACGGTGAGCGACCCCATGTACCTGAAGTAGCTGCCGGTGCGCTTCTGCAGCGAGCGCAGGTGCAGCAGCCCCGCCTCCACGCGCGACTCCTCCTCGGCGAAGTTGCACTTGTCGCCGGCCATCTCGCCGAGCTGGCTCTTGAGCTGCATTAATTGTTAATAATATAATTGCTGAATTGCTGATGGTGTGTTCATCCACCACCATTTATGCTTCTTCATGCATGCTGAATTGCTTGCTGATGGTGTGTCAAATTAAAGAGAGATGCATAATATATGCATATATACATACCTGGTAGTAGAAAGAATCAGGGGAGCCGAGCTGGTAGAGGATGCCGATGACGGCGACGGCGCCATCGGCGGCCTTGTGGACGAGGTGGAGCTCGAGGGGGAATCGCTGGCCGTTGATGGTGTGGTCGGAGGGGGAGTGCCAGTGCATGGTGTCGAAGCTGTAGGCCTTGCCGCTGACGGTGATGGTGCCGACCTTGCCCTGGAACCTCACGGCGATGTCGTGCCCGTCGTTGACGAGCGTCGCGTTGGTGGCCGCGTACGTGCGCTCCAGCGTGTCGAGGTTGGGGTTGGGGACCACCTGCTTGGTCACGATGTCGATGGGGGATTGCTGCTTCCCTGCCCCGCACGCCTTGTACGCTGGGCTCAGCTTCCCCCAGTTCTCCGGCCCCGTCGCGCTCCCCGCCGTGTACCCGAACAATGTCGCCCCGCCGCTATCTGTTCGTCGTCGTCGTCATCGTATCGTTCATCGATATATATATATATAATCCCCTGTACTACTGATTGCGATGACCCAGCTGGGACGCGAATTGAATGTACTTACTGGAGAGAGCGACGGCGAGGGAGGACGCGGCGACGAGGATGCCGATGGCCGCACGGGCAGACGCCATTGAGTCGAATCGTGTGTGTTGGTCTCAGGAGAGTCGTCGAATCGAGAAGGCCGGCCGGGGCTCGCTTTCCGTCGTGCATATATGCACCGAGACTGGTGAGCGGACAGAATTTCGAGCGGTGGAAACCTGCTTGAAGAATTTAGCCATGCCAAAATTAGCTGCCTGCCATTCCATTGCCATGGAAGCTGTTCGTCCGCCTTTGGAAGGAAGAAAAGAGGGGGAGAAAGAAAGAGGTGCACGGGCTGCACGAATTGGGATTTGACCCAGCATGAAAGGCCCATCTCATTCTGTTCGGCCCAAGCGAAAAAGCTTGGATGTGGGCCGGCCCTATAGCTTAGCTTGATGTGTGAACATGATCTTGTGTGGTCGTGTATACCCTACGTTCATCAGATCGGGCTCCGGTCACCGGGGTCAGGACCGATATCGAGCGAGGCTCATCGATCATGTCGATCGAGAGTTCAAGGAGCCATTCAGTGTTGTTCATGTGTGTTTGTCTGTTTGAGATTCCCTAGCTGAGCTGAGCCGTGCCGAGCCCATGCATCGTCGTTTCATATATTTCTGACGCCTAGAAGAAAAGAAACGAAAAAGCTAGCGTGTGCAGCACTACACAGCAACGAACTATCGTCGTCTGTTTCGATCAACCCACGCACGCGCGCATGCAATACAATGCACGTACGCAAAATAAAGCAGCCAAGATACTGTACATGACATGGGCGGTGGCCGCCGTATGGGCACGAGCGCGCGTACGTCCCCCTCCGGCATAGACCGCTCTCGTCTCGTCGTCGTCGACGACGGCGACGTCCACGAGCTGCTGCGGTCTTTGCGGCGGTGCGGACCCACTCGCTCGCTAGTCGCTACCTTAGCGCGACGGCGAGCCCACCACTTGTAACCCGCCACGTCGGTCCACCGGCCCCACGAGCAATAGGAAAAAGTCTCCCACGCGTGCCAAGACGAATCCGCCGCAAGGTTAAAATGTTGTTCAGCGCGGGTCGGGCACGGCCACGGCCACGACTCGGGCAGCCAAAAGGGGTCGTCACTAGCTACTTGCACATCTATATCGATATTATTATATTGGTTTTTTTTTACTTTTAAACATGCTTCACCAAAGTCCTACCTATATCTATTTAGGGATAAGTCCGATTTTCAACCTTAACTATCGCGTTCGTCCGATTTTCACTCTTAAACTACAAAACCAGACAGCCCACACTAGCCAACTATGTAAACCGGACACTTTACCCCCTTGAGACAAACCACCCTGGTTTTAGCACATGTCAGCGTCCAACGTGGCAAATATTTGCACTGTAAGCATCCAACGTGGCACGAGAAGCATCTGATGGACCGTAAACAGGCCAAGATTCAGCCCAGCAGCCCACATCGACACCATATTTCTCTACCTGACCTGGGCACCGGTGGACTACTTGAGCGGCGACGGTGATAGCCGGAGCTCACCGTGCCCGGGGAGCTCGCGTTTCTGCTGGGCAGCAGATTGATGACCGGCGAGCTCGCGGTGCTCCCATCAGCACTGCATCCCCCAACGCTCCCCACGCTGTTGTTGTTGCCGCCAGAGAAAATCACCAGGCTAGATCCGGAGCGGCGCTGTCCGGGCAAGCACGGAGGGTTGCGGTCCTACGGGCGAGTGGTACCCCCGGGTGGATTCGGTGCCTCTCCACATGGCCGTCGCAGCCGCATGGCCTAGTGCTTGGAGGAGTCGACCGACGAGGACGAGGACGACGGCGGCATCGCGGCCAGGCGCAGCAACCGTCCGCCCTCCGACACGCGCAGCGCACTGCCCTCGGCAGGAGCGCGACAACAGCAGGAAGTTGGACGGTGAGGCGCAGGCGACACCGGCGCCGGCGTCGGGCCATCACACCACAGCCATGCCGGTGAAGGGGAATGGAACCGGAGAATAGAGAAGAAGATAGGCTAAGGGTAATTTGGTATTTTCCAATGGCCAATGAGTATGACACGTGGGTTCGATTATTGTATTTTTGTTGAGTGAACACGGTGGCGGACACATCAGCGAAACCACTGCCACGTCATCCCGAAAACCGGGTGGTTTGGTTTCAGGGGTGTATAGTGTCCGGTTTCGACAGTTGCATGGTGTAAGATATCTGGTTTTGTAGTTCGAGGGTGAAAATCGGACGAACGCGGTAGTTGGAGGTTAAAAATCAGACTTATCCCATCTATTTACATACGTTTTGCCTAAGCCCAAACATGCACTCGTTGATTTTACTACCCCAATTCCTTATTTTAAAAATTCCCAAATTCATTACATTTTCAAGCTTGGGAGAAGACAAACTTTAATTATACGGGAAATTAGTTATAGGTTTCGAAGACATATATACCTTTTTTGTTGAAAATTATTAAGGTTGTTATTTCGATGAGATATACACCTTACGTACGTATTACATAGTGTAGCGCACCATAGTTTCGAGATGACAAGGGTCATCAAAAGGAATCAAACTCTATAGTGTATCAGTAAAACTAAGCGGAAAAGTGTTGGCTTAAGAGGCTTGAACGAGTCTTCTAGCTACTGGAGTAGTCGGTAATTTGACTGACCAGCTGGTTCAGTGCACGTATGTCGCCTTTTATTGTCCGTCATGGTAGCTGTCGGCGATTTATGCTGACTAGGTTCTCGAGGGGGTGTCCCGAGAGAAGGGTTTAGGGAGAAGTCGTCGAGAATCTAGAGCCGAAGGTGACAAGAGACGGTTTAGACAGGTTCGGGTCGCCGGAGCGTAATACCCTACGTCCTGTATGGTGTATCTTGTATTGATGAGATGTTGCAATGCCTGGCGGCGTTGCCCCATGGTCTAATCTAGGGACCCCTGCCCTCCTTTATATATCCCAGGGGGCGAGGTTTACATGGTAAGACTCCTAGTCAGTTACAATTGAAGGGTCCTACTAGGATAAGGTGTCCTAGTAGGAGTCTAGCTTGATTAGGGAACCTGGGGTTTCTATACCCAACAAGCCCCCAAGCGCTTCATTGCCTGAAGTACAACCCTGCTGTGAGTCTTGGAATATTGCTGAGTTGTTTGCCAACTCGAGTTCTTCTGAAGTCATCCGAGTTCTCTCAGCTTGGTTGTATGAAGACTTTGAGGTGCTCAAAAACTTCTTGGAGAATCTTATTGGTGCGCACCGTAAAGGTGCGCCCAATTGGGCAGCCCCCGAGCCTCGTTTTGCTTTGAAGAAGGAATTCGAGGGTCTTCAATGAATATTTCCCGAGGAGCTTCAATTTCCGAGTTCTTTTGAACCCTAGCGTTGCCTCCGAGATTCGGTATTAACCGAAAAATTCCGAAGAATCTTTTATGACGTACCCGCAGCCCCCGAGCCTTGATCCGATTTAATAAATCGGATTAAGGATCTGGACTCCAGGATTTGTAGAAGATCTGATGTAACTCCGATGGAGCAAAGATGTCCGAGTACTTTGCTGAAAACGTACTCGACGAGCATCATGGTCCGAGTTCTTTGTTGAAAAAAGAACCCGGCTGGCGTGGTGGTCCGAGTTCTTTATGGAAAAAGAACTCAGCTGGTGTAGTGGTCCGAGTTCTTTGTTGAAAAAAGAACCCGGCTTGCATCAGCCCCCTAGCACAAAACTGCGCGGAACGATGGTGTGCCGAAGCTTGGTCTGCAAAAATAAAAATATTATGTAGAAAATGTTGAAGAATATTTGAAAACTGAAATTTATTCAGTCTTGTCGATGAATCGACAAGATATTGCGCATTGCGCAAAGACAAAAAATTCTTGGGCGTCTTGATCTTGTTAGGCCGCATATTTTCTCCGGGTAGTTAGCCTGTTACGTTTAAGCACCTATATTGCTAACCACTGCTCACGGAGAGGACGGCTTACCACAGACTACATTGCTCAGCAGGGAGGCTTATATGTAGGCGACACGCAAGAGTCGAGGTTTCACGGATTAAGGCGTGTGCTACCCGAGTACTTTAGCAACCGTCAAGAGAAAACGTGCAAGACACGAGCATATAAAATCGATATAAAGCACATGCAATTTGCGAAAATAACCCGGCAAGATCGCATGCTTAAGTAATTTGTCCCACTAGCCGTGCCCCCACGATACCCCGGTCAAGAACACATCGGCTTGGAAAAAGCACGGTTTGCATCGTCAGACAAAAACTTCTCAAGACACTCGACTTTTAGGGATAAAACCGAACATACTGAAGAAGTCAGTAAAAACGCAAAAGGCGCATGAAGAAACCGACGAAAGCATGGACCGCGAAGGTATCCACTTGTAGATACGAATAGATAATTGAAACATATGACTTAGCTTGATTCGTGGACGATTCGTTGATGAAGTCGCGCCGAGTCCGAGTTCTTGGTTGAAAAAGAACTCGGTTGGTCATCATAGTCCGGATTCGTGTCGAAAAAAGAACCCTGTTGGTTGCCGAAGTCTGGGTTCTTGTCGAAAAAAGAACCCTGCTCGGATAAGAAAAGAACCCTGGCGACACTTCCTACGAGTCGCAGGGTTGATCTTGGCCTGGCCTCCTGGATGACAGAGGTCACGGTCCTTACTGAAGTACCCTGGTAGATGCTGGAGATGATCCTCAGGCCGCCAAGTAGTCTTGTACCACAACTATCTGCTTGGTCTTGATACTTGAGGGCAACGAGGCCGGAGTCATCGTTTGTCCGAGTTGAACTCGGCTTCTGCCTCCAGGTACTCCTCCGAGTTGGATACGATCCGGAGATCGTGTCGGAATTTGGAGTTTTCCGAGATCCTCGCGGAGTGATCTGCGCGGGTGGCGGAGCTGACGCGACCGCTTCGTCGCGCAGTTCACGTTGGAGCTTGCCGTCGTGGTTTGCGATGCAAAGCCAGGAACCGAAGACGAAGGTAGCGCCTTCCTCGAACTTGACGTTGACGGAGGCGCTGAAGGATGCCATCGACTCTTTAATGAAGACTCAACGAGTAGAATCTCACGGACGGCGCCAAAGTGTCGGCGATTTATGCTGACTAGGTTCTCGAGGGGGTGCCCCGAGAGAAGGGTTTAGGGAGAAGTCGTCGAGAATCTAGAGCCGAAGGTGACAAGAGACGATTTAGACAGGTTCGGGTCGCCGGAGCGTAATACCCTACGTCCTGTATGGTGTATCTTGTATTGATGAGATGTTGCAATGCCTGGCGGCGTTGCCCCATGGTCTAATCTAGGGACCCCTGCCCTCCTTTATATATCCCAGGGGGCGAGGTTTACATGGTAAGTCTCCTAGTCAGTTACAATTGAAGAGTCCTAGTAGGATAAGATGTCCTAGTAGGAGTCTAGCTTGATTAGGGAACCTGGGGTTTCTATGCCCAACAGTAGCGAAATCAGCGTGTTGCTGCACCAAGTAGTGATCGTGCCGTAGTGCGCACTAGACAGCGTCTAAACAAAGAGAGAGAAATGACACAAAAAGGGCCCCTAGGATCATAGTGGGCCTATGGAATGTCCCAAAGGTCACTTCCTTCGATGATGGAGATCGACCATGCCCCCCCCCCCCGTCCCCCACAAAAAAAATAATGCTTCAATGTTCGGTGTGCCAATAGTGTTTTTTCTCAGCTACGCCTTCTTAAAAATTATAATCCCTAACACATGTAATAAAACTTATAAAAATCCAAAAGAATTTATTCCTTTTGTGCAACTCCCTTATATTATGAATTATGATATCAACAAGTATCATTATCCTACTTATATGCAAGTGTGCCATGTAAACCCTTCTTCAATTAATGTAAAGATGCGCAAGTCTGCTGCGTATTCGAGAGAAAAAAATCCTATGTATAGGCTACCCGTAACCTTTTTTTTTTTTTGGTAGGTGGAAGAGATCAGGCTTCCGAGTTGGAGCTAGGGAATAATTAAGATTTAAGTGGATGGGAACAAAGATTCACAAAAGGGTAGTGACCACCAAGATAACGATTGAGCAACTGCGATAAACACTCGGTATATGCATTAGGAGTGCAGACTTATAAAGTGATGTGTTGGATCGATATCAAGATCCACATATGGTCCCAAAAGGAACGAAGTTAAAAAAATTCCTTGTCAGTTGTTAATAAATTCATCCATTAGTGGGCATAGTCATAGTCAACATTAACATAGAATAGCTAGTGCATAGTATATCATAAACATGCATGAACATAACTGTAAATAATATGTAATCATCACTTTAAAATAATGTAAACAGCTAGCATGTGTAGCACGGTATGCATATATGTTGATGCCGGGGCTTGCAGGGAATTGAACTACTAGTAGTAGTGTATAAAAAGCAAAAACAATCTATGGTGCGATTCATGTTTTCAAGGTGGTTGTTGCTACTGATTAATGGAGAAGATCGTTTCTGCCTTTCTCGGCGTGTCGTTTCTGCCTTTCTCGGCGTGTCCTCCCCCCTCAGCCCCCCACACCATCGAGACAGCACGCTTCAGCAGCTCGCACGCGCATTGTTAATTTGGATCCATTCAGTCCTTTCGTTTTCAGTTGCAAAATTGACAATACGCGAATGATTCTTACCTCCACCACTTTCCAAAAGCTAGAAGGTACACAACACGGATTTGCCCTGCTCCAGTGTTGGGTCCCATGCATCGTAATGTTTCGTGACATCATCCTTACCTTAGCATGCCCTTGACTGATACTACCGACTTTGCCCTCCTACTACATAAAGTACATAGTACATAGCACTAGCAAACCTTTCCAAATTCGAAATGAAACGCAATAATGTAGTACTATATTGGCATTTGCAAGCTAGCTACAACTACTATCATAGGATAGAGATCGAGCCCTATACGTGGTATATATATTAACCAGCATGCCCCCAAATAAACATAATCGATTATGGCTTGCGTTTAATTTTTTCCCAGTGTTAAAGAAAAGGTAACAATTATAATATGTGTGAGTTGTACCCTAGTGCATCGGGCACGCGCCGCCCCAATCTTTTCTAGACCTGACACAGAGCACGCATGTCAAACCAAGTCAAGAACACAAAACCCACAAAGTGCTGGTTGGCTCCTCCTCACTTCTTGTGAGTGGACTAGTCATCATTATAGCCAATGAGCTTTTGCATACATGAAGCAACTTCCATTGGTCGGCCAGTGGCATTCATGAAATATGCCCTTCATCGTGTGTCCAAGCCACAAAGCATTTCCTTTAAATACAACAACACACTACTGCTTCCAGCCCCCCTCTCACTTAGAATCCCACACAATTGTGAAGTCTGAATTGTGATCTTGTTCCAACAGAGCTTCAGAACCAATCAAAGTATTCTAGCTAGCTCCTTTCAGCTATCGTCGAACAGCTATACTATACCCATCGTGATGGGAAATTGCCTGGTGATTCAAGACAGGAAGGAGATCAAGATCATGAGCGTCGACGGCAGCGAATTTCTCGAGATGCCGGAGACCCTGCCAGGCGTGCTTCCGGTGAAGACGCCGGCGGCTGTCGTCGATCCTGGCTCCGTCAGGGTGAAGCTGGTGATCAGCAAGCAGGAGCTGAGGAAGATGCTCGACAAGGAGGGCATGTCGCTGGACGACATGGTGTCTCTCATGAGAAAAGAAGCGAGTGATCGTGAACAGGAGGAGTGTTGCGGAGGGTGGCGGCCTGCTCTGGAGAGCATACCAGAAGGCAGTGATCTATAGCAGCCGGGGGATCGTTGGGACATCTTTCCAGGATCATCGATCGACCCTGCTGCTTAGAAAATATGAGATACCTTTTTTGGAATAAGCGTAAGCAAAACATATATATACATGTAAATATATAGAGATAGCATAGATATAGATATGGTAGAGAGTTTTGAGATAGGGGGTCCTCTTCATCTTTTCTTGCTGCTCACATGCATACATGCATGCATGCTTGTAAAGAAAAGGTAAAGATGATCCTGGAAATCAAGCAGGTCGTTATATGGTGCCATATTACTCTCATCTTAATTCTCAAGGGTTTCACGTACTTGTGCCTTCTGTTATATCGCTAGCTCTTTGTTACCGTTAGCATGCAGCTGGAGAATTTCTCAGCTTTACCGCTTAGGTAAGCAGGTAACTGCATGATACTTACTGAAGATCAGTATTAAGCGAATTCAGTAACCTGAACTAAGGAATTGTAGAGCTACATATCCCCTCTACGGAAATTCCTTGAGATCAGTCAGCACATTTATTACAGAATCGGTAAAACTAATAGAGTAATCAGGAGCTGAGGAGATCAGGGATTGGACCTCATGAAATGAGATCAATGATGAATTGCTTGTAGGTCAGTTGGCCTCAGCTACTAGCTAGACACTAGACAGTGATCCTGCCTTTTTATTTGCTTAGCACATAAACGTATATATGGATATCAATTTCGATTCAGCGAAATCTGATCTATACCGACACCAAGGTGTGTCATGTCGGCATTTGCATCGCAAGATCACCAAGCGATGATGTTCTCGGTGACTGAATCGACAGACCCATGATAAACCAGCAACGACATCAGTGAGCTCTTTTACAACGCACAATACTACCACTTAGTAGTATAAGGTATAGAGAAGATCTAGCCATCCATTTTAATGGGCAATTTAGTAATTGTTTAAGCATATCCTAATTTACTCTTTTTTTTTCCTTTCCGCATATTTCTCATCTGCCCCGATCTTTCTTCTCCGCGACACCGCGTGCGGCGCCGACGTCGGAGGGTTGCATCCTCACCGTGGCGCTGGCCGGTGACCTGCCTCATCTACGTATGGCCGTGCGCCCGTGCCCTTGCCGGCTTGCCCTCCCGCCTCTACCTTGCATTGCCTTGCCTCCTAGACGTCCGGGTGCCATTAGATTGGCCAGCCTCATCGACGTGATGCCGGTCCTGCCGGCCGCTGCGGCTCGTCGATCTGCAGAGCAGACGCCGCGTCTCCTTCTCCCCGCTGCACCTTTGCCCGGCCGCTGACAAAGACGTCTCGTCCACGTCCTGATCCAAGAATGGTGTTGCAGCCATCAAGTGTTGAATATTCGAGAAGTATAAAAATATACAACATCATATCAAGAGACAGCATTGTCTCACACTAATGTTCAGTTTTAATTTGCTTTACATTCTTGTGTACAACTTTCAGCATGCAATTATCAAGATTCAAACATCCGGTGTTCATCGAACATACACATATCTCACTCAATAAACTACGCTAAGCAATTTGTCAAATGTCAGCCTGCAGTCATAAGGATTAGCAGTGGATTATTGAGCTTGGAGTGTACTATAACACATCGTCCTATGTTAATCGAACGATTAACAATCTAGTCAGCTAATCGAATCAGTGGACATAATCGGTTTCAAGAAACTAATAGGTGTAATTAGTCATAACTAATCATGATTAGTCCCACGATATGATAACCCTATTTTCAGTGATGGGGAAGATGACAAACATTGCATCTCAGTGAGGCACCAAAACAACGTCCAGGAAAATTTAATATTGAAGAAGTGAGAAGCTTAATGGTTAGTTTCAGTTTATTTTCTAGATATTAATTTCAGTCACGATACTATTATGCTAGTATATATAAATTGTATATAATTTTTGAGCCAATGGCAACAGCGATACACGGGGAGGAGGGTTTATATACTGTTTCAGACTTTCAGTTACTGAAAGGAGATGGATGTACTGCAAATTGATTAGTGATTTTGAATGAGCAGGTGATGTTGTCCCAAAGATTCGATCTCCCATTGCATCTACAAAGGACCATCTGCATTATTACACCAATCTCGAAATACATACCCAGCAAATAAGCTCTACGCATCCTGAGTAAAAAGAAAAAAAAAATCAGTGTCATCAGTGGTGCAGGCCATCGATGATGGGGGCTTCATGGCTTGCGCTGCCATCACGGTATAGGATATACGGGCCTCCTCAGTCCTAATCGCCATTTAGACGAATGTAGAAGAGTGTTTATCTCCCGTACGTCCCGCAATTGAAAAACTGGCATCGCCAGAATAATAAAAAAAAAAGCTCCACTGCCAGCCGGATTTGCATCATTCCTAGCAGCGAGTCAGTCGAGGGATCATATGGCCAGTTGGCCACCGACTGTCGCATATGTCCTACCGGCGGTGCTCTGGCCGATTGGCCTCCCTGCCGTTGAGTCAAGGGCACTTGCATGGGTGCGAGCGGCTATCGCAGGAGTGGAGGGGCGATCGTCCGCCACGGCCCCTTCCGCCTCCCCGGCGGCCGGCGCTAGTCAGATACGGTCACACGAGCCATGGCGGCGACTCGTCAAGGCAAGAACCCTAGGCACCCAAACACTGCCATAAGAACAAATATGAAAGGCTGCCAGTTATTCATATTAGAACAAATGAGATGAGATGAGAATAAAGAAGACAATAAAAAATTATAGATCATATGAGTCCACACGAAATGTTACCTAATATATCTTTAATGTAAAGATAAAGAATATCAATTAATAACACAGTTTCGGATATATTACACTAATGTCATTTAAATTCATTTTCAATATTATCCCTATACCACTCATACTACTCTCATATACTACTTATATTACTAGGACCATTTTGTATAGTATACAATTAATATCAACCGTCCGATGTTTACATACTAGTCCTTTTTAAACACTAGTATACACTAGTATTGTGCGCTGCAAAAGACCTCTCAGTGATTTGGTGGAGTCGCCAGGAAGATATTTCGGCAATAATTCCGGGTAAGATCATGATGAAGATCTAGCCCATGAAAATGCAATGCCATGTCGGATCGTTGAAAGCGATTCCAATTGTGTTTGGTGCTTCGTGCCTGCAGCCTGCTAGCTTGACGATGAGAAGATATCAACCTGAAAATTACGAGAAAAACACTCCGGAGGTTCACCTCGGTTTGGGCCGAGAAGGTTGCATGGTAGGATTGGGGGGCCCTGAACAGCATAGATTGGGTCAGGCCCATAATTGCCGTACGTTTCGTTCTTACACACAAGTCACATGCACATGACGGGCCGGTAGCGAATTACAATTACAATTTATCATCATCATCAGAACCCTTTTCGTTTGTTGTTAATATTTCCCTAAAAAAAAGTTTGTTGTTAATATGCCAAATCGTCTATGGAAGCTTGTGCGCAGCAGCTAATAAGCCGTGACCGTGACGATCCTATCACCGGGCGGCGGGCGCGGTGAGCAACCACTTCAACATAACCACATATAAGTTATCATACATTCTTGCCACAATGGCTGGCACACTACATGTGAGACCTAGCTTTTTTTATAAAGGAAAATCTGATGAAAGCTGATTTTTCTTTTATATAAGACTAGCAGAGACACACCAACGTGATAAAAAAATAATTTTTTTTTTTGGAGGTGATTCTGTCAATTTAAATATGAGATACCACACACCTATATCGGTTGCCTTTTCTCTTTGAGACAATTATTGTATATTTAATTTTTTTTGCACCGTACCGGTCGTCGCCAAAGTACGTGACAAGAGGGAGATACCTGTTATGACGTCCAATGCATGATGCATGGAGGAAAAGAGCGGATTCACGACAATGAACTCTGGCCCCTAGGACATGATTATGCCAACGTCGGGGGGATGATCATTGATGGCTTACCGTATCTCTTGGGGTTGTGCCGTTGTGGTCTTGTGGAAGAACTGATGTAGAGCATATCCTCTCTACGGAAATTCCTTGAGATCAGTCAGCACAGTCAATCTGTAAAACTAATAGAGTAATCAGGAGGTGAGGAGATCAAGGATGCTTATGAAAATGAGATCAATGATGAATTGTTTGTAGTTCAGTTGTCCTCGGCTACTAGCTACAGTGTTCCTGCTTTTTTATTTGCCTTGCACTGCACCGAGCGAAATCTGATCTTCCGACACCAAGGTGTGTCTTGTCAGAATTTGCATCCTAAGATCACCAAGCGATGATGTTCTCGGTGACTGAATCGACAGACCCATGGTAAAACAGCAACATCAGAGTAAACTTTGGAGGATGAGAAGATATCTGCCTGAAAATAACGAGAAAAGCCCTCCTACCTCGATTTGGGCCAATATTCCCGAGAAGATTACATACAGGACTGATATGATTGGAGGCCCTGAAAAAGAATTTTTTTAATTTTAAATTTTAAATTTTAGGATTTTTCAAAAATAAATACCCTAATGAAAAAATTGCAAAAGTATATCTCCTCCCGCCGTTTGAAACGGTTATAATGTAGGCTGTCCAGATAGTGTATTTTTTCAAAAATCATAACTAATTCATATGATCTTAGATGGAGATGGCACTTATATGAAAGTTGTAGCTCTCGACGAGATGTGTAACTTTGTAGTTAAAACGTTTTTCATTTGAAGTCATCTTAGGGCTCAAATACTCCACTCAATTTTCGGATCCAAGATTTGAAATTTAAGATCTGAAACTTATATAGATTATTAGAGCACTTAGATTACTTCAAATGGAAATCTTTTGAACTACAAAGTTGTTCCTCTTGTCGAGATCTACAACTTTCATATATAAGGATCATCTTCATCCAAGGTCATATGAATAAGTTATGATTTTTAAAAAATACATTATTCGAACAGCCTACTTTCCGCCAGATGAACTGGTGGTATGCTATGCTACAGTATCATTCCGCCGGTTCATCCGACTGTAACCGTTTCAAAAGGCGGGAGGAGATATATTTTGCAATTTTTTTATTAGGGTATTTATTTTTGAAAAATCCTAAAATAAAAATATAAAAATTAAAAAAATTCCCCTGAACAACATGCATAGATTGGGCCAGGCCCATAATCGCCGTACAGCTGGGTTGGGTCCTCCTCGACAAGTGGCATGCACACGACGGGCGGCCGGCGAATTACAAATTTATCATCATCAGAAGCCGTCCCGTTTTAATAATTTGTTAAGTGCCAAATCGTCTATGAAAGCTTGTGCGCTGCTAATAAGCCGTGGCCGTGACGAACCAATCACCGAGCGGCAGTCGCGGTGAGCAATCCTTTGAAATTAACTACATAAGTTGACAAACACACATTGGCTGCAATGGCTAGCACACTACATGTGGGGCCTAGCTCTTTTTTTCTGTTTCTCGAAATTTCAATATAATTTTTTAGCATAAAAATTTCAATATTTTTTTTAGTGAAAGCCCACTCAACCAGGTGCAGCAGCAGGCGAACGTGGGCCTGTCTGAACTCACTGTCGTCCGTCGCACAGGACATTATGGGCCTAACCAAATCTCGAACTCATCTAACCCACCCAAAGCCCAACGATCCCTTCGCGGCAACCGGCCGGCGGCGACGGAGGCGCGCGCGGGGCGGCGGCGGAGATGACGGTGCTACAGGCGCAGCGCCGGCGCCGGAGGCGAAGATGCAGACTGCACAAGAGGGCAAGGAGCTGAAACCATGTTTCCCTCATGGCCAAGATCGATGAAGGACCGAAGAAGGTCCAGCTCCCCTTCTATTTAAGCAAATTCATTTGCTACTGCAGAGCGATCCAGGTATATATCAGTGATATATTCAGGTCAAAATTTTGTAGAACCAAGTTGATTATGAGTAGCTGAAAGATACAACAGAGAAAGCAAAAACCATCTGAGGCTAATCTTGCACCATCGATCGTCTACCAACAGCATAGTGAAAAATGAAAACGCGCTGAACTATTTCGAGCATTTACACAGTGGCTTCATTATTTTGAATTATTTCATTCACATATGCATGGTTTTCTTAACTGATGATCATCGCTTGTGCGTGTGCGCATTGGTGCGTGTTGATGTGCCAAAACTTGATTTTGTGTACGCATCAGCGGCAATCGTCAGAATAGTAATAATAATCATAACCGATCTCTTCTCATGCTAAGAGTAGCAGAAAAAATTACAAAGGTATAAACTATTGTGCAGGTGAACATTACTGACCGTGCACGCAACCGTGTATTTGTATATAGAGAGAGATGTGCGCGCTTAAAAATTCCTATGGCATCCGCCACTATCTATACCAAAAACACACGGTTTTGAGTTTTCTGTGCCTTATTTGGAAGCTTTGAGGAGAAGGGGTGACCTAATCCTCATGTCATGCATGCATATACAGCTAGCAGCCTAATTAATAAGCTACTTATGTTTCAGCTCCGACCATGTTGCTTAAAGCTGTACGCAATTAACAACCAGTTCCAATCATACATATAGAAACAACTAATTAATCTAATCGGTTCCGACCAAATAACACCGCTTATTATAGCTAGCTCTACACAAAAGATAGAGGCTAATAAACCAGCTAGTTCAAATCATGCATGAGGTTTCAACTACTGAACTAAATGTTAGCATGAATCCAAACTTGCATTGTTTATGATGTATGAAATTCCGATAAGGCCGGTCAGCACACAAATTTTTCCATCTGCTAGATAGTAGCTCGGCTCATGCATCACCTAATCCAATCATAGACATTCTCCCCTTTTTGTGCCGTTATAAAATTCGCTTGTACGTGCTCATTTTTATGCCAATCATTGGCAGGAAAACAGTGGGTGGGGTGGGGACAGAGGAAACGAAATTAAAAAAAAAAAAAAGGTCTGATAGGAACAGCATAGAGATAGTGTACTTTGATTTCTCGTGTAAAATGAAAGGGACATCTTCTCTGATTCCAGCTGCTAACCCTCTTCCCTCACTGAAAAAGGTTTCTAACCAACCCTTTTATTTGCTGGTGAATTGGTGATTGATAACTGACAAGGAATCACTGTAAGATGACACTTACATGCCAAATTTATCTCTTTTACAAACACCTGATGTGGAATCACACAGTAGTGGAGTTGTCTTTCGGTACATATGCTAAGCCGTCTTTATTTTTTTCACTGCAGTTCATAGTGCAAGTAAACTAGCTAGTGGATTCATGTGATCACTAACTAATTCAAGTGCTACTTTAGGAACCGCCAATGAAGTTTTGGGTTTAGACTTCGTTTTTTATGTAGCAATTTTAAACCAAAGATCAAGAGGACTAAACATGATCTAATTATACACGAATAGACACAAAATCACGAGACTAGATTCGGCTCGCAAATACACCCGGGGCGGGCGGGAGGGGGTGTTGTGGAATGAGTTTTGTCATTTATTCACATTTAATACTCCTAATTTGTATCAAAACATTCTAATTTACTGTATCAATCTGTCAAGTTGACGATCTAAACAAGGCCTTATGTTATAGCTCGCACTATTTGGATATGGATTATTATTGGATCGGTGTGGGATACAAACGTTTTGTTTGGGAAGCCATATGGATGTTGACTCATTAGCAGGGGACAGTTTCGAGCAAATTTATATCAGGAATCAAAAGGCCATGCATATTGATGTTGCCTTTTCCACTCGGTATGGTCAGCATTGGCATGGATATTGGAGAATACATCGAACTGTAGTTGCTAGATAAATATTATAAGATTCTTCAAAAGAGATTGAATTGTTTTTTACAGGTCTAGGCTCAGAACGAATATGCTTATAGTTATTACTTTAAATTGTTGGTCTAGTTCAAATAAGAAACACATTCTTTTATGTTTTTTAATGAAAAATGCATGTTGAGAGCTAGATATAGACCGTAAACATCTATGTTTGGACCAGGATATGTCTATATAAATAAAGGTTATCCTGCCTTTAAATAAAGGTTATCCTGCCTTTATTAAGAAAACGGGAAAATGGTTCTCCTAGTGCCTATGCTATCTTTAATTTATATCAGAGATAGATTGGCATACACGGTAAAAGTCTAAATGTGATGGATAGTGTGGCATTATTGTTGAGTAGAAAGCCAGGTTGCTGCACCTGCAAGAATAATTTTGAAGCTAAATAGCAACACTTACTTTTCAATAGCCATAGTTGTGCTGTTGTCAGTGTGAAACTGATTCTTTCTATGTCATGTAAATTGAAAATAGGTGCTTGTACTTCTAGCTAGCCTTCTACACACACCCATATGACCATATCCATCTACATGTGATTCAATTGGATCAAAAGGAGGGCGAGGGCATGCAATAAGAAAGAGATAAATTAGAGGGACCTGCTGGGCCAACCGAAGAGAGCAGTCAGTTCCAATGTGATAAAGAGTGCAGCCCGGATTCCTGTGGGCTGTGGCTTCATGACAAAAGTTTTCAAGTGAAGACAAGACCCTAGACCTTCTCTCTCTTTCTCTCTCTATCCTCTCTCTCTCTCAAGGTAGATAACAAAATCACAGTACAAAGGCAGGTATAAGGACAAGATCTTCCTCTGGACTATTATAGTGTCATATCAAACAAGAAGCTGCGTGTGAGCAAGAGCAAATCAGAAGTCAGAACAAGAACGGTTAAACCGCCGCCTGCCCTCCAATCCAAGTCCAGCTGCTCCAAGGCTCCATCCATGTTACTTTGGTGTCTCCTGGGCTCTTGCTTGCTGTAGATCATCTCTCAATCCTGGTTAGTTTTTTAACTCCACCTCTTTTGCATGCGTTTTCTGAGCTTGGCCATTTGTAGCATCATGTAAAGCCGATTTGATGTTTTTGCATTCTGGATGCAGAAGCCACAGGCAGTTATTCAATCATCCAAGAAGCACAGGGATTTGTGCTGTTCTGGGTGTGCGTCGCAGGATGGGAGAAACTAGTAGTAGTACTTCAAGGCAGGATCGTTCTCTTCTTGGCTATGGCTTCCATGGCGCCATCGCCAACTCTGCTCCAGCAAACTTCTTGTAAGACGAAACTCTCTCTCCTTGCTGCCTCTAATGTTTTTGCTCTAGGGTACCTCTAACGGTTACTACTTCGTTCACATGCCTGGCAGTGACCAAGAAGGAGGTACCTATTTTGGAGAGCTGGAAGAGGCTCTCATGCATCAGGTTGCCTCATTCAGAAGAACTCAACAGGTCGCAACCACCTCCACAGCTCATCATGGAGACACCAAGCGTACGCCAATCTCTCCCTCTCTCCCCCCCTCTCTCTCTCTCTCTGACCAAGACCAAGAAGACACACAACCGTTTCTCTCTCGGGCTGTACAAGGCCAAAAACACACAAACTTGTGAGACACTTTTGCAATAGGTTAGGGCATTGTAGTCAAAAGCAACCATGCAAGAGCAGCAGGAGCGGCAGCTTGTGATTCCTCTCTTTTCTTTCAGCAAAAAAGATTCCTCTCAGTGCAACGAGTTGATCTCCATGGTAGTACAACAGTACCACACTGGCTGTCTGCAGACTGCAGGCACAAGCTCAAAGAGAATATAAAGTTCCGTTCACTTTCACTGGCACAGTGGCCCCCACTCGCCTTCCCTTGTAATCCCAATGCATCCTTTCAGTTTCACCTCTGGTAGATGCATGTCAATGTTTTGATCTCCTCCTCCCTGATATCTTCTTGCAGCCTTTCCCACTGCTGTTACTGCTACAGCTGCAACGGCTACAGCTAGACCACCTCCTACACTGGACATCTTCCCAGCTTGGCCTATGACTATGAGGTATCTTCACACACCCAAGGTAATAAGGTCTCCGGACTAGCGTATTGAGTTATCTGTGCATCTATCTTGTGCTAGCAAGAACATAAGTTTGCAACTGCTCTCCCTTTTGCTTTTGTATCATTAGGAGGGCTCAAATTTGACGGCAGAAAGCACAGACGATTCGGAGAGCAGCAGCAAGAACAACAGCAACCACTCCTCAGACCAGCACGGAGCAGCAGCAAACATGGTGAGCCAGCTCGATCAAGGTTCACAACAGCATCAGGAGATTCAGCACAAGGTATGCGTTTCTCTTTGATGTCCATGGCCGCATCTCGCAGTTTTTTTTAATACATGTGTGCCTATGTGTTCTTTGCTGCTTCTGCATCCATCTCTCTCCTTGCAATGTATTGTTCCCGATCCTGGCATCACGTCGCTGGCTAGCCCACAAGGGCAAGGCCACAACTTCCAAGATGCTCATCATGCCGCTAGCTACTTGCTTCTGTTGGTAGAGTTTATCATCTTGCGGCTCCAAATATCACCAATCCCAACAGCTTCGGTGAATCTTTTGGCCCCTAGGCCCCTAAAGAAATAAGAAAAAAAAAAAGCTTCTACTTGCTCCCCTGATGCTTGTTGATGTTGCACTGCTGGAGTAGTGTTTTTTTTTTGTGTGTATTGCTTATTATTAGATGGAGAATATAATCACTTATTGAAACTTGATTTGCCTTTCCTGTATGATGATGGACTGCACTGCAGTTTCACAATCTTCTACAAGAACTAGCCATATAATCCAGTTCTACGCCTAAGAACTTACGAAGAACTAGCCATTCTAGTTATTCTAGAACAACAATCTTTTGTTTTAGGTGTGGATAAGTCCATTAGAGGATATGTTAGGTTAGTGCATTATGGATCATGTACAGCAAAAGGAGACACGTTCGTATTCTTTTAATATTATTATTAGCTATAGCTTCCGAAATTGTAATAGAAATACACCAACTGATGCTTAAATAATTTCAACTTTGGATCAGCGGTGCTTTAGGTACTTTCTGGTCAATTGATCAACTGCTACGAAATTTTAGGTGAAAACATTGTATACTCACTGGATGATTCACATTAACCAAAAGAAACTTTGCAAATTAGGGCGTGATAACAACATAAACAAAAAGTAAAACCAACTTTTATCTGCTGTAAGAGTGGATGGCTCCATCAAATGTACAATATTGTGTTTCTTGTTTGTGTTTGATGTAACTAGAACGTCGAGATCCTAGTATGACTGTTTAGGCCATAGAGACATAGATGGAACAGAAATATTGTTATTCCATATTTCTCTCCTGCTATCTATTTGTGCTCAGGTTGATCAAATTAAATGTTGCGACTTAATCATGTCCACCTGGTATGCAGAACATGGCTACAAGTTCAACTCCAAGGCCTGGCAAGTCTCTTGATCCAAAGGTCTCTATCTGGCTATTTCAGTCACCCTTTTACAGTAGTGCGCATTCCTCGGTCGGAATTTTACAAGGTGTGGGAATTATTTAAGGATCCTAGACAATGAGTTTAACCTTCTCTTGGTGTCAGCAGACAATCAGAAGGCTTGCTCAGAATCGCGAAGCTGCACGCAAAAGCCGGCTGCGAAAGAAGGTGATGTTTCCAGCTTCAGCCACTTGGCAACTGAAGTTTTCAGTAGTGAATTTCCCAAGTTATTGACAGTTAATTTTGTCCATGCACCATAGGCTTACATTCAGCAACTTGAGAGCAGCAAACTGAAACTTGCTCAGATGGAACAGGACGTGCAGCGAGCCCATTCCCAGGTACGCATTATACTGTACCCCTGTGTCTCCCAACTCAACATCTGAATGACTGAATCGATGGAACCTGAACTTTGTATGCGCTTTTCAGGGTCTGTTTCTTGGAGGAGCTACAGGTGCAAACACCAGCTCAGGTTCCTAATTTGATCCTCATTTCTCAACGTTCTCTTCAGTTGCCTATACCTTTTTGTATCTGCATGTGCCATCGGTCATATAGCATATGGTCAACTTGTCTGAGTTGCGAGTGGCGCTCATGTTCAGGCGCCGCGATGTTCGATTCGGAGTACGCCCGGTGGCTGGACGACCATGGCCGGCGCATGGCCGAGTTGCACGGAGCCCTGAACGCGCACTTGCCGGATGGAGACCTGAGAGCCATCGTCGACGACACCCTGACCCACCATGACGAGCTCTTCCGGCTCAAGGCCGTGGCAGCCAAGTCCGACGTGTTCCACCTCATCACCGGGGTGTGGACGACCCCTGCCGAGCGTTGCTTTCTCTGGATGGGTGGATTCAGGCCCTCTGATATGCTCAAGGTATGAACTTGTGTCTGACAAATGAATAACGCATCCAAAATCTTTCTGCCTCTCATATACATACACAGTTAACATTTTCCTAAATTTTTAAGCTGAATTAAGGTTGATTTCGTTACAGAATGCACCTGACAGTCTGACACAGGTCAAGCAAAAGTACCACTTGACACTTTGACATTTAGATATTATGGTCCAATCAGTGAAGATGGACCCAAGCTAAATATGAGCTCATACATGTATGGTTTAATCTTGTTAAGAACTTTTTTCATGCTGTTACAGACACTGCTACCCCAGCTCGATCCCCTGACTGAACAGCAACTGGTAGGCATATGCAACCTTCAGCAGTCATCCCAGCAGGCAGAGGAAGCTCTCAGCCAGGGTCTGGAGCAGCTGCATCAGTCACTAGCTGACACCATGGTCGGTGGATCTCTGACTGATGACGCCAACAAGAGCTTCATGGGTCAAATGGCCCTTGCCCTCGGCAAGCTGGCCAACCTTGAAGGTTTTGTGATACAGGTTATGGTTTCTCATCAAATCTTGAATGTCAATCGATGTGCCCCTATATCATTGTTACAGATACAATATAGATACTACACTAGGCCTAATATGACAATTCTCATTTCACTCAACTTTGCAGATGGGCAATGAATTACATGATTAAAAAAAATTATTGCAGCAATACTGTATTCAGGGAAACTTTATCCATCTGGTCACACCTGCATCATATTAAACCTCATCATTACTACTAGTATGCCAAAGAAGCAATTGTTCTTTTAGACAATGCAAAATTTTTAATCTCAAGCAGGAGCAGGGAAGCTCAGTGAATTCAGCTTCGCTGCCGCACCAGCTTCAGGGTTGCATCATTTAATTAGCTAGCCAATCCCTCTTTGTTCTCTTTGCTTGGTTGTTTTGTTTTCCAACTTAGTCTAGCCTAAGCTGCATTTGTAATTGTGAAAAAGATACGTAGCTCTTCATTGTATTCTCAATTCTTTTAATCTATAGAATCTGCATCGCATTATCTTAGACAATGCCATCACTCCATCAACACTTATGTTCCTGCAATATGTGCTAAAAGCATGTTTAATTTCTAGGCTGATAACTTGAGGCAGCAGACTCTTCATCAGATCCACCGGATTCTGACAGTTCGGCAGGCAGCTCGATGTTTCTTGGCCATTGGCGAGTACCACAACCGCCTTCGTGCCCTAAGCTCCCTCTGGGCTTCTCGACCTCGAGAGTAAGCACCATGCAACTTTTACATTGTCCCTACCTTGAAGTTGATTTAAGAAAGAAGTGCCCAACCTCTGGTTGTTGACGCTAGTATTCGTTAATGATTGGACAATTCAAGTACACATTAATATAAGATTGATCCCTACTAAGTTAGTAGGGAATGGACCGCCCCCCTACCAGCAATCAAAATCAGTAAGCAACCATATGAAAAAAAAATTTATACCCCCTTGAAAAAAGGGGCCATGATATGGCATTTTTCCTCTTTCTAGATGTTTGGCAACTAACTGGATTGTATAAGCTTAAAGAATTAGCTGAATAGATATATCATATTTTTTTTTCAAGATGCTTCCCTAATCTATGGTGCCTATATTGCCTGCAGGGTGCTGGTGGCAGATGAAGGCAATTGTGGAGAGAGAAGCATTGCGGCACAGCCATCTCAAAGCCAATTTTCAGCCTTCTGATACACACATGCTGTGTAACTAACCTTCAGCTTAGGAGCAAGAGAAAAATGACTAGGAAGAGAAACTTTGGACGCCAGCAGATATCTGAGATACAGAAGAGAACTGGGAAATGAAGGAAGCTTTAGAACAGGGAGTGTTTCTGGAAGTTTCTCTTTTGGGAAATCAGTGTTTATGTGAATGTGTAGGAACTTGTACAAGCAATTTCTAGAAGGTGAAATTGTTTAGTTCACTGAAGTCGGAAGAGCGAGAGGAGGATAACAACTTGAATATGCTATCCAGTACTCTGTTCTTTTGGTTCTGTCCAGTCTAAAGTCTCAAAACATCTCTTCCTAGATAATGAAAGAATTTCACTAGCAAGAATTCATAACTCAAGTTAACATGTGAAGAATTGTCATCTACAAATGATCTGTATGGGCAATTAATTATATAAAATCAAGAATGTTGCATACTTACCCAGGACTAAACGGATATCCAGTTTCATGATGTTCCAAACATGCTTTACCATCACAAAGCAAGTAGAACTAATTTCCCTTTTTCTGAGAAAATTGATGTTTGGACCACTCTTCCAAGGTTCTCCGGTGAAGAGCATTCATTTTTATCTTTCGTCTTTCACGGATGATATTCTCAGCATCTTTCCAGGTTTCAGCGACACCCAGCGCTACCAGAATTGCACACACGACACAAACACTTCTTCCATGACCTAATGTATCAAGCATGAAAGAAAAGCATGACAGTTAATATAGTTCAGTACTAGGAATACAACAATTAAGGAGACCAAGGTGCATCTGTGAAATTAATATTCCGCATAAGTTGAGTATATACCAAGAGATAAACTAGTACTAACCAAATGCACAATGTACATAAACTGGTTTCCCCTCTGATCTCTTTTGACAAGCCCAATGTGCGGCAAGTTCAATTTGGTACAGCGTTGGAGCTCTTGTATCCCAAGTTGAAAGACAAAGATACTCATCTGCTGGAACAAAAGAACTTCTTGGCAGCTCGCAAGTGCAATCTATGACAGATGGGCCTCCAGGGGGCAAATGTTTCAGGAGAAACGGCCATCCTCCCAGATATAGGCCTTCCACGATCTTGTCATATACAGACTCATTCCTCATGTATCTCTTAACCATTGCATATGCCCGAGATAGCATCAAGAAAGGGCCAAATAGTACAACTGACCAAAGAGGAAATCTTCCCACTGAGCTCTTCCCCAAAATCCAAGGTAGGTTGATGGCATTATGTGATGCAATAGTGACAACGAAAGCAACAAGGCTGATGCCTAGGAAAGGAAGCATAGTAATTCTCATGCCCATCTCGCACAAACTAACAGATGTCACAAGAAAAGCTGTTCCAGCGATGCCGGTGACCTTGGATATCCCCATTGTTATCTTTTTCCAGCTAAGACTACCTCTTCTGCGTATGAAAGCCGAATCTGCATCAAAAGGTTCCATCAGCAGAATTTTTTATGGAGTTGTCTATTAATTCCAGAAAGCAACATGTATTAAACATGGTACGCTTGTTCGGACATTTTTTTTTAATTCTAAGTTCAAACATGTCGTAAGAAATCTGAAGTGATGATTCCAAGCATCTAGTATCATTGTACTAGCATAACTCAGAGCAGTACCAAAGAAAATAAAAAAAAAATAATACCACAACTCGTTTGGTTATCTAAACCGCCATCTGTCTCACTGTCTCAGTTTCAGAGCATGTGGAGTGTGGAAGTAACAAACCGGGTGTTCCTTTGAAAGGAGAAACATATCGTGTTGGCGCGCGAGGGAATCAAAGCAGAGGAAGCAGGCAGCCGTGCAAACTTTTATTACGGCGGGTTAGTGGATTACCTCAGCCGGCATGGAAGGCGATGCGTGGGGTGGTGCCGGTGAGGTCCGCGGCCAGAGTCGGAGAGAGGGGGGAATAGGGAGCGAGGGACGGGAAGGATCCATCGCCCGCTCTCCATTTCCTCCCGGCATCGGCGGCGGGGACGGAGACGTGCGGCGGATTCCGAGGATTTCTTTTTTTCTTCTTCTCTGACTAACCGAGTGGGCCGTCGAAAAGACGCAAGTTGGCTTGGCCCAACGGGCTGACGGGACTACGGACCGATCTGCTGCCTCGGGGCTTGGCCCATCATCTTCTGTGTCGGTGAGCCCATAACATTCGAACAATGTAAGGCGTCCATTTTTTTTTTCAAAATAATGTCGCAAGGTTTGTTTTTTGGGTTTCAAAACCTGGTACCACCCGTGTGTGTAATCTTCACGTAATCACGTAGACGTAATACTAAAACAAATTATAAAGGGGCCATGATCTCATCCGAACTGTACAAAACACAACAATTCCATTTCTTTGACATCATCTCCAAGAAAAGAAATCAAGAGCATACAACAAGTCCATCTCACGATGCCCGATTGCGGACACCAAAGTCCAAAAGAGAAAGGAGCCGATGGAGCCGATGACGTGCAACGCAATAAGCAGCAACAGGCTGGTAGATGGACGAGCCCAAGAAGACGTCTGCGAATTGCATTCTGCTAAACATAAAACAAAACGACGGTCGCCAATAATGCAATCCAAGTGGCACATAAAAAACAAAAAGCGCACGTCACCCTCATATTTGTTTTTTTTTCTTTTGATCTCTCAGACAGATATTTTTTTTCTACTATCTGGTAGGCTTCCACATGCAGCAGTAGGCGACACAGACACAGCCCACCGGGCTCGCCTTCCCCACAGCCGCCGCTACCGGGCTACCGGCAAGGCGGCAAGAGAGAGAGAAGGGAGGGGCGAGACGACGACACCAACTCCACTCCAGTGAGAGAGAGAGGGGCGCAGAGTGGCGCGCGCGACTCCGCCCACCGCCGCAGGCCATGGCTCTCGCCGCTTCCCACCACGGCCTCGTCGCCGTCGCCCCCACCGCTTCCCCTGGAGCCGCAGCCCCCGTCCTGCAACCTCGGGGGTTCGTCCGCTTCCGCGCCGCATCCCTTGCTCCGCTTGCGGCCGCACGTAGGTGAGCGCTGTCGTCTGATCCCCCGGGCCAATCGGTTCTCACTTCTTTTGTTTCGGTACCGGGCTCCTGCGAGCGTCGCGAACCGAATCAAGGCGCTAACTAGCGTAGTTCGTCGTACCTGGGCTTGCTTTGCTATATTGAGAGGATCTCATGCTAGAGTAAATATGGTCTAAAAGGGGGCCGAATCTATTTGGAATGCTTGGTTCACGCTTTAGATGATTGTACCCGCTCCTACGCCGAGTTGGGGGGTACAACTGATCATTGGGAATTTGGGATCATTGGATCCCCTAGGAAAAATTAGTGCTCATCCTCTTGTGTAGTTTGATCTATTTATATTGTGTGCATTTATCCATTCTTATGCTACACAGCTATTTAATTATCTGAATAGATCTTTCATGGGCAGTAGTACCTAGCCCATATTATATTTGTATGTGCTAATTTTTTTTCTACTATAATGTCACCAGAGTTTGTTGCCAATCTATCAACTCAGCTAATGTGTTGGGAGCTTCTTCAGCGGTATGCTCACTAACCTTTTTCATCATACATGCACAATTGTTTCAACATACCTTTACTTGGTGGAACCAGTAGTGTGCCCCTTCAGTTTTTACTGTATATGTTCTTGCTTATCTATCCACCTGCCTGCATCAAGAGCTGTTTGCATGTAAACCGCTAATCTGCTTAACTACCCTGGTATACTCGGTTGATTTAATTTGTTCAGTTTATTTCTCGTACTAACTGATATCATGATACTGCTTTTGGACTTGTTCAACATGCCGCTGATTGATGCCTTTTGTCTGAATTGTTGGGTAACATTTTATCAGACATCTGATGAAGCAGTCCCAGATCCAGTAGTCATGATAGATCAAGATTCAGACCGTGATGCGACCATTGTGCAGTTGAGTTTTGGAGACCGATTGGGGGCACTACTTGACACGGTATAATTTCTTATACATCTCTTGTGCTTTTTTTTTATTTGGATTGGTGCTGCCCAAAACGTGCTTTTTGGAATTTCTAGATTTGTGCCATACCTGTCAATTATTTTGCCCTGGTATTCGCTGTTTGCAGATGAAGGCACTCAAGGACCTTGGCCTTGATGTCACGAAAGGAACTGTGGCAACTGACTCATCTGTCACTCAAACAAAGTTCCACATCATGCGATTGTGGGTGCTTGCCACTTTCTGTTTACTGTATTTTGCACACGGCATCTAGTTATCTGTCTCAATGTAGAAAATTAAAGAGCATTCACTGACCATGCATGTGTTTAATTATTTTTTTTCAATGCTTCAATTTGTTTCAATGCACAATGCCAGGCATTTATGCTTGTTCTGTATTCATCTTCCATGCACCCAGTTTCCTTGACTATACTCTGTCTCTGTACACTCGCTCAATTATTCAAAAAAGGTTTCACTGTACTTCAACTACCCTAGTGCCTTTTGAACTGATATGATCATGCTGCATCTCATCAATCATAGGGAGTACTGATAATCTTTCTTGAAATCCCTTTGTTTAATCGTATTTTTTTTAAAAAAAAATGATAGCACTCTAGGGACTTTGGACCAAGATCCCACATAAAATCTATAATGTGTATAATTAGTCATAAGAGAAATCTTATTTAGATTTTTTTTTCCTACTGTAATATATTTCCTCCCTTTTGCATGTATTGATGTATCCAGCGGGCGCAAAGTTGAGGACCCTGACATGCTAGAGAGGATACGGCTAACCATCATTAACAACCTTCTGAAATATCATCCTGTATGTTTCAGATCCTTGTGTTTGTGTCTCTGCATTGTTACTACATATATATTCTCATGATTTCATTGAGTGTAACTAACAAAGTAGTCATGGCATCGGTGTATAGGAATCAAGTGAGAAGTTAGCAATGGGTGAATTTTTTGGGATAAAACCTCCTGAGAAGAAGGCAAGTATAGTGCATGTTCTCATTCTGTAATCTCAGATGCTATACTGTACCATGCCGTTTGAGCATAGTTTTATGAAATGGGAAAAAATAAGCCTCTTTTTTTTGGACCAGAAAAAATAAGCCTCAAAGTTATGCTGTTATGCTACGGTTTTGATTTATATGCCTTCGTCATGAACTTACTTCTTTAGTATTTGAAATGGCAGGTTGATGTTGATATTGCAACTCATGTGGTTGTTGAAGATGACGGACCAAAAAGAAGGTTTGATCCTGCCAACTTTTAGTGATCACTTCTAGAATAATTGTTACGTTGCATATTTTTATCCTACCATAAGTCCTATACATTTGAAAATTCAGATTTGCCTCTCTCCATGAATCACTTGATTTGCTATAGTTTTTGTTTATACTATGCTACATCATTTGCTATCCTTATTGGTTTTTTGTTCACAGTATGCTTTACATAGAGACTGCTGATCGGCCTGGCCTACTTCTGGAAATAATCAAGATCATCGCTGACACCAACATCGATGTGGAATCAGCTGAGATTGATACTGAAGTATGCTATATTCCATATTCTTGCCCTTCTATTTGCTTGCTAATGCTATCAGTGCTCATATCTGATACTTATACAGGGTTTAGTTGCCAAGGACAAGTTCCATGTGAGTTACAGAGGCGCAAAACTAAACAGCTCCTTATCTCAGGTATTGTCATGTCTTAACTAGATACTCCATTGGCCATTTAAGCAACATCATCTCTTAACATGTTTTTTCTTCTTCTTTTTCTTGTGTTCACTTGGCACCCTTTAACTTGCCTTTTATACAGGTGCTGATCAATTGTCTGCGCTATTACCTCCGAAGGCCTGAAACGGATGAAGACAGCTATTGAGTTATGTTGCCCTGTGTTCCAAAGGGCTTCAGTCAGAAGCTACGAACTCTGCCTTGAGTTCCTTATCTGTGAGGTCTTGCGCATGAAATTCCCTTTGTAACGAACAAAATATAGCTCGTCTCTACCCAAAATGCATCCTTGTATACACAGAAGATGGCATTGACATTAGGTATCAGATGAGTTTGATATCTTCTAGCCGAACATCTTGGAGCTTCAGGCTACGTTTCAATAGCCTTTTACACCAAATTTGATCCCAGTTGTAAGGGGTCACATTGGAAGGTCCTTGCATGTCGGGTGTTGTCTGTAAGTTGGCACAATCCATTTGCATGTAACTCGGCTTTGATGTCCTCTGTGATGAAATAAAAGGGCACTGCCAAATTGCCAAGGACTAGCTTGGTCCTGATTCCTACCAGATAACCGATTGACTGTCCTAATTTCGTAATTGAAAGGAGCTGCACTTTGGCACCATCGAAGAAACCGAGATAAGCTTGGACTGGGTTCAGTGGTTGTGTATGCATACAGAACTGATGTCTGATGAGAACAGCAAATGAAAAAAAAGGGTTTCCTGTACTTGATATTTGAAACATCATTTTTTTTCTCCTCCAAAGGTTTTTTTTATGTTCCTTCCATGTCCTATAAGTAGTTTACACATGCAAGGTGCAGCACACTGCTGCATCCTTGGTCGCTGATTTGAGTTTGTTGTAATTTGCATATCTTCCCGCCCGAGCTCTAGATTCATGCCAAAGATGAAGCATTTGAATTTGAATTCGGAGTCCGACATATTATGGTGCTAGATTTTGTAGGCGCTAATGTGCTCTCGGATTGGATTTGGGTCACAATGCAGATGTTCAGCTGGGCCTTCCCTTATAGTGAAGCTAGACTGGATGCTCGCACGAATCTGGATGCAAAAATAGACGGTGTAGATCGCGCGAGCTCTGTACCGGGCCAAAGCCATTGCGCTGTGGTGAACGTGGCCTTTCTCCTTTCTTTCCTCCGATCGATCCCTCCCCTCCTAGGCGAACCCGCGGCGCCTTCTCTCTTCCAAGCCGCCGCCGCCGCCGCCGCCGCCTAGGCTCCACCGCCGTCAACGCCGGCTCCGGTGACGCTTCCCGGACATATCGGTCTCGGCCGGTATCCTCCCGCCCTCCACGCCAGGTCGGGGGCCGCCGCCGGGGGGGGGGGGGGGGGCGGGCGCCCTCGACCCCATACGGCCGCCGGAATCTGGTGCTGGTGGATGCGCATGCGCCGCAGCCATTGCCGCAGGTCCCTTCTCGACGCCGCCGCGCCGTCATTCATGGCGAGGCGTCGCCGGGTAGGACCAGAGCCTTAATCCATGCTATTCAACATCCCGTACTGCAAATCACAAGCTCCTGTCGCCGCCGTCGCTGCTATCTCCAGCCTCCGCTTCTCCTCCTCCTCCTCGCCGGCGTTGATTCCGCCGCCTTCACAGCCGCTGGCTTCGCCGTCCCCGGCGCTTGTCGAGGAGAACCTGTTCGCGGCACTCCTCGCCTCTGATCCCCCACCGCCGGAGCCTCTCCGCCTGGTGCTCGCCGCGGGCGACGTTCACTCCGCGCTCCGCGGCCTCCCGGGCCTTGCGCGCCAGCTGTTCCGTTGGGCGGAGGACACCCCGCGCGGCTTCCCGCGCACCGCCTCCGCGTTCGCCGCCGTCCTCGTCCCGCTCGCCCAGGCCAACCACATCCGGGCGGCCTACCCTGTCTCCCTCCGCGCCCTGCACCTCGGCCTCCTCCTGCCCCTTGTGTCCTTCCTCCTATCCACTGACATCTCGCCTGCCACAAAATCCTTGCTGAGCCTCCTCTTACGCCTGTCCACCAAGTTCTCGGAGGAATGCGAAGCTCGCGATGCCACGCCCACCACCTGTTCGACGTTGTGCCTGTCCGCCTTCCGTGAGATGACGCGTCACGGCGTGGCCCCTGACGTGAAAGACTGCAACCGCGTGCTCCGTGTTCTACGTGATGCAGCCAGATGGGACGACATTTGTGTTGTGCACGCGGAGATGCTCCAACTCGGGATTGAGCCGAGCATTGTCACGTACAACACTTTGCTCGATTCTTTCTTGAAGGAGGGAAGGGAGGACAAGGCTGCCATGGTACTGAAGGAGATGGAGACCCAGGGGATTGGTTGCTTGCCGAATGATGTCACGTACAATGTGGTGATTTCTTGGCTTACCAGGAAAGGTGAAATGGGGGAGGCAGTGGAGCTGGTTGATTGGATGCGGCTGTCCAAGAAAGCGTCATCCTTCACTTACAACATGCTGATCACTGGGTTTTTCGCAAAGGGTTTTCTTAAGAAGGTTGAAGCTTTGCAGTTGGTGATGGAGAATGAAGGTATTATGCCGACAGTTGTAACATACAATACAATCATTAATGGACTGCTTCAAAGTGGACAGGTGGAGGCTGCACAATTGAAGTTAGTGGAAATGAGAGCGATGGGCTTGCTGCCAGATGTGATCACGTACAATTCTTTGCTAAACTGGTATTGCAAGGCAGGCAATTTGAAGGAGGCTCTTTGGTTGCTTGGTGATTTGAGGCGTGCAGGATTAGCACCAAGAATTTTGACATATAACATTCTGATATATGGTTATTGTAGAATAGGTGATTTAGATGAAGCTAGGAGATTAAAAGAGGAAATGGTAGAGCAGGGCTGTTTGCCCGATGTTTGTACATATACAGTTCTCATGAATGGTTCACATAAGGTGAGAAATCTTGCTATGGCGAGAGAGTTCTTTGATGAGATGCTGAGCAAAGGTTTGCAGCCAGATTGCTTTGCCTACAATACTAGGATTTGCGCCGAGCTTGCCCTAGGGTCTGCTTCCAAGGCTTTCCAGTTGAGGGAGGTGATGATGTTGGAAGGAATATCTTCTGACATAGTCACATACAACATTCTTATTGATGGACTGTGCAAGACTGGAAACCTGAAAGATGCTGAAGATCTACAGATGAAGATGGTCAATGATGGTTTACAGCCTGACTGTATCACATATACCTGCTTGATTCATGCGCACTGTGAACGAGGACTCCTAAAAGAAGCAAGAAAGTATTTTTACAAGATGATCTCAGATCGTTTGCCACCCTCAGCTGTGACCTACACTGTTCTTATTCATGCATATTGTAGAAAAGGAAACCTTTATTCAGCATATGGTTGGTTTCAAAAGATGCTGGAGGAAGGAGTTGAACCCAATGAAATAACATATAATGTCCTTATACATGCACTGTGCAGGATGGGCCGAACTCAATTGGCTTATCATCATTTTTATGAGATGCTGGAAAGGGGATTAGCACCAAACAAATACACATATACCTTATTGATAGAGGGAAACTGTAAAGAAGGCAGCTGGGAAGATGCAATGAGATTGTATTTTGAAATGCATCAGAATGGTATACATCCAGACCATTGCACACATAAGGCCTTGCTTAAGGGGTTTGATGAAGGTCACATGAAAAATGCAATTGAGTACTTGGAGAATGTTGTTTTGGCTGAATAGATTGATCTCAGTGAAAGAATGGCCTATTGTCCTTGCTTTTCAGAAGTGTCTCTGTAAGAACTCTCCTGTATTGCATATCTCTTCCTCAGCGGCTTGTTATCTAGCTTTGCTCATTTGAACAAGCAAATTTTAATTTTTGTTGGAGATTATACATGGAGTTTGTGGGAATTTCCTTTCAAGAGGGAAACAAAAGGAGAGTTTGAAAGAATGTTCTCTGAGTTAAGTGCTGGGTGTTTTCTAAATGAATAGTTAAACACAAGCAAGCATTCCTCTTGCTGTTCAGATGATAGATGGAGTTTGGGCTCAATTCCATTAAAAAGAAGAAAAGCAAAGCTTAAGGACCATTGCCTCAGAGTTAAGCAGTGCTTCCCAAACGAATATTTGAGTACAAACAGGTCTTCCACTTGCTGCTTGAACCTTGTCAGAATTCTTTCCTTGGCATTGCACTCATGGAGATGTGTTGTCTAATGAAAACTGGGTGTTAGGAATGTGCTCTGTTTTCTAAAGAGCTCTTGTCATACAATCTGTTATTTGCTTTTGACAAGGTGGACTGCGAACCGACTGGCATTGGATTCCTTAGATCAACTATCGATAGTAAATGGCTGCAGGCCTTTGCAACTGAGCTCCCTTCAATTATATATAGGATTTCTCTTGGTAAGAACATACCAAGATATTTTTTGTAACGAATAATTCTTGTATGGCCATCAATTTTGCCATATGCATAGGTCACAGTATATTGATCTGTCAGATCTGTCCCAACAGCTATTAACATGAACATTTTTTTCCGCAAAAGGGCTCTTTAATAGTCAGCTCATGTCAGAGTGTTATAATTTGTGAGATCCAAAGTTTGCAAGAGACTGGATCTGTGGTGCAAACTTGCATTAAGTTCTGAATATGTACTTAACGGAGCTTGGTTATAGATTTACCAAAAGAATACAATGGCCTGCATGCAAATGAGTTTTGACAACCTGCAATACCATGATACGCTTGTACTCATGTGAGAACTTCAGTTATATTGATGCCTAGAATAGTCAGGTATGCTATAGTTTGATTTGAAACAAACAGTGTGAGCTTTTTTTTCTATGGTGGTTATTGATATTTTTTCATTGATAGACTAACTGTTGAAGAGGTCAGAATGCTCATGCTGAAGCTTTTCATGGTCTTATCTGGATCATGACTGCAGATTACTAGAGTCTCACATGAGGTGGCTTTTACCGCTGTTTGTAAGAATAATGGACAGTCAAACTATAGTACTACCTCTTGTCTGATTCACTTGTCATTTAGGTCACCAATATGGTCTCCTGTGCACAACATTGACCATTGTTTTTCTTTAGCATATGTATAGAACTATTAAGTTTTTAATGGCATTGATGTAATTTTGATGATTACTCCATTGATGTTTTTGTGCCGCAAAACTGAGTGCTTTTATATATAGTAATAATCATAAAGAATTTGTCTATATGGATGGCATCAACTTTGGACCAAAGGCAGTACTGGAGTACCATGGCATCACATGCTGTTGTAATTACTTGATATGCTGGAGCACAATTGCTTACAGTGACAGTATAACGTATTATGAATTAGACCAGTTGATGTTGTACGAATACAAATTTGGGGAGAAAAATAAACTGAATTACAGCTGGCAATCTTGATGTTGTCAGCATTTTGAAGATGGATCTAGTGTCACACATCTGAGGGCTCTTCTCCTACCAAGAGTGCCTTGATAATTCGGTCAGTCCATCCATCTACTAGCATGAACATATGGCCACCTTCTGGGACTTCATGGTACTTGATCCATGGAAGTTTCTTGGAAATGTACCTCTGCAGCTCCACAAGCACCAACCTGTCTTCGTATCCTTGCCAGATGTGTACAGAACCCTCATTTTGAGAAAATGGATTGGTAATATTCATTGGATCAAACTCCCAACTTCCAAAAGCGACAAGTAAATCACGGTGGATTGATTCATAAGTGCCTTGTTGCCTTGATTTATTCTGAAAAATAAAGTAGAAAATCAGTCTATGTCGAGAAATCTTAGAAAAGGACAGGTTATTTTTATTACATTTCATTAGGCCAAATTCGAATACAAATGTTTCTCTTGATATTCCGTGTTCCTTAAATTTTGTGCAAAAATAGTTCTATGCAATGAACACATAGGAAACAAGTCCTGCGCTGTGAAGTAGTATTTTATGTGGTTCCATCTCTCTTATATCTGTGGCTATGGTTTACCTCGATGGTTCTGGGCATTGCCATCATCTTCTGAAGAACCTCCATATCATGCTTGCTAAATATTTCAGGGTGGTGCATGGCAGCCGCAGAAGAAGGGAGCCACCTCTGGGTCATCCACAGGTAGAGCAAGGAAGGTACGTGGTGTGCAAGCCACAGGGTCCTCTGCTCTGGCACTACCAGTTTCTTGAAGGCTTGCCTGGATAGTTCAGCTGGGAAAGAAGGCCACCAGTAGTTGATAATTGGAACAACTAGCGCAGCACCTGACAGCCTGCACGCACAGCATATGGAGCTTTACATATCTGGAGAGGTTCATATTTCATTAAAATTCTGTGTGGTTGGATTCTATATTTGCCTGTGAGGTGTATACTGGAGGCATCCCCAAACTGAGTATCCTCCCATTGAGGTCCCCAAGACATAGAACTTCTGCCCAAGCTCTAGCTGGTCAGCGAGCTCCTCGATGTCCAGTGCCTCGCTCTTTACATCCCGAGCGGGATTTGGGTCACTTTCCCCATACCCAGCTCTATCAAAAGCAAGGAGGTAAATTCCCAGTTCTTCCACAAGCTCCTGAAATGGCAAAGATAGAAGCCAGTGGGCATAATGTAAAGAAATAAAACAGATATTTCACTTGTGGTCATGCTGTGCTGTCTGCTATACCTTGGAAACAGGCAACGGGAAGTCCTTGGTGCTATCAAATGCATGTACTGTGATGATCTTGAACCTGGCCTTGTCTTTCTGTACTCCATCCTCTCTGTATGCAAGGTACCTTCCGTCCCTGAGCTTGATCCTCGGAGATGTCAAAGGAGGGCCACCTGGGGAGCCGCATAGTTTTGTGGGAGGTGGCCGGAGAATCGCCTGGATTGCCCAGCCGAGGAGCACAATTGGCAGAACAAAGACTAATTTAGGAGGCATTTCTCCAGATCTGGTGCTTAACAGGTGAGAGGAGACAAATGTGAATATAGCTTTGAGTGGCTAGGCACACTTGCATTGTCGGTTGTGCTTTATTTCATCGGTGGCCTTTCTTCGCAACAGATGGACCCCAGGGAATCAAGCCATAACTGCTTTTATTTATTTGGTTTGCATCTTCGGTTTTTTTTTTCAGGAAATAAAATTGCAATTTTTGCTTTAGCTTGCTGCTGTAGACATATGACTATTTTATCCTCGTCGTCTACGTAGATCCAGATCTACTATGTTCCTTTTGCAAATGTAAATTTGAATATTTACTGTTCCGTAGAATTTTACATTTCTGGTGGACAGGCTGACAGGCACAGATCTTGGGATCTGGTCTGTGACAAAGGAGACGAGCCCAAGATTTTGCCTGTGATCTGGAGTATCTTGTCGAGTGCAAAGAGGTTGGTACAAGGTTCTTCTGCACCAAGACACAACTTTCTGTTCAAACTTTACGACGTTGCTCTTGGGGCAAATGATGTTGCCCCCAATTGATTGTCGGGATTAACTTCTTTTTCTCGCTCCTGTGCTGCTGCTTCAGTGCTTGTTGCGTGGCCGGTGCAGAGTTTGCAGCTGCGAGGGATCTCACTACTGCTGTGAATAAGAGATAAGATTTGCGATGCGGTTGCAGTACAGAGTCCCAGTCATCTGTGAGCTGGTGGTGCCTCACTGCCAGAAGATCAGGCAGACATGAGACGGTGCTTAGCTCAGTGGATTATCCAGACTCCAGAGGAGTGCTCTTGGTATCTGGTGGACATCAGAGCTGCAATCTGCTCTCCATGGCCAGCTGGCCGCGTTCGTTTGGTTTCTGCGCTTGCACTGCAAGTGGCCACTGGAAAAGGATCTGCAATCTCACCAAGAATGTGGTGCTGGAGTATTGAGAGTCGAGATGGACTGCTGTAGTGACACATCCTACTCTCCTAGATGCCGATGGGGCTACAGAAACTGGTGACCATTTTGGGTGCCCATCGACAGCGAGACCACACTGACCTCCTGGACTTGCATGTTGGTACTGCTACTTGGTTGGTAGGCAACCGAATTTGTTGCATCACGCGAATGGATCCCAGCCCAGACCTGTGGATTTCAGTACAACAGGATCATGGATTGGTCTTGTCGTCTTGAAGACAAGGATCCAACTCAAATTGTCATGGGCTCAACTGCTCAAGGTACAGCCCAGAAACACAGTATTATTAGTTTTACCGATCTCCTGCGTACTAGTAGGTTTCTCTTGCAAAAAGGAAAGAAAAGGGAAAAAAGATGAAAAGAAAAAGGGTATGGTACTGAGACTCACCTTGATGCGTTGCGACAGTAACACGGCAATGTGTACACTACTCAACCACAAGGTACACATGAATTTCAGAAGACAAGTTGAGGCAAAAGGATCGACAGCCCTAACAGCTGAGCAGTAGCTAACTACTACAGGCCGGCTACAGATTGTCTGAAAACTTCCTAGTCAGTGAACATTTTATACAATGTGCAACGTCTCTCCACATTTTATACAAAAAAAAAATCCTGCAGCTCACAACCACGTGGGATAAAAATTTAATAATATCTGCAACCCTCATGGCATTGACTGCCCAAGCCACGAACCAAATCCGCATGGAACTCGCCCAGTGTCAACCCACACAATCACTTGTGTGTTACTTTGTATCCTTGGATATCGACTCATACACAATCAAGGGGACAGATTGATCCTTGGAGATTTGTTGGAGCATGGACGCCTCCCGCCGAATCCTCATGCCATGATCTGAATATCTCATTGCCTCCACTGATTGGCCCACAGTGATCCTCCTGTCATTGTCCATTCACCACCAGTTTACCACTCTGCGTGTTCAGGGACAAAGGCACAGTGGACGGCTCCTTTTTCGCTGAGGCGCTTCGTAGTTGTTGAAGAACACAGCATATGACCACCAAGAAACATCGCCATCTGCATGGAGGTGAAAGATGGCTATTGCTGTTCCCCAGTGATGTATAAACGGGGTTCGCTAATGAAGCTGAACATTGTAAGAGCAACCTTTGACTTCAATATGCCAGAGACACTAGTCACCATTCATCTTCAGTATAACAACTCAAAGAGTCAAAGATGCGTGGGTACAAAATCAGCTGTATAGCAATTGATAGCCGTCTGATATTACTTACTCAAAACTCAGCTAACCAAGTAACCAATGTGTCTCCACAGCATACTGAACTAGTGAATCTACACATTTTCGTACCAGTGGAGGCATGGAGCTATGAATCTATGATATGCACTTACCGAGTTACCGTTGGTTGGAACAGCTATGACTCTGAGAGACTCCAATACCTGGGCATTAGCCAGGAATTTGCCACCAAGATGTACCTGACTCCACTTCTACCACTTGCGCATGGTGCCAAGCAGGAATGATTCATGATTTCATTTGACCATAACAGAAGAATACACAAACTTGTACTTGGCTCCACCACTTATGGAAATCTATAAAGATTTTTTAATGCCTCAATCAAGAAGAACCTATGAACTAATTTGTATAACTGAATTGACATGTCTGCACTAGACAGTGCCCCTGCATGATGGAGGTGGTGGCGGCACTGCATTCTATTCCTTTATTCTCTCCAGCGACTTGTTGTCATTGCATGCCAAAGAAGAGAATAAACAGATGATAGTTGCAAAACAGCTGGTATCACAGTCCGAGGAAAGATTCTAACAGGAATTGAACTCAAAGCTTCTCTTTTCCTCAACAGAAAAAGAGGTAGCTAAATGAGGGTTGCCTAAACAATTAAGCAAGCAAATGATGAGCAGTTGAGGGATGAGAGGCTTCCACGCGGACAGTGCAGCATTTTGTCACCATGATTTTTTTTAAAAAATATTAGAAAACAGGATGATAAGATTATTGGCAAATTAAGTAAACATCAAATCAAGCATGCCAGATGGAATTGATAGTTTTACAAAAACCAAATTCCAAAGCATCATATTCCCCCTTTCCCATTTAGCTCCAGAAAGGCCATCTTCCTAACTTGCCACGAATAATTTCCTACAGATGCTTTTTTTAACAATAAGTTATTCCCAGAAATCAGATGCTACTTGAAATTTTCCAGAATAGCTCATATGTTTTCCTCCTTTAAAAGGTGCAGAGCTGATAGCCTGATACACAAATTTGAAAGTTGATTAAGCATCATATTCTGCAGAGCGCAAAGGCTCCCACGTCAACATTGCAGCAATTTTTGTCTCCAAGCCAAGGGCAAAAATTTCCCCTTTATCTCCACAAAGCCATACTTCCAAACTTGCCACAAACAGTTGTGTAGAAATGTTTTTAAGGGAAAAAAAAAGGATGTGTGTTCTCCTGAAATCAGATGGTAATGATTATATGTACAAGATCCCTTTTTTTTCTCTTTCAGAGAGGTATAAAGATACTGCCACAACAATTTGATAGCATGTTTAAGCATATATTTGTGCAAAATGATTGCCATGGAGATCCTAAATAGGTAGGCGATCAATGTTTCCCAGCAATACCATACCAGATGGCTGGAGGTGTGTTATGTTCTATAAAGGTATGACATGCATATTGAACTATCACATAGTTTACGAGGACTCCACAGTGACCTGAAAGACATTTTTTAGTCATGAAAGAATGACTATTATACACTCATTTTATAAACAAAGAACAATTGTGCACATATATAGGTGTCGTTATATCAGATGGTTCTGAGAGAGGGGAAATGCTTTATACCACGAACTTGAAAGAAGATACATGAAGCATTGCTTGTGTAGATTCTATCTCTAAATTTAGAGAAAATATAACACCCTTCGTTAGCTTTCTTGGAAAAAGTGATACATCCTTCTTGTTGCCTTTTCAGCTGCATCCACAGCATGCCCAACTAAAAGAACACACATGTCTCACACTCTTTTCATCCTACACTTGGCAGCAGGCTCCAAACCACTATAAATAGAGGCGTGACCTCTACCAATGCCCAATAAGCAGTTCACAGCACAACGTTGAGCGCATTAGCTTGCTGCATTGAGTCAGAGCATTTGTTGTGCAACATACAAATACCTGTCCCTCCAACCATGTCTAGGTCTGTCGAGCCTCTCATAGTCGGCCGGGTGATTGGAGAAGTTCTGGACTCCTTTAATCCATGTGTGAAGATGATAGTGACCTACAACTCAAACAAACTTGTCTTCAATGGCCATGAGCTCTACCCGTCAGCAGTTGTATCCAAACCAAGAGTAGAGGTTCAAGGGGGTGACTTGCGGTCTTTCTTCACATTGGTTAGCAGTCAAATGCTTCATAGTTAAATGCAAAAATATGATTTGCGTAAACTCCTTCCCTAAGGGCCATATTTCTTCAAATTTCAGGTTATGACAGACCCAGATGTCCCAGGACCAAGTGATCCATATCTAAGGGAGCACCTTCACTGGTAATATTCAGCATTTCTTACCTCAGGGATGTCAAATAGCATATGTTGCTGAGGAAGATACCACATCTTCCATATATACGAAAGAGCACATTTTCTGATCATTTAATGATATTGGTGAAATGTTATCCTTTACATTTGCAGGATCGTGACTGATATACCTGGGACAACAGATGCCTCCTTTGGTAGGCTCTTCCACTTAGCCGTGCAACCGTGCTGTATCTATGCCAAGTTCCAGTTGTTATTTGAACTAATAACCATGCATCTTCCAAATTGCAGGGCGAGAGATCATAAGCTACGAGAGCCCAAGACCTAACATTGGTATCCACAGGTTCATTTTTGTGCTCTTCAAGCAGAAATGCAGGCAAACTGTAACTGTGCCATCCTTCAGGGATCATTTCAACACCCGACAGTTCGCTGAGGAAAATGACCTTGGCCTCCCTGTAGCTGCTGTCTACTTCAATGCTCAGAGAGAAACAGCTGCTAGGAGGCGCTGAAAATGCTGTCTCGTAGTCCACATTACAGTAAATAAGGGCCTTCCAATGCTCTTACTATCAAATCAATGATCTTGTTCAAAATCAAAATTCTTGTAACTCCTATGCTGCAAATAAATCAGATGCATTTTGCAGATTGCATTAATATTAGATTATTTTGTAAGTGGAAAGTAAGTGGAAAGATTGAGCCATGAAGGATCCATGCTTATAGTAAACTGCTATGTACAAGACGATCTGTCACTGAAAGCATAAAAACCAGGGTTGTTGGAAATCCACCATGGGCAAAATATCCATATACTGTTTGCAGTGTGCCATTTGCTAGATTCACGCTATGTGCACTTTCCTGACATGCAAATCTGCTGGATATGAAAATTGTCAAATTTGGTTGTGTCACTTTGAAGAAATATGAAGACATCTCTACTGCATTAAACTAAAATATTGTTTGGGACATGGAGTCATAGACAGATATGGGAACTTTTTTAGGATATGCAGGAAAGTTGTATATCTTTGCATTAAGGGGGTGAAACGATTAAGAGTTTACAATATGCAGGAGGGCTGTATATAGTTGCATTAAAGGGGTGGGATAATTAAGAGTTTACAAGTTTACAGTGCAAGGTTGATGCTACTTATAAAAGCAACCTTGCAAGTTGCAACCTGTGAAAAGGGAGAATTCCCTAGGCTAGCCTACAAGGAGTGGAAACCAATGTAATGCTAGTGCTCTTTGTTGCTGGGGAGCAGAATCCAACTCAGCTCTTTTTGCTATTTGAAGGAGCACTCAGGTACTCAAGATGTAATTTATATAGATTTTGGCTACCTATGCCACTAAAGTGCAGAAAGGCGAATGAGAAAGAGAAGGACGAAATTAAATATTGAAAAAAATTGTTAAGAGTGTAAAAAACTAGCAGAAACATAACTCTGAGGCATATAAAAGTTGCAACGAAAATTATCTGTACAATTTGCAAATTAATACCAAAAATATAAATATCTTATAATTTAGATATGGTAGCATGATATATTCAGATTTTAGACTTGTAATTTATCTGAACAATCAACAAATGTATAACCCAAACCTATCGTGACAACTGTTTGAAAATTGTTCCCTGAATAGGCCATATCCTACAGGTTTATCTCTTTTCTCTTGTTCTTTCCTTTGCTCTTCTAAGTGCACGAATATCACACTGCCTGCTATACATGAGCATAGTAGGCGATTTTGTCCTTTCTGGACCCTGTTAACATATTGCAACGGTAGTAGGGAACTTTGTTCTTTCTGACCTCTAGGTTCCTTACATACGTCAACTTTCAGATGCCTAATTTCACTCAGGGAAACGTGGGCTACATACCATACCTGCAGCAGCCCTAATAAATCAAATCAACTCTACTTTTATTTTGAGAGGAAAACAAACTCAACTTGAGTAGATGCAAAACAATGGCACCTAAATTTAACGAGATGCTAGCAGAGTGGAGTAGTTGCCAACTTGCCATTGCCAAGGAAGACGATGATCTACCGTTAAGATAGTTTGTACTAATTGAGACGCGTGAGTGAAATTGTAGCTCAAACAAGAAGAAATGAACAACGCATAGAATAAAAATGAGAAGAAATACGGATGGTTGTTCCAATAAACGGGAGGCGAGGTCCGAGCGAATCCTCACCAGCCATCGCCAACCTCATCGGTGGAAGCATTCGGTCGATGAGGGAGCGAGTGGCTCCCCGCGACTGAGCACCCCCACGTCCCTCAGCAGCCAGCGGCCGGGGCTCTGAGGCTTCCTCGCCGATGCGGTCTCGCAACTCCAATCCACCAGCGGCGGCGCCACGCCCGGCTTGGAGCTGCGCCGCTGGCCCGCTGTGCCAGTACTCGTGCTCCCATGGGCTGGGGCGCCAACACACGGTACGATACGCGAACCGCACATGAAAACGTATTGCAGGTGTGCGTTATTACAGGAGCAAAGCCCAAGGAGCCCATAAAAAGGGACGCGGGCGCACGCGAACCATTCTGGGCCATACATAATTGTACATGGTTTTTTGGGCATACTAGGCCCCTACTATCACACTAGCACTTCATTTTTTTGTACCTGTGTGGTTGTGTAATATTTTTTTGAATATTAGTTTTCCACAACTAAACCTGTGTAGTATTTTTCAGTAAATTCATGTGTGTAGCAGTACACTGTACGCTACGGCGGGGCTGCAATGAGTACAAAATGAATCATATTGTGGCAAAAAAAAAAAATGGCGACTCTTCATTGCGTATATACATATACTAGCTGCTGCTTGGTCGATCTGTACTTTTTACATGGCACGTTGCACGTACGTACGTACGTGCAGCCGTGCAGGAGGTTTGATGGGTCGTCCGTCGTTCAGCGGCTCAATAACTAACGCTGGATCGATCGATCATATCAGTACCTCTGAAAGTAAGCTTCGAAGCCTCTGCTCGAGAAGCGGAACCTCGCCGAGTTGCCATGGCCAGCTGGCCATCCAAGAAGAAACCTCCTCCCGATGCCGCCGCCGGTGAACCTCCTCGAGCTGTGGTAGCCGGAGTAGTAGGGGTACGCCGTCGTCGACGAGAGCTCGCTGCTCGAGTCGACCGGCACCGCGCTGCTCAAAGAGCGCACGGGGAGCACGCAGTTGCCCAGCAGAGCATGCTGCTGCCCTGCAGCAGCCTGATCATCGTCAACGACGGCGGGAGCAGAGCAATTACGGTCGTCGAGGAGGGCGATGTCGAGCTCGAACAGCTCGTCCTCCTCGACGATGTCGTCAGCGGCGACCGCCCTGATCACCTTCTTCCTCCGGCCGTCGTCGTCGCTAGTAGCCGGCGTCGTCGCGCTCCTGCTGCCGCTGTCGTCGTCGCCGGCCATCACGCCTGCCATTGTTGCTAATTCTTGTGACTAATAAATCACATATACTATGTTGTTGCCTGGACGATGTATCTCGTGATGAGCTGGAGATGAAGGTATATATGGCTAATGGCCGTGCCGTGCAGGGAACCGAGAGGCCGGTGGCATATATGATGGATGATGCTTAACCTTGCTTGCAGGAGCATGTATATGTGCTGCCATGTCAGTGCGTATGCGTGTGATCGAGATGGATGTCAGGCATGTGTGGCGTGGGTGGGTAGAGTTTGTTCTACCGTCGTGCTTGGTAAAGATGGTTGGGAATTCGAGTGTCTACGCGCGTGTTAGGTTAGCTGGTGACGTTGTCACACCCGTCAGGACACACGAGTTAAGAGTAGGTTGCCTACAATTCTTTTTTTATGAGGAACGCTTGCTTTTCTACAGATTTTTCAGGACTGAAAAATGCTCGTACTAGAAGTAATCCAAGGGCTACCTTGACTGCGTGTGTAATCCAAGGGTTCATCATTTGGCTACCTAATTACTAGTTAGTTAGTTCATTAATCCGTGATATGCAGTACCTGCAGTCACCTTTTGAGTGTCCCTGCAGTCACCTTTTGAGTGTCTCTCGGGTAGCCTGGTTGGTATCAGAGATTGTTTTTTCTTTTCTTGCAAATGAAAATTTCAAGAGGGAGAGGGGGAGATTTGTGAAAGGCAAGTTGTTAGTTGCTGTAAGAGTGTAAAAATATTGTTCAAAAACAAATCGCAGAGGACAGGAGGTAGGAGCCGATTTGTGGGCCGCTATCTCACCGTGGAGGAGGCGCTGCTCTTGTTGTAAGGCTCATGTTGGGCTGGGCCAAGTGCACGGGCCTAGTCTCGCTCACTTTACTCTCTAGTATCTACTACACACTTGACACCCGACTACGAGCATCCCGCAGAATTGGAGATGGAACAAAAAAAAAAAGGTTAGAAATGCTACATGACAAACTTCCCAGATGTCATCTCCTGAAGGAAGGGCAATTTAAACTAGCAGTTAAACTAGCAGCGACTGAACATATACAGAGACGGTAGACGGTACTGCATCATGGAACGTGCTGTTTTACAAAGGATCGAGATCGTCCCATACAAGCATGCTGTCACTGCTGGATCCAAAAGCTTCTTCTTCCTTACTACTACATTTACATTTTTTACTACATACTACTCCTACTTCTGCTGGTGACAAGAGTTAACTAGGAGGATTGCATGTCCATGCATTGATGCATATGATTAACCTCACCTAGCCTACCAAGTAACAGCTAGGCTAGAAAGCTGCTACTACTTAATACTACCAAGTTACAAAAGACAAGCAACCATGCACGCTCGCACGAGCAGCAATGTATGGTGATCACTTGCCGGCCGCCTTGCGGTTGGCGGCGGTGGCTGCGGAGGCGCCGCCGCCGGAAGGGCCTCCCTGCTGGGACGGCGACGACGCCGAGGCGTGCTGCTGCACAAGCTGCTGCTTGCGCTTGATCTCGGCGAGGAGGGCCTTGTTCTCCTGGTCCAGCTGCTGCGCCTTCCTCCGCAGCCGCTCGTTCTCGTGCATCATCCGCAGGTTCTCCAGGCACAGGCTCGAGTTCACCCTATCCATCCTGCTCCACAGATGATGCATCCAAAATAAGGTTCAGACTTCAGACAGAAAACGCATGCATTATGTTGATCAAATGCTTGCAGTTGTAGAATGCAAGAGAGAAAACTAGCACCTCTCTGAAGCCTGAAGCGCTGCTCACCTTCACTTGACAGGCAGATGATGTGTAAGGGAAGGATGAGGAGGCGAGAGGAATTGGAGCTCGATCGGTTTTGCTCTGTGCGGCGCTGGGAGTGTGCCCACTGGGAGTCTATTTATAGGTGGCGCTCGAGGTCCAGCTCGAGGAGCAACGGGCGTGTGTGTTCATGTAGCAGTAGTTACGAGTCAATGCTGTGCGTCATCCGCTGCAGCTGAGGCTGTGAGCTGTCACCAAAGTGTGATGATGGAGCGAGGTGAATACTCCCTCCGTCCATAATAGATGACGTTATGGGATGCGTGTACGTGTTATTTTCTCAACTTTGACTCGATTTGTAGAAAAACATGTGTAATATTTATATCTCTAATAAATTTGATAAAAAAACTAGATTCAAATATCTATCAAATGATACTAATGATGTATTATAATATTAATATTATTTATATATAATTAGTTAATGTTGAAAGATGTTTGTTTTTCTCGGGAAGCGAGAATAACATCTATTTTGGGACGGAGGGAGTACAATTGATGACGCAGCGAGCTGTCCAGGGAAGAAGGTCCAAAGATACGCCATCATTCTTCTTCCTCCTCCATCCTCGCTCCTCGGTCTTGTCAGTCCCGTCTTCTTGCCTTTGCGCTTCTTCCGGGCTCACTCCCGCCTCAACACACACTCCACTCAGCATTACAGGTTGTGATTTGTGAAGTTGAACAATGTGCTTACCTGATGAGCGTCAAAGGTCAATGTGCATTTAACCGTTACACTCGATTACATCTACCACGAGCAGGTACAGTAGACTGCACGGTGCAGTGTGCGTAGTCTCTTGCTGTCAACTCAAATGTTCTTGCTGATCTTGGAACAGATCTCTCTTACTGTCCCGAGGCATGAACGAATGATGGCTAACATTAAGTGCGGGTCACCAGTCTCACCACACCCCAGTTATCCATTGCCTTCATCAATCGATCAATTGCCCCGCTTCAATACTCCATGATGACGCCCCCTTTTTTTACATAATGGCAGGTGCTCTACCTTTCATTGATAGGGTGGAAGCAATAGTTTTGGTACAAAAATATTGGCTGAGGCCTTAGACAGAAAATTAAAACAGCGAACACCATCGAAATAAAAATAAGCCTACTCCTCCCAACTTGCATTCACTGTGCGCCAGTTGACGATGTCTAGCTGAATCGTGGCTGCTAGTTGTGGCTGTCAACACCTGGTTTTAGAAAGAAGAAAACCAGATGCATCTCATATGTGTGCCAGGATTCCACACATATGATAGACCCATGAATAAACAGAACAAAAAGTTACAGCGGAAATAATAAATAAAGACAATACAAACGTTTTCTAGCAGCGGAATCTTGAACTCTTCACCACAGGGAACTATTGACTGGGGGTTGCGTACGCCTAGCATCACCTTCAACAACTTCTCCACCTTATGAATACTGAGCAGCCAATAAGCAAGGATGAGTACACTTTGGTTGGTACTCAGCAAGGCCACGGAAATAACCCGAACGATTTAATTAATATTAACTTTCGATAATTTAATCATGTGAGGGTCCAGGCCGTTCAATGACCGCGAACACGGCTGTTATAACAGTTTTTACACTCTGCAGAGGTTGTACACTTTCACCACAATTCGCGTAAACTCAAAGAACTTTAGACCCACCATGCTGCACCACAAAGGCGCATACACACTTCCGAGGTGTGATTGCATAGGGACGCTACGAAGCCTTTACAAAGAATTCCTACATGTGTGTTTGTTCCCAGTACCGACGGTTTCAACAGAAGATACCCTCTTCCGATCCCCGCACCAACACATCCCACAAACCAATAAACCACCCAACAGGCAGCACAAACACAACATGTAGTTCATCTATTATTCAGCTAAGACCAGAGCCATGTAGTATTGTGGTTGTACGGTTAATCCCGGGTGGTTCTCCATGGTTTCCAATTAACACATATGATCTCATAAAGCATAGGTAGAAGGATGGTTAGGGACACTTGCCTTTCCGCAAAAGAATACCCTGCTCAGTCTTCAACTCTTGTTCTTGACAGCTTCGGAACCGATGCTCTCTAATCGTAGCAAACATCGAGCACAAGCACAAACATGCAAGCAAAGAAATAGATACAACTAAGAACAATACACCAATCAAAAGAAAAGATTTAAAAGAACGCACTAAACGATAGGGCTCGCTACTTACGATCGCAAGGGCACAACAAACGTTGAAAACGGAACAACAGTTGGAAAAGGTACAACTATCGAGAGATTTTATATTATAAAAGAAAGAGAAGACTATAGATTTATTGATTTTAATTATGAAAAGATATGTAATGAATACTTCAGAGAAATATTCAGTATTAAATTAATCAAATTATACTTTGATATGAAAAGACGGGTTAAAGCTTAATCAATTTTATTTGCAAATATTTATATAATGATTATACCAATTAAATATTTTAACTTACAAGAAAGCATGTGAGAGCATATAGACGAATAACTTAATGTCTCGCGTTGGACTAAACAAGTTATATATTAAAAGCACATTTAAGTTGGAAATTAATCATATTAATTTAGATTGCACAAAACCGGTGGTTACACCTAATCAGATTTTTAATTATGAAAACTAATTCAATAATTGTTAATCAAGTTAACATGTGATTATAAAAGCTCGGATATAACCTATGTAGCTTTTATATTCATAAAACCAAGATGAATGTTTATTACCATATTAAATTAGATTATGAAAACCGAGGTATAATCTTATATAGCTTTTTAATTAGAAAACTAATGAAGTAGATATAGATATTAAACAGGTTCACATTTATTCACAAAAACTGATGCATGAACCTAGTCAAGTTTTATTTAGAAAACTAGATTCATTATTGAGCATTAAACAAATTAATTGTTAGTTTGTAAAACCACTATAGAAGCTAAATTAGCTTTTATTTAGAAAACATATGAAATAGTCATGAACCAGATCAACATATTTGTTTATGAAACCATGGAACATAACTCTAATCAGATTTTAATTAGAAAAGAGAGTTCAATAATTATTAATCAAATTAGCATGTTTACTTTATGACACAACGGGTAAAGCACTAGCCATATTTTAATTATAAAATATTGATTCAATAATTATTAATCATGTTAACATCATTTGTTTATGAAAAGACAAGATATAAGTCTTACCATATTTTAATTATAAAGGATGGTTTAATAATGATTAATCAAATTAACTTTTATCATAAAACATGAAGGTTGAACTCTAATTAAATTTTAATATAAAAACTAGTTAAATTCAGTTAGGCAAATTAATTATTAGTTTATGGAAACCAAAATATGAGATAATTAGATTTTATTTGTAAAAGCATATGAAGTAAACATCATTCAAATTAAAATATTTGCTTATGAAACAAGGAGACATTACTTCTAACCATATTTTAACTATAAAACAGTAGTTTAATAATGATTAAACAAATTAATCTTTTATAATAAACATGAAGATAAAAGTCTAGTTAGCTTTAGTTTAGAAAACCAAGGTAACAGGAATTAATCAATTAACTTTGATTATAAAATATGAAAGTAGAACTATGATTTGTTTTTAGTTCGAAAAGCTAGTTAAATTATAATTAGGCAAATTAATATTTTAAATAAATGAAATTGGAGCTCTAATTAGATTTTATGCAATTTGTAAACATACGACAAATATAAAACAAGTTATTATTTTATTTATTTCCAAAATATGAAACTTGGGTAAACAACACTATTAAGACTAAAGTCTACGCTTTTAGAAGATTAACGCAACAAAAACGAGGTTAAACGGAGTTAAAACGTGAAAACTAGGGATAAAACAAGGTTCAGGGGCTTAACTGCGAAGAAACTAAACTAACCGGGGTCTAAACAGAAGAAACCGAGGGCTAAAACATAATTACGTATGAAAACATGAGGGTTCACATGTAAAACGGCACCTATGGACGGCGGGTTCTATTTTCCAGAAGCTCAGGGGTTTTAACTGATAAAAACAGGACCTAAACGGAATTACTTTTGAACTACCGTGGACTGCGGGTTGATTTCTAGAAATCTAGGGAGTTTTATGCAAAAGCACCACGGCGGCTCGGTTGACCTAGAGCTGACTCAACTCGATCTATTACGGACCGACGGATCCAGATCGGACGGCCGGAAACAAAAGGGCGAGCCGGGTCACCGGAGTCCGCGGCTCGCGGCGGCGCGCGGCGGCGTTCTCGCCGGAACATCGCCGGACTCGGCGAATCCGGGGGCTAGGAGCCACGGTTTCTCACCGCGGTTCCGGCTTGGGAGAAAGCTGGGAACGCGGGGGAATCCGTTTTGAGGAATCTAAACGTGGATTGCGCAACGGAGAGGGCTTGCGACGGCCTATGGCGCTCGGCTATGGCGGCTACACGACGGGGCCACCTTGAGAAGAGCGAAGGAGAGAGGGAGGAAAGAGGCTCGGCAGTTCCTTACCTCCAAGCGAACCTCGACGACGAGCTCGGAGAGTCGAAGGCGGCCTTGAGGGCTCGAATTGCGGCGACGGCGCGAAGCTAGGGTTTGAGGCGGCGCTCGGTTTCTAGCTATGGCGCGAGGGCTGCGATTAGAGTTGGGGGATCAAAGGCTCGGGGCGGCGGCTTATAAAGGCCGGGAACGGGAGTCCTTGCGTGACGCGCACGAGAAGCCTGGCGGCGGCGCGTCAGGCTCTGCTCGGTCTTGAGCAGAGTCCTGCTCGGAAACGCCCTGAGGAGGAAGAAGGGGCATGACAGCGGGGCCCGTTGGTCAGTGAGACACAGAGAAAGCATGAGAGAGAAGAGAAGAGGATGACATCACACAGGGCCCACACTCGGTGAAAGGCAAGGGAGAGACGAGAAAGGTCGGGTTGACCAGGAGAGGGAAGAAAAGAGAGATGAGGCCGGACCGGATTGGGAAAGCTGGGCGGCGAAGAGAAGACGGGTCGGCCCAAGAATGAGAAGAAAAAGAAGATTAAGTTTTATTTCGGGAAATTAATTCTAGTTCAAAACAATTCTAACGAAATCCAGAAAATGTATTTAAACCACAGAAAATATTCCCAAAATCTCAAAAACCTAGGAAAATTCCAAAGATAGATGTTGGAGACTTTGACCGAAATAAAATCTTGACTCATGAAAGAGAATTTTAAAGTCTTCCAATAAAATGGATTGCTTAGGAAAAGAGAATAATTCTAAGAAAATCTAGGAAATTCTCAGGAGGGATTTGAACGACGTCGTCTAAACGCATTTTAAACTTCACACTTCAGAAAGATAAGATTCACGGCATCGAATGAAACACTCAATTAAGACCACCATAAAGCCATGATTTATTTGATTTAGGAAAATGATTGTTTTTCCTTAACTACTAAATACCTTATAAATAGAGATAAAGTTGAAAAAGTTTTAATAAATAAAGATAAACATATTATTTTATTTAGAAAGTGGATTATTTCCTACACTAATTGGATAATTAGACAAATGTTGGAAAAATTTTAATAATTCATGAAAATCATTTATTTAATTGTTCTAATCCATTCACCATCCCGAAATCTCCAAATTTCGGGGTGTGGACATGGCGCACGTCATGCCCTTGTGTTCAAACACTCGTCAACGGTGCATCTTGTTCCCTTCTACTTTCCTCAATCTCATCTGTTCTTTTTTGAGATGATTTGTCCATGCTCTTCTAAAAGACATTCTAATAAATTACATTAAACCACGAAGCATTCCTCCACATGTACATTTCACATAAAAACACTAAAAAACTAACGCTTACTCAAGCATTTGAGTGTGGGGCACTTTTTTTTCAGCACATCAACACCATTTCTCATGGGATGCTGTGCTTCTCTACACTATCAAGAAAAAAAGATGGGGTATTTCCTCTACTCTAAAGTTTGCTGAGAATAGGCAAGGCAACGCTTTTAGGAGGAACCGCCTCAACCGGATACGGGGACGGCCTAGGGAGGCACGTAATGGTGATCTGAGAATAGGAAGGAGCCTGCAACATAATCAAGGGTAAATCTTGGAATTGTTGAGTCACCCAAGGCTGTGTTCAGATGGA